>JAPPVO010000016.1:54386808-54986808 GCA_030407325.1 Camellia japonica
TGCTAATTGGCAAAGCACCACTTGGCTAGGTCTTGTTGAGGTTGTGGCCAGAGAGTGTAAGGGTAAATCACTGGCCACAATTATCAAAAGATTAGCCTTTTGTTGCACTGTGTACCAGGTTTGGCTTGAGAGGAATAATAGAATTTTTAGCAATGAGAGGAAACCTGAGGAGATCATTTTGAAGGCCATTATTTGCATGGTCAGACAAAGAGCTCTGTCTCTCAACTCTATCAAGCAGTCCCCAACTGATTATTGGTATTTGCAAGAGTGGAGGTTGCCTCCTACCATCCTCAAATCTGAGAGAGTGTTACCAGTTGAGGGTTGAGTGACTGGGAGCTACATATTGAGGGTTGAGTGGGGTGAGTTACTACAGTGAGGTTTTTTTTTCTGTTTAATTTAAATTCCCTAATGTGTTTTTCTATATACAGGCACAGTATGAAGATCATTATCCAAATAAGAAATAGCTTGGGGAAGCTATTTACTGAGTGTTGTGAGTTCACCATAAGTGAGTTGAGTGATGTGAGCTATATATGGAGTGCCAATATTGGTTACTAATTTTATCTTCTTGCAGGTCTTTGTTTATTGGCTGGTTCTTAATAGGGGATGTTATTGTTGAGGGTTGAGTGTAGTGAGCTAATTTTTTATTTTTTTTTTTTTTTTTTTTTTTTTTTTGCAGTAGTCTTTCACAATTTTTTTTTTATTTATCTTATTTTGATTGTTCCCAATTACCTATCACTGTTATTTTTTGTTGAGATGTGTGATCATTGTGTGTTGAGCGACTTAGACCCTATATTTTGTGAGCTTTGTGATACACAGTGTTATAGGTATTGTTGTATTTGCTGTTTGATATTTGGGCTGTTGGTTTTCCCAGGTTGCGATAGTCAGTGGTGGAGTGAGCACGGTGCTGTCCCTATTGAAGCATTAGCCCGGAAGCTGTTCACCAGTACTAGGCTGCACTACTGCACCAGTCTTATTGGAACTTCTTCACATAGGAAATACTTGTCTTTCTTTTACTTTTTTGTAACAGTTGTGCTCTACGTTAACTTGTAATAGTTGGGTTTGTTTCCCTACCCCTACGGGTTGTGTAGGTGGTCCTTATTCTTTTGGCCGGGTCCCTGCTGGTTGGGCTTTCCTCCGTCCTGAGACTTCATTGGGTGGTTCATTTTGGTTTTGATTCTGTTTAGCTCCCCTATTCCTTGGTTGGTATATGGCTTCTGAACAGTTTTTTTTATGGTTTCATTTCCTTTTGTTTTTGGCTGTTCCGTTTGTGTGTTTGTTTTGTTTTGGTTGTGTATAGTTGCTGTAGGTCCTGAGGTATGCCCCTTGTAATTTTGTAAATCTTTTGTTTTATGTTATGACTTATTCACCAAAAAAAAAAAAACTCGTACGATTCCGGGCAAACTTTTTTTATGGACGATGAGGAGATTTTTGACATGCTGAATTTGCTTGGTGGACATGGCGAAGGGAATGCTGATGAGCCCGCCGAGGATGATGAAGCCGCCACCGTCTGATGATGACTCACCGTAGAATTCTGATGGAGGAAGCTTATGGAGTTATACTTAACCCATCCCATCAATTAAAAAGACAAAGCTATAAATAGTGGAAAGTAATATAAATAAAGGATTATTCCACCATGTTGGGTGGTACATGTACTACTTGGTTGTTTTATTTTTTATTTTCTTCGATGTCGGTATATTCTGAAGCTGATTGGGCTCCTATAGGCTATAGGTAATGAGAAATATGAAGAGTTTGAGGAGGATATTTTATATATAAATGAAATTAAATACTACAAAAATAAAAAGTGAAAATTTTGTAGAGGAACCAATAAACAACCCCACCAAAGCAAGACACATAAACAACTAATAAAAGACACCCAACCCATCAACACCCAAACAAACACCCCCCTAAAACATAAAAAATAAAAAATAAAAAAAATGAGAACAATCCAAAATACCAAAAATAAAGCTCCAGAAAACAATTAAAAGCAACAAACCGAGAGATACAAAAATAAAAACCCATTGAAAAAACAATGAAAGAACCAAGCATTAAAGGCCCACAAAAATTAAATTGCACGAATCTAAAGCTGTTCCTCCAAACACCAAGGAAGGACTTATAGAAGAAGACTCCTAACCAGATTAAACGATGACCACAGAAATCTCCAACATAACAAATTAATGAGTTGCGGATTCATGGATTTTATCAACCAAAAAGCTTGCCCAACAGAGGCCCACTAAAAATCTCCTATGCCGACAGTTCACGAAAGAAGCTTCATCATTTGCGTTTCGTCGAGATTGGACTTGGTTGTTTGGTTTTTTATTTTTTATTTTCTTCGATGTCGGTATATTCTGTAGCTGATTGGGTTCCTATAGGCTATAGGTAATGAGAAATATGAGACTTGAGGGGGATATTTTATATATTAATGAAATTAAATATTACAAAAATAAAAAAGTGAAAATTTTGTAGAGGAACCAATAAACAACCCACCAAAGCAAGACACATAAACAACTAATAAAAGACACCCAACCCATCAACAACACCCAAACCCCCCCCTAAAGCATAAAAAAAAAATGAGAACAATCCAAAATACCGAAAATAAAGCTCCAGAAAACAATTAAAAGCAACAAACCGAGAGATACAAAAATAAAAATAAAACCCATTGAAAAAAAGAAAAGAACCAAGCATAAAGGCCCACAACCGCCACAAAAATTAAACTGCACGAATCTAAAGCTGTTCCCCAACCAGATTAAACAATGACCACAGAAATCTCCAACATAACAAATTAATGAGTTGCGGATTCATGGATTTTATCAACCAAAAAGCTTGCCCTACAGAGACCCACTAAAAATCTCCTATGCCGACAATCCACGAAAGAAGCTTCATCATTTGCGTTTCGTCGAGACTGAACTTAACAACACTGCTGCTATGTCTAGTGGGGTGAAGTCCTTTATGTATATTAAACATGAGCTTAGCACTCTTAATTCTCATGAGTTTTCTAATTATATAGGACAAATTACCACGGTAATTCTTCTATTTTGCTCCTTATGTTATTTTTGTCTTTGTCATTATAATTAATTTGATTTTAATCGCTAATTTTAGATTTTTATGTAAATTAGATCTAACTAGTAACACTAATTAGAGTTTTTTTTTTTTAAAAAAAAGAAAAATAAATAAATGATTACTGAGTTGGTAGAGATTAACCTACTACATTAAACAAATTTATAATTTTGCCTATAAAAACATGACATATGGCGCTTATATGCGAATTTTTCATTAAAAAAATACTACAAATTATAATTAATGTTAAATTGAGATAAAATCATAAATTCATAATTAAAATTGAACCAATTGAAACTATGAAAACTAAAATGACAAATGAGTTAAAGTATAGGGACTATTAGTTTAATTTGCTCAATTATATATCTTTTTGTCCAAAATTATTAACTAGTCTCTAAGACCATCTCCAACATTGAATTAAAAATTTTATCAAATTTGATGAAAAATTTGATTTGATGTTGTTCACTCCAATGCTAAAATTAGAATTTTCATTAGATTTTTTCACATTCTCGATTGTCTGACAAGACATCCGGGCAGATGTCCTAAAAGTCGTCCAAACATGAATAAAAAAACTGTCGAAATTGCTCTTGGGTGAACATTCAGAAGGATGTCCGGCCCAACAGTAATAATTTAAATTTGATGAAAGAGGAAAGGCTCCCTTCATTTGATAAAAGTTTTGGTTCTTCTATTTGATATGAATTTGGTGAAAATGTTAGAGTGTCAAAATGAGGCATTTTTCATCAAATTTAAATTTGATAAAATATCTGATACCGAATTAGAAATGCTATAAGGAAAAAGATAAACTATAAATAGGGGAAGGTAATATAAAATTCCGTACAGTGAAACGGAATTTTAAAAATAAATAAATAAATAAAAAGTAATTCCACCATGTGAGTGGTACTAGCTTTTTTTTGTTAGTATTATTTTGGAATTTGGTCAAAACTTTTTCCGAATAAAATTTTAATGCACTAAAAATAAATTTAAAATGTTTTTCTTAAAAAATTTAAAAAAATATCACTATTATCAAAATATTAAATTTTAAAATAATATAACTTTTGATGTATATATCAATTTTTAATAAAATTAATATTTTTAAAATTCTCTTATCAAGATCTATTAAATGAGATTTATATTGACTGTGGAATTCTTTAAAAAAAATTATTACTGTTAAAATTAATGTAAATAATAACAATAACATGTTACTCTGGAAATATTGTTTAAGAAAAAAAAATTTATTTTACTTTATCCTTATTCAATTATGTGTTTTCTCCTTAAGGGGTTTATAAAGAAAAATAAATTAGACTGTACTTTTCACCAAACAAAGATGCAAGGAAGGATTTTTACTGAATTTTCCTTTTCTGTTTTTTTTTTTTTTTCTTTTTTTTGCTTTTGGAGTAATTCCACCATGTGGGTGGTATTATTATTATTATTTTCCAGTTTGAGTATATGCTAAAGCTGATTGGGTTGCTTTAGTATAATGAGAAATATGAAGAGTTGAGGATATGCATTATTTACAGTGGTATATATGGGAACACTAGTGCTATGTTTTGTATATTAAACCTGATGAGCTTAGCACTATTTGATTTTCATCAGTTTTCTAATTATATAGGGAAAGTTATATCCGCAGTAGTCTTTGTATTATGCCTTTTTGTGTTATTATGATCCTTATCATTTTAATTAGTTAAATTTTAAATTTTAATTTTAATTTTTGTATTAATTTGGTTTAATTGATAATGTTGATTAGTATTTTTTAAGAAAAATAGTTACTAAGTTGGTTAGACTCACTAAATTTAACAAATTTATAATTTTGTGTATAAAAATATGACACATGTTGTTTATGTGTAAAATTTTCATTATAAAATTATAATTAAATGAACTAAATTTAGGGTCAAAATTAAGTCAACTGAAATTATAGGAACTAAAATGACAAGAGGGTTAAAGTATAAGAACTACTAGTGTACTTTGTCCAATTATATGCATTTTGTCATAAATTACCTAAGGAAAATATTTGAGACTCCGCAATTCAAATAAGTAAGAATAAAAGAAAATAATAATAAAATTAATATTATAATGTGTATTTAGTTTAAGTGGTATGAGTCCTCCTACACCAATTCCCACCTCTTTGTTAACCTTTTTTTTTTTAATAAAAAAATGCTGCCACATTACATGAGAAGAGCAATGATTTCACTACATCAATTGAGACTTTTACTTAATAATAGTATAAAATAAGATAAATAGATAGATAATGTATTATTATAGATGTCAACTTTTGATTTGTTATACAACTAATAATATAGGGCTTAGTTATCTTGACACATCATTGTTAATGAATTTATGAGCCTATAATTATAAATCTCTAACACTTTTTTAATTCCTACATAACTCGATGAATGAAAAATTGTAAAATTGAAGGTTGGTATTTTTTTCAACTTCCTAACAAAATCAACATTATTTTACAAGTAAAACTTTTTATTATGTAATTAGATGAAAATATTACATTAAAAAAATGAAATGATACTAAAAATAATTAATTGAATAATTAGTCATACTTTGGCTTTGTTTGGCATGTGTTTGTTTGACTAAATTAGTCAAAAAAAAAAAAAAAAGGTTAAAAAATTAATAGAACAAAATATCACATTTAAATTATAATCATTTTATTTTATTCTCACAAAAATTAAAAAAAATCAATCTAAACAAACTTTTTAACCGAAACTAAAATACTAAAATAATTTTAAAAAAAACTAACTAAAAAAAGAAAAATAATTTTTTCCCCAAAAAGTCATTCCCCGAATCCCCCTTTTTTTTTTGTTCTCTCGTTTACATCTGAAGAGGGGGAAGGCAAGAGAGAGAGAGGGAGAAAGAGAGACGAGAGGAGAGAGGGAAACAGAGAGAGAGAGGCCTCTCCATTCCGCCGATCGTCGCAGCTCGTCACAAATCGCCCGACCGATCGTCGCAGCTCGTCCGCTTCTGCCTCCGCCCGGCCGTCGTCGCCTCCGCTTCTGTCTCTTTCTTCTTCTTCTCTTCTTCTTCTTTCTTCTTTTTCTTCTTCTTCTTTTCTGATTGAACACAAAAAAAAAAATTCAAAACGACGAAACGACATCGTTTTTTAATTCGGGGGATTCGAGGGTCTCTCTTTCGAGTTACCAATCACTTCTGCTAAAAAAATCACATGCCAAATGACAACTTTGTTGAAGTTTTCTGTTAGCGTAAAGCGGGCATGAATAGTACTGAGTGAAACAAAACAATGGCTTATTTTGAGAAATATGTTAAAAATTAATTTTTTTTTTAATTTTAAAAAAAAATTATAAAAAAAAATATAACAATAAAAAAATAATATAACTAAAAATAATTTAAAAAAAATTTAAAAATTTATAAAAAAAATATAAAACAATAAAAAAATAATATAACTAAAAATAATTAAAAAAAAAAAAACTACTTTTAACTAGTTGCCAAACCAAACGATTTTGGAGTAGTGGTGGAATCTGAAAAGGTAAGTGGGAACATGACAAGAGTTTCATGATGAGGTGGGAAGGCGATAAATTCAACTTTCACATTTACCGACCTTTGAATGCTAAAGTTGTTGTCAATTTATTGACTAAAAAATTTAATTATTAAAAAATTGAACCTTTTTTTTTTTCCTTCTAAAATAATTACTTTGATCGTTTCTAAAATTATTAGAATAATTTGAAAAGTTATAAATGTGTTAAATACATTAATTTTTTAGCATTAACTTTTTTAAAGTTTATTTGTAATTAATAAACTAATTTTTTTTAGTTAACTCTCAACAAAAGCTTTAGTATAGAAATTTAAAATAAAAAAATTTGTTTTCACCTCACCTCTAAATAGAATGGATACATGAACTTAATAATGACCATAGTTATCTATCATTTGTCAACTCCTGAATATAGATAAGAAACGAGCTAACGAACTGCAATAAAAACTTAATAAAGTCCAGGCTGATAAGATTATTAGCCAGTGAAATCAGTATGAACACATGAAGGATGGGTTTGACCACAACTTGTGAGCGTCAAGATTGAACTCAATCAATTTAAAGGGCACTTACATTCTTCTAGTTGGAGGATCTACCTGGTTGGGAGACCAGCTATTGTTGGAAGCTTAAGAAATGCTTGCTCAAGTGGAGATGTGTCATGTTTTTTGCACTTACAATAGTTGGGACACATAGCACTACGTATGATACTCCCTCTACCCACAATCATTACCAGCTAGCAAGAAATGTGTCTCATAGTCTTAACTTGCCTTAACATGGCAATGCATGTGGCATTCTCAAATTTTCTAAGAGGCTAATAGAATTATTCTCTCACGTTGAGTGTAACCATCGAAAGTGAGATATATACATATGCATGTAAAGGTTCATATCTATACTATATATTAAGCAAAAGGGGGTTTTTAACCCTAAGCCTTGTGGGAGCTCCAATCTCCCAATCTAAATTTCTTGATTTTTTGATTTTAAAAAAAAAAATCTTAGCATTTATTAACTTCTCCCAACTCCCAAGTCTTACCCTCATAATAACATTTTAATGCATTAAGAACAAGTATAAAAAAAAATTCTTTGAAATCCAACACATATGAATTTCTTGAAAGTCCCAACACATATGATTATTATCCCTCATAATAATCTATACTATATATTAAGCAAAATGGGGTTTTTAACTCACAAGCTTTGTGAGAGCTCCAATATCCTAATCCTAATTTTCTAATTTTTTGATTTAACAAAAAAAAAAAAAAAAACCTCAACATTTATTGTTTCTTCCAACCCAACCTCAACATTTATTAATTTCTCCCAACCCACAATTCCTTTTGACTTCTCTCATAATTACTGCAGCACCCTTTTCAATTTCTCTCATACACTATGGTTACACACAAAAATAAAGAAGATAAGAATTTAGCTATAGATCTCAAAAAAAATATAACATCTAAATTTGAATTATGATTTAGTAATATAATTATGTATATCAAAATTTTAAATCACTTAATAGGACAAATTAATCAATTTTCTAAAATTATTAATTTTTTAATTTACAAAATAGATTAAAAAAATATTAACTGATTTATTTATTTAATAACAAAAATATTTCATAATCTCTCCCTCCTAATCTCTCTCACCAATTTCAAAAAATTAAAATTAAAACTTGCATTCGTTTTCTCTTTTCCAAAAAATCAGATAATATTTTTTGTTAAAGTTGTAGATATCTATCTATATCTTATATATTAAGTAAAATGGGGTTTTTAACTCACAGGCCTTGTGAGAGCTCCAATATCTTAATCCTAATTTTCTAATTTTTTGATTTAACAAAAAAAAAATCTCAGCATTTATTGTTTCTCTCAACCCAACCTCAACATTTATTAATTTTTCCCAACCCACAATCCCTTTTGACTTCTCTCATAATTACTGCAGCATCATTTTCAATTTCTCTCATACACTATGGTTACACACAAAAATAAAGAAGATAAGAATTTAGCTATAGATCTCAAAAAATATATAACACCTAAATTGGAATTATGATTTAGTAATATAATTATGTATTTTTTTTATATATATCTATCAAAATTTTAAATCACTTAATAGGACAAATTAATCATTTTTCTAAAATTATTAATTTTTTAATTTACAAAATAGATTAAAAAAAATATTAACTGATTTATTTATTTAATAACAAAAATATTTCATAATCTCTCCCTCCTAATCTCTCTCACCAATTTCAAAAAAAATAAATTAATTAAAACTTGCATTCATTTTCACTTCCCCAAAAAATCAGATAATATTTTTTATTAAAATTGTAGATATCTATCTATATCTTATATATTATATAAAATAAAAAAAAACTAAAAAAAAAATCTTTAAAGCTTATCTAATAATTATAATAATTTTTTTTTAATTTATAAAGTTCTGTGTATAGTACAGATTACCACTATCTATATATATCTATCTATATATCTATATCTATCTATACTATATATTAAGTAAAAGGGGTTTTTAACCCCAAGCCTTGTGGGAGTTCCAATCTCTCAATCTAAATTTCTTGATTTTTTTATTTAAAAAAAAAATCTTAGCATTTATTAACTTCTCCCAACTCCCAAGTCTTACCATCATAATAACACTTTAATACATTAAGAACAAGCATAAAAAAAATTCTTTGAAATCCAACACATATGAATTCCTTAAAAAGTCCCAACACATATGATTATTATCCCTCATAATAACACTTTAAAAAAAAAATTTAGCATTTATTAACTTCTCCCAACTCTCAAGTCTTACCATCATAATAACACTTTAATGCATTAAGAACAAACATAAAAAAAATTCTTTGAAATCCAACACATGAATTCATTGAAAAATCCCAACACATATGATTATTATCTCTCATAATAACACTTTAATGCATTAAGAACAAGTATAAAAAAAAATTCTTGAAAAGTCCAACACATATGATTATTACCAAAATCTTAAATTTTAATATAATATAATAAAAAAAAGATATTTAATTCCTTGAAAAGTCTAACACATATGATTATTATCAAAATATTAAACTTTAATATAATATAAAAAAGGAAAAAAAGAAGATATTTAAAAAAAAAATTTAAAAATCACAATTCACATATATAGATAATTGTAAACACAATCCGTGCATAGCGCGGGTGATATGCTAGTACTTTAATATATTAAGAACAAGCATAAAAAAAATTTCTTAAAAAGTCCAACACATATGACTATTATCAAAATATAAACTTTAATATAATATAATAAAAAAAAAGACATTTAATTCCTTGAAAAGTCCAACACATATGATTATTATCAAAATATCTCTAATCTATCTATACTATATATTAAGCAAAAGGGGGTTTTTAACCCCAAGCCTTGTGGGAGCTCCAATCTCCCAATCTAAATTTCTTGATTTTTTGATTTAAAAAAAAAAAAAAAACCTTAGCATTTATTAACTTCTCCCAACCCCCAAGTCTTACTCTCATAATAACACTTTAATGCATTAAGAACAAGCATAAAAAAAATTCTTTGAAATCCAACATATGAACTCTTTGAAAAATCTCAACACATATGATTATTATTCCTCATAATAACACTTTAATGCATTAACAACAAGCATTAAAAAAATTCTTGAAAAGTCCAACACATATAATTATTATCAAAATATTAAACTTTAATATAATATAATAAAAAAAGAAGACATTTAATTCCTTGAAAAGTTCAACACATATGATTATTATCAAAATATTAAACTTTAATATAATATAAAAAAGGAAAAAAAGAAGACATTTAAAAAAAATAATATTTAAAAATCGCAATTCACATATATAGATAACTAACCTATCACCCGTGCTATGCACGGGATAATTATAGATATTTATATTTGTTTAGATTTTTTTTAATATATAAACTATGTTTTTTAAGATTTTTTATAAAAATAATTTAACAATCTTATCACTAACCATAGTGTATGAGAGAAGTTGAAAAAGGTACTGCAATAACTATACACAGATTATATCTATAATTATTTGTATGAGGGGATTTTAAATACTGATCAGAGGATTTTGACCAAATCAATAAATGCAGGTATGTGGAAAGACATATGGATTGAAAAAAGTTAATAAATGCTGATAAGGAGATTTTGACCAAATCAATAAATGCTGAGTTTTTTTTTTAAGTAAAAAATTTAGAAAATTCAGATTGGGATATTGAAGCTCCCACAGGCCTTGGGGTTAAAAACCCCCTTATGCTTAATATATAGTATAGATAGATAGATAGATAGATAGATAGATAGATCGATAGATAGATAGATATTATAAGATGAGAGAAATAAAAGTTATCTTATTATAATGGATGAGATCTTATAAAAAAAACGTGTAGACATGAATGCCCTCCTATTTTATTGTGTTTATAATTATCTATATATGTGAATTGTGATTTTTAAATGTTTTTTTTTTTTTAAATGTCTTCCTTTTTTCCTTTTTTATATTATATTAAAGTTTAATATTTTAATAATAATCATACTAGCCTATCACCCGTGCTACGCACGGGATAATTATAGATATTTAAATTTGTTTTAGATTTTTTTTTAATATATAAATTATGTTTTTTAAGATTTTTTATAAAAATTATTTAACAATCTTATCACTAAACCATAGTGTATGAAAAAAAGTTGAAAATGGTACTGCAGTAACTATACACAGATTGTATCTATAATTATTTGTATGAGGGGATTTTGAATGCTGATTAGGGGATTTTGACCAAATCAATAAATGCAGGCATGTGGAAAGACATGTGGATTGAAAAAAGTTAATAAATGCTGATTAGGGAATTTTGACCAAATTAATAAATGCTGAGTTTTTTTTTTTAATAAAAAATTTAGAAAATTCAGATTGGAATATTGAAACTCTCACAAGCCTTGAGGTTAAAAATTCCTTTTTGCTTCATATATAGTATAGATATAGATAGATAGATGTAGATATAGATATAGATAATATAATATAGATAGATAGATGTGTTGAAATTTTCAAGGAATTTTGTTTATGCTGGTCTTTAATGCATTAAAGTTTAATTATGAGGGGGTTTTAATCAAATCTCCCAAAAGGCATTGGGATTGGGAGAAATTAACAAATGCTGAGTTTTTTTTTTTTTTAAATAAAAAAATTAGAAAATTAGGATTAGGATATTAGAGCTCCCACAAGGCTTGTAGGTTAAAAACCTCATTTTCCTTAGATAATTGTGTTTACAATTATCTATATATGTTAATAGCGATTTTTAAATGTCTTTTTTTTTTTTTTTTTTTTGAAATGTCTTCTTTTTTTCCTTTTTTATATTATATTAAAGTTTAGTATTTTGATAACAATCATATGTGTTAGACTTTTCAATGAATTAAATGTCTTTTTTTTTAATTATATTATATTAAGTTTAATATTTTGATAATAATCATATGTGTTGAACTTTAAAGTGTTATTATGAGGGATAATAATCATATGTGTTGGGATTTTTCAAGGAATTCATTTGTTGGATTTTAAAGAATTTTTTTTATGTTTGTTCTTAATGCATTAAAGTGTTATTATGAGAGTAAGATTTGGAGGTTGGGAGAAGTTAATAAATGCTAAGGTTTTTTTTTTTTTAAATCAAAAATCAAGAAATTTAGATTGGGAGATTGGAGCTCCCACAAGGCTTGGGGTTAAAAACCCCCCCTTTGCTTAATATATAGTATAGACAAGTTATCTATACTATATATTAAGCAAAGGGGGGTTTTAACCCCAAGGCCTGTGGAGCTCCAATCTCCTAATCCTAATTTTCTAATTTTTTTGATTTAAAAAAAAAAAAAAACCTCAGCATTTATTGACTTCTCCTAACCCAACCTCAGCATTTATTGATTTTTCCCAACCCACCATCCCTTTTGACTTCTCTCATAATTATTGCAATATCCCTTCAATTTCTCCCATAAACTATGGTTACACACAAAAATAAAAAATAAAAAAGATAAGAATTTAGCTATAAATCTCAAAAAGATATAACGTCTAAATTTGAATTATGATTTAATAATATAATTATGTTTTTTTTTTATGTAATATCTATCAAAATTTTAAATCACTTAATGGAACAAATTAATCAATTTTCCAAAATTATTGATTTTTAATTTACAAAATAGATTAAAAAAAACTATTGATTGATTTATTTATTTAATAACAAAAATATTTCATAATCTCTCTCTCCTAATCTCTCTCACCAATTTTCAAAAAAAAATATTAAAACTTGCATTCATTTTCTCTTTCCCAAAAAATCAAATAGGAGCTCCAATCTCCTAATCCTAATTTTCTAACTTTTGATTTAAAAAAAAAAATCCTCAGCATTTATTGACTTCTCCCAACCCAACCTCAGCATTTATTGACTTTTCCCAACCCACAATCCCTTTTGACTTCTCTCATAATTATTACAACACCCTTTTCAATTTCTTCCATACACTATGGTTACACACAAAAATTTTAAAAAAAAGATAAGAATTTAGCTATAGATCTCAAAAAGATATAACATCTAAATTTGAATTGTGATTTAATAATATAATTATGTATTTTTTTCTGTATATCTATCAAAATTTTAAATTACTTAATGGGACAAATTAATCAATTTTTCAAAATTATTGATTTTTAATTTACAAAATAGATTAAAAAAAACTATTGACTGATTTATTTATTTAATAACAAAAATATTTCATAATCTCTCCCTCCTAATCTCTCTAAAAAATTTTCAAAAAAAAATATTAAAACTTGCATTCATTTTCTCTTCTCCAAAAAATCAGATAATATTTTCTATTAAAATTGTAGATATCTACCTATATTTTATATATTATATTATAACATAACAAAAAAAACTAAAAAAAAACAAAAATGCCTGTGGGAGCTCCAATCTTCTAATCCTAATTTTCTAATTTTTTGATTTTAAAAAAAAAAAACCTCAGCATTTATTGACTCTCATAACCCAACCTCAGCATTTATTGATTTTTCCCAACCCACAATCCCTTTTGACTTCTCTCATAATTATTGCAATATCCTTTTCAATTTCTCCCATAAACTATGGTTACACACAAAAATAAAAAATAAAAAAAATAAGAATTTAGCTATAGATCTCAAAAAGATATAACATCTAAATTTGAATTATGATTTAATAATATAATTATGTATTTTTTTTTATATATCTATCAAAATTTTAAATCACTTAATGAACAAATTAATCAATTTTCCAAAATTATTAATTTTTAATTTACAAAATAGATTAAAAAAAACTATTGATTGATTTATTTATTTAATAACAAAAATATTTCATAATCTCTCTCTCCTAATCTCTCTCACAAATTTTCAAAAAAAAATATTAAAACTTGCATTCATTTTTTCTCCCCAAAAATCAAATAGGAGCTCCAATCTCCTAATCTTAATTTTCTAATTTTTTGATTTTAAAAAAAATTCCTCAGCATTTATTAACTTTTCCGAACCCAACCTCAGCATTTATTGACTTTTCCCGACCCACAATCCCTTTTGACTTCTCTCATAATTATTACAACACCCTTTTCAATTTCTCCCATGCACTATGGTTACACACCAAAAATTTTTAAAAAAAAATAAGAATTTAGCTATATATCTCAAAAAGATATAACATCTAAATTTGAATTGTGATTTAATAATATAATTATGTATTTTTTTTTCTGTATATCTATCAAAATTTTAAATTACTTAATGGGACAAATTAATCAATTTTTCAAAATTATTGATTTTTAATTTACAAAATAGATTAAAAAAAACTATTGACTGATTTATTTATTTAATAACAAAAATATTTCATAATATCTCCCTCCTAATTTCTCTCACAAATTTTCAAAAAAAAATATTAAAACTTGCATTCATTTTCTCCTCTCAAAAAAATCAGATAATATTTTCTATTAAAGTTGTAGATATCTACCTATATTTATATATTATATTATAACAAAAAAAAACTAAAAAACTAAAAAAAATCTTTAAAGTTTATCTAAAATAAACTTTAAATCAACAAACTCACATGTCTATCACATGTCTAACTCACATCATAACTTACCTAAATAATAATAATTAAAAACAAATGGAAACCACAGATAAATTAAATTTAAAAAAAAAAAAAAAATACCTACAACTCCATCTTAAATAAATTGAAAAAAAAAATACCCGAATAGAAACCACACAAAAATAAAAAGATATATCTATCTATTTATCTATATCTATACTATATATTAAGCAAATGAGGTTTTTAACCCTCAGGCCTATAGAAGCTTCAATATCCCAATCTAAATTTTTAAAATTTTTTATTTAAAAAAAAACTCAGTATTTATTGATTTGGTCAAAATCCCCTGATTAGCATTTATTAACTTTTTTCAATCCATATATCTTTCCACATGCCCCATTATTGATTTGGTCAAAATCCCCTGATCAGCATTTAAAATCCACTTATACAAATAATTATAGATACAATTCCGTATATAGTTACTTCGCATACCCTTTTCAACTTCCCCCATACACTATGGTTAGTGATAAGAAAAAAAATCTTAAAAAACATAATTATATATTAAAAAAAATCTAAAATAAATATAAATATCTATAATTATCCCGTGCATAGCACGGGTATTAGGCTAGTACTATATATTAAACAAAAGGGGGTTTTAACCCCAAGGCCTGTGGAAGCTCCAATATGCCAATCCTAATTTTCTGATTTTTTATTTTTTTTTAAAAAAAAATTACTTTTTGCATTCCAAGAGACCCATCTATACATGTAATTATTGTGTACATGACTTTTAATTTTTTAAAGCCTCGGTATAAATGACTTTTAATTTTTTAAAGCCTCGGTCAAACCCCAGGGTATTACTTTGCATCCTATACATGTAATTTTCATCCAAGAGACAATTGTAATCAAGTCTTATTTAATAAGGGTTTATTTATTTTTCCCTCTTAATTTTTTCTCTCTTAATTTTATCCTTCCCAAGACATTTTTTTTCTCAGTTTTCTTCTTCAGGGCCATTACTTTTTGCATCTTATACATGTAATTTGCATCCCAAGAGACAATTGTAATCAAGTCTTATTTAATAAGTGTTTATTTATTTTTCCCTCTTAATTTTTTCCCACTTAATTTTATCCTTCCCAAGACATTTTTTTCCCTCTTAATTTTTTCTTTATAACTCCTCCAATACACATATTTTTCTTAACTTTTTTTGCTTTCTCCTTCTTCAGTTCTCATTTCCATACTTTCAGCTTCAGTGACTACATATGCAAACAGTAAGTGTTATTTTGTTTAATTTCTCCTTCTTAACTTTTTCTTTTGTTTACTGTTTTAATATTGTAGTTAGTACAATGGTTTTTTTGATTTTATTTACTGTTTTAATATTGTAGTTAATCAAAAATTAGTTCAATGGTTTTCTTGATTTTATTTTTATTTTTTAATATGATTAAAGTTAGATAAAAAATATTGTAGTTAATCAAAAATTAGTTCAATGGTTTCTTGATTTTATTTCTTTATTTTTGAATTTTTAATATGATTAAAGTTAGATAAAAAGAAAAAATGTGATTATAATTAGTTTTTGATTTTTTAATATGATTAAAGTTAGATAAAAAGAAAAAATCAATGGTTTCTTGATTTTATATTTGATTTTTTAATATGATTAAAGTTAGATAAAAATATTGTAGTTAATCAAAAATTAGTTCAATGGTTTCTTGATTTTATTTTTTGGTTTTCTTGATTTTTTAATGTGATTATAATTAGTTGAATGATTCTTTTTTTTTAATGTGATTGTATTATGTTATTTAATCTTTTTATTTACTATTTTAATTTTTAATATGATTAAAGTTAGTTCAATGGTTTCTTGATTTTATTTTTGATTTTTTAATATGATTAAAGTTAGATAAAAAGAAAAAATGTGATTATAATTAGTTTTTGATTTTTTAATATGATTAAAGTTAGATAAAAAAAAAAATGTGATTATAATTAGTTGAATGATTCTTTTTTTAATGTGATTGTATTAATGTTATTTTAACTTTTTATTTATATTTTACTTTTTTAATATGATTAAAGTTAGATAAATAAAACCCTCACAAAAAGAAAAATGTCATTATAATTAGTTAGTTTAAACCCTCACAAAAAGAAAAATGTCATTATAATTAGTTAGTTTAATGTGATTATAATTTTTAATATAATTCTTTTTTTTAATGTGATTGTAGTTAGTTTAATAGCTCTTTTTTTTAATTTTTTATTTTATTATGGAAAAATGTGATGTGATTGTAGTTTGTTCAATGACTCTTTTTTAATATGATTGTTGCAGTTTACATCAATGTTTGTTTTTTTTAATGTTATTTAATCTTTTTATTTACTATTTTTAATTTAATTTTAATTTTTTAATATGATTGTAGTTAGTTATAATTAGTTGAATGATTCTTTTTTTAATGTGATTGTAGTTAGTTTAATAGTTAAAAAATGTGATTAACTAATTTTAAATGTTATTTAATCTTTTATTTACTATTTTAATTTTATTTTTACTTTTTTATATGATTAAAGTTAGATAAATATAAACTCTCACAAAAAAAAATGTGATTGTAATTAGTTGAATGATTCTTTTTTTAATGTGATTGTAGTTAGTTTAATAGTTAAAAAAATGTGATTAACTAATTTTTAATGTTATTTAATTTTTTTTAATGATTAAAGTTAGATAAATATAAACTCTCACAAAAAGAAAAATGTGATCGTAATTAGTTGAATGATTCTTTTTTTAATGTGATTGTAGTTAGTTTAATAGTTAAAAAAATGTATTAACTAATTTTTAATGTTATTTAATCTTTTTATTTACTATTATAATTTTATTTTTAATTTTTTAATTTTTTATATGATTAAAGTTAGATAAATATAAACTCTCACAAAAAGAAAAATGTGATTGTAATTAGTTCAATGGTTCTTTTTTTAATGTGATTGTATTGTAGTTAAATTAATGGTTCTTTTTTTTTCATTTATTTTTTTATTATGAGAAAAATGTGATGTGATTGTACTTTTTACATTCCGTTTTGATCACACGGTGAATTTATTTTAACTGATTGTAGTTTGTTTAATGGTTCTTTTTTTTAAAAAGATTGTATTGTAGTTAGTTCAATGGTTGTTTTTTTTCATTTATTTTTTTTATTATGAGAAAAATGTGATGTGATTGTAGTTTGTTCAATGATTTTTTTTTTTTAATGTGAGTTAATCGTTTTATTACTGCTTTAATGGTTCTTCTTTATAATTATTTTTTTATTATGAAAAAATATGATTGTAGTTAGATAGCATAAAAATATTTGTGATTTTGTATGATTGAAGTTATCTCATTTTTTATTTGTATTTGGTCTAGCCAAAAAGAAATTATAATTTGATTTTTTAATATAATTGAAGTTAGATAAATATAAACACTCACAAAAGAGAAAAATGTGATTGTTGTTAGTTCAACGTTATTTTTTTAAATGTAGATTGGTCAGAAAAATGTCTATATATTTCAGAAGGTTAAAAAAAAAAAGAGTAAGTATACATTTTTACTTTATAACATTTTATAATAATAATATATGTATTGTTCATTAATTATAATACTAAGCCTTCGTTTGGCAATGACTTTTTAGTTAGCTTTTTAACTTTTGACTTTTTAGCCGGGAACTTTTTTTGTTCGTTTGGTATTCTTGATTGGTTTTTTTTGGCTTTTTAGCTTTGGAATAGTGGATTTTTTTTGTCTTTTTGTGATTTGGCTTTCTGTGATTTTTGAATTTTTTTTGTCTTTTTATGATTATTTAGCCAAATATGATAACCAAACACCACCTAACTATCATGTTGACAATGCAAGAATGCTGATGGAATGCCATAACAATTTAGATTTTAGTTATTTTTTTTGTTTTACTTATTCAGTGAATTTCGACAAATGTAATAAATTCTTATTTTTATTACTTTAATTATGCGATGTCAACATTTTCTTTAAAATTACATATATTTTATGCTAACAATATATAAATATGTTTGACATAATATAATAGTTTTTTAAAAAAAAAAAATTTAATCCGTGCATAGCACGGGTGATATGCTAGTCTATATATTAAGCAAAAGGGTCTTTTAAAACCCAAGGCTTGTGGAAGCTCCAACATGCCAATCATAATTTCCTAATTTTTATTTTTTTTTAAAAAAAAAATTAACTTGGTGATTGGTTCAAAGATTATAATTAATTCACTATTGAATAACGCAATATAATGAAATCCTAATTTCCTTACTTTTTACATCCCAAGAGACCCATGTAATTATTGTGTAAATGGCTCTTAATTATTAAATTCTTTCAACTCCTCGGTCAAACCCATGTATTTAATTTATATATTAAAAAAAATAAATTGACTTGTGATTGGTTCAAAAATTATAATAATTACACTATTGAAAACGCAATAAATGAAATCCTAATTTCCTTACTTTTTACATCCCCAAGAGACCCATGTAATTATTGTGTAAAATGGCTCTTAATTTTTTTCCCTCTTAATTTTTTTGTTTTGTTTTTGAAAAAACAAATAAATAAACACTTATTAAATTCTTTCAAACTCCTCGGTCAAACCCCATGTATTTAATTTATATATTAAAAAAAATTAAAACAAATATAAATATCTGTAATTATCCCGTGCATACTATATATTAAGCAAAAGGGGGTTTTTAACCCCAAGCCTTGTGGGAGTTCCAATCTCCCAATCTCAATTTCTGAATTTTTTGATTTAAAAAAAAAAAAAAAAACTTAGCATTTATTAACTTCTCCCAACCCCCAAGTCTTACCCTCATAATAACACTTTAATGCATTAAAATAAGCATAAAAATTCTTTGAAATCTAACACATATGAATTCTTGAAAGTCCACATATGATTATTATCCCTCATAATAAACACTTTAATGCATTAAGAACAAGTATAAAAAAAATTTCTTGAAAAGTCCAAGACATAGGATTATTATCAAAATATTAACTTTTAATATAATATAATAATAAAAAAAAGACATTTAATTCCTTAAAAAGTCTTAACACATATGATTATTATCAAATATTAAACTTTAATATAATATAAAAAAGAAAAAAGAAGACATTTAAAATAAATAAAAAAAGACATTTAAAATCACAATTCAATATATATAGATAATTGTAAACGCAATCCGTGCATAGCACGGGTAACCCAAGGCTGTGGGAGCTCCAATCTCCTATCCTAATTTTCTAATTTTTTGATTTAAAAAAAAAAAAACCTCAGCATTTATTGACTTCTCCCAACTCAACCTCAGCATTTATTGACTTTTCCCAACCCACAATCCTTTTTGACTTCTCCCATAATTATTGCAAATCCTTTTCAAATTATCCCATAAACTATGGTTACACACAAAAATAAAAAATAAAAAAGATAAGAATTTAGCTATAGATCTCAAAAAGATATAACATCTAAATTTGAATTATGATTTAATAATATTATGTATTTTTTTTTATGTATATCTATCAGAATTTTAAATCACTTAATGGGACAAATTAATCAGTTTTTCAAAATTATTGATTTTTAATTTACAAAATAGATTAAAAAAACTATTGACTGATTTATTTATTTAATAACAAAAATATTTCATAATCTCTCTCTCTCCTAATCTCTCTCACAAATTTTTCAAAAAAAAAAATTTAAAACTTGCAATTCATTTTCTCTTCTCAAAATCAGATAAATATTTCTATTAAAATTGTAGATATCTACCTATATTATATATTACATTATAACATAACAAAAAAACTAAAAAACTAAAAAAAAATTTAAAGTTTATCTAAATAAACTTTAAATCAATAAAACTCACATGTCTATCAGATATCTAACTCACATCATAACTTACCTCAATAATAATAATTAAAAACAAATGGAAACCACAGATAAATTAAATTTTTAAAAAAAAAGATACCCACAACTCCATCTTAAATAAATTGAAAAAAAAAATACCTAAATAGAAACCACACAAAAATAAAAATAAAAATAAAAATAAAAAGATATATCTATCTATCTATATCTATACTATATATTAAGCAAAAAGGGGTTTTTAACCCCCAAGGCCTATGGAAACTTCAATATTCCAATCTGACTTTTTAAAATTTTTTATTTAAAAAAAAATAAAAACTCAGCATTTATTGATTTGGTCAAAATCTCCTGATTAGCATTTATTAACTTTTTTCAATTCAAATATCTTTTCACATGCCTGCAATTATTGATTTGGTCAAAATCTCCTGATCAGCATTTAAAATCCCCTATATATAAATAATTATAGATACTCATGTATAGTTACTGCAGTACCCTTTTCAACTTCCCCCATACACTATGGTTAGTGATAAGAAAAAAATCTTAAAAAACATAATTTATATATTAAAAAAAATCTAAAACAAATATAAATATCTATAATTATCCCGTGCATAGCACGGGTGATAGGCTAGTTCAATTATATTGTAAAGGTACGGTATCTATTTCCAACACTAACTCTCTGATTATCTTCTTCTTCAAACACATTTCTAATTTGATTATTGGAAGGCCGTTGAGAAGTACATCTACCGGTGAGTTCTCAAGACTTTGTTTACAGATCTTACAAAGAGGAAACCCATCCGAACGCCTTCAGAGTCCAATCCATCTTTATTTCATCTGGTCTGTAAACCACTCATTGACTAATTCTATCATTTACCATTCTATTGTTAAAGTTATATTGATTTAATGAGTCTCACCACTCATATAAATATTATCAAGTGATGACATATAAAATGGTAAACTAATACTCTTGAAATTGAAATTGAAATTATATAAAAGACCATAGTTTGCAAATATGACATATGATGTGCTCATTTGGCCATGTATTTTTATCGTTTTCATTTTTATTTTTAATTTTTTTTTGTGTGAATTTCAACCATCATGTTAGGGGTTGGACTTTTAGTCGACATTCTAGGAGGTATAGAAGGAATACAAATTATTGATCTCACTCTATTATATTCTTTATCTCATATTTATCCTATATTATCCTATTACTAAAATTAATAATTAGAAAAATATGGAACCAATGATTCTAAGCAATTTGAAGAGTACTATGTTGTCAAACAATTTGAGGTTTATTTATTTATTTATTTTTATTATTATTATTTATTTAAGATCCCTAGTAATATTATTTTAGAAGAATAAGGATAACACAATTTTCAATATTAGTATAGGTCTTCCAAAACACACGGTGACAAAAATACTCTCACTACACCGCTTCAAGTAACACCTATTACTTTTTAACTCATTTAAAATTTTTGAAATTCTATAACTTTTGATCTAAATCTGTATATATATATATAATTTGTATTTTTGAAATCGTTTCATCAAAATATGTAAAACAAGATCTATGATGAATACAAAATTCTATCAAAAAAAAGGTTGACAAAATTTCACTAACCTAAAATAGGTCAATGAAATTTCACTGACATTCTTGAATTTTTTTATTCAGAATTTCATATTACTCGTGAATTTTGTTTAAAAGATCTTGTTAATAGGATTATAAAAATATAAATTTTACAAAAAAATGGATGTAATCAAAAGTTATTAAATCTTAAAATTTTGAAATCACTTAAACAATGTGAAAATTCATTAGAGAGAGAAACAACGTTATGAGAGCAACAAGAAGAAAGATTAAAGTTTTTAAGATTATGAAATTGTTTTGGATCATATATGTTAAAATTTGTCATTATCACTTTAAGATGTCAAATCCAATGAATTTTAATTACAACAATGATTCATCCCACTAAAAACACCACCACTAATAGCACTAATGCATTAAAAAAGTATAAAAAAAAAAAAAAAAAAATACAACTCCAAGACCAAAACATCACATCATTACTGGCGGGACCCACTGCCACCTAATTAGTGCATTTTTCTTTTAATTAGCATCAAATTGTTGGTGTTCTTAAACTTTTACACAAACTTGTAACAGGATGACTTATAGGACACAAAATGATTCTTGTTTGAGAATGGTTTCAAAAGTGAAGTGTATATATATATATATTTAATTATATATACAAAGCACATAAGGTTTGAGGGGTTTAAGTCTAAAATCATCTAAATTCACATTATTTTTCTGTGAAAAATCTATCAAAAAATTGTATTATTGTATGATTGCTCTACAAAGAAAAGTACTAAAGCATGTTGGCACTAAAAATTCAAATAGGCAATTAGCCTTCTGTTGGCTTTTTGGCTTTCGAATGTTATTTTTGTAATTGTGAGCATGCCAGTAAGGATCAATCAGTCCTTACAGAATATTAATTGCCAACCAATTATTAGACGATTGTGTTTTAGTTCTTTCAGCCTCAATGAAGATGACTTTTATTTGTGGCTTTGTTTAGGAAAATTAAGTAAACAATAATCAAATGAAGAACAATTATAGCATTTCATTAAGTAAAATGAAAGACTTACAAAGATCCAAATCAGCCTCGTAAAGGTTTACAGTAACAAACTACTTGAAACTACTCCTATGAACGAAGTGCAGTGTATGAATTTGAAGTACAGAAATATAAAGAACAATAAATGTAAAAACTGGAAAGGAAATAAAGTAGATAAAACTGGGTTTTTTGGATCTGAGTCTGGGGCATTTTCTGGGGCCTTTTCTGCTATTTATACTTCTTAATGACAACCGCCGAACTGCATTCCTAACCGTCGAACCATCCTTCCATGGTCGCTGATCATGTTGCCTTATAATTAGCTCCACTATGCCATATCTACAGTTAGGTTTCCTTCCTGATTTTGAATTTAAATATGAGTAATTGTTGAAGCTACGTCATCTTGCATCTCTTTGCTGATCCAGTGCTATGCAGATCTACAAAAAACCAATACTAACTGCCATGTGTGTGATTATGATTGAAGATTTGAATTGTCTTCCTGTATTGCCCTTATCCAGCCACGTGTCGAACTGTAATTGGCTTATACAAAATATGTAGCCAACATTACCTCCCATACTAATATACACAATACTTGGTGATATTAGTGGATCAAGGTATTTTATCTACGTCTTAGAACATGCATGGGCTTTGCATTTTCCAGAAATGCAACTGTCATTCATCATTTGCATTAAATTCTCTTCTAATCCTTTGAACATCCCCACTATCCCAGTATTCGAAAAGACTGATACATCTTTTATGGTCAAGCCAATTTTCTCTTACATTGATCAAGCATACAAAGAGTTATGTGATGATGTTGTTCATCTTCGAAAGAACCTTTATGCATTGATTAGCCACCTTTACCCTCCTTTCTTATATTCAAGTCATGGAAGCTTTTGCAAAATATCAACCTTTGGATTACGAACCCGTTATCCACAATTCTTTAACCCAAAATTTTGTGAACATGGATATTGGGAGCTCTTCTTCTAAACCAAAACCTTCTGCGTGGGATGAGGCTGCAATTTCTTCTTCCTCTGGGGCTTCTAGTTGGAGAAGCTGGCCAGAATCTGAGGAGTTTAAGTTAAGGGAACGAATCAATCATCATTTTGTCGAATTTGTTGATCCCTTAACTTTCCCTCCCTTTGCTCGGAGTTCGGTGGTTTACCCATATGTACCCATCGATCGCCGACGCTGTTTAGAAGACAACCTACTCATAGCATAGTACACGTCTTCTATGCCTACGAAGATAGTACAAGCCACTCATCGTCCAGAAGAGGCCCAAGGGTATAGCCCGTCATTCTTAGCTCAAAAGGCAAAACTTTTCTCTTCTGACTGGCTTGATATTGTCAACAACCCCCAATTTCCTCCTTCCTTCGAGATGGAAGCTCATGCGCCTCCTCTTCCGTAAAATCCTCACTGGATGGAGGAACTGAGACTTACTCTCTTTGAGGACCAGTTTCTCCCTTCCTATCACCCTCCATCTCCTCCTACTAAATGTCAGCGACAGCAAGCCTAACTTCTGCTATGGTCTTTTCTCACTTGCCCTTCAATGTTCTCGAGGACGATGTTCCTCTCAAGAACTTTCGATGGGCTTGTGATGTTATGACCCGGGGTCATGTCCTTAACCCTATCGCCCAAGCTGAGCTCCAGATGTTTTTAGACCAACTCCCATTGCTTCTTCATTGGCATCACATTTATGTGGCCACCACTCGATCTTTGGATCAAATCTCAGCCCGTTGAGTTCATACCCAGTATGAAGCAGAGAACCTTATCGATGAATATAATGATTTCAAGAATAAAGACTCTGGATACTGGGATGATTTGAACATGGATGAGATGGAACAAGGGTTGAAAGAAACAGAATTTGAAATAAAGGTCGAAAGACTTTTTTATCAAGTAAGAGCATATCAACTTCAGCAGCCTAGCCTGGAGAAGATAGAAGATAGGGTAAAGAAGGAACAGAAGTTCATTGACCATAGTTAGGACAAGTTTCATGACCTTGTTATTTATTCTGTTCCTTATTTTTATGAACTTGAATATGTAGCCAAAGAAGGCTTCTGATGTAATCGCTTTTGTCTTAATAAAGCTTAAGACATTTTTCTTTTATTTAGCATGGTCTGATTTTACCCCATTTGTCAAAGCCAAACAAACTTAGGGCTTCAAAATCAACAATTTCATCATTCGAATCTCAATTCGATCATACCTAATGAAATACTGAAAACCCAATTTGAATTTTTCCAACTTATGGAGTGTCATTAATAACTTTTGTCGGTTTCCTTTTAGAATCAAAGCTTCAAATTTATCAATTCTGCCCTTCGAAACTCGATTTGATCATATCCAGTTCCCCAACATATGGTTAATACAATCAAGTGATTTTGAATCAACTAACTTTGTTTCAAACAAATAGTCTACATTTTTCAAAATATGGAAACCTCTTTTAAGAACTGCACTGTTTTATTCTAAAACAAAGTAATTTCTTTTGTGTATTATCAAACCACCTATTGGTTTTGACACTTAGAACAACAATTTCTAACCTTAAGGTATTTCAAGTTTCGCTTCGAAGTATTTTACTATCACCGACAAACCCTAAAACATGTCCTTAATCCCTTTGAAGTAAACAAATACTTAAGCGTTCTTTCACCGTGAGGCGTGGCATATGCTTCGAAGTAGGCTTCCTTCTTTCGAAGCCGTTTGTCATTTGATTTTGGCGCCAAAACTTGGCTTTGAAGCCAAATATTTTATTTCGAAGCTGACGATAGTATTTGAGATGTGTTTCCCTCCATAACTATCAATATCGAGAGAAACTTTTCACACTCGTTCTGGAGTACTTCTTTGTGAATTTCGTCCGTGTAAAACAACCGAGTATATTTTCAGACACAAAAGTTTTAAAACCCTTTTATTTCATGCTTTGAATTCACCTATTTGCCTATCACACAAATCCTTCATCTCTACTGACCTTTCTTTTCCCTCTACTCCTTTCTCGACAACTCTCTATCAATGGCTTCTTCTTCTTTGAAAATACCAGTCGTGGAGCGTGCGAGTCCGTCTGTAACCTTGAAAAGAATTGTTGACGCAGAGTGTGAAAAGTACAAGGCTGGTGAGAAAAGTGTCATTGATGGACTCATCTTTATTCCTCGTCGTCATGAGCAACAAGAGTATGTGCTTGGGCCTATCTTCAAGGAGATTCCTACTGAGCTTCCAGCTCTATATCCACATCTAGAAGACCATTGTCTCCTTTACGAAGGTGGTTTTGATTGGGGAAGCTGGAGAATGAACCGCCCCCATCGCTGCTGGCCCACGGTGAGACCAGAGTAGCAAGAATGGTATGATCGGGTTGTCCTTGATAGGACTTTGGATCTTCAAGAGCTCTGTCTTTTCGACGCCCTTCAATTATCCAGGTTCACTATTTCGGAGAACCCTTTCTTAATACCTGCTGCCCTTTGCTTTTGGAATTATACTTTTAATTTCTTTCAATTCAGATGTGGGATGATGGCCCCTACTGTTCTTGATATCTGCCATCTATTAGGATTGTCCCCTACTGGAACCCCATTGGTCCAGATTATCCTGACCTCAAAACCCCTTTTTCCCTCCCCTCTCTTAACTCATCCTATAATGACTTTGTCAAGGCTGAGAATAAAAGAGAGGGCCTTGTGACTGATAGGGAATTCTTTTCTTTCATATTAAATTGGCTTTGCAAGTTCCTTTTCTGCACCTCTTCTCAGAGGATCATGCCTGAATTCGCCCCTCTCGCCAAAGCCCTTGTCTTACAAAGAAAGGTAGCCTTAGCTCCATATGTTTAGGTCATGTATATAGAGCTTGTTCTTTTTTTGTGAGAAACCCTTGGATGCCAATCAAGGAGGTCCATTTTGGATACTTCAGCTTTGGCTTTTTGCATATTTTACTGAGCTACAATCTAAATGCCTAAAGTTTTTGGAGCCAAACCCTACTACTCATGGCATGAGGTTAGCCAATGTTTCACTATATCCTTCCACCTTTGCTTTTTACTTTTCCTTTTTCCACCAACTCCCAACTTCCCTTTCTTCTTACAGCTTCCAACCGTTTGAACCCACCAACATTGGCCCATCCTGGTTGAGGACCTTTCTGAGTGATAGGTTCTGCTCTTCACCCCAACATAAGAACATATGGGCCTCTTTTCTAATCCCTAGAGAGTTATTCATTGGGACTATGAACCCCAGAGCTTACAAATGCATTGCTGAGCCCTATTGTCCTGCCTAATTTGCTAGGCAATTTGGCTTCTCACAAGGGATCCCAATACCTCTCTCCAGCCAGACCAATTTAAGCTTTACTAGCAGGGACTTGAAGGTTCGAAGATCCAGATTAGAAAAAGCAACTTCTAAATTTATCTAGGACTTTATTGAATTTGAGTACTTCCCTTTCATTCCTCAAAGTAACATATTAAAAAAGTACCAGAACTGGTGGATGGTCAATATGGAGGTACACTTAGCCATTCCTCCCCAAGACCTATTAATGGTACTGGACGTACCTCAAGCTAAATCGAAAGGGGCTAGAGTTGTTACTTCTTCCACTGCTCCTGCTACTACAGTTCTTACACCTGTCACCACAAAGCCTATTCATGCTGCCTCAACTCCTCCTAGAGTTACTCGAGCTGCCTTGAAGAAAGGTATGTACCCTTGTTTCTTTTCTCTTCTTCTCCTTTATAATGCTCTTACCCTTACTTATAGTTCTTTCTTTGGTGTAGGTGGTACAGGTGCCTCACCGGAAGATTCTCCCCGAAAGGTCCAAGCTTTAAACCTTTTCAGGAGCAAACAACAACAACAAAAGAAAGAAAGCTTTTACTTGACCCTAATGAGGAGGCACCTGGGGTTCACGCAGCAGAAAAGAAAGAAGCAGAAAAAAAGAGACAGAACAAGAGCAAGAGACACCCTTAAAAGAAGAAAGAAAATGACTGTCTCTCTTGCTGATTTCACTGGAGATCTCATCCACGAAGCATATGCTAAAGCAGTGCAAGCAGAGCATTCCAAAGAGCTTATTGTATTTCAAAGGTGAGAAGAGAGGCAACAGCAAATGCTTAGGGATGAGGCTGCTGCTGATGCACTTCAAAGAGAAATTGTAAGAAAACAACAAGCTGCTGGACATTATACTCTTCGCAGCTCTCCAATCATAGCGACTACTTCTGAAACCAGTAAGTTCCTTCGTACTTCTATTTATCTTTCTCAAATTCTCAATACTGAGGCTTGACATTGTTTTGTATTTCTTCTTTTGCAGCAACAACTACTTTGCCTACTCTTCCAATAAGGATTCCTTCAGTTTCAGTCGAAGTTGAACAACCTCAAAATGTAGAGCCCATTCAGATAATACTCCCACTTTCTGGCCCTATATTTTCCATACCCTTCTTGAGGCCAAGTATTCCTGCATCTCTTTCTTTTGGCTTAACTCCATACTTTCCTTATTTATCTTTCAATTTTACTCAATTTGATTCTCTTTCAAGCCTTGCTTCTCCTTCCCCTCCTAAGGAAATTCCAGCTGTTACTTCATCTTTGATGATAACTGATTCCTATAGAGAAGATACAGGTAGCTCTCCAATTCATCGTCCATTATCTTTGCCTAGCTCCAGTCCCTCTTCTCTTGACCAACTAGTAGCCAAAACTATAGAGACTGCTAAGGATACTCCACCTTCTTCTCCTATTCATATACAGTCATTTCTTCCTTCTACCAGAGCTCTTTCTGCACCTTCCATATCAATGGATGAGGTGGATATCTTCGAAGCTAGGCTAGCTAGTCTCTTTTACATACCTTCCACCTCTCCAACAGCTAGCAATGAGACTGAGCCATTAATTCTAGCTGATTCTCTACTAGAAATTTTTGAGAGCTCTTCCTCTAGTGATAAGACTCTCTTGCCTTCAATAGACTTAAACAGCTGCCTGGAGCTGCTAACAATCTTTTCGAGGATTCCTTTCGAAGCCTTACAAAGGCCTATAATCAAAAATGGCTTCCTCCAGTGCTGCAAGATTGTTGAGCAATCCGGTATGACTGTTTCAAGTCATTTATCTCAGGCAGCAGCCACCATAGATTTTTACATCAACATTTGTCATGCTACCAAGGCTGCAGAGGAGAAATTGCTGAGAGATCAGAGTTTTGTTTCCAAAGTTCATGCTGAAGTGTCAGAGTTGAAAGAGCAACATTCCTCTGTCTCCCAATTTCAAGCTCAACTGTTGGAAAAGAAGGCTCAACTTGAGGAAGAGTTAGCAGTCAACCAAGCTTTAGATCGAATTGCTACCAAGCTGCAAATTACTAATCAAGAGCTGGCTGATCGAAAGCAGGAGATGACCACAGCCATTCAGTTGTTCCCATCTCTCAAGAATAGAGCATCTATTGTAAAAGAGCAACTGAAACACTGTACTGACTTTTGGGCCAATCTATGGCTACATGTACTCAACTCTTTATGAAATAAAGTTCTTATTTGTCATTTGAGTGTTCTCATGTTCTTTTCATTCAGCACCTATTTTATTTCTTGTGCTTCCCACACGGTTGGGTAATAAGGCTTCAAATATCTACCATTAATCTTTTTGGGATGTATATATCCATTCAAATTTTTCAAATGATATGCTCCCAAAGGCAAGACGCTATGAACTTGATATGGTCCTTCTCAGTTAGGTGACCATTTGCCAAATTTGTGGCTTTTAATCCCTATTAGGAGTATTGTCTTCCATACCAAATCACCTTCATCAAAGCTAATGTGCTTGACTTTCTTATTATAGTTTTTGGCTGCTTTCTTCTTTTGGAAAAGAATGCTATTTAATGCCAGAATTCTAGCTTCATCTATACTATCTAAGTCCAAGCATATACTCTGATGGTATTACTCAAGATCTAATTGATCCTGGCATCTCACCCTCAAGGACTTAACATTAATTTCCACAGGAAGCACTGCATCATGCCCATATACTAAGACATAAGGGGTGATTCCTGTACTTGATCTTGAAGAAGTCCTATAAGCTCACAATACATCCAACAGCAAGTTATGCTAATTCCTGGGATTGTCTTCCACGACCTTCTGTATTCCTTTCTTCAAAGACTTATTGGATTATTCAACTTGACCATTGGCTTGTGCATAATAGGGGGTAGAATTAACGAGACTAATTCCAAACTCTGCCACAAAAGACTTTACCATTTTCCCATCAAATACAGTCCCATTATCAACAGTTATAGTCTGTGGGATGCCAAATCTATGGATCAGATCTTTAATGAATCCAATAACTTCGCTCTGGTCTATAGCCTTATATGGCTTAGCTTCAACCCACTTAGTGAAATAATCTGTGGCCACTAAGATGAAACAATGATGCTTCGAAGAGGGTGGGTGTATTTTCCCTATCATATCTATAGCCCATCCTCTAAATGGCCAAGACTTCACAACTGCATGCAGATCAGTTATGGGTACATGCCTTATTGTGCCATGCTTTTGGCATGCAGCATATTCTATGCAGTCCTTAAGGACGGTTGGCCAATAATAGGAATGTCTTCGAAGCAGCCATCTCATCTTCACACCAGGCTGATGAGCACCACAGATGCCTTCATGAACCTCAGCCATGGCTGTCAATGCTTCCCTTGGACCTAAACATTCCAATAATAAACCATCTGCCCCCCTTTTGTAGAGAGCATTACCATACATTATGTATTGCATAGATTGCAATTTGATTTTTCTGCTGGCTTTCGAGGATGGACCAGCCAGATACTGCATTATTGGATGCCTCCAATCTTGTTCTTGTAAGTCATTATGATTGACTTCCAGGACCACATTCCTTTTATTTAAGTGTGGTATTACTTTCTGATATGTTGTTTGGCTTATGTCCCTTTGAGTATTATCCCTTCTCTTGAAATTCGAAACTTTCTGAGCCACATCATTAGCTTTATTATTCAAGAATCTTGGGACATAGGTTATATTTGCTATCTGAAATTGAGAAAGCAGATGTAATGCAACAACATAGTGTGGCAACATGCTCACACTTTGACATTTGAAAATCCCTTTCACCTGGTTAACTACCAATTGAGAATCTCCAAATATGTCAACTGCATGAGCTTGTAATCCAATAAGTATTTCCAGCCCCATTATTAAGGCTTCATATTCAGCTTGATTATTGGAACAAGTAATTTCATCCACTCTGAAACCATGTGTGGTTTCTACCCCTTGTGGTAACTTAATCACCACACCAATTTCAGTCAGACCATTGGCTTTTGATCCGTCGAACCACATTTGCCATGGTTTAACACTAACCATTCCAAGTTCCATTATCTCTTGGCTTTCTATTTGACATGGATGGTCTGCCAAAAAATTAACTAAAACTTGTCCTTTTACTGCCTTTTGGGGGACATATTCTAAATGAAATTCTAATAAAGCTAGTATCCATTTGCCAATTCTTCCCCTCAACATGGGTCTAGATAACATATATTTAACCAAATCTGTGGTTGCAATGACCAAGACAGTTGTAGGCAAAAGATAGTATCTTAATTTCATTGCAGCAAAATACAATGCAAGGCACGGCTTTTCTACAGCTGAATATTTACATTCACAAGAATTTAGAAACCTACTAAGGTAATAAACAGCTTGCTCCTTGCCTTCTTCATTGTCTTGGGCTAAGAAGACTCCCAACGAACCTTCTGCTGCAGCTATGTACAACTTCAAGGGCTTATCACCCTTTGGTGGCATTAGCACTGGAGCGTTGGCCAAGTAGGCTTTGATACTTTCGAAAGCAGTTTGATGCTCTGCTGTCCACACAAACTCCTCTTTATCTTTCAGCCTTAATAAGGAAGAAAACACTTTAGTTTTCCCTGCAGTATTAGAAATGAATCTTCGAAGAAAATTAACCTGTCCAAGGAATTTTTGTAATTCTTTCTTACTTGATGGAGGTCTGGCTTCAATGATAGCTTTGGCTTTATTCTGATAAATCTGTATTCCCTTCTTGTATACTACATAGCCCAAGAAGTTTCCAGCTGATACGCCAAAAGCACATTTGAGAGGATTAAGTTTCAACTTGAACCTTCTCATTCTTTCAAAGGCTGCTTCCAAGTGAAACAAATATTCCTCCATGGATTAAGACTTTACTACAATATCATCAATGTAACACTCTAAATATCCTCCAATGAGGTTATGAAAAATAGTATTCATAGCCCTTTGATATGTAGCCCCAGCATTCTTCAAGCCAAATGGCATTTTAACCCATTCGAAGGTGCCAATATTCCCAGGACATCTGAATGCTGTCATGTGGATATCCTCCTCTGCAATGCAAATTTGGTTATAACTAGAGCGCTCATCCACCATTGATAAAATTTGATGCCCTGCTGAACTGTCCACCAACAAATCTACTATAGGTATAGGATACTCATCTTTTAGGGTTGCTAAATTCAGGTTTTTGAAATCGATGCATACCCTCATTTTACCATTCTTCTTAACTACAGGCACAATATTGGATAGCCACTCAACGTAGCTGGCTGTCCTAATAAAGTCTGCCTTGAGGAGCCTAAGAATTTTCTCATTGACCTTCTGAATCACCTCAGGGCTCATTCTTCTTGGTTTTTGTTTGTATGGCTTGAAATTAGGCCTCATAGGGAGCCTATGCTCTACTAATGGTCTATCCAATCTTGGTAGTTCATTATAAGACCATGCAAAACAATCTTTATATCTCTTCAAGACTACCAACAACTGGTCCCTGTCAAAAGCATTCAACCAAGCACTTATATAGGTGGGCTACTATATAGAATCTTCTCCTAAGTTCACTTCTTCCAAAGGGTCTTGTATCTGAGGACTCACTGATGCTTCTTTTTTTATTTGTTTTACCTTCGAAGCAATCTCCTTGCTTTGTTCTGCTCCCAGTTTCTTTGATTCAACATCTTTGCCATCCTCCTCATAGACAAAGTCTGTCCACAAGGCTTCTTCTTCTTGTATCTCCTGGACTTTTGTTTCAATGTCCAATGCACAGTATTTTCCTAAGGCCAAAACCCTGACCTGTTGTTGCTCCTGCTTACAGCCAATTGCCATGGCTTCTTCCTCTTGCTCTTGCATCTTCTGGACTATTGATTTTATATCCAATACTGAGAACTTAATTAAAGCCAAAGACCTGGCCTCCTGGGTTCCATCTTTTTGCCTACAACCAGGCATCATTATCATCATTGAACAAACTCCTCATCAGCACTTTCTTGGACTAAGTGCTTCAGGTGTGCTAATTCCTCATCAGCCGTCACTTCGGCTGATCCATCAGGTTTCCTCAGTACACTGAGTGGTGCCACTCCTTCAGTATACAATTTGGCCTCTGCAAAATCTGCACAAGCTATGAAGGGTTGAGGATCTGCATTGATCTCCTTTGTCTCTCCACTGCCTAAGGCCATCATTATTTTGATGTAGAGAGGAAGGCACACACTTGTTGGTGTGAATCCAATCCCTACCAAGTAGAGCATTGTACTTAGCATTGCTGTTGATAACGAAGAATGCAGTTATACAGTCTCTAGTTCCCACACTCAGGTTGATGGGCAAAATGCCTTGAGCCATCTGTTTGTCTCCAGCAAAACCAGCAATGGTTGTACTGGTTGGGATTAGTCAGGGGTTCCTCTTTCCTAGTTTCTTCAAAGAAGATTTCGGAAGCAGGTTTACTGCTGCCCCATTATCCACCAATACCCGGTTCATCTGTATCCCATCGAAGAAGGCCTTGATATACAAGGGTTTGACATGCTGTGTCATAGATGTTGTCGGATACTCAAAAGGGTATGAGAGGTTTATACTCACCTCCTCCTCACTCTCATCTCCAGTTTCCATTGGTATGGCCACTTCGGATTCATCTTGCACCATACTCACTTGTGAGTCTTCACTAGAAACTAGAATTGGGTCAATTTCTTGACCTTCTTGGTTCTCATCTTCAGCTTGGAATTCCTGTGGTAGTATATGTACCATATTCACTGATATTGGAGGAAACAAGCCAAATTAGATAACTGGTTGTACCTGTTTCTCTTCCTGGCCAACTTGTTCAATTACTTCAGAAGCATCTTCCATGCTGTATTCTGGCACTTCAGTACTTGTAACTTCCTTCGAATGATCTGTTTCTGCTGGTTTTTCAACCAAAAATGTTTGTTCAGCCATGAAGGCTTCAAACATTTCTTCATCAACCATCTCCTTCCTTTGGCCTAGGCCAACTTCTTCCTCTGCCCCACTATCACTTTCCATCAAAGCTTTTTTCAATCCTGCCAAACTGGATCTTTCTTTGGCTTTCAGTTCGGAATGAACTTTGGCCAATTGCTTTCTGCTACAACTCCTTTTATCCTGAGGAGTCGATTCTAGATTATGATCTAACCTTGAACTTTTTCCTCCTCTGCCTGGCCCTTTGGCTGGACCAATGAAGAACTTTCTCCGCTTTCTTTCAGATCCTTCTGGTACTGAGTGTACCTTCGCTGGATCTTCCTCCTTTGGAACCTAGAGATCTGGGACCATATTTGGTTTCTTTGTTTTTGGATGCTTAAGTAACACCTAATTATTTGGAGCCACTAAAGGAGTTTAACCATCCTACATTGGTCTCCAACAACATTTCTTTGGGCAGATATCTCCTAGGTTTGTTTTGCATGACAAACCAATCTGGGACCCACGAACCTACTAGCCCAGTTGTGAACTATCTCTTTCTTCCTTTGAAGCCCTCTTCGAAGCTGGCTGTGAAGGCCACTACCTGGTCTGACTCCCTGTTTTGGGCTCAATTCAGGCCTTCCATGAAGGTGCTACTTTCTCCTGCGTGAGCTGGTTTAGGAGGCCAATCCCTAGCTTTGATCCCATAACTTGAACCCCTTTCAGGTCTCCTTTCAGGATGATTGCCCTCCATTCTGTAATAGTTAGGTGGTCTGGATTCATGTAGAGGTCTCTTACCTTTGGAGTGCACTCTAGTGGCTGTTAGCTCAACCATTAATGGCTGCTGCCTAATACCAGTTGGATACGGCCTTTTGTTATAAGCATTGGTTGGTTTAGGACGCCTCTGCACATCCTTGTAATATTGTTTCCTATCAATCGGGAGCCCTTTCAACCACTTGTAGCTCAACCTGCATCTGGGACACATTCTTTGCATGACAGCTGCTTCTAAAGAATCATCATTCAGTGCTTCTTCATCAGAGTCTTCCCTCTGGTCTGGAAAACCTTGTCCAATAGCTGGTAAACTTCTAGCATCTTTCTTGACAGTGGTCTGGCTAGCAACATGCATTTGCACATTGACCTCTTCCAATTCTTTCAAGGACAAGTTTGGAAGTCTGGTACAATGACATTGGCTGCCACTTCTCCAATTTCTGGGAATGGATTAGTGTCAATCTCCATGGCCTTTTCAGCTTTAGCTGGGAATTTCAATCCCTTTTGAATTTGCTCTTGAATCCTGTCTCGAAAAACAATGCAGTTTTTAGTTGAGTGAGACCAAGAATTATGCCATTTACAATACACTTTTCCTTTAAGTTCCTCTGGAGACGGAATTTTGACTCCTTTTGGTAACTTCAGGAAGTTCGCAGCAAGCAAATGATCAAAATGTCATCTGCCTTTGTCAAATCAAAAGAGTATTTCCTATGAAGGTCTTTCTTTTTAAACTGCTGGTCTATTGTTGTGTCTTTATGAATTAATGCTTCACAGATCACAGGTTCTTTCCCTACAATCTCTGCTGCATTAATCTCATAATTAGGATCTCTATAATACGTCTTGTATGATGCATTACTTCGATCTTATTCTCCTCTAGTAATGTTCATACCTAGATACCTTATAAGTCAGTTCCACTAAGTCTTAAACTCAGTTGAGTCAAACTTCTTTCGAAGCCTAAACTCTAGACCATTTTGAGCCAATCTCACGAACTCAGGCTCTGGTAGGACAACCCTACATTTGTTTCGTGCTCTTTTGAATCTAGCAATAAATTGAACAACCTTTTCATTCGGTCTTTGACTCAACCTTCTCAAGTCTGCCATAGAAACTTCTGGCTCCATTCAGAAAAATTGGGCATGAAATGCCTCCTCCATCTGTTGCCAAGTTTGAATAGATCCAGGTGTAAGGTTAATATACCATACAAAGGCTACCCCAATTAAAGAATTTGGGAACAATCTCAACTTCATGTAATCATTATTGGTAAATTCACCACATTGAGCAGCGAACCTAGCAATATACTCCACTGTTGATTGATTTACATTCCCACAAAAAAGAGCAAAGTCTGGTATCCTGAAGCCTCTTGGGTATTCATGTACCCTATTTACCCATTCTGGGTATGGTTTCCTATACACAAGAGTTTGAACCTCCCGAGCCATTGTCCACACATCTCTTTAACAATATCAGCAATTTGGTCTCTAGAACCATATTTTGTGCTTGTTGAACCACTACTGGAGGAACAAACACAGGATTTGGTGGACAACCTTGTGCCTGAGGTCCTCTTGGTCATAGGGTGGCACATTTGGGACTGGTTGTCCCTGTGGTGTTGGTTGCTGTTGAGGGTATGGGTAACCCCTTTGAGCCTGCCCTGCGAAAGGACCTGCGAAAGGTGCTGGAATAGGTGTTGTGTCTCTTCCAATCGGAGGGAACCCTTCCAACCCCCCGGGTGTAAATTCAAACAAAGGATTAGTGAACCCCCTTGTGCCAGGTATGGCTTCGAACATGGGATTTGGAAACATCCTTATGCCATTTTCTTGTGCTGGGCTAGATCCACCAATTTGCATGGCTTCACTGTTAAGTACTGAGGCATTTTGATTTATCACAGGTCTCGAAAGAGGTTCATACCAAGACTGAGGTGATGGTCTTTCGTAGTTTTGGTTACTAGTTTGACCATTAGAATGTCCATTAATTTGCATAGGCTGTTTATCTCTAGCCAATCTTTGCTGAGGGACATTTGAAATTTCCTCTATATGTCTTGTGTTTGTTGGTTGGTGGGCATTCATTCGATCCATGAAGGATGTTGTCCACCTTTCCATTGTATTCATTAACTGCTGTCCCATGGCATCTACTAGCCTACCCCATGGATTCATTGGGTGAGTAGATGGAGCAGTGAATGGTCCAATTCCTTGGTCTCGTCTAATATTTTGAACATGTGATACTTGTTCCGAAGTACTGGCCTGTTTGACCATAGATTCTGATAGAATAGGTACTTCTACAGGATGCGTTATCACATTATCCTCTAGATTATGCATTTCTACCTCTCCTTCCACGCCTTCTTCCAAACGTTCATTTTCTCCTTGTCTCCTACATCTAGCCATTTCAATTAGTCCCACTGGGCATGCCAAAAATATATGTTGGCCTTTTGGCTTTCGAAGGTTATTTTTATAATTGTGAGCGTGCCAACAAGGATCAATCAGTCCTTACAGAATATTAATTGCCAACTAATTATTAGACGATTGTGTTTTAGTTCTTTCAGCCTCAATGAAGAGGACTTTTACTGGTGGCTTTGTTTAGGAAAATTAAGTAAACAATGATCAAATGAAGAACAATTATATCATTTCATTGAGTAAAATGAAAGAATTACAAAGATCCAAATTAGTCTCGTAGAGGTTTACAGCAACAAACTACTTGAAACAACTCCTATGAACGAAGTGCAGTGTAGGAATTTGAAGTACAGAAATGTAAAGAACAAGAAATGTAAAAATTAGAAAGGAAATAAAGTAAATAAAACTGGTTTTTTTGGATCTGAGTCTGGGGCATTTTCTGGGGCCTTCTCTCCTATTTATACTTCTTAATGACAACCGTCGAACTGCATTCCTAACCGTCGAACCATCCTTCCATGGTCGCTGATCATGTTGCCTTATAATTAGCTCCACTATGCCATATCTGCAGTTAGGTTTCCCTCCTGATTTTGAATTTAAATATGAGTAACCGTTGAAGCCACGTCATCTTGCATCTCTTTGCTAATCCAGTGCTATGCAGATCTACAAAAAACCAATACTAACTGTCACGTGTGTGATTATGATTGAAGATTTGAATTGTCTTCCGTATTGCCCTTATCCAGCCACGTGTTGAACTGTAATTGGCTTATACAAAATATGTAGCCAACACATTCGTTTGGCTAACTTAGTTTGACTAAAAAAACACAAAAGATAAAATAGGCTAAATAAGCCAATAAATAAAATGTCACATTCAAATCATAATCATTTCACTTTTTTCTCACAAAAGTCAAAAAAACTAAAAAAGCCAAACCAAACGAACTTTTTAATCCCAAACTAAAAAAATCACAATTCAAAAAAGCCAACTAAAAAGTCAATACCAAAGGGACGTGTGAGTAGAAATGAAAACTTTCATATGTTTAACATGGTCATATTTGGTTTGTTTTTAAAAAATTATTTAAGATTTTTTTTAAAAAAAAAAAAACTTAAAGTTAGTTGCGTGGAAAAATGAAAAAATTAAGTCATTATTATTTTTTATATAATTTTATCTTTTCGGAAGTCAAAAATAATCTTTTAAAATTTTAAAATATATTTTTATATTATTTTTGTTAAATTAATTTTTATATTTTTTAAAAAATTAAGAAAATAATTTGAAAAATTCAAACTAAACATTTTATGACTTTGACATAGAATTTCTTTTATTAAAATAAAATGATAATAATATTTTTATAATTAAAAATATTTTAATAGAATAATAAGTACACGACAATGTCAATGTTACAGTAGACGACAATGAAACAAATTCATCTGTGGGGATATATTTTCTGAGCACCAACACGTGGCCAAGGTGACGCCGACGTGTTAGCCGAGGTGCCATGTGTCCTGTTCGTGACGCCGAGATAATCTTGGCTAGGCCGAGGTTACCTCCGAAGATATCAGAATCCGGGATAAGCGGATAAGGCACAAGAGTCCTAGAATGAGAAAAGACTTCAGCATGGATAAGGATAACACTCTTAGGGAGTTTATCTTTATCTCTTGGAGAGTCCAGGATAAGCACTGAGCAGAAGTCCATTGAAGCTAGGCTTCTATGGGACTAGAATTGAATTAACTATAAAAGAAAGGCACCCCCGATGGGTCTAAGGTACGCAATTTATATTCTGAACAGTGAGTTTAGCACTATTGATTATCTTTGAGAGATATACTGACTTGATCGTCGGAGTGCCCCCGGGTGGACGAACCACCGCCGGAATCTTCTATTTCTGTTGCAGGTCAGTCAGGTGCCATCTATTCTTCCAGTGCTCTCCAGCTGAATACTGAGTTGGCAGTGTGGTCAGAAATTCACCCACACAATTTGGCGCCGTCTATGGGAAAGAAAGGAGAATAGATGGCCAGTAACTGACAGAAGGATAAGGTTGGGGACGAAATCCCTGCTGGGAACGGTAAACACGTCGACCCGAACATAGAGGAAGATGGTTGCAACGAGGAGACTCAGAACTAGAATCACAACAAAAAAGACGTCGGCCAGGGTGGCGACGCACCAGAGAAACCAGAACGAAGCAGGTACTACAACGAGAATAACCTCCAGGTATGGAAGGATAGATGCCTGCGGAGGGACGAAGAAGTGAAAAAGATGGCGAACAAATTGGCAGACCTGCAATCGGTTGTCAATTTTATGATGCAAAACAACGTCATGCAGCCACTGTTCCCACTGCACGACACACCGATTCCAGCAGCCAATGCCCAAAAGGGAGGGCAGAAAACAATCCCTGTGGCCCCCCAGCACACCAGGAGCGAAAAACACTCTCATCGACCTTCAAGGGAGGTCGGGCGAGGAGAGTCGAGGAGGGAAGAATCGTGGAGGACGCATCGTACCAAGAAGGCAGACCCCAAAGAACATCGGCATGTTCAAGGGCAGGCGCTGTGCTTCGACACAACTAATGAAGAAAGGTCTAAGAGGGCTCACCACGAAGCTGAAAGTAGTGCACCCAAAAGATTGAAATCAGGGGATAGCTGAGCTCTTGGGCGGACAAAGGAAGACTTGAGAGATTACCTCATGAGGAAGCAACAAAATGCCGATGCCGAGGTGACTTCCCCTGTTAAGCCGAGAACACCATTCTCAGTGGAGTTGGACAAATTTGAGGCTCCGAAGAGATTCAGTATACCGAGGTTCCAAATATACGATGGTAAGTCAGACCCGAACTTTTACGTTAGATTATACCTGAACTCGATGGCATTGTATAGTGGGAACGAGCCGCTGCTCTGCAAAGTGTTCCCCTCATCCTTCGAGGAGATTGCATCGGATTGGTTTCACAAATTGCCAAAGGAAAGTGTGAAGACCTGGAAAGGCTTGGCCGAGATGTTTGTGGCCAGGTTTGTGACAAACAAGCTATAGCCATTAAGGGTGAACGCATTGATGGCTCTGAGAATCAGTAAGGATAAAGGCCTTAGGGCCTACGCAAAAAGGTACTATGAGGTGTTCAACCGAATACCTGAGTGCAACCAAGAGGTGGCGGTCGTATCTTTCAAGAATGGCCTAAAAGATGACTGTCCACTACGAAAGTCTTTGGCAAAGACACTGCCAAAAAGCATGGAAGAGCTCATGCCAGAATTGAGAAATACGCCAGAGCCAAGGAAGATACATCAAGGACTAAGGAGACGAAGCAAGAAAATGAGAACGGCTCGCTGAAGTGAGGCCGAGGTAACAATGGATCCAACAAGCAAGAAATAGGACTAAGGGTTGCACAGGCAGTCACGACTGTGTTCCAAATCCCAATTCACAAAGTCCTGGACAAAATCGAGCCCAACCCTATTTCAGAGCACCAGCAAGGGTACCAGGAGAGTTCATGGGAAGAAGCCTTGGTAAGCATTGCGCTTACCATAATGAAGATGGGTATATGACTCAAGGTTGTAGAGCCCTGAAAGCACACTTGGAAGACCTGGTAAGACAAGGCCATCTGAGGGACCTTGTAGATGAGGCCAAGACAAGGGAAGAGCAGGCAAGACTGCCTCAGGCGCCAGCAGCTCCGCCTCCCCCAACATAGCAACCTCAGACAGGAGGACCTCGGGTAATTAATGTAATTCACTCGAAAGTCAACGAAAACGAAATTCGGGGGGAGACCCAAAAGGTAAAGCACCTACAGCATGTCTACCAAGTAGGGGAGAAGAGACATCGGGCCGAGGAGTACCAGGGACCAGTAGTATCCTTTACTGAAGCTGACCTGGAGATGGTCCAACATCCGCACAACGATGCCATGGTAGTATCCCTCCAGGTTGGGGAGTGCCAAGTGAAGCGCATCCTCATTGACCAAGGCAGCTCTTGTGACATCATATATGTCAGATGCTACAAGGAGCTTGGCCTTCACCCAGACGATATGGAACAATCTAATGGCCCAATGGTCGGGTTCAATGGAACGCCGATATGGCCACTAGGAGTAGTAAACTTAGATGTGCAGGCTGGCACGAAGAAGATAAAGATAGAATTCACCATAATCGACACACCCTCCCTTTACAATATTATCTTGGAAAGGCCATGGTTGCATGCAATGGGGGTTGTTCCCTCAACATTGCATCAACTATTGCGGTTCCCAACAGAGCATGGGATAGAGGAGGTTAGAGGAGATCAGCTGCAGGCAAAGAACTGCTCCATGGCAACAATGAAATCCACCTGCAACATACGAGAACCAGAGAAGGTAGAGATCGAAGACGAGGACGTAGAGGTCCTAGAAGATGTCGGCAAGGAGCCAGCCGAGAAGAGCGAAGAAGCACTAAAGAAAATCCTCGTCCAGGAGGGAGATGAAGAACGCTTCTTTCTTCTCGGCTCGGACTTAGCCGAAGAAGAGGAAAAAGAGTTGGAAGCTTTCTTGAGAGCAAATATTGAGGTGTTTGCTTGGACACCTTACGAAATGCCTAGCATTGACCCCGAGGTCACTTGCCATAAACTGAACGTTGACAGGTCAGCCAAACCTGTAATCCAACGAGCAAGAAGACCGACGTTGATGCACGTCGAGGCAGTGGAAGAAGAAGTAGACAGACTTCTGGAGGCCAGGGCCATTCAAGAGGTAAATTACCCGACATGGCTATTGAACACCGTAGTGGTGAAGAAAAAGAATGGTAAATAGAGGGTCTGCGTAGACTTCACCGGCCTCAACAAGGCCTGTCCCAAAGACAGCTTCCCTCTACCCAAGATTGACCAGCTGGTGGATGCCACTTCAGGGCATGGAAGGATGAGCTTCCTGGATGCCTACAGGGGGTATCACCAGATAGCCATGTACCCCCCAGATGAAGAGAAGACTACGTTTATCACCCCAAAAGGGATGTATTGCTACAAAGTGATGCCTTTTGGGCTAAAAAACACAAGAGCAACTTACCAAAGATTGGTAACCAAGATGTTCAAACAGCTGATTGGCCAAACGGTGGAAGTTTACATCGACGACATGGTCGTGAAGACCAAGGAACCTGAGGGTCATCTGGCCGACCTAAAAGCAATCTTTGAAATCCTAAAAACATATTGGCTCCGACTCAATGCATCGAAGTGTGCATTTGGAGTTGGATCTGGTAAGTTCTTGGGATACCTAGTGACCAGAAGGGGCATTGAGGCCAGCCCAGATCAGATCAAGGCCATCCTAGAGTTGAAGAGCCCGACGTCGGCAAAACAGGTGCAAATGCTGACTGGAAGGGCCGCAGCCCTGAATAGGTTCATAAGCAAAAGCTCAGACAAGTGCAAACCTTTTTTCAACTTAGTGAAGAAAGCGACATATTTTTTGTGGACCGAAGAATGCGAAGTCGCCCTGGCCGACTTGAAGAAGTATTTGACCACAGCTCCAGTCCTTTCAAATCCAGAACCTGGGGAGGAGCTGTTCCTATACCTGGCAGTCTCAAAACATGCGGTAAGTGCAGTGGTAATCCGAGAAGAAAAAAGGGAACAAAGGGCTATTTAGTATGTAAGCAAAACCCTGGCTGATGCAGAAACTAGGTATCTACCCTTAGAGAAATTGGCACTGGCTTTAGTAATGGCTTCAAAGAAGCTGAACCATTACTTCCAAGCCCATAAAATTGTGGTGCTAACTGAACACCCCTTGAAGTCCTTGCTGCAGCAAGGAGATCTAACAGGCAGAATAGCCAGATGGGCAGTGGCCTTGGGACAGTATGACCTGGAGTTCAGACCCAGAACAGCAATCAAAGGCCAAGTTTTGGCCGACTTCGTGCCCGAGTTCACGCCAGAATCCATCATACATCGGGCTCCATTGAGCCGAGGTGAACGATGTCCAAGCAAGCAAGAAGGAGCCCAGCCGAAAGCAACGGAACAAAGGAAGGAAGAGAAACTCAGACTCTGCATCATTTACATCGGCGACTCCTTCCGACTATTTGTCGATGGGAGTTTAAACCGACAAAGAGCGGGAGCATGAGTAGTACTGGTATCTCCAGATGGACAGATATTGGAACAGTCCATTCGTTTGGGGTTTAAGGCCTCAAACAATGAAGCAGAGTACGAAGCATTGATTGCAAGACTGAAGCTGGCAGTAGCAGCAGAAGCAGATGAGGTCATAGTCTTCTGTGACTCCCAACTCATAGTCAACCAGACAACAGGCGAGTTTGCAGCCCGAGATGAAAGGATGTCGGCCTACGCAAAGGAGGTCAACAGGTTGGTGGCCTTGTTTCAGAATTGCCAGCTACATCAGGTTAGCCGAGATAATAACAGTCATGCTGATGCACTGGCCAACCTGGCTAGTGCAATACAACCTGGAAAAGCAAGGACAATAATGGTGGAATACTTGTCAGGCCCGAGCATTGAACCACTGATCACAGAACGTGAAGCAATGTGTGTGGACATGGGACCAAGCTGGATGGATGCAACAGTAGCATTCCTGAAAGAAGGAAAATTGCCAGATGACCACAAAGAGGCACACAAGATCAGATTGAAGTCGGCAAGATTCAGTCTGACAGCAGAAGGACATCTCTACAGAAGATCCTTTTCAAGACCCCTTTTAAGGTGTGTACATCCTTCACAAGTTGAAGATTTTTTATATGAAATACATGAAGGAATTTGTGGAAGCCACGCTGGGGGCAGATCACTAGCCTATAGGGCTATTATGCAGGGGTATTGGTGGCCCTACATGCAGAAAGATGCAGAAGCCTATGTGAAGAAGTGTGAAAAGTGCCAAAGGTTTGCACCTCTGATACACCAACCAGCAGCAGACCTAAACCCAGTATCCAGTCCTTGCCGTTTGCCCAATGGGGCATGGATCTTGTTGGACAACTTCCCCAAGCAACTGGACAAAGGAAGTACCTGCTGGTGGCAACAGATTATTTCACCAAGTGGATAGAAGCTGAACCCCTTGCCAAGATCCGAGATGTAGATGTGAAGAGCTTCATATGGAAGAACATCATCATCCGGTTTGGGATTCCAAGAGCAATAGTTGCAGACAATGGAACACAATTTGACAGTAAGCTAATCAAGAACTTCTGTGCAAAGTTCAAAATCAAGAATTATTTTTCCACCCCGAGTTTTCCTCAGAGCAATGGACAAGCAGAAGCATCCAACAAAGTCATCTTGGATGGGATTAAGAAGAGGCTGCAAGCAGCAAAGGGAAAGTGGGTGGATGAACTGCCAAGCGTACTCTGGGCATATCGAACTACGCCGAGAAGATCAACTGGGGAATCCCCATTTGCCATGGCTTATGGCACAGAAGCAGTCATTCCTCTGGAAGTCGGCATCCCAGGGATCAGAACCCAGGGAGTAAAGGATGGGACCAATGATATATTATTAGCCTGAGATCTGGATCTACTAGAAGAAAGAAGGGAGAGCTGCAATTCAGCTGGCGGCATACCAGCAGCAACTTGCCAAGGCTTATAACAAGAGGGTTAACCCAAGGGAGTTCCAAGTCGGCGACCTGGTCTTGAGAAAAGTCGTCGGCAACAAGAAGGATCCCAGAGAGGGTAAGCTTGGCCCAAATTGGGAGGGACCCTATAGAATCACTTCGGTATTGGGCAATGGGGCTTATCGGCTTGAAGATAATGAAGGCAAAGAGTTGCCAAGACCTTGGAATACTTGCAATTTGAAATTTTTCTATCATTAGAATTTTTTGTTCTTTGTTATTTGCCGAAGTAAATAAATAAAGTTTTAGCTTGACTTCTTACACTTTTGACTAATATGATACTTGCCGATGTTTTTGGAATACATGCATAATGAGAACCCAAGTGGAACTTACGTTCACATTAGGGGGCAGAGAGTTGGAAAATGGTTTTAACACTTGTTGAAATTTGTGAAAAATTTACAAGTTGAAGTTAAACCAAGGTTATGTTTAACACTTGTTGAAATTTGAGAAAAATTTACAACTTGAAGTTAAACCGAGATCATGTTTAACACTTGTTGAAACTTGAGAAAAGTTTACAAGTTGAAGTTAAACCGAGATCATGTTTAACACTTGTTGAAACTTGAGAAAAGTTTACAAGTTGAAGTTAAACCGAGATCATGTTTAACACTTGTTGAAACTTGAGAAAAATTTACAAGTTGAAGTTAAACCGAGATCATGTTTAACACTTGTTGAAACTTGAGAAAAGTTTACAAGTTGAAGTTAAACCGAGATCATGTTTAACACTTGTTGAAACTTGAGGAAAGTTTACAAGTTGAAGTTAAACCGAGATCATGTTTAACACTTGTTGAAACTTGAGGAAAGTTTACAAGTTGAAGTTAAACCGAGATGATGTTTAACACTTGTTGAAATTTGAGAAAAATTTACAAGTCGAAACTAAGGTTATGTCTAATACTTGTTGAAATTTGTGAAAAATTTACAAGTTAAAGCCATGGTTGTACTAAACTGAGTACTTATGTACTTGCTGACGTAAACTGTTGATGCGTATAGCCGAGGTAATTCACCCCGAAAAAATTACACAGATAAAGTGTGCATTGAAGATATGCAAAATATTCTAAGTATAGAATCATACAAGAGCAATAAAGAGAAGACAAAGATACAAGCATTCAGGAAAGAAAGTTGTATTAAAAAGATGACATGTCGGCCAAAGCTTAAAATTGTTCCAAAAAGAAGAAAAACAAAAGTGCAAAATACAAAGGAAAAAAGGACATCAAAATTAAGACTCTTTGACAACACCAGATGGTTGGGCTTGAAGTTCAGAAGACTGCTGGGAAGGCATATCAGCAACCTTTTCAGCCGCGAGCTTGGCATCTATTTCTTGAAGGGTTTGATCAATGCTCTTGTCGGCGAGAGGCACGTCCGATGATGACTTCTCAGGAGTGGCATCCTTGGGAACCTCCTCACCCTCCTCATCTTGAGTCAAGTCCAGGACTTTCTCATTTGGACAAGGGGACTTGGCCCCAGCAGCCTCCTTTGACTTCCTCACCAAAGTCTTCTCCTCAGACTCAGACTCAGACTCATCGTCGGATTGACTTGGAGTTGGAGGGAATGGAAGAGGAATGACGTCGGCATTCTGGAGGGGGATGTCATCGGGGACTTCAAGCTTTTTCAGTAAAGCCATCCAACCAAGGGTGAAACCCTTGTTGCATGCCTGCTTTACCTGTTTCTCATAATCCGCCGTGACATCGGCCACCCCCTCAACATATGCCTTCTCATCGGCGGCCTTGAGCTCGGCGTCCTTCGTGGCCAAGGCCTCTTGCAGTTCTTTTTGGACCTGGGCCGTCTTCTCTTCGGCCTCCTTCTTTTCGGCCTCAAGGACCTTCTTAATGGCCTCGGCAGAATCCGCCTTTTCCTCGGCGTCATCTTTGGCTTTGACAGCAGCCTCGGCCTGGTCTGCCAAAGTCTTCATTTTTTATTGCAAGTTCTTATTGGTCTTTTGAAGACTGGAGACCTCCCGCTTCTTGTCGGCTAGCTCCTTCCGATTCTCGAAAGATTGTATTGAGAATGAATGGGCGTGCTGCATTGCCTAAGGAAACATGGATAGAACATAAGTTATTAGAAAATTTTCCAAGTATAAAAAAGAAAGAAAGATACCAAACATGAAGACTTACTTAAACGGAACGCTGGAGCATGAGAGCATAGTTTTCGTACTCAGTCATCTCGGCGTTTCGATCAAGGTCGCCCGAAAGAAGCACAGCGGTGCTCAGAGCGATGCCGACATTAACGTCATCGGCACTATTGCCAGCCCTAACTGGCCTGTCCTCCAGTACAATTTTGGGGGCCCAGGGGGAATCATGCTTTAGGGACCCCGAGGTGGTTGCAGAAGATGACCTCGGCCTCTTTGATCTGGTAGATTCAGATGGTTGTGCTTCAGCAAGCCTCTTCTCGGGGACAGAGGTGGTCTTCTCACTCTCAGCCAATTTGGAAATTGGCAAGGTGTCCTCAGTATCGATCTGAGTCACCGTTGCCTTTGGCTAAGCCTTCTTGATCCTTTTTGGTTTCGGCTTTGGCTGGGTTGGTGCTGGTTGAGCATCAACTGAATCGGGAATATTGGCCAAAAGATCCTTAGCGACTGTTTTTTGGCGGCCCATTTCAGCAGCAAAAACTATTCGGCGTCATCGACGGCGTTAGGATATTGGGATCAGATATGGAGCCGAGGTTGACGGCTGCTCAGCTGGATCAGAGGTCGATCCTTGATCTGGTCGAGATGAGGAGGCAGCTTGAGGAGTTGTGGCAGAAGGATGTGACTGGCTTTTCTTCTTCTTCTTTGGGACGTCGAGCAGTGTCGATTTGTAGGTTGGGATGAAATATAGCACCAAAGGGGCTCTCCGCTTGTGGACTGGCAGATCCAATAGTTTCCTCAAGCCTTTGCTGGGAAAGAAAGACTGGCGGAAGCCCTTTGGTGGCTGAGGAAGAGCTATAAGAGAAAACAGACATTAGAACGAATAAAGTATTGAAGACTTTAAGAACAAGTTAGTATGAACACAGGCCTCTTACCATTGCCCTCTACAAAAACTGTTCGAAGAAGACGGTAGAGGTGGAGGTCCTTGTCTTGAGCAAACTCCCAGTTCCCCGATATAATGAAATAATCATCCCCAGCTCCCTTGTTGGAGTCAGGGAGGTCGGCAACAATTTTGTACTCTGTAGACCTCGGCTTAAGGTAGTAAATATAGTCCGTATCTTTTTTGAGGCCACACATGGTATAGCAGTATTGAATATCGGCTAAGGTAACCCTAGCGCTTTCTTGTTTGGCTAAGGCTATTATGCCATTGATGACTCGGTAGGAATTTATGACTAGCTGCATTGGGTTCAACTTATAGTAATGGATTATCTCACGAAAAATGATATTGAGTGGGAGCTGAAGTCCACACTCGATAAAAGCTACAATAGGGAAGGGCACAGAATCAGCTGTGGGCATGATAGAGTCGTCCTCCCCACCCAACCTCAGATGAACGTCAGCCGGGATGTCAAACTCTTGCCTAAAGTGCTCTAACTTGGACGGGGTGTCTACCCTATACTTCCACATACCCATGATGTCGGCTTAGCTGGAGAAGTTGGATTTCAGAAGGGAGAGTTTTGGAGGGTTTTAGGGACCTCGGCTAAAACCTAAAAATACACAGAATCTGTGGGGAATTGTTTCGGTTTTTTCCTAAAATTCATGGGTTCTACAAACAAATCCCAAACCTAGATCTATGGAAACGAAGATTGAAGGCACGAATCTGGAAAAGTCACAGAAAATAGAAAAGCAAGAATGTGTTTCAGAATCAAGAACAATGATGAACTATCAAGACCACTGTGCCAGAGTGAGTGCAGCGATGTAAGGCCAAGAACAGTGGCAAAAGTACAAGAAGATTGTGAGCAGTGTATGTATTCAAGACATGGGCAAAAGCAAAGTCATGAAATAAACACACTCAGATACATGATTCATAAATTGAATGCTCGAGCAAAACAGCAATGGCAACAAGTAATGAAGCGGAACTCGTTGAAGAGCAACAAAAAATAAAACAAGGAGGAACAGTGGCTTACCAGAAAAAGAGAGGCCGGTATGAGGATTGCTGAAGTCTGACGACAGTTGCAAAAGCGGGAAATCGATGAAAATCACGCTAGAAGTGGTGAACGGAGCGAGTTGCAGAGCTAAGAAAGCTTGAACAATGGTAGGCTTGGGAGAAAAAGTAAGAGAGAGGAAGAGCTTCAGAAATGATGGTAAAAAGTGAAAAGACGAAATGCGGAAGGAAGTTTTGACAAAACTCGAAACGGTGGCAAGAAGGCAATCAATGCGCCTAAAACAACGTATGCGTCAGGCGGCGCACGGAAGAGAAATTCGACTTACAAACGCGTACCAAGTACAATCCAGTAAGGTTAAGACGTGTGGCTAAAAACGGTTGAGTTATTGTGCATGACAGCTCATACGCGTGAGGGAGCTCTTGGAATTCTTGTTCTTTAAAAAAGACATGTCGGCCTTTATGATGATCTCGGCTGATAAATTTTAAGCCGACGTACTGGAATCAAGTACTGATATAGGTTCCATCACCTCAGAATGCCGAGGTAATAGAACCTAGGGGGCAGTTGTGGGGATATATTTTCTGAGTACCAACACGTGGCCAAGGTGACGCCGACGTGTCAGCTGAGGTGCCACGTGTCCTGTTCGTGACGCCGAGGTGATCTCGGCTAGGCCGAGGTTACCTCCGAAGATATCGAAATCCGGGATAAGCGGATAAGGCACAAGAGTCCTAGAATGAGAAAGGATTTCAGCATGGATAAGGATAACACTCTTAGGGAGTTTATCTTTATCTCTTGGAGAGTCCAGGATAAGCACTGAGCAGAAGTCCATTGAAGCTAGGCTTCTATGGGGACTAGGATTGAATTAACTATAAAAGAAAGGCACCCCCGATGGGTCTATGGTACGCAATTTATATTCTGAACAGTGAGTTTAGCACTATTGATTATCTTTGAGAGATATACTGACTTGATCGTCGGAGTGTCCCCGGGTGGACGAACCACCGCCGGAATCTTCTCTTTCTGTTGCAGGTCAGTCAGGTGCCATCTATTCTGTCAGTGCTCTCCAGCTAAATACTGAGTTGATAGTGTGGTCAGAAATTCACCCACACATCATCAATATTGTAGTGGGTAGACGACAATGAAGCAATTCATCAATTACTATAAGGGCTGAGTATGGGCCACTAACGTCAATATCATAGTGGTGGAGCATGAATCTCCAATGATGTTTAGAATCGTTTTTTATTGATCTCAAAATTTTAACGAAAGGTGTATGATTGAATTTGGCCAAGAGAGCAATTAATTTTAATTTATTTTGAATTGAGTTGTTTTATAGATTTTAAAATTAGTGTAATGTGAATTTAATCTAGAATGATTATTATCATATATTTAATTTTTAATATTTTTTTAAATATTTTTTTTATGGGTGTATAATATTTGCACATATTAAAAAGAGTAATGATATATATAAATAAAAAAATTATACAAAACTTTCATATATAAAAATATTTTTAAGTTAAAATAAATTATTCATAAAAATAAATTTATTTATAAGAATAACAATCATATGAACTCGTGCTATACACGGGCTAAATAAATAATCAAAAATAATTTTAAAATTAAATAATAATATAAAATTTATTCAAAAAATATATAAATAATAATTTAGAAATACTAATTTTAACATTTTATTAGAATATATTTGTAGTTGTTATGTCATTACTTGTATATTTTAAGTTCACAATAAAAAATAGGTGTCATAATTTAATTGGTAAAGATGAAAAATAGAATAAATTAAAAAATTATATTTATGATAAAATAAAAATACATGTTAAAGTTTGTCATAAAACTTAAGCATACATTTTAGAAATAAACTATATATATATTGATAAAATCGTAAAATCAGTCAAAAGACCAACCAACTTATGTAAAAATTAATTAATTAAAAATTAAAATTTTTATTTTATTTTAAAATTTAAATTGTCTTCAACTGATGCATAACACTACAATATTAAATGGAAGCATAAGATTCACTTTATATAAGTGAAACAATTTACCTTTTTTTTTTTCGATGTGGGATAATGTAAAATACAAGTTAAACTATTGTTTGGGTTAAAAATTTATTTCAAATCAAGTAACCTCAGGCGTTTAATATTTAATTAGGTCAATCTTTAATTTATTTCGAATAAAACAAATCTAACCAATAGATTTTGATAAAAACAGCTGAAATTGTAGTTAAATCAATGAATCAGTCAAACCAAAAATGGTTTAGTTTAGCTAGCTCGATCAAAAGACAAACTAACTTATACAAAAATTAATTAATTAAAACTTTTAAATTTTATTTTAATTTTTTAATTTTAAAATTTAAACTGTCTTAAACAGAAAAATGCACAACACTATAATATTAGATGAGAGTATAAGATTCACTTTATATAAGTGAAAGAACTCAATTTTTTCTTTTTTTCCCGATGTGAGATTGTAAATAAAAGTTAACAATTGTTTGGGCGAAAAATTTATTTCTAATAAAGCAATCTCAACCATTCAATTTTTGAGTAGGTCAATCTTTAGTTTATTTCGAATCAAACAATTATAACCAATATATTTTGATAAAAATGCAAAAATCACGATTAAACTAGCGAATCAATCAAACAGAAAACGATATAATTTAATCGACTAAGTCAAAAGACCAATCAACTTACACAAAATTTAATTAATTAAAACTTTTAAAATTTAAACTGTCTTGAACTGAACAATCCTACAATATTAAATGGAATATAATATTCATTTTATATAAGTGAAAGAACTCAATTTTTTTTTCTCTTTTTTTTTATGTGGGATTGTAAATTAACAATTGTTTGGACGGGAATATTATTTCTAATTAAGCAATCTCAACCGTTCAATATTTAATTATGTCAATTTTTAGTTTATTTCGATCAAACAAACTAACTAATATATTTTGATAAACTACGAAAATCAAAATTAAACCAGTGAATCAATCAACAAAAACGATTCAACTTAATAGGCTAAGTCAAAAGACCAACCAACTTACACAAAAATTAATTAATTAAAGCTTTTAAAATTTAAACTTTCTTGAATTGAAGTATGAACAATCCTACAATATTAAATGGGAGTATAAGATTTATTTTATATAAGTAAAAGAACTCACTTTTTAATTTTTTTTCCCGATGTGGAATTGTAAAATAAAAGTTAACAATTGTTTGGACATAAAGTTTATTTCTAATTAAGCAATCTAAGCCGTTCAATCTTTAATTAGGTCAATCTTTAGTTTTGTAACGCCCTCAAAATAAACCCATAATATATACAATATTAACATGCATTGATTAAGAAAAACAAAACCTTATTCCTTCATCAGAGTAATCTATTAAAGACATTACATGTAAACGAAAGTCAATGCCCTACGGGCTTACATCTTTCCAAGCCAACACTTGGATACAAAAGTCTGAGTACTAACTCAATTACACATTAAGCCCTTGGCTTGAGTTTACATGTAATATCAAAATAAAAACAAAATAACAACGATCTAAACAGAGTCTTCAACTCCAAATCCTCTCAACTAAGTCTTGGAGGTAGCATATCACCTAGACCTGAAAATGATGTTCCGGTATAGGGTGAGCCACAGCCCACAGAGATATACTAAACCAAATATAGAAATTGACTAAAGTAATAGCATTCAATAGATGGTTACACTTATAAATCACTTTTATCACATACAGTTTCATGACCACTATGTCATGATACGTTTCACTTTCCATTATTTATCCAATTTTCCATCTATACAGACATGGCTCAGAACCTGGCCAAGCAACAAACTGCGACTACATCTCAAATTAATATTTCTTCTGATATTAACAATTAATGAGACTAAGACTCATAATAAACACTTCCATCAATTGATCAAATAACTATATGATTACTAATACACTTCCATACAACAATAAGTACACAGATTTGCTGTACTAATGGAGTCCATCCCCTTTCCTCCTCCGAAACAGGTTTGAGAGTCATCCCCTATCTTCCCAAACCATGGAGTACATCCCTATCTCCTCCCAAACAATATCATATACATGTATTAAACACTTGTCATACACAATATTCAATCAATACACAATTCGCTGTATTAATTCACTGTCATATTCAATGACTCATTCAATGTGATTAGTTTTCAGTTTTCCCTAATCAACATGCCATGGTCTGCAACAATCATGACTATCCTCCACCGATAGCCCAAAACAGTTATTTCTAAACAGGAAATAAATATATCAACAAATGTGAACTCAACATTTCCATAGGTGAGAGATTAAATTATCCAACTACACCTTTAATCTCATCACTTCTCAAATTCATGAATTAAACCAAATTCCACATTTTCCCACATTAATTATACAATTAATTTTTATTACAAAATTAGGGTTTTTCCCCCCTTTCTCAAATTAACCCTAAGGTTCAATTTTCTCAATAACACTATCAATGCCATTTTTCATGACTTACAAACATATGGTGATTAATATATAAAAATCCCATTTATCTCAAATTGCAATTTAAACCCTTGTTTCCTCAAAATTACCAAACAACACCAACATATCAAAACACCAAAACTTAGGACAAAACCTATAATATGGAGTAGGAAATCTCTACCTCGAAGTGAAGAACTCAAATGGAGATGATGGAGATGATGACCCAAAACCTAAAGTGCTCCAAACCGCCAAACTCTCAGATTAAAAGGAAGCCCTCGCGACCCTCTACCTTTTTAATAAAGAACCTAGGGTAGAAACACCCTAAAAATAGATGAAACCTAAGAGAGAAGGTGTGTGGAGGGAGAGAGAACACGGACCTAGGGTTTTAAAACAAAAGAGGCTGAAAAAAGATGTTTAAAACTGCTGCTGCGTATTTAAATAAAACAGGCTCGCTCGAGCGAAGACTTGGTCGCTCGAGCGACCAGATACAAAAAAACCTCGCTCGACCCAAGAAGGTCTCGCTCGAGCCAACAACCCAGAAGCTCGCTCGAGCGACAGACTGCTCGCTTGAGCCAACAACTCAAACCCTCAGGTCTGCAACCAGACGCACGCTCGAGCGACGGAACGCTCGCTCGAGCGATGAACAAACCAGCTCGCTCAAGCGAAGAAGAGCTCGATCGAGCCAAGAAGCACAGCTCTCAGGTCTATACCTAGACGCAATCTCTCGCTCGAGCGAATAAACCCTGGCTCGAGCGACAGACCAAAAACAAAGAGCTCGCTCGAGCGATGAACTGCTCGCTCGAGCGAAGGGTCAAAATTCTGGGCAGCAACCCTTTGCTCCCAAACACTACCAACCTGTAACAACCTGCTCAATGCATCTCGTAACTCAGAAATAAGAAATTAAAGGACGACAACAACAATTATATAACAACAGGATCTACGGAACCTAAGTCCGGATGCAATAACCAAATGGAAAAAGACCGGGGTCGCTATAAGTTTATTTTGAATCAAACAAATCTAATCAATATATTTTGATAAAATTGCTAAAATCACAGTTAAATCAGTGAATCAGTCAAACCAAAAACGGTTCAGCTTAATTAGCTCAGTCAAAAGATCAACCAACTTACACAAAAATTAATTAATTAAATTTTTTAAATTTTATTTTATTAAAATTTAAAGTATCTTGAATTAAAAAATGCACAACACTATAATATTAAATGATAGTATAAGATTCATTTTATATAAATGAAACAACTCATTTTTTTCTTCTTTTTCCGATGTAAAATTGTAAAATACAAGTTAACAAATTCTTTGGGCAAAAAATTTATTTCTAATCAAGAAATCTCAACAGTTCAATCTTTAGTTGAAACAATCCATACCGTTCTACCTATTTGTATCTCTATGACATTTTAAAAAACCATTCTGTTTTATTATGTAGATATATATTAAGAAAATATGTATTTTTCTTTTAAAAATCATAAATCATGAACTAATTAGAGTTTTATTTTTATATAGTTAAATGAAATCTAGTCAATACGAATTTTCTTAATTATTTAAAATTAAAAAAATCAAGAAAATTCATATGAACTATTGAAACTCTCATAAGATTTCTCCCTTAAAATCCTCTTTTTCTTAATATGTATAGATGTTGTCACATTATTTTTGTTGAACTTTTTGTATAAATTTTATGAATGAATAAAATTTTCATATTTAAACACTTTTTGTTTAGGCCTCGTTTGGAAAGTAGATTAAGATTAATTTAGCTCACTAAAAGATAAAATAGATTAAAAAATTAATAAGATAAAATATCACATCTAAACCGTAATCATTTCACTTTTTATCTCACAAAATTACAAAAAAATCAATTTTTTATTCCAAACAACACTATTTTAATCAGGCTAAAATAATTAAAAAATTAAAAAATCAGACTAAAAGATGAGTGTTCCAAATGTTTCTCAAAAATCAATGCAATGCATTTTATCAGAAGTTGTCACGAATGTAACTCCCCATTAATGTGTTCTGTTGCTGTTAACGCCTTCAAATAATTAACAACAGTAATGCTACAGGCCCCAAAGAGATGACTAAATGAATGACCAAAAATTTAGTTGGACTGCCACCTAGGATTAGTGGCCCTACCACTAAACAATTTATTCCTCTTACGTGATAGAAAGAAAGAAGCAGAAAAAACAAAAGGAAAAACAAAAAGGCGCCAAACCCCTTCAACTCCTTTCAGGCTTTTCACTCCATTGAGAAAAGCATAATCATCACTGAAGAAAAAAAAGCCTCCGTGGAAATAAGTTGATCATGTAAGTTCTTAATTTGTGTTATCTTTTTTTTTTTTTGGGGTATGATCTAACTTGTTAAAATTATAAATTTTAATTTATTTTTAAATTTTTGGAAAGCTTTGTTTTTTTTAATTTTTGCAAGGAATTATATATTTTTAGGTTTATTATTTTTTGATTGAACAATGAAATTTTTTTTTTTACTGAGAAACTCATATTCTAACATTGTGTTTGGTTCATAGATTTGAATTAGATTTGAAAAAAAAAATTTGTGTCCTACCATTTTATTTTTCATTTTCGAATTCCTAATAATCTGGTTGATTCATAAACTTAGATAAAAATTTAGAAAAAAAAATGAAAAAGTGGGAAAAACATAAATGAAATATATTTATATTTCATCTATTTTTTTATTTTATTTTTTAAATTTTTACTCAAATCCATAAACCAAACATGCCTAAATATTTGTTAAAAGTCTTAAAAGAAAAAAAAAGGGTTGAAACAGTGAACAATATTATTGTGTTGTGCTCTCTTTTTCAATCTTAATGAAAGTTTTGCTGCTCTGCCTTAATTTTATTTTATTTTTAAATATGTGGTGCTCTGTCTTAATGTCAATTGATGGAATTGGGTTATATTTCTTTTTGTACTCCTCTGTCTTATATAAATAAAATATTTATTTTAACTTTAATATTTGTCAAAAGTCTTGGAAGATTATTTTTTGGTTTGAGAGATTTGTACTAAATAATAATGCACTATTTATGTTCAATTTTGGTGGGTTAAATGTTTGCCAAATTTTAAAATGATGTTTATAATTCTTTGTTATATTTTAAAAGGATGGAAGACAGAGTAACAAGTGATTATGGCAACACAGAATGTAATGGGGAGGATATTGAGAATGAAATGGAGAAAGCAAGTGCAGAAGTGATTGAAGATAATGTTGATAATCAAACAGATGAAATAAGAAATGCAGAAGAACATTTAGAGGATCCTAAGCCGGGGATGGTATTTGACTCCGTAGATGAGGTTATGAAATTTTACACAAGATATGCAAAAGAAAAAGGTTTTGCCGTGTGCAAAAGAACTTCTAGTAAAGGAAATGATGGGGAGATGAGATATGTGACAATTACTTGTAATCGTGGTGGAAAGCAAAAGATCCGATCAAGCAACCTTGTTAAGTTGCAACCACAATTGAAGACAAATTGCAAGGCAAGGGTCACGGCAAATCTATGCACTAGTGGAAAGTGGAGGTTGAATTTTGTTAATCTTGACCATAACCATGGACTAAGTCCAGGGAAAACTCGATTCTTCAAATGCAATCGGATACTTCAACCACATGTCAAACGAAGGCTTGAATTGAATGATATAGCTGGCATCAAAATGAATCAAAATTTTAATTCATTTGTAGTTGAGGGAGGTGGACATGAGAAGATAACATTTTTGGAGAAGGATGCGAGAAACTATCTTAATGGAATAAGGCGTTTACAGCTCAAGGGAGGAGATGCTATTGCAATGCAAAACTACTTTCTGAAAATGCAATCCGACAATTCTAACTTCTTTTCCATGATTGATTTGAATGAAGAAGGCCGATTGAGGAATGTATTTTGGGCAGACGCGAGGAGTAGAGCGCTTGGCGTGAGTTTGGTGATGTAGTAACATTTGATACAACATATTTGGTTAATAAATATGACATGCCATTTGCTCTTTTTGTTGGAGTGAACCACCATGGACAATCGATATTGCTAGGATGTGGGTTAATCTCAAGTGAAGACACAGAGTCATTTACATGGCTATTTCAGTCTTGGCTCACATGCATGTTTGAAAGCCCTCCGAGTGCAATAATCACAGATCAAGACAGAGCTATGCAAAAGGCTATTGCGAAGGTTTTTCCTAATGCACGACACAGGTGGTGCTTGTGGCACATCATGAAAAAGGTGCCCGAAAAATTGAGAAAGTACAAAGAATATGAACCAATCAAATTTGAAATGCAAAATGTTGTTTATGATTCATTGACCAAAGAAGAATTTGAAAAAAGATGGGATAGGTTCATTGAGATGTTTGAACTTCAAAGTAATGAGTGGTTACTTGGGTTGTATGAAGAGAGACATCGTTGGGTGCCAGCTTTTGTCAAAGATATATTTTGGGCAGGAATGTCAACGACTCAGCGTAGTAAAAGCATGCATGCCTTTTTTGATGGCTATATCAATTCGAAAACCACTTTGAAACAGTTTGTTGAACAATATGAGAATGCATTGGCAAAAAAGGTGGAAAATGAAAATCTTGAGGAATTCAATTCTTTTAGCTCATGCATCCCATGTATAAGTCATTATGAGATAGAGAAGCAATTTCAAAGTGCTTACACAAGAGCAAAATTCAAAGAGTCCCAGCGAGAGATATTAGGAAAGATTTATTGTGATTTGACTACATGTAAAGAAGATGGTGGCATTTCAGAATATACAATTGATGAATATGTCAAAGTTGGAGAGAGTCATCAACGTGCAACTTTCATTGTTGTTTTTAAGGATGATACAAAAGAAGTTAATTGCAATTGTATAGTTGAAATGAGGATGTATAGTTGAAATTAATAGTTGAGATGTTGATTTTTGTTGCTCTGTAAAAAAAAAAAAAAATTGATTTAGAAGCTCCTGACATTTTCACAGAGAACAAAAAACTAGATGAAATATAAATTTAAAAAAATAAAAGAAAAAAAATAGATTAAATATAAATATATTTCATTTATGTTTTTCCCACCTTTTCATTTTTTTTTTCTAAATTTTTATCTAAGTTTATGAATCAACCAGATCGTTAGGAATTTGAAAATGAAAAATAAAAAGGTGAGACACAATTTCTTTTTTCAAATCTAATTCAAATCTATGAACCAAACACAATGTTAGAATATGAGCTTCTCAGTAAAAAAAAAAAAAAAATTCATTGTTCAATCAAAAAATAATAAACCTAAAAATATATAATTCCTTGAAAAAATTAGAAAAAACAAAGCTTTCCAAAAATTTAAAAATAAATTAAAATTTATAATTTTAACAAGTTAGATCATACCCAAAAAAAAAAAAAAAAGATAACACAAATTAAGAACTTACATGATCAACTTATTTCCACGGAGGCTTTTTTTTCTTCAGTGATGATTATGCTTTTCTCAATGGAGTGAAAAGCCTGAAAGGAGTTGAAGGGGTTTGGCGCCTTTTTGTTTTTCCTTTTGTTTTTTCTGCTTCTTTCTTTCTATCACGTAAGAGGAATAAATTGTTTAGTGGTAGGGCCACTAATCCTAGGTGGCAGTCCAACTAGATTTTTGGTCATTCATTTGGTCATCTCTTTTACTGAATTAACAATCTACATACATACCGCAGCACAAAAAATAAGATGTATTTTACAGATTTTTCATTAAGGAGTGTGTTGTAACTTGCAAGTTGTATCCTTGTTAACAAACTAAAAATAATATATCATTTGTAAAACTTTGTATCGGAAAAAGCCTATAACTATTTTAAATTTGGATAATTTACCTTTTTAATCTTTGTGATTTGATTCAATTTTTACTTCAATTTCTATTATTTCAAATTCAACTGTTTGATTCTTACACTCTTAGGCCTCGTCTGGGAACATGTTTTTTTAGTAACATTTTGGTTTTTTGGCTAAAATATGATATAAAAAAAATTAGTATGTTTGGGATGACTTTTTGACTTTTTACGAAAAGAAATGCAAAAAGTAGAGAGAAAATGAAATCTTTGACTTTTTAGTATAGATTATTGGCTTTTTAACTTTTTTAGTAACTTTTTGACTTTTTAACTAAAAAAATCACTTGCCAAACGAGGCCTTAATTTAGTTTTAATTTAATAATTTCATTCAACTTAAAATTAATAATTTTGAGCAACTTGTAAGAAACTAAAGTGAAATTCAAATGTGAAGTTATAATTGTTCAAATTAAAAAGATCATGTGAAAAAATTAGAGAGACTAAGGCCTCGTTTGAGAACATGTTAATTTAGTAATTTTTTGGCTATTTGGCTAAAATATGAGCTAAAAAAAACTAGTATATTTGGAATGACTTTTTGACTTTTTACGAAAAGATGTGCAAAAAGTAGAGAGAAAAGAAAATCTTTGATTTTTTGGTATGGGTTGTTAACTTTTTGACTTTTTTAATAACTTTTTGACTTTTTGGCTAAACCGGTCTGTTGCCAAACGAGGCCTAAATCGAAATTTAAAAAAGTTTATAAGAAACTCTAACATTGCAATAGAACTAAAAATATAAAATTTAAGTTAAAATTATATGGATTAAATTAACACTTAAACTATAAACTTTGATTGATCTAAGCCGATAGAATTCACAATGCTATATGAAATCAATCATCTTTAAATGTATGTGGTCTATAGATTTAAACCAATTAATTCAATTTTTTTTGTTTCTGTTCACATGGTCACTCTCTGGCTTCCTCATTGGTGTCAAGAAAATGAAAGAAAAGTCAGCTCAACAGGGAAATGGGATTTTGTGGTGCAAATGTAATGTAATCTTTGTAGCGGTGGTGAGCATGACATGAACACTCGCTTTTCCAAATATCTTTCTCTCCAAATATCTTCATCTGCAAGGAAGGAACTAAATAACAAAGAGGGGAATGGACCCACTTGAAAAATGTGTTGCTTAATGGATGGATGGGAAAGCACAGAGGACGCAAAATCTCAGGCGCAAGGACCAACTTGAAATATGAATGGACAACACTCGTTCAGGCTATCTTTGGCATAAAATTTGAGAAAATTGACCAATAACTTCAATATTAGACTTGTAATTTATATAGTTCCATAATTTTTTTTATTATTTATTAATTTTTTTTATATGTAATAACTCATTTATCTATTATATTGAAGTGTTATATTTGAAAAAAGTATATTAAGAAATTTTTTAGTGTTACATTATACCTGCTACGTTGGAGTGTCACATTTAAGAAAAGTATACTAAAGAGTTTTTAATTTTTTACAGTGTCATATCATACCCGTCATGTTAGAGTATCACATGTCACATTTGGAAAAAGTACACTAATTTTTTTTAAATTTTTTTAGTGTCAAATCATACCTGTCACGTTGTCACATTTGAAAAAAAAAATATACTAGTGAGTTTTTAGTTTTTTTGGAGTGTCACATCATACTCATCACGTTGTCACATTTGAAAAAAGTACACTAATGAATTTTTAATTTTTTTAGAGTGTCACATTATACCTGTTACGTTGTTACATTTGGGCTATATTGTCACATTTAGAAAAAATATACTAATAATTTTTTAGTTTTTTTAGAGTATCACATCATACCGGTCACGTTGTCACATTTGAAAAAAGTACACTAAGGAATTTTTAAATTTTTTGGAGTGTTACATTATACCAGTTACGTTGTCACATTTGAAAAAAAATATACTAAAGAGTTTTTAGCTTTCTTTGAGTAAAAGATTTAAAGTGTCACATCATACCCACCACGTTGTTATATTTAAGAAAAGTATATTAAGGAATTTTTAGTTTTTTTTAGAATGTTACATCATACCCGTTACGTTGAAGTGTCACAATAATACCTGCCACATTAGAGTGTCACATCATACTTGCCAATAAGAGGGTACAGTCATCCACCAAAATACTACCAAAATCGAAAATAGGACCATATAGAAAGAAACTCTCCATTAATAGAACTTAATAGATCAATAGAAAAAAAACTTGCGACTAATTGGAGTACTTGTTTATGAGATGAGATTTATTGGTAAATATCCCTAAAATTTTTTGGGTTAAAATAATCTCAAAAAGATAAAACAGGTTAAAAAATTAATAAGAGAAAATATCACATTCAAAACATAATCATTTTATTTTTTCTTTCACGAAAGTAAAAAAATTAAAAATTTCATCACAAACGAGGCTTTTAACCTAGTCTAAAATAACAAAAAAACCAATAAGCCAAAAAATGAACCCACGAAGGGTTAGATTAGGTTATTTTAGTAATTTTTTAATATTTTAATTAAAATATGAATTAAAAAATTAATTAATTTGTTTAATTTGAAGTTTCAGGATTTATTTTTCAAAAAATTGAAAATTTTTATTTTTGGTATTTTTTTTTTCACTGAATTTTTTTTAATGTTTTAAGTATTTTTTTTTAATTTTTAAATATACCTAACATAAATATACTTAAAAAATATAACATCGTGAAAAGGAATCTTTAAAAAATTTACTAAATACCAAAAAAAAATAATAGAATTCAGTATATTTTTCGTATTCTTGTATATTTATTGATTTTTTAAAATATTTTTTTATAAATATTTTACTTTTTAAATACATCTAATAAGGTGTATCTAAAAAAGTAAAAAAAATTACTTAAAATTTTAAAAATAGTCACTAAAAACAAAAAATACGAAAAATAAAAAATTCAATTTTTAGAAAATTAAAACCAAACACACTGAATATGTTTATAATGATTTTTAAATTTTTTTTGAAAAAATAAATAGAAAATAAAATTTTTAATTTTTTTTTATATAATTTGTTAATTTTTTTAATAAATTTTTAATTTTTAAATTAAATGGTAAATTATAAATACATCCCTTGAGGTTTGCTTGAGGTACAGATTGTCCCTTGTAATTTGAAAAATTACAAATATCCCTCGTTAAAATTTTTTATTTAATAGAATTAACTAAAAATAATAATTTATAATTATTCTCCTATACAATAATAAAATTACTTAAATTATTAATTAAAACATATTTATAACATTATTAAAAATTATTAATTGATGATTTATTAATAAAATGGGTAATTTATTATGAAATTAGAAACTTTTATAGTAGAATGTAATTTCTAAAACTACAGAAACAATTTGTATTTTAATTAAATTTTAGAGGGTGTATTTGTAATTTACAGTAAATTAAAACGTAGAATAGTCAAACGAGACAAAGGACAAAAAGAAATGCGAGAAGGAGGATCGATAAGAAAATTCACGGATCGATAAGAAAATGTTGTCCACATTAGGGGTGCGCGCAGGTCGGTTGCAGCGACGGAACCTCCAATCCCCCATCCATCCGCCAGATTGGCGGATTGGAGAAAACCAATCCGCATCCGTCTGCCAATCCGGCAGATGTGGATTGAGCGGGGTTGGTGGTTTGGCGGATGGATGCGAATCGGTTTGGCGGTTTAAAATTTTATAAATTTTCAACACAATTCAACTTGTGCACTTCCTCAAAAAAAAAAAATATATATATATATATATATTACAGTCAATGACTTAAAAATATATTACAATCATTGCATGCCTCATCTAAAGTAAGAAAGTTTAAAACTTTAGAATATCACAATCACTGTATGTCTCATCTACATACTACAATCACAGCATGCATCATCCACATAAAGTATTACAATCTGTGGTTCTTAAAATATAAAAACAATTCAAACCACCAAAACCATGAACAGAGTAGTAGTAGAGATTGTATGTCTCTGTATTGTTATATCTATATCTGTTTTTGAAAACAAAAATCAATCAGCATATATCATATTTTCTATTTATTATTTTTAGAGATAGATTTAAAAACCAAAAAATAAAGATAAATAATACGTTTATTTTTTTCAATTCAAAAAAAATATTCAAGTTGAAAACTTTTTTTCAACAGAATATTTAAATTTTTTTTTAATTGAAAACACAAACAGAATATTTAAACAAACTGAAAACACAAAATCTTATAAATTACTAGAGGTGCTCGTGGTTTGGCGGTACGATTGCGGTCAAAGGAATCTCAAATCCGCCATCCGTCCGCCAGATTGGCGGATTGGAGAAAATCAATCCGTAACCGTCCGCTCGTCATCACGCATCCATCCAAAATGCGGCGAATCGGTTCGGTTCAATCGATTTTGACGGATCGACATATCCGCTGCTTACTCTTAATCCAGATACATGTTTCCGCCGGTAAAGCATATAGGGCCCCACTTTTTTTTTTTTGTTTTTTGGGACAAAGTAGGGCCCCACTTGAAAATGTGTTTCTTTATGTATCGATAAGAGCAAATCTTAAGAAAAAACAAAAAGAATCGATAAGAGATTACAGTCCACATGTTTCCGCCGGTAAACCACCGGCTATTAGCAGTCAACTGTCGAGCCGTGTCTTGATAAGAGAGAGATGTATTCCGAATTTATCTCGATTGAATGAAGATACGTGGTTAAGATTAAATTTATATAGTATAAAATTTATATTTAAAATAAATTTAAATTATAAAATAATAATTTTAAATAATTTTTTAATAGTTAAATTTAAATTTGTCTTTTCTAAAAAAAATTTAGATTTGTAATTTTATTGTATACATAACTCTCCTTCTCCTTGTCATAGACAAGGAAGGAAAAAATTATGTGATGATAGTAAGGCAAATTCATATAATGTTTTAATTATATATATTGATTAAAATTGTAAAATTTATTATTTTTTATTAAAATTTTGAAAAATAATTGTTACATAGTGCCTGTTTGGTGCAATTTAAAAGATGCTTATTTCAGCTTTCAGCTTAATTTAAGTTATTTTGATGTGTTTGATTTAGCTTATAACTTATAACTTATAACTTATAGCTTTTTGGAAGTCAGAAATCAGCTTATTCTTTGAGTGGGGCAGGAGATACTTAATTTATAAGTCAGAAATCAGCTTATGTTCATAGTTATAAGCTATAAGCTGTTTAGGCATAAGCTATAAGCACTTTCCCACAGCTCTACCAAACAGGGCCATAATCACTCAAAAATGAAAAAAAAAAAAGGGAAAAATTACACTTCAATACTTGTTTTCAAAATAAACTTTAAATTAATAATAAAATTTATCAACTTTAATAATTAAAATTATAATTTTTTTCATGATTTATAAATTTTTTTTTACTTTACCTCTGACACGTGATTGTCAAAAAAAAAAAAAAAAAAATTGCCATTGTCAAGTTCCAAAAAAAGTACTACCTTATGCTTATTACAAATGTCAAATTTTTAGGCTTCACTGTCCCCACTTCTTCGCTGCATCCTGGGATCTTTTGAGGGCTGAATTGGTCTGGCATCATTATCATATGTTCAATTCCTCGCTATTTTTATTTAGAAAAATGATTGAGGGCTCGAATTTGAGGTCTCAAATTTGTCTCGAAATTTATTTATTTTTTTTTTTCTTTTCTTCTAAAGCTGTGTTAGTTTGGTTTTTTTTTTTTTTTCTTTCTTTCTCTCTTTTCTTTATAGGGGTGATTATGTATAGGGGTGTGCAAAAAAATTAGACATTTTATAAGTGAGTTAGGTTAGACTGATTGAGTAATAAAATTGATTGATCAATTTTTTTTTTAATTTAATTTTATTTTATTTGTTAAGCTATGTTGGTTTTTTTTTTTTTTTTTTAAGGTGTTTATGTGTAGGGGTGTGCCAAAAGCTAGACATCCTGTACCAACTCATCGTACAAAATTATATGGAATTAACGAATTTTAACCAACAATCTAACTGATCAGTCAATTAAGTTGGACTGGTTAAGTGATAAAATTGACTGATCACTTAAACTGTTGGTTAAATTTTATTAATTTCATATAATTTTATATGACACGTTGATGCGAAATGTATAATATTTTATATTAAACTTTAAAAAAAAAAAAAAACTAACTAACACAGTAGCCGAAAAAAAAAAAAAAAAAAAAAAACCGGGCATTCGAGCCAAATTCGAGGCCTCTAGCACTACTGTTTTATTTATGCCCTCCGTTTTAAAATATTAATTTTTATTTTATTTTTTATTATTTTAAAATATTAATTTCTTTTTAAAAATTAAAAACTAAAATAATATAAATTTACTATTTTACCATTCTTTTAAATTCATTAATAACATAAAAAATACAATTATAACAATTGATATTTTCAAAAAAATATACTATCAAAGGGTAATTTTAGAAAATTAATATTTTTAAAATGCAATAATTATATTATCAAAAAAAATTGAATTCCCCAAAATGGACTATTATTTTTGGACGGAAGCAGTATTTATTGAAAGATATTTAAAAAATAAAAGTTTAATTATAATTTTTATTTCATATTTTATTTTAATCTTTATAATTTCAATTTAAACAATTTAGATTCTACATTTTTGTAGTGAGTTATAATTTCCGCTATGTTGCTACCAAGAAAATGATCTACTTCAAGTTGTATTCCTGCTAGGGATGGCAATTTGAAACCGACCCGACAGGGACCCGACCCCCGTCCCCGATAAGAGCAGTTTTTTCCCGAAAAATACCCCGACAGGGCGGGGATGGTATTTAAAATTAAATCCCCGATCAGTTCCGGGCCGAGGACGGGGATCACTTTCACAGCCCCGGACCCGGCCCGTCCCCGACCCCGTCCCCGGACCCGTTTTTCCCCGAAGTAAAATTACCATAATGCCCCTGTCCATTTATATATATAAAACCCCCCTCTGTACAGTCTGTTTCTCTTATCACTCTCACCCTCACCCTCATCTCACTCTCGATTTGTCTCACTCTCTCTTTCTTCTCTCCGCACGCAGTCGACTGCTCCGCCTCTAGTCACCTCCGCCACTGCCGCCTCCTCCTTCTCCTCTAAGCCACCGCCGCCTCCTCATCCTTTTCCGATCGGCCTCCTCTGTCGTCGCACTCACAGCCATCATCGCCTCCGAATCTCCGATCATCGCCTCCTCCGATCGTCCTCCTCCTTCGTCCACCATCATCGCCTCCTCCGATCTCCTACGCCGTTCATCGCCGCCGATCGTCCACTCTCTCTCTCTCTCTCTCTCCTCTCTCTCTGTGACACAGATCTCAGATCTGTTTGTGTTTATACGTCTTTGTATCTATCTTTTTTTTTTTTTTTATGATCTAGTGATGATTGGGAATATTGTTGATTGGAGATGATGATGATGTTGTTGTTGTTGTTGTTGATTGTGTTGCTGTTGAAACAGGTTTGGGGGGCGGGGAATTTTTGGAGTCAGGGAAACCTGATCCCCGTTGGAGGGCGGGGATGGGGATGGTGATAGGGTTCCCGTCGAGGATCGAGGCCGGGGCCGGGGACGGGGAGATTTTCACAATCGGGGATCATGGACGGGGAGTGTGATCCCCGGCCCCGCCCCGCCCCTGTTGCCATTCCTAATTCCTGCAAATAAAGAATAGGTTTCAGTAGGGTGGTGCGCCAAGTTAATCCTCCGAAGATTTTGTCAATATTCTTTCAATATTATAATCTCTCTCTCTCTCTCTCTCTCTCTCTCTCTTCTCTCTCTCTCTCTCTCTCACCCTTACTTCTGACTTGGATATTTTATTTAGGGAATGACTTCCCTCCAGTCCAATCACGAACTAGAGGGTACTGTTGGGCCCGTGGGGGCTCACCACAGGTCCTGTTTTGATAATTTGAACCGTGCAATGTGTAAAACTCGACTAGTACTATATGTCTATAAAACATCACGTTGATCGGATATCGATAACTTTGTGATCAAATAAGTTTTGTATGAAAAAAAAAATGGACGATAAAAAATAAATGGCTTACAAAAATCTGATTTGATCACATAGCTATCAATATTCGATCAACGTGATATTTTATAGGCATATAATACTCAACGAATTTTACATAACAGTTCAGATTATCGAAACGGGACCCGTGGTGGGTTCCCACGGGCCCATTCCCTTTTATTTATAGGAATTTCTTCTCTTTGCATAATTGTTCTTGGTCTGAACATGTCGCATTTCATTAATTTCTCTTCCACTGATGTGATATCTTCTTTTCTTGTAATTACCTTTTGACAACTTCATTTCCTCATGCACATATTTGCCGATGCAAACAACTCCATCTCGGCAAATGTGTATTTGGCTGATGCAAGCTTGTGACACCTTACGATTGACATCTTTCACATTTCTTCCCAAAATTATGTTGATTACTATAGGCGTTAATTTTGGTTACCATAATTTTAAATTTAGTTTTAATTTGATTATTCCGTCTAAATTGGAAGTTAAAATTACTAATAATTTTAAAATATTTGTCAATTTTTTAACATTTTAATTTGGTTATTTTGTCTAAATCGAAGGTTAAAATTAAAAATGTTGGAATACTTGTCAATTTTCTAAAGTGTATACATAGCAAAATTAACAAAAATTTAATTAGAATGACCTAATTAAAACTAAAACTTTAAAAGTGTAGAGACCAAAGTTGGTCAAAATGAAAGTACAAAGACTAAACTAAAATTTAAATCAAACTATTTAAAATTAAAAAGTGTAATTAATCAAAAATAAAATTTTAAAAAATTTTTATAATAAAAAAAGAAAAATACTATACAAAATATAAATTTGATTACAAATTGATGTATCATAAAATAATGAAATTTTAAAAATTAAAACATTACCACTTCATGATATGATAGATGTCACATCATTATCTAAGAAAAGTTAATAATATTAGTTAATTTGTATAAAAGTACTCAATTTTTTTATTGACCACACTAATTATACGTCTTATTCATTTTCTCTATCAATATTCCTAAAATACCCTTTATTCACTTTCTTCATCCACATAATCAATGCTCTCACATCCCCTGCTAGCGACCACCTACGATCACTGTCTTTGACCATTGATGACCAACTCTGCCACTAGCAACCATCTTCGACCTCCAGTAACTACATCCGACAGCCGTATCTAATTGCCAATGACTACCTTCGGCCTCCGATGATAGTTTCTGACGACATTTCTTTACCTATTTTTTTGACATAAATAACATCTATCACCACCACTTCATTACTGTCACCATTATAGCGATTCTGGTTTAAACGCGACTTGTTCATTGTTTTGGATCTGGATTTTCTTGTCTTAATGATTGTTCATGTTTTCTTCCATTTTATTCCTTGTTGAATTTGGTTAGTGGAGTGTCTTGGTTGTGTTTGAAATAGGTTGAGAGTTAGTCTTTTCAAAACTGTGCTGCCCAGGTTTTGGCTTGTTCGCTCGAGCGAACTTTCTTGCGTTCGAGAGAACTTTGAGAACTTTTAATATTTTTGTAGGTTTGCAAAACTATTGGGAGTATGGCATTCTTCACTCGAGCGGTGTTTTTTGCGCTTGAGTGGTCTTGGCTCGAGCGATTTTTCTTGCGCTCGAGCGGTCTGCAAAAGTACTAGAAGAGTGGTGTTTCTCGCTCGAGCGGTACTTTGTTCGCTCTAGTGGTCTCTCTTGTTGTGTCTGGTCGTTCCAGCGACCATTCCTACGCTCGAGCGGTCTGCGCGTATATCAGTCCATAAAGTCACATTTTTGAGTCACTTTTTCGTATCTCTCTCTCTCTCTCTCTAAACACCTCCAAACCCTAAATCTAGACACTCTCTCTCGAGAACTCATCTTCTACCCTCAAATATACCTTGATCTAGTGGTTTCCCAACTCTTGTCTTTTGGAGAAAAATGTAAAGCTCACCTAGAGCTTCCATTTGATTTGAACAAACTTCGTTTTCGGTTTCGTCAAGTTTCAACTTTTGTTGTTCATGGTCCTTGTTTTTGAGGTAGGGATTTCTCCACATTTTGTATGGTTTTTAACTTAGTTATTTGATTTTCTAAGCTATGTTGTGATTTGGGAATTTTTAAACAAAAATCTAGGGTTTTGGTTTAAAAATTCAAAAGAGGGGTTTTCAAAATGGGTTCTTGTATATGATTGTGGCTCTATAAAAGTGGTTGGATTGTAATAAATGGTGGATTTTATCTTTGGGAATTGATTTTTAAAGAAAGGGGGTTTTGCCCTAAATTGTGAACATTTGATTTTTATTTATTTATTTATTTTTTTGTTGGCTTTATGGAATTGGAACAATGATGATGGTGATGGTGGTGGTGGAGTTGGAAATGATTTATCACTCCTAATAGAAAATGTTGGAAAGTATATCTGTGTTGTGAATTAATTATCTGTTTAGAAATATCTGTTTTGGGCTATCGGTGGATGATAGCTATGATTGTTGTAGAAATTACATGAGAATTAGGTGAATTGAAACTAATTTATCATCAATTGCATTGAGCATTGTAACATATTTAACACATTGAAAATGTTTATTGTTTTGAGAAAAAATGGTGAATACCTTGGTGAATCTGGGTAAGGAATGCAGTTGTGATATTAAGTTGGCCTGTGTATCCTTAGTGAAAGTTCAGAAACATGTGCGGATATGTGCACAGTCTTCCGGTTAGTATCGATAAAAATGACAATTGGTAATGCTTGTAGCCTACTTGAAGACACATCCTAGAGACTCCCAGTGTTGTATCCACTGTTCTGTTTTCTATTGTAAAGAAAGTGATTTTATGAATTGTGACATAAACTGGCATTACATGATTTTTGGAAAAAGATAAATGTTTTTGGTATGAGTATTGCATATGCATTCACCTTATAACTCTGTTAAGATTCATACGCTGTGCTAGAATATCTTTATTGGGTTTTGGTTCACCCTATGTGGAAAACCATTTTCAGGTGCTGATGATATGCCTTCGCTAATGTAATAGCTTGCGTTGACTTGGAGCCAAGAGCTTTTATTTTTGTTATTGTTGTATTTATTTTATACATGCCTAGGACTTTATTTGTGTTGAGTTTAAACTTACTTTTGTTGTAACCAAGTACCGTCTTGAAAAGTTATAGCCAATAGGACATTACTATATCTATTTAACTCTTATTTTAATATATTTTGCTACGACACATGCTAGAGATTCAAGGTTAAGACTTATGAATGTATTACTGCATGTGTTACAATATTGTAAAGAGATGAGACCTTATGAATGAGAGAACATTACTTTCAAACATCTGTTATCATTTTATATCTATCGTGAGTTGATTTTAATGTAATATTTTCGGGACGTTACAACCACCTCCACCACTCAGTTACTTTCACTCACGGAAATGTAACCACACATAAACATAGCATAAAAGAAGTAACAGAGACTGATTATGAAATACTGTTGTAGACACCCCATTTTTGACCGACCTTAAGACTCAGACGTCACCGATTGAGCGCTTGGTGATGTTGCATATTGTGCTCGTTCTGAGGTTGCGGAGTCTCGGCTGCGAGCCTTGCCTCCGGACTTCCAGACTCTTTTGTGCTTTGCCTCGGTTTGCGAACCAGGCCTTGTTTTCTTTGTTTTCTCTTCCCGAAGGGAGGGAGAGGTCTTGTAGATCATCTCTTAGTGGCTGTAGGCTACGTTTCGTGGTCGTAGGCCATTTTTCCCGTTTGGAGCCCGGTTCTCGATTTTCGGAGCCGTCGGCCGTGTGCCTTGGTTCGGGACCGCTTAACCACCTCTGTTTGCTCCGGTTTTTGGCATACACCTTATTTCCTCCCTTTTGAGGGACCCTGTGGTCCGAGAGACCAACTTCGTGGTCAAACGCCACTTCCGGTGCCCAACAGCCTGTTTTCAGGGCCCCGAACTGCGTGTTTCGACCCCCGAACCTCCGTTTTGCATCCGTCTTGGTTCATTTTTGGTGGAGACCTTATTTTCATTGTTAGAAAGGTTGTAGGAGAGTGGGAGGCCAGCAATTTTTCTGAAAAACCAGCTTTTTTTTGGTCAAAAGTGGTTCAGCATGAATCCGAGAAGGAGGAAAACATTTGCGCGGCTTCACCGAAACGGGCATAACTCTTTGCACAAAAGGAATTAAGATATGAGGCCACCACCGTTGGAAATCTTACTTCCGGGGCTTCATTTTACACTCAAGAATCTCCTAAGGACAAGTCCGGACGGGGGAGATATGATTGGTTGAAGTAGGGGATCAATCCGGTTGGACCGAATCTACGCGGCTTCACCAAAACTGGCATAACTTTTTCCACAGGAGGAATTTTAATGCAAGGTTTGCGGCATTGGAAAGCTAACTTCTGGGGCTTCATCCTAGGAGGTGTCCGGCCACCTTTGACCTTTTTGACCTGGTCGGCCGACCAGGTAAAGTGGCCGGCCGGCCACCTGAACCTTTTGAACTGGTCGGCCATTTTTGTCTCCGTGAGTGTATTCCAGCTGTGCCAGCTATTTTCCACTTGGCCCACTGTCCGAGGGTCTCCCTTTTTGGGGGAAATTTGAATTGGTTTTCCCCCCCTTTTCTTTGCCTCTCTCCCTCTATAAAACCAGCACTCAAGCTTCATTTTCAGGGGTAAGAAAAATTAGTTGAAGCTATATGCATACAACCCTCCCTCTCTCTCTCATCCAAGCTTAAAATCCCCTTTTTTTGGCCATTTTACACCACACCTCCAAGCCTACTACCTCCACACTCCATTCCATCACCTTGGAGGCCATTTGAAGAGGTTGAAAGCTCAGAAATTTGGTCCAAAAGCTGCTGGTTTGCTGCTCTTCAAGGGTAAACACCTATTTCCCTTAAACTTGCATTTTTTTGCTTCATTTATAAGCTATACTTGAAAGCATTTCTGGACTTTGTCATGAACTGAAAAAGATCATATTTTGAGCTCCTCTGCATGTTTGATTAAGAACTCTTTGCTATTTGAGGTCTTCTACTATCTCTTGTCTCCTATTTCTCTTTGTAGGCCTATTTTTGCATGATATTTTAGCCCTACTTGTGATTATTTTCGTGACTTTCCATAAACTGTAAGTGTCTTTTTTTGAGCCCCTCTTTAACTTTGTTGAAGGGCTCTTTACTATTTGAGGTCATCTACTGTCCCTTGTCTCTAATCTCTCTTTTAGGGCTATTTTTGCATGATATATTAGCCCTATTTGTGAGCCTTTTTGGACCTCGACTTAAACTGAAAAAAGTCTTGTTTTGACATCATCTTCATGTTTGATTAAGGCCTATTCTCTTTTTGGGGACATCTTCACCCTATGCATGCTTTATCTCTTCATGATTAGGGCCATACATGTGAGCATTTGCATTGGCCTTGTTTTGGCCTCTTAGCCACTGAAATCTAGTGGATTTTCAGTGGCCTTGATGTGTTTTTGAGAGCCCAAATTAGAGGGGGTTGACCCCCTCTCACTTTGTTTTATTTGATGGTCTTTTTGGCCTTCCAAAGAGGCCCTATCTTGCATGCCTTGTTGACTGATTTCAGGGACAATTTGGTGAGTTTTAGGGCTATCATATTTTATTTTCAGAGTTGTTTGTGCCATGCTAAGTGTCCTTGATGCATGTGCTTAATAACCCCTTTGTATGCCCTCTAAAAGAACCCATCATTTGTGCATGTGTTGGTTACATTCCAGAGGTTATTTGGGCATGTTTTGGCATGTTTTATTCACTGATTTTTTTCTAGTTTGATGAGTTCTCACTTTCTTCATATACATGCCATGTAAATCATGTTTGCTAGTCAAAATCGCATGCTATTTTAGTCCATCTTGCTAGCATCTTTTGGCCATGCTTTGAACTAGAAATGTTCATGTTTTGGGACTGCCTTGGTTCTGTCTTTATGCTTCATGATCAAATAATGCATGCTTTGTATAGCTATAGGCCAATGCATGTGCCTAGTTTTGTGTTTCGAGACCATTCCATGCATCGGATGCCATGTTTCCATGTTTCGGGGTCGTTTTGCATCACATTTCAGTGCTGGAATTTTCATGTTTGTATGCCATATTTCGTGCCTTGCCATGCCTTGTTAGAGCGGCATTTGTGCCTTAGGTTCGGTCCTCGGTTTGCGTGTATGTGTGTACGCATCTCGAGTGTCTCATTTTCATCTTATGGCCGCTGATGTGAGTGTGGCTGAGGTCCACTCATGTTGGTGTAAGTCCATTATGCATTGCGTATGCCATTTCATTCCATAGCATTGTGTATGCTAGGTTGCATGTTAGAGCATCGTGTATGTCGTGTTACATCGAGCATTGTGTATGCCATTTCATAGCATTGTGTATGCTAGGTTGTATATTAGTTGCATGGTGCATGCCATCTCATTTGCATTGTGTTTGGATAGGAGTTAGCCCGAACACGGAAAACAAGGGACGTTTCGTACTTCGAGTGACGGAACGTGTCTCAATTCCCAGTCACCGATGCTTTGGATTAACCATGATGGAGTCTCGGTATTGTTGTGTTTATATGTGCATTCATTTCATATTGAGTCATGCAAATCGACTCCTCGGCCATCATGCATCGAGATGCGCGATTGGTGGCACGAGGATCGAGGACTACACTTCCTGAAGAATAGTCATGCATACATATGTGAAAATACTTTGCCATGCCCCTTTCTTGCTCTCTGTTGCAGCAAATAAGAAACCGACAGTCTTTTGGAGCTTCGTGCAATATTCCAGACTTAATTGTAAACAGAGGCTAATTGGGGCATCGCAATGGATTTCTGCGCAAAGCAACCCGAACATGCATCATTCATCATCCGGAGTAGAGTTGAGGCAGTCCCTAGCTTGCATGCCAATTTACTGCTTTCTTAGATTAATTTGTTAATTAATTAGGACTTTGTACTTATTTGGACTATATTATTTATTTGGGACTGTATATTATTTATTCGAACCCTCCGAGCGAGGACGCAATTGTAATTAGTGTGCGTGTGTGTGATGTATGTCTTCCAACCCCACGTCTTTCTCCCTTTTATTTACCAGCTTATGATGGTTAGATTTAGGGCATGTTTCAATTAGCATACAGTATGATAGCATGTTTGCATTCATTCATTTGTTTTGCATGCACCAGGCTCGGCGTATCATAACTCACTGCATTGTATTTCAATTCCAAGTTGAATACTTGTTAGCTGTAGCATTCCATATGCCATGTTTAGAATAGCCGAGCCTATCTTAGTTGCATTATTGCATGTGTTGCATTAGGCATTTCTGTATAGTTAGGATCATGCATGATTTCTAATTAGCTTCTGTTTTGGCTTGGAGTACTCGGTAAGTTTTTATGCTTTAGCATCCTTGCATGTGTGTGAGTGACTGCCATGATAGCATGCTTACCATGAGGCTATGTGCTTATGTGATATAACTGCCTGAATGCCTGTGGGTGAAGGTTGGGTTATTTGGATTGGAACAATGCATTGACTATGAGTTTTAAGCCCACTAGATAGTGGCAAAACCATCTTTTCTAAGCCCACCTGAGGGTGGCAAAATCTGCATTTTAAACCTACTTGCGAGTAGCAAACCATCTTTCAAAAAACAAACATGAAATGTTTTGTTCCAATTCAGGCGACCCGGTCTATACTTGTATGCTGTGCGCATCACATAGTAAATCTAGGCTAATAACCGGAATAAGAATGCATAAGGTTTTCAAAACCCGATATCATGGTTAGTAGAGGCCGATCTTTGATCGGGCGAGCGGGGGTACTCACGAAGTGACCTTCCCCAATCGTACCCAAGTTCCCGAGCCGAGGCAACTTTGGTGATGACGGACACGTGGCCTTAGGCAAACGAGTCAGGGTTTCCTAAATTTCCCAAAAATAAAATATTTAGGTGGCGACTCTATATCTGGCAAAGCAGTCCATGTTTGGCACTTCTTTCAAAAACCTGTTTTCTCAAAACGATTTACCGGATTTGGACTCTTTGGTTCAGATTAAGAACCGTGACATTTGAGTCCTGAACTGTAGTGAGCCCAAAATGAACAGAACGGGACTCATCCCTCCCGGGGCGTTCGGGGATGTCTACAACTGTAAGAACTTGTATTTTAGTATTATATTTATTTATTGGATGCCCCTATTAAATTTTAATTTTAATTAATTTTAAAGATAAATACAAATTTAATGTGTTTACTTTACAATTTCTGTCTGAAAATTTATTCCTATAACAAATTAGCCTTATTTTATCATTGTAGTATTTTATATTACTTTGATTATAATTATATTTATTTAATTTATATAGTTAATTTCTTTATTATTTCAATTTGAAAACCTAATTTCTATAATTAATTTTGATAATTGATTTCTGTACCAGAGTTTTGTAATAATTCTACTACATTAATCATTTATTCTAAAACTTTATTTTAACTTTATAATTACAATATATATATATATATTAATTGATAGTTTTATATTAAAGAATGTTCTAGTATTTACTCAATTATATAAAATAAATAAATAGAAAATGAAATAAAATAGGTCGCAGGTCGTGGAAGCTCTCCACACCAAGTGGCATGATGCATAGTAGAGTAGAGCTGGATGAAGAATGGATAAATAAGCACTAAATTTAAGGGATTTATGTCTAGATCTTAATAGGTAGATTTATTATCTAATAAGTTTTATGATAATTAATGATATTTTTCATCAAATACTATTAAAAAATGTTATTAATTGTTAATTTTCAGCGATAGTTTAAAAAATTTGTCATAAAAAATGCCACTAAATTATAAGTTTTAGGGAAAATTTAAAAAAATCGTCACAAAAAAGTCGCTAATTTTCAACTTTTAGCAATAGTTTGAAAATTTTGTCATAAAAAAATGTCACTAATTGTAAATTTTACTGACAATTTATAAAAATTGTGACAAAAAAATTCATTAATTGTCAATTTCACTACAGGAAAAGTTGCCTATTGCAACGTTTCTTGTATGGCGTTTATGAAAAACGCCATTACAGATTAGTTAAATACAACGTTTTCCAAACGTTGTCTCTGATCTCAGTAAAACGGCGCAGCTTGGGTCAATTTGTTGACACCGTTCAATACTCTGTCCATTTCAAAACGTCTCTCACTCTCACTCGCACTTTTCCATAACTCAGACTCTCTCTCTCTCGCTCAGAAACCCATTCAATTTGAAGCTCAGAAACCCTCACTCTTACTGATTTGAAGCTCTCACTCTTGCTCGATTTCAAATAAACTCACTCGATTTCAAACACTCTCTCTCACTTGATTTCAAACAAACTCGCTCGATTTCAGAACTTGTTGCAGATTTTGAAAGCCACCAGATTTGCGCTTCTCTTCCGATTTTGGTTCTCCTCTCTTTCGATTTTGGTCCTTTGGTCAATCCAGATTTTGAAGAATGTATACATTGGAATTGATAGCTTGCATGTTTTGTTGCTGCTTTGTTTTGTTGCAGATCATATATTGGAATTGATACATTGGAACTGAGTTTCGATTTTGAAGATTTTGCTCAATCGGTTTCTTAGATTTGTAAGTTTTTATATATATGATATATATATATAATATATATATATATATATATATATCATATTACACAAAATCATCGAGTACATCATCCAGATCTCGCTCAGATTTGTAACTTATAGAACAGATCTCGCTCATGGGTGAACAAATGCACAAAATCTATTTGATATATATATATATATATATACGTGTATATGTGTTCTCTCTGATATTGAGTTCATTGTTTTGGTTCTATTTATATGCATGACCTGTATGTGTGACTGCTTGTTTAGGTTCTTCAGATGATTTTTAGTTGTCAACTTATTTTGGATATTTTTCTTTTACACTGCTATAAAGGTTTATTTTCTAAATTAGGGAAAATTATTTAGGGATATTAGGTTTAGTTGATTAAAAATGTGTTGCTGTCTTCACAATTTATATTTTAGTATTAGATATCCTTCTAGTGTTTATGCTATAACCCTATTGAAATCATCATTTGTGTATGTGCCACTCCTGGCTTTTTCACACTTGATGAGAATTGGTACATTTTGATGTGTAAAATTTGTCTTAGCTTAGAAGAAAAGAAAAAGTAATTATGCTTGCTTTTGTAATCAGTGTTAGAGAGGTGTGAATGGATTGAAGAAAAATATATAAGTTTTTTCACTTTTGTTAATTTTGGTAGGATTTTTGCACCATGTTTTGAGGGGTCGGATTTTTTTTGTCTGAATTTTTCATGGAATACTATTTTGAACTGCTATCGGATGATATTTTCTTTGTTACCGGTTTAAACTGCTATAATCGTCACTTTGAGTAGCCTTCATGGCTCTTTTTTGCACCTGACGATAATTAATATATTTAATTGTGTAAACTTTGTCTTAGATGTGGAGCAAAGCCTTGCAATCAGCAATTGTAAGTGCTTTGCTTGTTTAATTGCATGGAACTTCTTATTTTGATACATTCCAGTTGAAAACTTATAATGCTGTTTTGTTTTATTGTTTCTCCAAGTTTTTCTTTGAAAGTGAGGAATGCTGATGGTGGATATGATGGAGGGGAAGCTTTAGAGATTATTGTGTATGATTATTTTAACAAACACCATAACATTGAACTTACTTATTCCGCATTCATGCCATGCCTTGATGTTGGAAACCAAAACCGCCCAATTATCTTCCGCTAGAGGTACGCAAAATTATTTTTTCTTGATTGTGTTTCTCAATCCCCACCCCCCCGGCCCTCCTTTTTTCTTTAACTCTCTCCCGCTACTCCCTTTCCTTTTGTACAAGATTTTGATGTTTTTGTCTTGGTATTCCAGCTTTGTACCCTTGTATCTCTTCAACGTTATACGAAGGCTTTATCTTCAATACATAGAGCATCTTTAGTTGAAAAGTCGAGGCAAACGCCACAGGAACGAATACGAGTTGTCACTGATGTAAATTCTTGTTGCCATCTCGTACATGTGTTCTTAGTTTTTAATGTTGTAATCTTACTGTTCATTTAATTTTGCAGGCTTTGAAAACCTACTGTTATGATGATGACCCTCTCTTCGTTGCTTGTGGCATTTCAATTGAGAAACAACTCACCTAGGTTGATGGCCGTGTCCTTGAAGCACCAAAGGTAAATTTTGATTTTCTGTTAAAGGATGTTTCTATGTAACTATTGTTTCAAATATCAATAGTCTTTTAAATTTATTCAAGGATGTTGTTGTGCAAATTTTATTTCAAATACCAATTAACTACCATTGTCTTTTGACTTATATTTGTCTTGCAATTTGTAGTTGAAGGTTGGTAATGGTGAAGATTGCATACCTCGTAATGGACGAGGAAATTTTAACAAGAAGGTATTCCCTTGGTTGCGTTATAATAATGGAAGAGCAGTGTTCCAACTTTAGGTGGAGGGTTGCAGAAATTGATAATTCTTTTACATTCCCTATTTTGCTTAAAATTTTAACGACACATACAAAAAATTGTCACAAAAAATTATTTTTAGCAATGATTTTACTAGGACTTATTTTCAATAGGATTTGATGAGAATTAAGTCTAATTATTAGGATCTATCGGTGGTTTACTCTGAATTTAATGAGTATGATTAATTATTTTAATTCGAATTAACTAGGGAATCTATCTTAGTATTGCCTATATATATATGAGACCAACCCCATTACCTCACACTCATACACCGCAAGGGAAAGAAAATAGAGAAGAAGAAAAGAAAATAAGAAATGAGGAAGAAATATCACCATTTTCATCTCTTTAAATGTAAGAATTTTCAAAACCCTCTCATTAGTTTCTTTAAACAGAAAAAGATTTATATGTTAGTAGTGTTATTTGGATAATGTCATAGATGTTTGAAGTGTTATTTTTTATTTTGTTTTATTTTTCTTAAATCTACCCTGATTTTTGTACTAATTTTTAGACATCTTAAACTTCAAAATTTTGAGATGATTTTTTCTAAAAAATTGTTAATAATGATGTCTAGAACACTCACAAATTTTGATATAATTGTTAAAGCGTGTACAAATTTATATGTAATTTTATTTAAACCTATATTTTGCCTTCTCTTTGAAAAATCACTAAATATTTTATACTGAACCTAATCTAGCATTCTCTATGTGAAAAATGAATTTTGAGAAGTTTAGTTTTATCCTATCTGTAGTTTACCCTAAATTTAATAAGTATGATTAATTAATTAATTTAATTTGAATTAACTAGGGAATAGGGAATCTATCTTAGTATTGCCTATATATATATATATATATATATATGAGACCAACCCCATTACCTCACTCTCATACACCGCCAGGGAAAGAAAATAGAGAAGAAGAAAAGAAAATAAGAAATGAGGAAAATCTCACCATTTTCATCTCCTTAAATGTAAGAATTTCAAAAATCTCTCATTAGTTTCTTTAAACAGAAAAAGATTTATATGTTATAGTAGTGTTAAAATCATGATATATACTACTAGTTTAAAGGTTGCATATGTGTGATTTGGATTATGTAATAGATGTTTGAAGTGTTATTTTATTTTTATTTTTGGTTATTTTTCTTAAATCTACCCTGATTTTTTTACGAATTTTTAGACATCTTAAACTTCAAAATTTTGAGATGATTTCTTCTAAAAGATTGTTAATAATGATGTCTAGAACACTCACAAATTTTGATATAATTGTTAAAAGCGTGTACAAATTTATATGTAATTTTATTTAAACCTATATTCTTCCTTCTCTTTGAAAAATCATTAAATATTTTATACTGAACCTAATCCAGCGTTCTCTATGTGAAAAATGAATTTTGAGAAGTCTAGTTTCATCCTATCGGTAGTTTACCCTAAATTTAATAAGTATGATTAATTAATTAATTTAATTCGAATTAACTAGGGAATAGGGAATCTATCTTAGTGTTGCTTATATATATATGAGACCAACCCCATTACCTCACAGTCATACGCCGCTAGGGAAAGAAAATAGAGAAGAAGAAAAGAAAATAAGAAATGAGGAAAATCTCACCATTTTCATCTCTTTAAATGTAAGAATTTTCAAAACTCTCTCATTAGTTTCTTTAAACAGAAAAAGATTTATATGTTATAGTAGTGTTAGAATCATGATATAGTACTAGTTTAAAGGTTGCATATGTTGGGGTATATCTCCTTATTGGAGTTTGAGACCCAATTGGTTTGTTAAAGAATTTTAATTTGGTTTGGTTTAGATATAATATATTTTATATATTATATCTGACTTGTGGAGGTCTAATTCAATTTGGATACAATTAGGCTTTGATAAAAACCAAGATTCACAATATATATATATATATATATTGATATTGTTTAGTTCTTCCGTAGAGGAGTAGCGGCTGATAGGAGAGAAATTTGTTATCACGCAAAACAAGGGTGGATTTGCTTTGTGGAGCAGTAGCTAATTGATTTGTGGTACACAGTGAGGCTGCTAGAGAATTGTTGATGATCAATTTGGTGATATTTTGGTGAAATTGATTTGGTTCGTTATTTTGGGTCATCTTTAATTCTGTTTCGGAAGATTTTTGTTCGTTTATTTGGTAATGTCTTTCCTCTTGTTTATTTGTGATTATTTGGAATTTGCCTAAGGGTGGTTTGTGAGACCATTCGTGTCTCGTTTGTAATCGTTTGGAAACTTTTTGGTTGATAGTGGAATTAGATTTCGATCCCGTGGACGTACCTCACATTGAGGGAACCACGTAAAAATTCTTGTGTTGCTTTTGATCTAATTTTTCCACATTAGTTTTTATTCCCATTAATTGATTTACTTATAGGGAATCATAAATTTTCCCTAACAATTGGTATCAGAGATTACGGTTTATTTGGGTTTATTTATTTGTGTAAATCAATGAAGGAGAATGTGGGTCGTATGTCTAGCTTCAATGGAAGCAATTGGGTAACTTGGAAAACTAAAATGGAGGACCTATTATTTTGTAAAGATTTGTATGGACCCATTGAGGGTGATAGTGGCAAACCCGAGGGTATGAAAGATGATGAATGGAATAGGCTTAATCGAAAAGCCGTTGGTGTTATCCGTCAATGGATTTATGACAGTGTGTTTCATCATGTTGCTACTGAAACTTCAGCACATGATTTATGGAAAAAATTAGAAAGCCTTTATGATAGGAAATCAGCCACAAATAAAGCCTTTCTGTTTCGTAAGTTGGTTAATTTAAAATATAAAAAGGGCAGCCCTATTCCGGAATATCTGAATGAAATAAAGAGTATTGTTAACCAACTTGCTTCTATGAAAATTGTTTTTGATGATGAGTTACAGGTTTTGATGCTACTTAGTTCTTTGCTCGAAAGTTGGGAGACTTTGGTTGTGACCGTTAGTAATTCAGCACTCGATGGAGTTATCACAATAGGCCAAGTCACTAGTAGCCTGTTGAATGAAGAAACTAGAAGAAAATCAGCAGGCTCTTCTCATTCAGAAGCATTTGTTGTGAGAGGCCGAAGCAAAACAAGGGGGAGGAGTAAGACTCCTCATGGTCGTGATCAAAGCCGTGACAAATTAAGAGATGGTTCTTTTTCAAAGAAAGACATTGAATGCTATTATTGCCATGAGAAAGGGCACATGAAGCGGGAATGCCGAAAGCTCAAGAACAAGGAGAAAATGTGTGATAAAAGTGTGGATAAGAAGCAAGAAGACACAACAACAGTTACTAACAATGGTGATCTCATGGTCGTTTGTGAAGATGATTGTGTCAATTTTGTGGGCCAAGAGAGCAATTGGGTGATTGATTCCGGTGCTTCTTTTCATGTGACTTCTCGAGTTGATTTCTTCACTACCTACACCAAAGGAGATTATGGTTATGTTCGAATGGGTAATGAAGGTTTGTCCAAGATTATTGGCATGGGTGATGTTTGCTTGGAAACAAATTTGGGCTGCAAGTTGTTGCTTAAAGATGTGAGGTATGTTCCGACATTCGCCTCAATTTGATCTCTACTGGGAAGCTAGATGATGAAGGCTTCAACAACAAATTTGGTGATGGAATATGGAAGCTCACGAAGGGTTCTTTGGTGGTGGCTAAGTGCAAGAAGACTCATACACTTTATTCAATGCAAGGAAAAATTTGTAAAGATGTTATCAATACACTTGAAGATGATACTTCTACCGAATTGTGGCACAAGCGGCTTGGGCACATGAGTGAAAAGGGGCTACAAGTTTTGTTCAAGAAAGAGCTTCTACCGGTTTAAAAGGTACACATCTTAAAACTTGTGTTCATTGTTTGGCGGGTAAACAACATAGAGTTTCTTTTCATAAAAATGTTGCTTCTAGAAAAGAAAATGTTTTGGAGTTGATTCATTTGGATGTTTGTGGTCCTTTAAAAGTTGGAACACATAGTGGTACACTTTATTTTGTTACTTTCATTGATGATTATTCAAGGAAAGTTTGGGCTTTTCTACTAAAAACTAAAGATCAAGTTCTAGAAGTATTTAAGCATTTTCAGGCCATGGTTGAAAGAAAACAGGCAGAAATTGAAGTGCATCCGATCAACAATGGTGGTGAATACATTGGGCCATTTGATGAGTATTGTCGCAGCCAAGGTATTCGGCACCAAAAGACAGTTAAGAAGACTCCTCAACAAAATGGCGCTGCCGAGAGGATGAACCGCACCATTGTGGAAAGAACAAGGTGTTTTCTTTCACAAGCTAAATTGCCAAGATCCTTTTGGGGTAAGGCAATGAAGACAGCGGTTGACATGATCAATTTGTCTCCTTCCTATCCTTTGAATGGTGATGTTCCAAAAAGAGTTTGGACCGGTAAATATGTGTCATATGAGCACTTGAGAGTGTTTGGTTGCCGAGCTTTTGTTCACATTCCAAAGGATGAGAGGTCCAAACTTGATAGTAAGTCAAGACAATGTATTTTTCTTGGCTATGGCCGTGATGAATTTGGGTATAGATTGTGGGATCCGGTCAACAAGAAAGTCATTCGAAGCCGTGATGTTGTGTTTCTTGAAGACCAAACAATTGAAGACTTTGGCAAAGGTGATCAACCGGAGCCAAAAACTAGTGATCTCATTGACATGGATCCATCTCCTTCATCTTCAGTTGATGATGAAAATAGGGGAGATGTGCAGCCACCTATTGAAGATGTGGAGGATGATGCTAATCCTAATGAGGTTAAGCCAGAAATTGAGGAAGAGCATCCAACTCAAGAACCACCACCACAACTTGAGTTGAGGAAATCTACAAGGGATTGAAAACCTTCAAGAAAGTATCCTCCAAATGAATTTGTGTTGATTTCCGATCAAGGGGAGCCTGAGAGCTACCAAGAAGCAATTGAGCATACAAAAAATGATGATTGGAAAAAGGCAATGGAAGAGGAGATGAATTCCTTACTTGAAAATCACACTTATGATTTAGTAAAGTTGTCTAAGGGAAAGAAAATTCTGAAAAATAAGTGGGTTTTCAAATTAAAGAATGATGGCAAGAATCTGAGGTATAAGGCACGTCTTGTTGTGAAAGGCTTTGGGCAAAAGAAAGATATTGACTTTGATGAAATTTTCTCACCGGTTGTGAAGATATCTTCTATTCGGGCTGTACTTGGCATGGCTGCAAGTATGAACCTTGAAGTTGAACAACTTGATGTGAAGATCGCATTTCTTCATGGTGACCTTGAAGAAGAAATTTACATGGAGCAACCGGAATGTTTTGTAGAGAAAGGGAAAGATAAATTTGTTTGCAAATTGAAGAAAAGTTTGTATGGTCTCAAGCAAGCTCTGCGGCAATAGTACAAAAAATTTGACTCTTTCATAATGAATAATGGTTTTTTTAAAACCACTTTGGACCATTGTGTGTTTTTGAAAAAAAATTTCGGATGGCAAATTTATTATTCTTTTGTTTTATGTTGATGACATGTTAATTGTGGGTCAAGATTACACTATGATTAACAGGTTGAAATTAGAGTTGAGCAAGTCTTTTGCTATGAAAGATTTGGGGCCGGCAAAGCAAATACTTGGAATGAAAATTGTTCGTGATCGCAAAGAGGGGCTGATTTGGTTGTCTCAAGAAAGCTACATTGAGAAAGTTCTTGAGAGGTTCAATATGAATAAAGCAAAGCCGGTTGGTTGTCCACTTGCGGGTCACTTCAAACTTAGTTCGAATCAATGTCCTACAAGTGAGAAAGGCAAGGAAGAGATGTTGAAAGTTCCTTATGCTTTAGCAGTTGGTTCTTTGATGTACGCCATGGTTTGTACAAGGCCGGATATTGCTCACGCCGTTGGTGTGGTGAGACGTTTTCTCTCTAATCCGGGTAAAGAACATTGGGCAGCGATAAAATGGATTTTAAGATATCTTTGAGGGACTTCGAAGGTGTGTTTGTGTTTTGAGGATGGTAAGCCGATGCTTGATGGGTTCACAGATTCTGACATGGCTGGTGATGTTGATTCTAGGAAATCTACTTCGGGGTATTTGATGACTTTTGCAGGGGGAGTTGTGGCATGGCAATCTAAATTACAAAAATGTGTTGCTCTCTTAACTACCGAAGTTGAATTTATTGCCATTACGGAAGCTTGCAAAGAAGAGTTATGGTTGAAGAAATTTTTGCAAGAGTTGGGTTTGAAACAAGAAAAGTATGTGCTTTATTGTGATAGTCAAAGTGCTATTCACTTGAGTAAAAATTCTACTTTTCATTCGAGATCAAAACACATTGATGTAAGATACCACTGGATTCGTGATGTGTTAGATTCGAAACTGTTACAACTTGAAAAGGTTCACACAGATGATAATATTTCGGATATGTTGACTAAGACTTTGTCGAGGGACAAACATTTGAAGTGTCGAACTTTGGCAGGTATGGTTGATGTCTCCACCTAAGTCGATAGGGGGAGAATTGTTGGGGTATATCTCCTTATTGGAGTTTGAGACCAAATTGGTTTGTTAAAGAATTTTAATTTGGTTTGGTTTAGGTATAATATATTTTATATATTATATCTAACTTGTTGAGGTCTAATTCAATTTGGATACAACTAGGGTTTTGATAAAAACCTAGATTCACAATATATATATATTTGTGATATCCCTGTTCCGTAGAATGCTAATTGGTCCTTAATTTGAGTATGATTATGTGTTTAGCATGATTTTATGTGCCATTATGTGAATATATGCGATTTTGAAATTTCTATCTGTTCACCGTAGGAATATCTGTTTGAATAACCTATTTTGGAAATTAAATTGAGGGCCTTATCGGCCACGGAACCTGAAATTGGTTACGCCATTGTGATTGGCATGATTTTTAGAACCTACGGTGAAATTTAATTAGAAATTGATTCTGGTCAGATTAAACTGATTAAATTGAGTGCCCAATTATTTTATGTTAAAACAATATGTGAGTGGGGCTATTATAAGCCTTATTAAAACCAATTCCTTCCCTTTACATTGATTTTGGTTGATCAACCCTAAGAAGAAAAGAGGAGGGTCGGCTGTTAGAGAGAGAGGGAGAGAATTGGGTGATTTTGGCTCAAGGTTTGGAGGACTTGAACATCAAGCTCAAGATTTTGTTATAGTTTGGGAGATTGAACTCTTAGGTAAGTAAACTCATGGATTTTTGTTTGTAAATTTGTAAATTCAAGTGTGGTTAATGACCAAGAACATGAGTTAGCTTGATTATAAGGAAATTGAGTTGTTTATGTTCAATTGAAGGTCAATGAAGGCATGCATGTATATAATTGTTGTGGAATTGTATAATCTAGCATGTATTAAGTTGAATATGGAAATGTGAGTGTTGAATTATACATGCAAGCATGTTTTTGTTGAGCTCCATGAGAATGAACACCATTTGCATTATTTGGAATGGAAATGAAGTCAAGATTAGCATGCATGTTTGAATAATTAAAGATAGGAGCTTTGAATGCATGAATGTGTATGATAGAGTTGAGCTTGAACTAAATTGAGCCACGCATGTATTTGATCTATGAAATTGGGCTCCATGAAGATGTGTTTTGGTGTTTATACCATGTTAGTACAAGTATATGTGAAATTGGAGCCATTAAAGGCAAGAAATGATGGTTTGAATGTTGAAGGGAGCTCAAGAACTCAATCTGGAAAACCCAGAATTTTGATGTCCGCTCAAGCGGGGGAAGTGCCGCTCGAGCGGGAAATACGTGCTCTCAGTACTTTTTGCAGACTTGGTGTCCACTCGAGCGGGGGAGTTTTGTAGACAGGCCTTCCGCTCGAGCGCTATATTTAACGCTCAAGCGTATTTTTCATGCAACCAGTACTTTTGCAGGCCTTAAGGGTCTGCTCGAGCGGGGTATTTCACGCTCGAGCGGGGACCCTATTTTCTGAAATTTTGGAAATGCATTCTGTGTTCTGTTTTTCCGTTCCCTTTCACTTCTAAGCACTCTTAGGCATACATTGAGCATTGTAATTGAGTTAAGGAAATAAAAATGAAGCCTAAAGAGGAATATGTGAATTAAAGAACGGATTGAATTATTTGTGACCCATATGTGTTATGTGATATGTAGGGTCAAGCTCCAGGGTAATTCAACCAACCGATCACTGTGAGTAATATCTGACGTATGTTATTGTCCAATGGCTACTTCTATGTAAGTTTTGTAAAGTTCATTAATTTGAATGGTGGACACAGTTTGATATGAAAGGCCTATGAGCCAGTTTGACATAAATGAATGGACCGAAGGTCGTTTTGGCATAAATGAATGGACCGAAGGTCGTTTTGACATAAATGAATGGATCGAAGGTCGTTTTGGCATAAATGAATGGACCGAAGGTCGTTTTGGCATAAATGAATTGATCGAAGATCGTTTTGACATAAATGAATGGACCGAAGGTCGTTTTGACATCAACGAATGGACCGAAGGTCGTTTTGACATGAATAAATGGACCGAAGGTCGTTTCGACATGAATGAGTGGGCCGAAGGCCGTTTTGACACAAATGAATGGGCCAAAGGCCGTTTTGACATGAATGAATGGGCCAGAGGCCGTTCTGTCATGAATGAAAGTCTGAATGGGCCAAAGGCCAGTTTGTCACTTGAGTGGGCCAAAGGCCAGTTTGACATGAATGATAGTTTGACATAAATAATAGTTTGACACGAATGATAGTTTGATATAAGTAATAGTTTGACACGAATAACAGTTCGATCTGAATAATAGAATGAATGGGCCAGAGGCCGTTTTGACATGAACGAAAGTCTGAATGGGCCAAAGGCCAGTTTGTTATGGAAAGATAAATAGGCCCAAGGCCAGTATGTTTGGAACCACAGTCACTTGACTTAAATTGTATATATATGTTAAATAGAAATATGAATTGGGCCCAAGGCCGTTCGGAATATGTTGTGCTGCATATTGTTGTATCTTCTTATTTGATATTATTCAATGGGCTTTCGCTCACGCTCATTCATGTGTTTGTAGGTGAGCTAAGAGAGGTCCAGACCCAGCCCCAGTGAAGCCAGTGTGGAACAACCAAGTTTTCGAGAGTCAGCCCCTACGTCTCACGCACGAGACTCGTCTTCGCCCTTTTGTTTGGTATTTATATTTTGTCATGTTGGCGAGGACTCTGTATTTGTTGTGTACAGTTTTGACGGGGTGACTTAGACTAGTGATCCTGTCTGTACAGAACCTTTTGTTACTGTATTTTCTGATGTAAGTTGTTAACATATTTGTGTCTGAAATGTTATTACGTGCATGTAAGCACAGCTCTATGGACAAAGTTTTAAATTGCTTCCGTTTGGCCCCCATTAACTCTGTTAAAATACGGTTGGTTTGGTTTGAGGCCGTAGGTAATCTTATGATTACTGGCCGGTTACGTCCTTAACCCATGGGGGCGGGTTCGGGTCGTGACAGTATTGATATTGTTTAGTTCTTCCGTAGAGGAGTAGCGGCTGATTAGAGAGAAATTTGTCATCACGCAAAACAAGGGTGGATTTTCTTTGTGGAGCAATAGCTAATTGATTTGTGGTACACAGTGAGGCTGCTAGAGAATTGTTGATGATCAATTCGGTGGTATTTTGGTGAAACTGATTTGGTTCGTTATTTTGGGTCATCTTCAATTCTGTTTCAGAAGATTTTTGTTCGTTTATTTGGTGAGATCTTTCCTCTTGCTTATTTGTGATTATTTGGAATTCGCCTAATGGTGGTTTGTGAGACCATTCGTGTCTCGTTTGTAATCGTTTGGAAACTTTTTGGTTGATAGTGGAATTGGATTTCGATCCCGTGGACGTATCTCACATTGAGGGAACCATGTAAAAATTCTTGTGTTGCTTTTGATTTAATTTTTCCGCATCAGTTTTTATTCCCATTAATTGATTTACTTGTGGGGAATCATAAATTTTCCCTAACAGCATATGTGTGATTTGGATTATGTAATAGATGTTTGAAGTTTTTTTTTTTTTTTTTTTTTTTTTATATTTTTCTTAAATCTATCCTGATTTTTGTACGAATTTTTAGACATCTTAAACTTCAAAATTTTGAGATGATTTCTTCTAAAAGATTGTTAATAATGATGTCTAGAACACTCACAAATTTTGATATAATTGTTAAAAGCGTGTACAAATTTATATGTAATTTTATTTAAACCTGAATTTTGGGACATATTCTGCCCTCTCTTTGAAAAATCACTAAATATTTTATACTGAACCTAATCCAGCGTTCTCTATGTGAAAAATGAATTTTGAGAAGTCTAGTTTCATTCTCAATTTTTGGATTATGGCTTTGACTTGTAGATTTTAGTGTGAAATTATTTTGATAAAATGTGTCAAATCTGAGTTTTGTGTCTTCTGGTAATTTTTTACAAATTTGTATAATTTATTTTCCAAAAATTCTTTTTGCAAAATCACTATAACAGATTTATTTAACTCTTGTACAATTTTTTTGAGTTTTAGAGTTTTTTTTAACTATTTTATTTGTAATTTTATTTCTAGAATCCTGAATCTGAAATTTTGGAAAATAAAAGAAAAAGGACCCCAAATGTGCTATATTAGTTGGTACCTAACTAAGTGTTTGTGGTAGTATTGTTATTTAAATCTTGTACTATGTTAGTATATGTATGCATGATGTTATTACTTAGATTTTTATGTGATGTTATGACTTAATTTAATTTATTAGTATGTAACAGTTTACGATAACAGATATATTCAATTGAAAATTTTAGAGCGCATGTGTCAATATTTCTAATAACAAATTGTAATAAAAATGGCATGGCATGGGTGATGACTTAAGTATGTAAAAAATAGTGATTATTATAATAACTGATTAAATAGACTAACAGACTTTTGAAATTAGCAGTTGACGGATAATTACTGATTGTTTAAGGTAAGCTTTAGTTTTGAGATCTATTGAGCAAGTCATGTCACAAAATCCTAAAATGGCACGGGACATATTTAAACCCTTATCGGTATTTCGATTTCGAAATAAAGAAGGATGTGCAGGTGGTACAACAATAGGGAGAATAGAGTATATAACCCCAGGTGTGGGTATTTTGATAGTTACAAGTTGTAGCATTTAAATGTTTGACCAAGAAGGTTTTAAATCATCTGTCGCCATGGCTTAGCAGTTGGGTGAATGAGTCTCTACGACAAGACTAAATGTCATTTAGTAATTAATAAATTAGTAATTTTAATGAATCATTGTGGCTTTATGTTGTATGTATATTGTTATGTTATGATTATTATGTTTATAGATCTATTATTTTAAAATAAAGTTAAGTTATTTATTTATTTATTTATTTTTGTGCAGCTTATGGCATTTGATGTCAGGTTTTGACTAGGAAGAAATGGAAGCTGAAAACATGATTGGTGATATTGTGGAGCCCTGATTGACTTGAAGTTTTGGTTGGAATAGCATAGTTTTTAACATCTTAGTGTCCTAACTACTTATTGTTTTATGTTTATCGTTTGATGTTGTTTCCTGTACTTGGATAATTCTAAATTTTTGTTTACTATTGTTTTTACATCAATGACTATGTTTCTAGAAACGTAAGGTTAAATTAAGGATGTAAAACTATATTTATTTAATTTTTTCTTCGTCATATTTATTTATTTTATTCTTGATGTCCTAAAATTTTGGAGCATCACAAAAACATATCCAGTAACAAATTTATCACTAAAAAAAAATTAATAAAATCACTGATATCAATGATTTGTAAAAAAATTACAAACAATTTGTAAAAAAATTGCAAACGACAATTTTGATTCACTCACTATTATTTATATTTACTCACTCACTTTCAATAACCCATCATCCTCTCACACACACATAAAACATAAGAGAGATTGATAAATTTATCACTAGAAAAAAAATCTGAATTTGGTTTGTAGCAAATTTGGTTTGAGAGAGAGAGAGAGAGAGAGAGAGAGAGATATGTAGGTGAGATATAGAGAATTACCATTGTTTAAAGTCATGTAGAGTCTATTTGACTACTACAATAACTAGATCGGTGTAGATCTATATGCCATTGCTGAAAAATAGTGGCTAACGAGGATGATGATAGAGGAGGTGGTAGTGATGTGATGGTTGTGTAGATTAGCGATGGTTAAAGTGTAGATCGACAATGGTGGAGTAAAAATTTGCAAAGGTCGTGGTAAATTTGTGACGGTAGAGGTTGTTAGTGAATAGTAGCTGTAGTGTGTAGAGTAACAATGGTAGCGATAGTTGGTGAATAATGGCAGTAGCCGAACGATGACGGTGGTGATAGTGGGTGGACGACAAAGGTGGTATGAATCTTTTGGAGAGAGAGAAGAGAAGAGAAGATGAAAGAATTTGATATATAAGAATTTAATAAGGGAAATATAGGTAATGTAGGATTTATTGGTGCATTTGGAAACATAAGTAGTGTAGGATTTATTGGTATATTTAAGAAGGAAAAAGACCCAGACCCCCTTTTCCTCCCCTCTTGATCTGATTGGTCAGATTTTTTTTTTCATTTCTATTTTTTCCTTCTCCTCCAATCACCACCCGCCACGTGTGTGTGGGGGTGGTGATTGGAGGGGGTCTCTATCAAAGTCCATTTAAAAATCAACGACACTTACAGGTATTTAAGTACACTTAATGAGACTAGTTGATAATCAACCCTTTATTACTCCTACGATTTACTTTATGTATTGTTTGTCTCTTTAAAATTTGAAAATAAGCCCATAATCTAAAGTAATTTATGGATTAAAGTTGCATTGTCCAACATTTCGCCCAAACTAATAAAAAGTGTAAAATGAATGCCTGGACATAAGAGAATTACGTATCCATATCCAAAATTTTAGGATGTGAATCTCAATAATAAAAAAAAAAAAGAAGATGAAAATGAAAATGCATGTAATTTACATAATGAGATTACATATTTACAAGAATATTTTAGTCTTTTTTCAAAACATACTACCGATATAAATTGTGTACTTTAATCCACAAATCACAAGTTATGTGCTTATTTCCTAGTGTCAAAGGTAAACTACACATAGGGCTCGCTTGGGAACTTGACTATTTTAATTAATTTTTTTGACTATTTTAGCTTGGCTAAAAAAGTTGCTTTTAGGATAATAGTTGGTTTTTTTTTTATAGTTGATTTGATGATTGGGAGAAAAAAAAAATAATTATAATGTAAATATGATATTTTGTCTTATTAATTATTTTTATTTTATTTTATTTTTTGTCTTTATTGACTATTTTAATCTCAAATTTGCATCCCAAACAACCTCAAAATAAACTACAAAGATAAAATAAAATTTTTCTCTCTTTATTTTATTTTAGAGTAATGTTAACAACCTATATATTTGATCCATAAATTCACACAATGATATAGCAAAGAATTGGGCTCACAATCATTGGGTATTTACCAAATTAAAAACTCACACTTTTCCGTATTTTTTGATTTTCACTGAATATTTTTTTTAATAAATATTTTAAGTAATTTTTTTTTAATTTTTAAATACACCTAACATAAAATATACTTTAAAAGTATAATATTTGTGGAAAAAATCTTTAAAAAAATTGATTAAATACAAAATACAAAAAAATTATAAAATTCAATATATTTTTTGTACTGTGTAATTATTTTTTTTATAAATATTTTACTTTTTAGATATATCTAAATAGGATGCATCTGAAAGTCAAAAAAATTAATTAAAATTTTAAAAATATTCACTAAAAATAAAAAAATATGAAAAATAAAAAATAAAAATCTCAATTTTCAAAAAATTAAAACCAAACACAATAATTGATACATGGGACAACTAATTCCGTCTCAGCTGTTTTTTTAGTCACTTTCGGATATTTCGATATATTTCGAATAAGTCATGCACTTTTTATTTTTTTAAAAACTATTCGTTGATTCTAGATATTATGTGGCTATGCCTTAAGCGAATTACAAATTCTTAAATCTCCTTATATTTCCTAATCATCTAATATAAAATTATAAATTTCACCTTTTACCAATCAGAATATACTTGGAACACTCCGTGAATATAGGCAGGGCAACAAATAACTTTCGCTTTTGTTGGGAAAAAGGTTGAGATCCTTTTTTTGGGAAACCCCACCATCTCAGTATTGTTGAGGTTTATTTTTTAATTTTTTTTTTTTTTTCTTCTATCTCTGGCTGACATGTGTCTATGAAAATTATAGAAGTCAAAAAAATAAAAAGGTGTGCATCATTTACAAAGAATATTCTAGAATTGTTATATTGCACCATCTTCACCGTTTAAAAGGATGCACTCATGAATATCTAAATTAGAGTATTCTTAATTATAACACACTTAAATTTATTCTGAACATTAAATTTAGAAGTAAATATAAAAAATATTAATGTATAATATTTATAGTGATAAATTCAAAACGATACCTTAAATCGTAATTGTACGAAAAACATATCGTACCAATAACAAGAATGATACTCTATTTGATATGGTATTAATAACTTTGATTGATGAATAGATATATCTATACACTTATATATAAGAGGGAGTTAGTACTTGCTACAGTACAAGATGGCTTCTATTTTTCTTTTCACTTTTGCCCCTATTTTGTGTGTTGTGTTTTCTTCTTTTTTCTATTTTCTTTATTATTTGCTTGGACAATTTCGTATTTTTTATATTTTGTTTATAATTTTTGTCTCTTTTGATAACACTTATAAATCAATTATTTTAATAAAAAAATTCACTAATTGTGTTTGATTGCAATTTTAGATTATAATTTATTATATTTTTCAACTAATTTGAAAAATAAAAAATGATATATTTTTAAGTTGTAAAATATAATTTTTGAAACTTATTTAAGACTCTTAATTTATATGGACAAAATAACTCTGTTTCTTTTGTCTTAATTATAATTTTTTAGTGGATGTTAGGTATTTGCATACAACGTGTAATCAAAATAAGTTTAACCTTTATTTTAAACAGAATATAAAAAGTTATACCAAACAAATTTACAACTTATTTTAATTCTTTGAAACTAATAATCTGATACGTTATAATCATAAAAACTCAGTTACAGGTGATACCAAATTGAGTCATTATTTATCAATACTCTATTCATAATAAATAAATATGAGTAGGAACCAATTAAATCACTAAAATTATGACACATGAAATGATAATAAAGTATTGTACATAAATTTATCAGATTAATATTTATTGTTATTCAATGATGACAAATAATATCCAAATATTTTTTTTGAGCTGGTTTTACAAATACTTAGGGTAAAGTTTTAAATTTTTTACTTCATATGATAAGGTTATTATTGCTAAAAAAAATCTATGTATTTGACAAATGATAATTTTTTTTTTAGGTGGGTTAAAGTTTAAGTGAGCGTTGGATAGGACTATACCAAATGTTGCTTAAGTAAATAAGAATTTTATGGGAATGTTTAGAGATTAAAAATGTCAAATATTATTACTTATGCAGTCATTTAAGAAATAATATATTTGTTGAAGATACTTTTATGTCACTTCAAATTATTTTTCCTTTTTATCTAATTAATAGTAAAAAATAATCAAATGTTTTTTAGGGCATCCTAATCAATCGTAATACAATAATCTCCGATTCTTATTTGAGAGTAATGATATACAAATAGAATTGGGAAAATTATAATAAAATAAAAAAATTTAGAGTTTCCCTTATAACAAAATAAATTCTGAATTTTTTATTTTGTCAATTTAAACTATAAACTTTTGATTTGCTTTCAATTTAAACCATTTGCCTATAAAATAAATGAAAAAATATATATTTAGTCATTAAATTTGACAGAAATTATATTTTAGATATTTTCTCACTTACAATGAGTTTAATGACTAATATAATTTTTTTGTCCGTTTTATTAAACAAAAATAGATAAATAGTTTAGATTGAAAACAAATTAAAAATTTATTTTGTTACATGGTTCAAATCCTGGGATTTTTTTTTTCTTGTGAGGAATTTTTCCAATAGAATTTGATACAAATTTATATATAGAATAGTATAACTTCTTGTGGTCACTTCATTTTCAATCAAAATACAATCTATCATAGTTTTCATAATTTTAAAAATATCATTGATACTTCATTATTAATATTTTTTTCCCTGTATAAATTTTTAATTGTAGTTGTGAAATTTAAATTTACTAATTTTTTTTAATATTTGTGAAACATAAATTTATTATAATCGTGTTCCGTACTGTCACGACCCAAACCCGCCCTTATAGGTTTGGCACCGTAACCGGCCAGTAATCTGAGGATTACCTACGGCCTCTGAACAGATTAACAAAATATTAGGGGCTAGCGGAAGCAAATAATAATATACAACGTCCATTGAGCTGTGCAGACTTATATGAGACAGAAAAATTTTAACTTTTTATATACATATATACACATCAGCCCCACGTCATACTATATATAAGATTAGGCAAGAAGGACTTGGTCCCTTTTTTCAAAATACACATGACTTGAAGAACCAAACGAGAAAACATAACTTAAACCTTAAATTACATAACGATAACACTTAACATAATCGGAACCTCCACGGGAGGCACATAGGTTGGCTGACAGAACAGATTCTAGACAGATGCCTCTAAGTCTGGTCACGCGCCTGATTACCTACATACATAAATAATACAGTAAGCTAAAGCCCAGTGAATAATAACAGAGTAAAGGGTTTTAATGAATAAGTCCATACAGATTTCAGAAATCAATTCATATTGTATCAAAATCATGCTTGATCAGATCTGTAATAACCCCATACTGTTTACTGAAAAATTACTGAATTACCTACTGATTACTGCAAAACTGGACTGCTTATGACTGATAGTTGAACTAACTGAAGTACTGAACGGACTGATTGAAAACTGGAATTAAATTGACTGAGCGTATCTATTGTATTACATTTTTATCTTTTCGATTAATTGCTTATCTGTTGGTATGTTTATGTTTAAATTACGAATTGAAGGCCTTATCGGCGGCTGAACTGAAAATTGTTTAGTGTTTCATGATCAGTGGAATTTATGTGATTTAATAGTATATTTATCTAAAATGTGATTAGGAATGATTAAATTACATTAAATAGTGATAAATCGCTAACTTGGACTTATTTACCAAACTTGCCACTAAGTGGGCCACTACCTCACACACTTAGAGACTTGTATATGCTTGATCAAAAACCATTTCCTCAGCCCTTTTCCTTATACTAGCCGACCAAGAGAGGAAATAGGAGAGAATTGAGTTCATTTTGTGGATTAGCTTGAACCTTGAGGAATTGAAGTGTAAATTGGCAAAATTGAGCTCTTAAACCTTGAATACAAGACTAAGGTAGGACATTCATCTTCTTGTTGTTGTCATAGGGCTAATTCTTGCATGATTCATGCTTCATTTTAAAATTAAGTCATGTTGTAGCTCATACATGGTGAATTATACTAGAAATCATGCATGCATGTTTGAATTGATGAATTTGGAGTTGAGTTCATGGCAAATTGCACATGCATGTTCATAATTAGGCTTGAGTCCATGATTTCAACATGTTCTTGAAGAAATGAGTACATTTGAACAAGTTTTGAAGTTTAAATTTGGTTTGAATCCATGCATGTTTGCATTTCTCCATGTTTATGAAAAATGGTTTTAATTGACTCACCTTTGGGGCTTGAATTCATAAATTGAGCTTTGAAACTTGTTATACAATGAATTTAGTTATGTTTTCCAGAATTTGGGCCCAAGAGGTCGAGTTTGGGGTGGTAGAATGCTTGGTTTGAACTTGGGAGACAAATCTGGAAATTCCAGATTTGGCTTCCTCGCTCGAGCGAAAGATTCCTCGCTCGATCGAGCACCTTTGTCCAGGGCTCCGCTTGAGCGAGCATCGAGCGACCATCGCGCGTAAAATCACAGCATCCAGTACTTTTACTGTTTCGACAGACCGCTCGAGCGAAGCCTTTGATTTTGGAAGCTCGCTCGAGCGAAGGAAGGCTCGCTCGAGCGAGGCTCCTATTTTCAGCAAACTTTGTAAAATGTTTTCTAAGTGTATTTTTTGCATCCTCATCCCATTCTAGGCATTCTTAGGCCTAGTTTAAGGCATCTTAATGAGGATATAGATGTAGAACACACCAAGGCATATTAGGGATTAAGTTATGATATTTCCCAACTGTGTAGCTTAGTGTGTGTTCAACCTGTGAACTGTGTAGGGTTGGCGACTGGGGAGACACGCTCTAGCATACTGTAGCCCAAACTCTGTGAGTAACAATTGTGTAATGATATGTTCAACTGAGAATGTTTTCTGACTGTTTAATGGAACTGTTTTCTGAAGTAATTATTGTTAATGGATTGAATGTATGTCCTATATTCTGAAATGTATTGTGGCATCCTTAGCAACTATTGTATACTGTTATTGCTACTGTTACAGAGATCTCTGTCGGTTCCCTCGTGGAACCACTACCGTTTACTGACTGATGGCCATCATTACTATTCGGTCTTTAAGACCTACTGTTTACTGCTATGCTAATGGATGTACCACATATGACTGACTAACTGTTTTGACTGAAATACTGTTTAATGAACTGTTTTCATTACTGTAAGGACATTTCATTCTTAACCTCTTTACGCATTATGTTATTCACTGGGCTTTAGCTCACTGTTTATATATATATATGTAGGTGCCCAGCCACCGGATCGGAGCTAGAAGCGTGGGTTAGATTCTAGTTTTGTCAAGCCAGCCTTTGTGCCTCACTGCGAGGTTCTGAGTTGCCATGTTATGGCTTTGGGGTGTTTTGTTTTTTCCCCGTCTGTCTCCGTACTGTTTTGGATTACTGTATAGACTGTCAGCTACTAACTGTACTGTTATCAAGGGATTAGATCCCTGTACTGTGTAACTGTAAATTTTGTATAGACTGTACTGTTCTGAACGTGTGAATGCATGAAAAATCTTTTTGGCATACAGACTGTCACAGCTCAATGGACATTATTTATTTACTGTATTGGCTTCCGCCAGGCCCTGAACTCTGTTTTACTGTACTACTGTTAAGCAGGCCTTCGGTAATCTCGGATTACTGGCCGGTTACGGTGCTAAACCCATAGGGCCGGGTTTGGGTCGTGACAAGATCGAAATCATAATTCAGTTTTATCAAACTCATACTTGATCAGATCATATATTGACAGAAATCATAAGTCATAGTTATATTTACGTGATACATCCATTAGCATAACTAAACAGAACGCGCAATGCGTAAGGTTATGAATAACCTCCTTAGCTCCCGCGAAGGAACCTCCGGATCCGGGTAACATGACAGCTAAGCCCCATGGCGGGCCTCCGGCACGGGCATTAGTGCACAAACAGAACGCCTAAAGCGTAACACAACAGAACGCATGAAGCGTAAAGTTCCATGAAGGAACCTCCGATACCGGGTCACGGCTGTAAATCTCACATGGTACTAAGGATGTCACGGATACATGTCAGAAATTGGACAATCATTCATTGTACATAACATATCATTTCAGAAAACAGATCTCATTTTGTCACACAGAAAATAAGTACAGTTGAACATATCTTTACTAAGTTATTACTCACAGTGGGCTGCAGAAGCAAATCAGACAGACTGGACACATCGGGAAAATCAGGCAGACAATGGCGCGTGACCTACACAAGCACATCACATATACACATTGAAATACAAGATTACTACCTTGATTAAACTTGCCCTTTCTAGTCCGAAGTTCTACTACGTTTATTCTTTCTCATTTAAATAAACCGGGTTCTTATATCACATATTCTTTCATCACTAAGTCCTTCTTTTCCAAATAGATTGATCCTTTACTTGACTTCTTAAACAATTACTACAAGGTCAATGATTCATTCATTAACTAACTAATCTATGTTGATTAGTAGCTTATTATTCTTTATTGAGTCATAAATCATGTCTAGAATGCATTGGAAAGAGATGAAGATAAAAATATGAACTAAATGCAACTTTCCAAAGTGTGCTGAAAATGGGTCTTCGCTCGAGCGCCACTTTGGTCGCTCGAGCGGACTGTAAAATTTGAAAAACTACTGGGAGGTCGATTTTCACGCTCGAGCGAGACTTCCCTCGCTCGAGTGGACAACGAAAATTCTGAAATTCCAAAATTGCAATTAAAGTTCAAATTTGGCATTTAAAGCCTCAAAACATGTACCTTAGTATACAAACATGAAGAACCATTTATTAAAGTCATAAATTGCCAAATCATTTATTCAAAAATCGTTTATTCAAAATCATTTATTCAAAACCATGCCCCAATTGCCAAATTTAGTTTCAATTCATTTTCTCCATATCAAGCCAAATCCCAAACCCAAAGTGATTAATCTCTAACTTGAACTCCATAAATTTAACATGGCCCCAAATTCTCCTTTTCTTTTTAGTTACATAAAATTGATTTCAAGCTCTTTCTACTTTCCTTTCAAGCATGAAATTAAAGTCATAAATTCCTTAGAAAATTATTCTCATGTATGAAATTGACATCAAAATTACTAGTTTTATATTCTTATAAATTTTCCAACTAATTTCCATAATCTTAATCTTAACTTAATTCATAACGTCAATTTAATCATAACCATAGATGTCCCAAAATATGTTTAATCTCAAATTACAAGTATGGATTAAAATCTAATTATAAAATCAACACTTTATCTAACATTAGGATTAATTCTAATTTTTCATAAACTTGATGTTTATAAAACATTTCATTTTTCTCTTCAAAATATGAGATTGAATTAATCCAAATCTTTCAAAATCAATGATGTATGCAATACAAACAGGTCCAATTTTATATTAATAACAAAATCAACTTAATTATGAATTACACAAATCAATTTCTTAGAAATTCAATTTAACTCAATTTCTAACCAAAAACTTAATTTATAATCATAGATGTTCTAAAATGTGCTTAAATTGAACAAACCTTTTAAATTAAATCACATGCATGGATTAAACGAATTCCTAATTTTCATAATAAAATCAAAACTTCCTTTAATTCCAAAATCAACTCTCAAATTAAGTATGATTCTCAAAATTGAACCTAATTCAAATCCATAAACCTTTTAGGCATGAACTAAAATCCCAAAACCTTAAAATTTTGGGCCCAGCTTCTCTCCAGTCCAAATATGGACTGGACAGTGCTGTCCGGCCCTTTGGGGCCCACTACGGGTCGTGTTTCGATAATCTAAACCGTTCAATGTGTAGAACTCGTCGAGTACTATATGCCTGTAAAAAATCATGTTGATCGGATATCAATAGCTATATGATCAAATCAGTTTTTTGTAAGCCGTTTATTTTTTGCCGTCCATTTTTTTTCATAAAAAACTGATTTGATCATATAGCTATCGATATCCGATCAACGTGATTTTTTATAAGCATATAGTACTCGACGAGTTCTACACATTGAACGGTTTAGATTATCGAAACACGACCCGTAGTAGGCCCCAAAGGGCCGGACAACACCGTCCAGTCCATATTTGGACTGGAGAGAAGCTGTGGCCAAAATTTTATAATGCATGTCTAATTAAAGTATTAATCTTGTAGATTTTTCCCATGCATGTAACATTTAGGCATAATTTCCTGCAAAATCACAACATCAAACCCAAATAATCAATTTCCATAAATTTGAATCTATTTCCATTTATTCATTATCTTGCTAATTTCTTCTATTTATGTGAAATTGAACCCAAATTTAACAAATTTAAGGAATCATAATTCATATACTTCAACCTAACTTGATTTTACATGCAAACCCAAATTTTAACAATTTATAATTGATCTACAAATCTTCATTTTAATCTTCTCAAAATACACCTTGAATAAATTTTTATCTAAATTAAGTAAACAACACTAGAAAGATGATAGAATTCCTTACCTTAAGATGAATTTTCCATGATTTTTGACTTAAGTTTTAATATGCCACAAAGCTTCCTTCTCCCTTTTTTTTTCCTCCTCTCGGAATCTCTCTATCTAGCCGTGCTCTGCCTTTCTTATTACAGACTGTTTTTGAGCCCCAAATGAATATTCAAGGATTTACTAACACACACTTATTCTACATACTACACACGGGCACTCACCTAAGGCCCCCAACACAACACTCTCACATGCACACACTAACAGATTTCTTTGCGCACACACACTTTATACACACCCATAATTTTTCATCCTTTCATAATTTAATTTATGTTTATGATTAATTTAATTAAGCATCACTTAATCTTAATAAGTGTAATCAACAGATAATTAAATTAATTATAACGAGTCGTAAATCTCTCATAATTTAATTAATCTATTTGACTTTCGTTAGGGTCCAATTAATTATATTTAAATTTATCGGTATAAATCAGATTTTTAATCAGACTCCCAAAAGGCTCCAAATAACAAATCGAACTTATAGCCATCATCAATTTTGATTTCCCAAATCATTTAGGCCTTCAATTTCTGATCAGACTCGAATTTTCATCAATAAATTACATATTCAAATTGGGCGCATCATAATTAAATTTAATTTATAATAACCACAATTCTCAATCCTCATGACTTAATCAACTCCAATTAGGACCTAATTAATCGAATCTCAATTTCACTAAACTGAATCGAATATTTAATTAAACTCCCAAATGGGTCCGTAATTAATATTAGATTGATTCGACTTCTTAACTTCACTTACTTAAACCATTTGGACCCTTAATTTCTAATTCCAAAATAAACTTTCAATAAAATCATATACGAGTCAGATTCCACAATTCTCATAAATCCTTAATAAATTATAATACTCGGCAATTAAATCTCAAATCCTCTCAATTAATCAAGTACTAATCATTATACGTGATGGGGTTGTTACACGTGCCTTGCACGGATATTTTTTTTCTAATATGTATATATAGGCTTCTTTTTTCAACATCAAACATCAACATCAACATCAACATTAGCCAATCTTTTCTGTTCACAAATATTAGCCAACATTAACATTACTGGATCTGCAGTTCAAATAGCCTCGATGAGGTTGAAAAACATTAGCCAACATTAACATTACTGGATCTGCAGTTCATCAAATACTCCGTTTGGCTTGAGATTTTTTGGCTAAATCAATTAATAAAGATAAAATAGATTAAGTGACTCAATAAAATAAAATATCACATTCAAATCATAATTATTTTACGCTTTCTTTTACAACTATCAAATCAATTACAAAAAAAAAATCAAAATTTATCTCAAACATAATTTTTTTAGCCAGGATCTAAAAAGCCAAAAAATCATACTAAATCATGCCAAACGAGGGCTTAAAAAGCTCGGGATCAACCTCATTGAGGCTATTTGAATCGGCTTCTTTTTCGATTTCGAGTGATAGCATAAATCTTGAAAATCAATTGTAGGGTATTAATTGTCTGAAAATAATCGGAAAATAAGAAGATCCGTATTAGATTACAACATTCATAACCAACTAGACAATGCCAAACTTCACATAAGAAATTCAACTACATTTTAGATACACACAAAACATTCATCTATATTATTATATTAAGGCCTTGTTTGGAAACAGACTTTTTAAGTAACTTTTTGATTTTTTGACTAAAATATGATATAAAAAAAACTAATATGTTTAGGATGACTTTTTAGTTTTTTACGAAAAAGATATGCAAAACGTAAAAAGAAAAGGGAATCTTTGGCTTTTTGGTATAGGTTGTTGGCTTTTTGATTTTTTTGATGACTTTTTGACTTTTTGGTTAAAAAAGTCACTTGCCAAACGAGGCCTAAGTATAAGCTAGACTTGGTGTTTAAACATTTGTTTGTTTCTCCTTACACCACATGTTCCTCAGTTTTCTTATTTCAAAATAAAATAAAGAAATAGAGAAGTGAGACTTGAATCATAGGTTTGTCAAAGAAGACTCTTACACAAAATATATAGTAAGTATTTTATTTTATTTTTATTTATTTGAATTGTACACACATTTTGTATACCAACCATTAATATGAATAAGGGAGAATATATATGCAGGTGAGAGTTGGAAAAAAAAAATTATAAAATACATGGGATGTACAAGTGTGTTAGCGGTGAGGTGTAAATGAAAGATTGTAAAAATACAACCCCTCTATATATTAGTAATTTTTTCCCCTAATTTCTATCTACATGTAGTTTCCCTTATGAATAATGAGAAACTAACCTATCACCCGTACTATGCACGGGATAATTATAGATATTTATATTTGTTTTAATTTTTTTTTAATATATAAATTATGTTTTTAAAGATTTTTTATAAAAATAATTTAACAATCTTATCACTAACCATAGTATATAGGAGAAATTAAAAAGGCTACTGCAGTAACTATGCACGTGCTGTATCTATAATTATTTGTATAAGGGGATTTTAAATGCTAATCAGAGATTTTGACCAAATCAATAAATGCAGGCATGTGGATTGGAAAAAGTTAATAAATGCTGATCAGAGAATTTTGACCAAATCAATAAATGCTGAGATTTTTTTTTTAAATCAAAAATTTAGAAAATTAAGATTGAGAGATTGGAGCTCTCACAAGGCTTGGGGTTTAAAAACCCCATTTTCCTTAATATATTTACAATTATCTATACATGTGAATTGCGATTTTTAAATGTCTTTTTTTTTTTTAAATGTCTTCTTTTTTCCTTTTTTTATATTATATTAAAGTTTAATATTTTAATAATAATCATATGTATTGGACTTTTCAAGGAATTAAATGTCTTCTTTTTTTTATTATATTATATTAAAGTTTAATATTTTGATAATAATCATATGTGTTGGACTTTTCAAGAATTTTTTTTTATGCTTGTTCTTAATGCATTAAAGTGTTATTATGAGGGATAATAATCATATGTGTTGGGACTTTTCAAGGAATTCATATGTGTTGGATTTCAAAGAATTTTTTTTATGCTTGTTCTTAATGCATTAAAGTGTTATTATGAGGGTAAGAACCCCCTAGCATATCACATGTGCTATGCACGGATTGTGTTTACAATTATCTATATATGTGAATTGTGATTTTTAAATGTTTTATTTTTTTTTAAATGTCTTCTTTTTTTTCCTTTTTTATATTATATTAAAGTTTAATATTTTGATAATAATCATATGTGCTGAAATTTTTAAGGAATTAAATGTCTTTTTATTTATTTATTATATTATATTAAAGTTTAATATTTTGATAATAATCATATGTGTTAGACTTTTCAAGAATTTTTTTTCATGTTTGTTCTTAATGCATTAGAGTGTTATTATGAGGGATAATAATCATATGTATTGGGACTTTTCAAGGAATCATGTGTTGGATTTCAAAGAATTTTTTTTATGCTTGTTCTTAATGCATTAAAGTGTTATTATGATGGTAAGAGTTGGGAGTTGGGAGAAGTTAATAAATGCTAAGAGTTTTTTTTTTTTAAATCAAAAAATTAAAAAATTTAGATTGGGAGATTGGAGCTCCCACAAGGCTTGAGGTTAAAAACCTCCTTTTGCTTAAGAGAAAAGTTAGAGATCATGAATTTTTTTTCATGAAAATGATTATTGTAGGGATATATTTTCTGAGTACCAACACGTGGCCAAGGTGACGCCGACGTGTCAGCCGAGGTGCCACGTGTCCTGGTCATGACGCCGAGGTGATCTCGGTAAGACTGAGGTTATCTCCGAAGATGTCGGAATCCGAGATAAGCGGATAGGGCACAAGAGTCCTAGAATGATGAGGGGACTCAGCCTGGATAAGGATAAAGCTCTAAGGGAGTTTATCTCTATCTATTAAAGAGTCCTGGATAAGTACTGAGTTAAAGCCCATTGAAGCTAGGCTTCTGTTGGGACAAGGATTGAGTTAACTATAAAAGAAAGGCACCCCCGATGGGTCTAAGGTACGCAATTGATACTTAGAACAGTGAATTTAGCACTATTGATTATCTTTGAGAGATGTACTGACTTGATCATCGGAGTGCCCTTGGGTGGACGAACCACCGCCGGAATCTTCTCTTTATGTTGCAGGTCAGCCAGGTGTCATCTATTCTGCCAGTACTCTCCAGCTGAATGCTGAGTTGGCAGTGTGGTCGGAAAATCACTCACACAATTTGGCGCCGTCTGTGGGAAAGAAAGGAGAATAGATGGCCAACGACGGACATAAGGAAAAGATTGGGGACGACACTCCTGGTGGGAGTGGTAGACCTATCGACCTTGATGTCGAAGGAGACAACCGCAACACAGAAACTCGTGACCAGAATCATAGCAACAAAGACGTCGACCAGGATGGCGATGTACCAAAGAAGCCAGATCGAAGTGGGTACTACAATGAAGATGACTTCCAGGTATGGAAGGATAGATGCCTGCGGAGGGACGAAGAGGTAAAAGAGATGGCAAACAAATTGGCGGACCTGCAATCGGTCGTCAATTTCATGATGCAAAACAACGTCATGCAGCCATCATTCCCGCCGCAGGACACGCCGATTCCAGCGGCCAATGCCCAGAAGGGAGGGCAGAAAACAATCCCCGTAGCCCCTCAGCACACCAGGAGCGAAAGACACTCTCACCGACCTTCCAGGGAGGTCGGACGAGGAGAGTCAAGAAGGGAAGAATCACGGAGGACGCATCGCACAAAGGAGGTAGACCCCAAAGAACATCGGCATGTTCAGGGGCAGGCGCTGTGCTTCGACACAACTAATGGAGAAAGGTCGAAGAGGACTCACCACGAAGCTGAAAGTAGTGCACCAAAAAGATTGAAAGCAGGAGATAGCCGAGCTCCTGGGCGGACAAAGGAGGACTTAAGAGATTACCTCAAGAGGAAGCAACAGAATGCCGACGCCGAGGTAACTCCCCAGATAAGCCGAGACACATTCTTGGAGTTGGACAAGTTTGAGGCGCCGAAGAGATTCAGTATGCCGAGGTTCCAAATATACGATGGTAAGTCAGACCCCAACTTCCACGTTGGATTATACTTGAACTCAATGGCATTGTATAGTGGGAACGAGCCGTTGCTCTGCAAAGTGTTCCCCTCATCCTTCGGGGAGATTGCATCAGATTGGTTCCACAAACTACCAAAGGGAAGCGTGAAGACTTGGGAAGGCCTGGCCGAGATGTTTGTGGCCAGGTTCGTGACAAACAAGCTGCAGCCATTGAGGGTGGACGCATTGATGGCTCTGAAGATCAGTAAGGATGAAGGCCTTAGGGCCTATGCAAAAAGATACTATGAGGTGTTCAACCGAATACCAGAGTGTAATCAAGAGGTGGCGGTCGTATCTTTCAAAAACGGCCTAAAAGACGACTGTCCACTACGAAAGTCTTTGGCAAAGACATTGCCAAAAAGCATGGAAGAGCTCATGGCGAGAATCGAGAAGTATGCCAGAGCCGAGGAAGACACGTCGGGAACTAAGGAGACAAAGCAAAAGAAAGGAAACGGCTCGCCGAAGCGAGGCCGAGGTAACAATGGATCGAGCAAGCAAGAGACAGAACTGAGGGCTACACAGGCAGTGACAACTGTGTTCCGAATCCCAATTCACAAAGTCCTGGATCAAATTCGGAATCAACCCTACTTCAGAACACCAGCAAGGGCACCAGAAGAATTTATGGGAAGAAACCTTGGCAGGCATTGTGCTTACCACAATGAAGACGGGCATATGACTCAGGGCTGTAGAGCCTTGAAAACACACTTGGAAGACCTGGTGAGGCAAGGCCATCTGAGAGACCTTGTCGATGAGGCCAGAACAAGGGAAGAACAGGCAAGACTGCCTCAGGCACTAGCAGCTCCGCCTCCCCCAGCACAGCAACCTCAGGTAGGAGGACCTCGGGTAATTAATGTAATTCACTCGAAGGTCAATGAGAACGAAATTAGGGGGGAGACCCAAAAGGTGAAGCACTTGCAGCATGTCTACCAAGTCGGGGAGAAGAGACATCAGGTAGAGGAGTGCCAAGGACCAGTAGTGTCCTTTTCTGAAGCAGACCTTGAGATGGTGCAGCATTCGCATAATAATGCCTTGGTAGTATCCCTCTAGGTTGGGAAATGCCAAGTAAAGCGCATCTTGATCGACCAAGGCAGCTCTTGTGACATCATGTATATCAGATGTTACAAGCAGTTGGGCCTTCACCCAGACGATATGGAGCAATCCAATAGCCCAATGGTCAGGTTCAATGGAACACCGACATGGCCACTGGGAACAACCAGCTTGGAGGTGCAGGCAGGCACCAGGAAGATAACAACAGAGTTCACCGTGATCGACACACCCTCCCCTTACAACATCATTCTGGGAAGGCCATGGTTGCATGCAATGGGGGCTGTTTCCTCAACATTGCATCAACTATTGCGGTTCTCAACAGAGCATGGGATTGAGGAGGTCAGAGGAGATCAGCTGCAGGCAAAAAATTGCTCCATGACAGCAATGAAATCCACCTGCAGCATTCGAGAACCAGAGAAGGCAGAGATCGAAGACGAGGACGTGGAGGTCCTAGAGGATGTCGGCAAGGAGCCAACCGAGAAGAGTGAAGAAGCACTGAAGAAAATCCTCATCCAGGACGGGGATGAAGAACGCTTCTTTCTTCTCGGCTCGGGCTTAGCCGAAGAAGAGGAAAAAGAGTTGGAAGCTTTTTTGAGAGCAAATATTGAGGTGTTTGCGTGGACGCCCTACGAAATGCCTGGCATTGACCCCGAGGTCACTTGCCATAAGCTGAACGTTGACAGGTCGGCCAAACCTGTAATCCAACGAGCAAGAAGACCGACGTTGATACACGTCGAAGTAGTGGAGGAGGAAGTAGACAGACTACTGGAAGCCAGGGCCATTCGTGAGGTAAATTACCCGACATGGCTATCGAACACAGTAGTGGTGAAGAAGAAGAATGGTAAATGGAGGGTCTGCGTAGACTTTACCAGCTTAAACAAGGCCTGTCCCAAAGACAGCTTCCCTCTACCCAAGATTGACCAGCTAGTGGATGCCACTTCAGGGCATGGAAGGATGAGCTTCCTGGATGCCTACAGGGGGTATCACCAGATAGCCATGTACCCCGCGGATGAAGAGAAGACTGCGTTTATCACCCCAAAAGGGTTGTACTGCTACAAGGTGATGCCTTTTGGGTTGAAAAACGCAGGAGCAACTTACCAAAGGTTGGTAACCAAGATGTTCAAACACCTGATTGGCCGAACGGTGGAAGTTTACATCGACGATATGGTCGTGAAGACCAAGGAACCTGAAGGTCATCTGGCCGACCTCAAAGCAGTCTTTGAAATCCTTAAATCATATCGGCTCCGACTCAATGCATCTAAGTGCGCATTTGGAGTTGGATCTGGTAAGTTCTTGGGATACCTGGTGACCAGAAGGGGCATTGAGGCCAGCCCAGATCAGATCAAGGCCATCCTGGATTTAAAGAGCCCGACGTCGGCAAAACAGGTGCAAATGCTAACGGGAAGGGCCGCAGCCCTGAACAGGTTCATCAGCAGAAGCTCAGACAAGTGCAAACCTTTCTTCAACTTAGTGAAGAAAGCCAGACTTCTATGGACCGAGAGTGCGAAGCCGCTTTGGCCGACCTGAAGAAGTATCTGACCACGCTCCAGTTCTCAAATCCAGAACCTGGAGAGGAGTTGTTTTTGTACTTAGCAGTTTCAGAACATGCGATAAGTGCAGTAGTAATCCGAGAAGAAAAAGGGAGCAAAGGGCTGTTTACTATGTAAGCAAAACCCTGGCCGATGCAGAAAAGGTATCTACCCTTAGAGAAATTGGCACTGGCTTTAGTAATGGCTTCAAAGAAGCTGAACCATTACTTCCAAGGCCCATAAAATTGTGGTGCTAACTGAACACCCCTTGAAGTCCTTGCTGCAACAAGGAGACTGACAGGAAGAATAGCCAGATGGGCAGTCGCCTTGGGCCAGTATGACCTGGAGTATAGACCCAGAACAGCAATCAAAGGCCAAGTTTTGGCCGACTTCGTGGCCGAGTTCACTCCAGAATCTATCGTACATCGGGCTCCGTTGAGCCGAGGTGAACGATGCCCAAGCAGGCAAGAAGAAGCCCAGCCAAAGGCGAAAGAACAAAGGAAAGAGGAAAAACTCAGACCCTGCAGCATTTACATCGGCGACTCATTTCGACTGTTTGTTGATGGGAGTTCAAACCGACAGGGAGCGGGGGCAGGAGTAGTACTGATATCTTCAGATGGGCAGATACTAGGGTAATCAATTCGTTTGGGGTTCAAGGCCTCAAACAATGAAACAGAGTATGAAGCACTCATTGCAGGTCTGAAACTGGCAGCAGCAGTACAAGCAGATGAGGTAATAGTCTTTTGTGGCTCACAACTTATAGTTAACCAGACAACAGGTGAGTTTGCAGCCCGAGATGAAAGGATGTCAGCCTACGCAAAGGAGGTCATCAGGTCAGCCTTGTTTCAGAACTGCCGACTACTTCAGGTAGCCGAGATGATAACAGTCACGCCGATGCATTGGCCAACCTAGCTAGTGCAGTACAACCTGGAAAAGCAAGGACAATAATGGTTGACTACTTGTCGGGCCCGAGCATCGAACCACTGACCACAGAGCGTGAAGCAATGTGTGTGGACATGGGACCAAGCTGGATGGATGCAATTGTTGCATTCCTGAAAGAAGGAAAGCTGCCAGATGACCACAAAGAGGCACACAAGATCAGGTTGAAGTCGGCAAGATTCAGTCTGACAGCAGAAGGACATCTCTACAGAAGATCCTTCACTGGACCCCTTTTGAGGTGTGTACATCCTTTACAAGTTGAAGATTTTTTATATGAAATTCATGAAGGAATTTGTGGAAGCCACGCTGGGGGCAGATCACTTGCCCATAGGGCCATTACCCAGGGGTATTGGTGGCCCTACATGCAGAAAGATGCAGAAGCCTATGTGAAGAAGTGTGAAAAATGCCAAAGATTTGCACCTCTGATACACCAACCAGCAGCAGACCTGAACCCAGTATCCAGTCCTTGGCCGTTTGCCCAATGGGGCATGGATCTCGTTGGGAAACTGCCCCAAGCAACTGGACAAAGAAAATACCTGCTGGTGGCAACAGATACTTCACCAAGTGGATAGAAGCTGAACCCTTGCCAAATCCGAGATGTGATGTAAAAGCTTCATATGGAAGAACATCATCACCGATTTGGGATTCCAAGAGCAATAGTTGCAGACAATGGAACACAATTTGACAGTAAGCTAATCAAGAGCTTCTGTGCAAAGTTCAAAATCAAGAATACTTTTCCCCCAAGTTTCCTCAAGCAATGGACAAGCAGAAGCATCCAACAAAGTTATCTTGGATGGGATAAAGAAGAGGCTGCAAGCAGCAAAGGGAAAGTGGGTGGATGAACTACCAAGTGTACTCTGGGCATATCGGACTACGCCGAGAAGATCAACGGGAATCCCCTTTGCCATGGCTTATGGCACAGAAGCAGTCATTCCCTTGGAAGTCGGCATCCCAGGGATCAGAACCCAGGGAGTGGAGAATGGGACCAATGACGTATTATTAGCCCGAGATCTGGATCTACTAGAAGAAAGAAGGGAGAGAGCTGCAATTCAGAGCTGCAGCATACCAGCAGCAGCTTGCCAGAGCTTATAATAAAAAGGTCAACCCAAGGGAGTTTCAAATCGGTGACCTCGTCTGAGAAAGTCGTCGGCAACAAGAAGGATCCCAGAGAGGGAAGCTTGGCCCAAATTGGGAAGGACCCTACAGAATCATCTCGGTACTGGGCAATGGGGCATATCGGCTTGAAGATAATGAGGGCAAAGAGTTGCCAAGGCCTTGGAACACTTGCAATTTGAAATTTTTCTATCATTAGAATTTTTTGTTCTTTTGTCATTTGCCGAAGTACATAAATAAAGTTTTTGCTTGTTTATATGTTTATACACTTGTGACTGATAAAGATACATAACGTTGTTTCTGAAATACATATATAATGAGAACCCAAGTGGAACTTAGGTTCACATTAGGGGCAGAGAGAAGAGAAATGGGTTTAACACTTGTTGAAACTTGAGAAAAGTTTACAAGTTGAAGTTAAACCGAGATGATATTTAACACTTGTTGAAACTTAAGAAAAGTTTACAAGTTGAAGTTAAACCGAGATCATGTTTAACACTTGTTGAAACTTGAGAACAGTTTACAAGTTGAAGTTAAACCGAGATTATGTTTAATACTTGTTGAAACTTGAGAGTTGAGGTTAAACCGAGATAATGTTTAACACTTGTTGAAACTTAAGAAAAGTTTACAAGTTGAAGACTAAGGTTAAACACTTGTTGAAATTTCATGAAAAAATTTACAAGGTGAAACCAAGGTCATGCCAAGAAAGGTACTTTTGTACTTGCCGAGGTAAATCATCAGTTTGTATAACCGAGGTGTGTCACCCCGAGAAGGTTGCACAAGGATTGAAGTGTATATTAAAGATATGCAAAATATTCTAAGTATAGAATCATGCAAAAACAGTAAAGAGAAGACAAAGATACAAGCATTCAGAGAAGGAAAGTTGTCTTAACATTCAAAAGAAGGCACGTCGGCCAAAACTTACTAATTGTTCCAAAAAAAAGAGAAGAACAAAAGTACACAATACAAAGAAAAAACACATCAAAGTAAAGACTCTTCGGCAACAACAGATGGTTGGGTCTGAAGTTCGGACGACTGATGGGAAGAGACCTCAACAGCCTTTTCCGCCGCAAGTTCGGCATCAATTTCTTGAAGGGTTTCATCTAGGCTCTTGTCGGCAGGGGGCACGTCCATGAGCCTTCTCTGAGTGGCATCTTGGGACTTCCTCACCCTCCTCATCTTGAGTCAAGTCCAGGACTTGCTCATTCAGAGAAGGGGACTTGGTCCCAGCAGCCTCCTTTGATTTCCTCACCAAGGTCTCCTCCTCAGACTCAGATTCGTCGTCAGATTGACTTGGAGTTGGAGGGAATGGAAGAGGAATGACGTCGGCGTTCCTGAGGGGCGAGTCCTCGGGGACTTCAAGCTTTTTTAGAAGAGACATCCAATCAAGGGTGAAGCCCTTGTTGCATGCCTGCTTCACTTGCTTTTCATAGTCCACCGTGACATCGGCCACCCCCTCATTGTAGCCCTTCTCATCGGCTGCCTTGAGCTCGGCGTCCTTCGTGGCCAAGGCATCCTGAAGTTCTTTTTGGGCTTGGGCCATCTTTTCTCAGACTCTTTCCTCTGGGCCTCAAGAACCTTGTTAATGGCCTCAGCAGCACCTGCTTTTTCATCGGCATCGTCCTTAGCTTTGATGGCAGCCTCGGCCTGATCTTCTAACTTTTTCATTTTTGATTGTAAGCTTTTATTGGCCTTTTGCAGACTGGCAACTTCTTTCTTCTTATCGGCTAGATCTTTCCGGTTCTCAAAAGATTGTACTGAGAATGAATGGGCATGCTGGATGGCCTGAAAGTGAACAAAAGTTATTAGAAAATTTTCTAAGTACAAGAAAGAAAGAAAAATGACCAAATAAAGACACTCACTTGGACAGAGCGCTAGAGCATTAGAGCATAGTTTTCATATTCACTCAACTCGGCGTTTCGGTCGAGATCGCCGGGAAGAAGCAGAGCAGTACTAAGGGCAACACCGACATTAATGTCATCAGCGCTGTCACTAGCCCTAACTAGCTTATCCTCCAATGTGATTTGGGAGGCCCAGGGGGAATCGTGCTTTCGAGACCCCGAGGTGGTTGCATCGGATGACCTCGGCCTCTTTGATCGGGCAGACTCGGATGATTAGGCCTCGGCACGCCTCTTCTCAGCAGCAGATTGGGACTTATCGCTCTTAGCCAACTTGGAAATTGGCAAAGTATCCTCAGTATCAACCTGAGTCACCTTTGCCTTTGGTTGAGCCTTCTTTATTCTTTTCGGTTTCGGAGGGGGCTAGGATTGCGCTGGTGGAGCGTCAATGGTTGACGGCCCATCTCGGCAAAAAAAACGGTTCGTCGCTGGCGTTGGCGTTGGGATATCTGGATCAGATATGGAGCCGAGGTTGACGACTGCTCGGCTGGATTAGAAGTTGATCCTTGATCTTGCCAAGATGTGGAGGCAGCTTGAGGAGTTGTGGCGGAAGGAGGAGACAGACTCTTCTTCTTCTTCTTCTTGGGGACGTCGGGAAGAGCTGACTTGTACGTAGAAATGAAATTAAGTAGAAGAGGGGCCTTCCGTTTGTGGACTGGCAGATCCAAAAGTTTCCTCAAGTTTTTGCTGGGAAAGAAAGACTGACGGAAGCCCTTTGGTGGCTGAGGAAGAGCTGCAAGAAAAACAGACGTTAGAAACAAATAAAGTATTGAAGACTTTGAAAATAAGTAAGTATGAACACAGGGCTCTTACCATTGCCCTCTACAAAAACTGTTCAAGGAAGAGGATAGAGATGGAGGTCCTCGTCTAGAGCAAACTCCCAGTTCCCCGAGGTAATGAAGTAATCGTCTCCAGCTCCTTGTTGGAGTCGGGAGGTCGGCTACGATTTTATACTCTGTAGACTCGGCTTAAGGTAGTAAACGTAGCCTGTATCTTTTTTTGAGGCCACACATGGTGTAGCAGTATTGGATGTCGGCTAAGGTGATCCTAACATTTTCTTGTTTGGCTAAGGCAATTATACCATTTATGACTCGGTAAGAATTGATGGCAAGTTGCATTGGGTTCAACTTATAATAATGAATGATCTCACGAAAAAGAATATTGAGTGGGAGCCGAAGTCCACACTCGATGAAAGCTACAACAGGGAGGGACATGGAATCAGCTGTGGGCATGATAGAGTCATCCTCCCCAGCCAACCTCAGATGAACGTCGGCCGGGATGTCAAACTCTCGCCTAAAGTGCTCTAACTTGGATGGGGTGTCTACCCTATGTTTCCACATACCCATGATATCGGCTTAACCGAAGGGGTTGGATTTCAGATGGGTGTGTTTCTAAAGGGTTTTATGGACCTCGCCAAAATACACAGAGTCTGTGGGGAATCGTTTCAATTTTCCCTAAAAATTGTTTTGAGTTCTACAAACAAATTCCAAACCTAGATCTATGGAAATGAAGATTGAAGGCCCGAATCTGGAAAACAGAAACAAGTAATGCGATTCAGAGTCAAGAACAGTCAAGGAACATCAAGAAACACAAGACAGGTGTAACAGGCCAAGAACAGTAGCAAAAGTGCAGAAAAATTGTGAGCAGTATGTGTATTCAGGACAAGTGCAAGAGCAAAATCATGAAATAAACACACTCAGATACATGATTCATAAATCAGATACTTGAGTAAAACAACAACAGATAAATGAAGCAAAACTTCTTGGAGAACAACAAGAAATAAGACTAGAAGGAACAGTGGCTTACCAGAAAGAGGGAAGTCGGAATGGGGATTGCCGAAGTCTAACGACGGTTGCAAAGGCGAAAGATCGGTGAAAATAACGCCGGAATGGGTGAACGGAGAAAGTCACAGAGCTATGGAAGCTTGAATAATGGAGGATTTGAAAAAGCTAGAAAGAAGGAGAGCTTCTACAACGATGTAAAATGAAAAGACGGGGGAAAGAAACAAGTTTTGTCAAAAACTTGAAACGGCGGCAAAAAGGGCAATTAATGCGCCTGGAACAATGAATGCGTCAGACGGCGCATGTAGGCGCGAGACGACTTGCAAATGCGTCCGGAGTACGATCTAGTAAGGGGAAGACGCGTGGCTAAAACGGTTGAGTTGTTATGTTTAACAACTCATACGCGTGAAGAAGCTCTTGGAATTCTTGATCTTTAAGAAGACATGTCGGCCTATAATAATGAGCTCGGCTTAAACCGATGTACTGGCAGGAAGTACCGATGTAGGTTCCATCACCTCAGAATGTCGAGGTAATAAAACCTAGGGGGCAGTTGTGGGGATATATTTTATGAGTACCAACACGTGGCCAAGGTGACGCCGACGTGTCAGCCGAGGTGCCACGTGTCCTGGTTATGACGCCAAGGTGATCTCGGTAAGACCGAGGTTATCTCCGAAGATGTCGGAATCCGAGATAAGCGGATAGGGCACAAGAGTCCTAGAATGATGAGGGGACTCAGCCTGGGTAAGGATAAAGCTCTAAGGGAGTTTATCTCTATCTATTAAAGAGTCCTGGATAAGTACTGAGTTAAAGCCCATTGAAGCTAGGCTTCTGTTGGGACAAGGATTGAGTTAACTATAAAAGAAAGGCACCCCCGATGGGTCTAAGGTGCGCAATTGATACTTAGAACAGTAAATTTAGCACTATTGATTATCTTTGAGAGATATACTGACTTGATCGTCGGAGTGCCCCCGGGTGGACGAACCACTGCCGAAATCTTCTCTTTCTGTTGTAGGCCAGCCATGTGTCATCTATTCTGCCAGTACTCTCCAGCTGAATACTGAGTTGGCAGTGTGGTCGGAAAATCACTCACACAATTATGAAAGAGTTATGATCTTTGGATTACCTTGATTAGTGTGTGGTATTTTATTCTAAGTGTAATCCAAGGGTCACAGAACCTTCATGATTATTTTCATAAAAGATTTTTCATGATACCTAACATTACTATTTACTTAATATATAGCAAGTATAGGTACAGTTTAAGATCACGCTGATGTGAAAATTCATATTGAAACCCCCACTATTATTTGATAGCGCACCATTGGTATAATTGTGAGGAATTTGTCTATTGAAAACTGTAATAAGGACAGAATTCCCAATGGGGCACTGTTTGACTCTGACGTCAGCAATCTTCCTATATATGGAATTCAGGAGATTCCACACCATACAATGGATTTTCAACTAATAAATAATAAGTTGGAGTATCCTATGACTGTCTTTATATATTTTAAATAATTATTAAATATTTTATACAATACAATGTAAGACTCATGTAATTATTATAGAAAATATTTAATAATTTATTTAGTATTTTTGCTCTACAATTTTTTGGTGTGACGGGTGTAATTGGGGAAGGTAGTTTTCTCAAATCAATCACTCTCAGTGTTAGTTTTTTTTTAGGTAATACTCTCAGTGTTGGTTTAAACAAAAGTAATGGCAAAGCCAAAATTAATTAATCCTCCACTTGCTACATCACCACGAAACATCACGTGCTCACACGCGCGCACACACACAACACGTGGCAAAGTCAAAATTAATTAATCCTCCACTAGCTACATCACCACGAAACATCACGTGTTCTCTCACATACACACGCACAAAACACGTCCACTTGACGACAAGACAATTTCTCTCTCTCTCTATCTCAACTCGCTAAAACTATGGAATCAAGATTTCCTCCATATATTTCTTACTTGCAGGGCCATTGAGCCCATTTTTAAGCTTAATTTTGACAATTCAAATCGTTCATATTTTAAATGAGCATTCCACGACTTCTTTGGATGAGAAACCTGACCCATTAGGAAGTGAACCAGAATAAGAAAACACATTTTTCTTGTTCAAATCCATGTAATACAGCATCAGTGCTAGTGTAGTAGTAGTATGATAGTTTCAAGTGTTTGGATGAGAGTTGGATTGATGAAAAACATTAAAGTTTGCTTTTGGGAGACAAACTCACAAAAGTATCGATGAAATAAATATATATTGATAGTTTATTTATTTCATCGACACTTTTGTGGGTTTGTCTCCCAAAAACAAACTTAAATGTTTTTCATCACTCCAACTCTCATCCAAACACTTGAAACTATCATACTACTACTACACTAGCACTGATACTGTACTACATGAATTTGAACAAGAAAAATGTGTTTTCTTATTCTGATTCACTTCCTAGTGGGTCAGGTTTCTCATCCAAAGAAGTCGCGGAATGCTCATCGGCGTTAGATAGGGGCACTGGTGCTCAGCCTGCTGCAATCTGTTCTGACGACGAGCTTTTGTTGGCTTCAAGGTATCCGAAGAAGAGGGGAGGGAGGGAGGGAGGAAGTAAAGGAGACTCGGCACCCAGTGTACCGAGGTGTGAGGTGGAGGAACGCCCACACCTGGGTCTGCGAACTGCGCGAGCCCAATAAGAAGTCGAGGATATGGCTCGGTACATTTCCAACCACGGAAATGGCTGCGAGAGCTCACGACGTTGCTGCCATTGCTTTGAGAGGTCGGATGGCTTTCGTCAATTTTGCTGACTCGGTTTGGAGGCTGCCCGTTCCGGCTTCATTGGATCCCAAGGATATTCAGAAAGCAGCAGCCGAGGCGGCTGAAATGTTTCGGCCACCGTTGGAGGACAACAAGGATGTTCCAGCTGACGTGGCAAAGCCAGAAGAGGATGCGACATTGACAGCGACTGCGACTGCAACTGCAACTGAAACTGCGACTGCGACGACAATGCCGGAGAATTTGCTTTTCATGGACGAGGAGGCAATTTTCGGGATGCCAGGATTGCTTGCAAACATGGCAGAAGGGTTGATGCTACCTCCTCCACCACCTCACTCTGAAGGAGGAGACTGGTACCAGGGTGATGACGCGGAACTTGGTGACGACGTATCACTCTGGAGCTTCTCAATTTAAAATCTGACTTGTTTTCGCTTTGTAGTCGGACACAGATATTTTTAAAACCTAGATATTTTTCAAAACCGCACTTCTAATATTTTGGGTTCAACAACTCAGTCTGAGATTGCTGCTGAGCATGGTGGGCAGCAGTAACAGTTGTACACTTTATTAGATTTATTTTAGAATTTAATTTGATAATTTAAACTATTTATATTTTAGGAGATATTGAATAAAATATACTTATAAAAAATTATGTCAATTGAATATCGTTATCTCTTTCATTAAATTACATTTATGTTGAGTTTTATATTTTAAATTATATTTATTTTTTTAAATACAAATGTGATTTGATGAAAAGACCAACGATATCCGATTGACGTGATTTTTTACAGATATATTCTATCCAATACTTTTTTAAATGTGAACGGTTCAGATTATCGAATTAGGTCCTGAAATGGGCCTAATAATACACACAACAATTGTTGCTGCACACTATACGCAGCAGGAACCCTAAACTCGCAACCACTACGGAAATTATCAGTATATGATAAGGGCATTGATTTAGACCCCCTTAAAACACCCACCCCACAACCCCCTCACACACATGGAGGTTGGGGATTGGGTGAGAAGAAAAAAAAAAAAAAGAAAAAAAAAGAAAAGAAAAGTTAACTAATCAAAACTAAAGGGGGTGAAGGGGGTGACTCCCAAAGGGGGTCTCAACCTTTATTCATATGATAATATGAAGACCAAAAAATATATATATAAAAAACAAAGAAATGGAAAAAGACAAAAAATAGATATTTCTCAAAGTGCAAGTACGAAATAAAAAGTTTATGGAAAAAGACAAAAGATGTGTGCTCTGAGCATTATAATCAGGAAGAGGAGTGATGGAGACCCCCTCCAATCACCACTCCATCACCCTCCACACATATGTGGCAGGTGGTGATTGGAGGATAAGGAAACAAAAAAAAAAGAAAAAGAAAATTCAACTAATAAGAAAGAGAGGGGGTCAAAGGAAGTGGGAAAAAAAAAAGGTCTTAGACATTTTTGAATCAGAAATTATGTTGTCTTTCGAGAATTTAACCTTGACGGAATGCGCTTTCAATAGTGGGGGTTAAAAATTATGTGACGTTAAAAATAAAAAAATAATGAAGGAATGATATAGTGGGTGTTTGGGAAGTGAGTTTTTATGTAGATTTTATGAGATGTAGGTTTTTATGAGATAAAAAATTTTTAGTGTTTGGGAAGATAGTTGGGTTTTTATGTAGTTGGATGTGATGTTTGTGAGAGAAAAAGTGAAATGATTATGGGGTTGGATGTGATATTTTGTTTGGATGTGTTTTTTTTTATTTTGCAAAACTTTTGTCTTTTAGTGAAAAAAATGAGAAAAAAATTTGGGAACTTGCTTCCCAAACACCACCATAATTTCATTAGATAGAGACATAACCATGTAATCTTTCTTACTATTGAATAATTTCTACATCAACAGAGATTTATTAGCGTAGTGTGTAGTATATAAAACTGTAGAAGTAGTTATCAATAAAAGAGATATTTGTCATAAAGTTGTTGTTAAACAAACGGTTCCATTTGAGTGCGAAGGTCCAATTAAGGGATATTTGTCATAGTTTTCTTAGTCATGTGAAACTTGTTATTTACAATATTTGTATAATAATATATAATTTTAAAATTGGACTTTCTTTGATTATTGCAATCTATAAGGATTTTAAATTCTCATTCAACCACTAAATGATTACGTATCTTAATATATTCAAATCTCAAATAATGTAATAAAAATCTCCAATATAATTTTATGATTAGAATTATAATAGGATAAAAGAATTTGTACGAACCCATCCCAATTGCATAATGTGAGAATCTTAAAATACAAAATTAAGACTACATTGAAATAATAATTCAAAGATAGAAATTTAAACTTAGAAAATCTTGTAACCCTTGCAATAGAGCCAGTATTAAAGTCTCACTTGAGATTGGTCAAATTCTTGCAAGGTAACTATTTTTGTAAAAATACCATATCTATAACAGTTAACTTCATTCCAATAAAAAGAGTATGATGGGCGTGGATAAAATTGTGTTGGGGAGAAGATAACAATGCAATAAGTTCTTCCTAATCCTTGCATCCCTAAAATTGTGTTGGTAACGCCAATAATTGCCTACGACTTAGATTATAATCATTTCTATTTTAAAGTTGTAATGGAAGATCTCCATTGCATTATCGAATGACTTGTAATGATTCTTTCTAAATTTAAAATATTAATAAATTCTTATAATTATTTCACAATTCTTAAATGATATAATATAGATCTTCCATTATAATAATACAGTGGAGATGATCTCAGTTCAAAAAAATTTGTGTCTCTCGCACTTCTTAGATCTCATCCCTGTCAAAACGTTTTATGACTTTCTCTCTCTTTTTCTCACCATAAATTTCTCTTTAAATTCAATATTCAAACACAACCTTAAAGCCCCATTATACACACTGACATGAATATAATCCTCAATTGTATTCAATGTGCTTAGTTTTAATTTTTTGAATTCAATTTTTTGAAAATTGAGTTTTTTATTTTTCGTAATTTTTAATTTTTAGTGAATATTTTTAAATAATTTTTTTACTTTTTTGGTTGAATCTTACTTAGATATATATCTAAAAAGTAAAATATTTGTTAAAAAATATTTTAAAATTTTAATAAATATACAAAAATACGAAAAATATATTGAATTTTCATATTTTTTTATTATATATTTTTGGTATTTAGTGAATTTTTAAAGATTTTTTTCACAAATATTATACTTTTTAAGTATATTTATGTTAGGTGTGTCTAAAAATTAAAAAAAAAATTCTTAAAATATTAAAACAATTTAGTAAAAAATAAATAAATAAAAAAACGAAAAACAAAAAAATAAAAAAATGAATTTTGGAAATCAAAATCATATGTTTTCGTTACTTTTCTAATCTTTTTTCCCTTTGATATTCACAAGGCGGCGACTGAGGCGGGAGAAACATTTCAGCCATCATTGGAGTGCGTGGAGGTTTCTGGTGACGTGACGAAGCCGGAGGATGTTCCGGAGAAAATGTTTTACATGGAGGAGGAGGCAGTTTTCGGGATGCTGGGATTACTCGCAAACATGGCAAAAGGGTTGATGCTACCTCCTCATTCACCTCACTCAGCAGGAGGAGATTGGTATGAAGGTGATGACGTGGAATTTGGTGCTGACATGGCACTTTGGAGCTTCTCAATTTAAAAACTGAGTTGTTTTGGCTATGTGGAAAGAGATATTTTTGAAAGCGGGGAATTTATTATAACTTGTATCTTAATTAGTTCATAAGTTATTCTTATATTTTAACAAATTTTATTATTTTAAACATTTGATCTATCAAATCCTACTTCTCATATTTATGGTAATTTATGAATAATTTTACCCTTGCAATTTTTTTTGGAACCGTTGGCAACTTGATGTGCATTATTTTAGACTATTTTGAATGTTTCATGTGAACATTTACCTTAAATAAAGAGTGCTATTATTAGCACTCCATCAAGTATTTTGGACCCGTATTTTTTTGAACCCTTACTTATAAATTTTAAAACCCTTAAAATTTCTTTTCTCCTCAAATAATATCAAAATTATCTTTGTAAAAACATTTCACCCATTCAATTAAATGCATACCCCCATACCCCAAAAACTTCTCTCCCAAAAACTCTAACAAAATCCATGAAGATGATTACTACTTCATCTCCACATACTTGTTCATGACCTGAGAAAATAAATTTATGATTTTTTTTGTTGTTGATTCAAAATTTCCTTTTTGTGAATTTTGCGATTTCCACGAGTTTCAGTTATCTGTTCTCGAACAAATAAAAAATGTTTGGTTACCTGTTCTCGAACAAATGAACAATATTTAAGCCTCTGTTCCCGAATTTTGGCCATTTGTTTGAGAGTTCATTCTTGAAAAAAATGACGAACAATTTTTTATTATTTTTGTCATTTTTTCAAGAAATTTATCTTTACAAGGCCAATTTCCTCTAAGTTAAGAATCCCATCAAAGTTATGAACATTCTCTGAGCTTTTATTGTTGTACTCCTCTCGTCTTATAGAGTTGTACTTGTTGAAAAAAATTCCACTCATTGTCATTATCGGAGAAGTGTAGGTAATCAAATTGTTACCATTGTTATCATCGGAATATTGCTGCCAAAAGGTTTTAAGGGTATTAAGGGTGGGTAGATTTGAAGGTGGGATTTGGAAAAGATGGATGGGTGATAGTGGAGGTGAATACTCTCATAAACCCTAACGCATGATGTAGTGCGTGTGTGAGCTTAATTGTGAGATGGGGTGTCCCAAAATTATTGATGTCCTTTTTAGTAATTTCATTTGAGGTTATTATTGTAATAATAAAAAAAAGATAAAATATGGAGGGTCCAAAATAATTGATGGGGTGCTAATAGAGCACTCTAAATTAATAAATTTGATAGTGTGAATGTTTATATTATGAACATTCACACTGTCAATGTGTGAACATTAATGTGTGTTTCACCCTATTAATATTAGAAGTATTATGGTGAGTCCGGATCCTCTGTCGTGGTTCTCTGCAGTGGTTCCTGCCATACTCCAAAATGACATCGTTTTGGCCTTTTTTTTTTTTTTTCCCTCGACCTCTCAAAGGTTTGTGAGCTCTTATCTGAACTGAGAGGGAGATTTTATGAGCTGGAATGGGCCATGGCAGAGGCCGGGCAAGTTGAGTACCGAACACGCTTGGGCCGCAGTAGCTTGGGCTTGTCCAGAGAAGTTTTGCTTGGTTAAGGCACAGGGCCATGTTGGGCCGAGCTACTTGGGCTTGTTTGTGAAGAAACCGGGCTACTGGAAGTTGCTCGGCCGAGATGGCTGCCTGCCATCCCAGATTCCATGGTTCGTTCAGCTCAGCAGGAAGGCCTACAGTTAACCGGCTCGACCTACCTCGAGCTCGGCTTGCTGGAATGCAACCAAGCTGGTTGGTATGGAGCTTGGCCAGTGAGCATTCGGGCATGCGGCGCAGTACGATCGTGTGAGGCCGAGGTGATTCCGCCGGTCTGCCGGGCTCCGCCAAGACATCCTGGCAATTTGGTTAGGTGGTGATTGCTGGATTTGTGCTGACAGATGGGATAGCAGCACCACATATCGAGAGACTAATGGGAGTAGATTTGGGGCGCAGAAGGTATATAAGCATGTCTACGCCCCCCATGCTGGACAGATGACCATTTGGTGAGATATACTTAGACATTCGACTCTCTCTTCTCTCTCTCTATCCCTTAGTGTGTGCTAACTTGACCGTCGGAGGGGTTTTCCGGCCACACACCGCCGGGTAGTTCACCGCCGTTGTGTTCGCAGGTCGATCGGATAGACAGGGAGCTGAGAAGAAAGGAGTACGGGCTCATCGGAATATTTGCTCCCCGTACAATTAGCGCCGTCTGTGGGAAACTGATAGACAAAACCTTGTCTTCCCAGCTCATCTGATCGCCGTCCATGGCGAACAACGACGAGATTCCATTGTCTACCATCGACAGAGTTACCCCGGAGTCAGCCAGACAGAGAGACGGACTCCCCGCCATTCCTCCCATGGCGGACCTGGAGACTTCTCCAGGAGGACATTCAAGGGACGCGCGGGATAAGCGCGGAAGAAGCTTTGGTCATTCTCGGAGCCCAGACGGTCACCGGCGGTGGAGAGAATCGCACGCCAGACGTCTGGAACACAAGCTAGGGGACCAAGACGCCGTCATCCGGAGAATGGCGGCGGAGATGAAGGATCTTAAGCGGCATGTCAAAGGGAAGGGTGTAGCTGGAGTGAAAGACCACAGTGAGCGCACCCAACCCCGCCGTTCTGGTAGTCAGAGCCAGCGGCACACCCTCTCAATTTCTATCACCAGAAGTTACAGGGTTGGAGACTCCGACGCGCTTGCAGAGAAATCAAGCGCGCAAGATAGCACTTACATTCCCTTACGTCCGGTGACGACGTCGAGGTATTCCTACTCCGCTCGCTCAGAGAACTTGCGGGTTGTTTTGAAGGAGCGGGCTCGCCAGCGGGAGGCCCAGAGGGTGCCGGCGTTCCAGCGGTTGTCCTGTGGGGGCCACGCCAGTGAAGAGGTCCTCATGCCACCACCCCGCCCAGCAATGCCTTTCCTTTTAGACACAGACTTGGCAAGGCTGAGCGCCACTCCTTTCTCCCTGGAGATAGAAACAACACCGCTTCCCGCGGGCTTCCACCAGCCAAAGTTCACGCTCTACGAAAGAAAGACAGATCCATACATGCATGTAAGCCACTTTCGACAGGTCATGGCCGGACATAGGCAGAATGACGCTCTTATGTGCCTTATCTTCTCGTCAAGTTTGGGTAAGCTGGGCTTGAAATGGTTTGAGAGGTTGCTGGAGGGGAGCATCGAAAGGTGGCAGCATTTGGCGGAAGCCTTTGTGACGCGTTTCAAAACCAACACCAGAACGCCAAAGGAAGTTGACCACTTTCTTAGTGTCAAGATGGAGCCGAGCGACACACTCAAGGCATACAACTCCAGATACTGGGAAACCTTCAATGAGATCTTGGATTGCCCGGTCAACCTGGCAATCACACAATATAAGCGTGGTCTCCCGGTCGGACATAGACTGCAGGACTCGCTTACCATGCACCAGCCGACATCCATGGGCCAACTCATGCAGCGCATCAACGAGCACATCCATGTAGAGGATGATGCGGCAGCATCTACCGCGAAGGCAACTCCGGTAGCAACAGACAAGAGATCGGCTGGCAAGGTGCACGCGGTCGGACAGGAGACTAACCGTTCAAATGATCGCGCCGAGGACTTTGACCGAGGTTCAAATCGTTGAAACCGGGGTAGGGGTCGACGGAATGACCGAGATGAATACCCCCGCGACGACGTAGCTGATGCAAACAGAAGGTTGAAAGCTCGGACGGGCATCACCACGGTCTTTAAAATTCCAATCTATCGCATACTTAGTGAAATCCGTGACAAGGATTACGTCCGGTTTCCTGCAAAGTTAGGCGATGCGCAAAAAGGATTCAATCCGCGGTACCGCTGCACATTTCACCGGGAGCGCGGACACCGGACAGAGGACTATTTGCCTCTGAAGCAACACTTTGAGGAGCTAGTCGCAGCCGGACACTTGGACCTTTACATTGATGGGGGTATGAAGGCCGCACATCAAGCCCCGGTTGACCCGCGTGGACCGGATGACCTGGAGGCGCCCCCACAAGGAGTTGTTAATGTCATCCACGGCATAGTGGAGCCGACGCGTGTATGCGAGCTCCGAGGTATGATCAAGAAGGCAGAACACATGAGGGAAGTTTTGTCGGTCCAGTCCGCGATCAAGAGGGGGAAGACCGAAGAGAAAGACGCGATCAGTTTCTCTACAAGGGACTTAGAGCGCATTCAAACGCCGCACAACGATGCCTTAGTGGTCACACTCCGCGTCAAGGAATTCGATGTCAAGCGCATCCTGATCGACCAGGGAAGCTCGGTCGAGATCATGTATTACGACGCGTTCAAATAGCTCAAACTCCGAGATACAGACTTGGCTCCGGCAACTTCGCCACTGGTTGGTTTCAACTCGCAACCGGAGTGGCCTTTTGGAAAAATTATTCTGCCGGTCAAAGCGGGATCCGTGGTCAAGCAAGTGGAGTTCTGGGTATTGCAAGTGCCGTCTACGTATAACCTGATCCTTGGAAGGGGATGGCTTCACACTATGCAAGCCGTAGCGTCGACCTACCATCAGGTGATGAGATTCCCCTCGGCTATGGGGGCAATTGAGGAAGTTTGGGGCGATCAGGTCATGTCGAAACAATGCTTCGTGGCAGTGAACGGGAGCCGAGCTGCCAAAGGCTTCATCCAAATGATTGAAGGACTGCGAGACCGGGGAGTCCTTGACGACGTGGGCACCAAGGCTGAGGACAAAGCCGTTGAAGAATTGGTGGAAGTGCGGATTGACACGGAGAGCCCGAACAAGTTCTTCTTGCTTGGATCAAGCCTTACCGCCCAAAAAAGGACCGAGATGGTAGAATTTTTTATGGCAAATATCAAAGTCTTCACATGGTCGCCTTACGACATGCCCGGCATCGATCCGAGTTTTATTTTCCATCACCTCAATGTTTTCCCCAGGGCAAAGCCGGTCATTCAGAGAACGAGGAGATCGGCGCTACACCATACCGAGGTAGTTGCAGAAGAGGTGAAGAACCTGCTTGAGGCACGAGCTATTCAGGAAGTGCATTACCCTCGATGGATTTCAAACACGGTCGTTGTACCTAAGAAGAATGGGAAGTGGCGAGTTTGCGTCGACTACAAGACCGTCAACCGAGCTTGCCCTAAAGACAGCTTTCCTCTGCCCAGAATAGACCAGCTTGTCGATCTAACGGCCGGACATAACAGGCTCAGTTTTTTGGATGCCTACCGCGGCTATCATCAGATTGCCATGCATGGCCCCGACCGTGAGATCACTTCTTTCACTACACCAAGAGGACTCTTCTGCTACCGAGTCATGCCTTTTGGTTTGAAGAACGCCGGGGCAACTTTCCAAATGATGGTGACCAAGATGTTCGCTCCTCTGCTAAGTCAGACAATGGAGGCTTATATTGATGATATGGTGGTTAAAAGCCGGCATCAAGCAGACCACTTGTCCGATTTGGCCGAGATGTTCGGCATTCTCAAACGACACAAGCTACGCCTGAATGCGTCTAAGTGTGCCTTTGGCGTGGGATCCGGAAAATTCTTAGGCTTTCTAGTCACAAACCGAGGCATCAAGGCAGACCCCACACAAATCAGAGCCGTACAAGAATTAAAGCAACCCAGCTCGGCTAAGGATGTACAGCATCTGGCCGGAATGGCCGCCGCGCTTAACCGATTCATAAGCCGGTCATCAAATCGCTGCCGCCCTTTCTTTCAAGCTTGAAAATCAAAGTTCTCATGGGATGAAGAATGTGACCAGGCTTTGGCCGAGCTCAAGGAGTATCTGTCTTCAGCACCACTGTTGGTAACACCGAAGCCCGGCGAAGAACTATACCTTTATTTGGCCGTTTCTCAGCATGCAGTTAGTGCGTGCTTGTCCGGTCGGAAGGAATCAAGCACCTCCCTATCTTCTACGTAAGCAAAACCTTGATACCGGCAGAGTCAAGATACTTGCCGCTGGAAAAACTTGCGTTGGCATTGATAATGGCCTCCAGGAAGTTGGCGCACTATTTCCATGCTCATACAATCATTGTTTTGACCGAGTTCCCCCTCAAAGCTTTGTTCGAGCGGGCGGACTTCTCCGGTTGAATTCTCAAGTGGGCGGTCGAATTGGGACAGTTTGACGTCAAGTTCCAGCCACGCACTGCCATAAAGGCCCAGACATTAGCCGATTTTGTTGCTGAATTCTCACCCGGGATTCATCCCGTCTGCCCTGTGGATCTTGCGGCGGCAGCCGAGGAGGTGAGTGCAGTTTTAACCGAAATAGCACAACAAGGCGATGTTGGCAACGTGGAACTTGCGTGCCTCTCCGAAGAACCTTCAGCTAGTACGACGCTACAGCGCGGCGATGCGACGACGGAGTTGGGTATTACCGTCCAACCTGCTCTGTCCGGTGCCGCATCGCCAGGAGGGGAGGAAGTGGATCTGATCAATATTAAACCTGATGTCGCACAGCGGAGTGACCATGCGCCCATCCACCTGCAAGCCTCCCAGGACCCCTCAGAATGTTGGAAGCTCTTTGTGGGTGAAATGTGGAAACTTTTCGTCGATGGGGCTTCTAACCGCCACGGTGCCGGGCTGGGCATAGTTCTGATTTCGCCAGACGGATTGACCGTCGAACACTCTATCACCCTTGGATTCCCTGCATCAAACAATAAGGCTAAGTACGAGGCGCTTTTGGCCAGCCTCAAGAGCGCGCTTCAGATGCACGCATCTGAGCTAATGGTTTATAGTGATTCCCAACTTGTGGTTAACCAAGTTTCTAGGGTTTACGAAGCTAAAGACGACAGAATGGCGAAGTACCAAGCTCTGGTAAGAGACCACCTCAAGTGATTCTAGGCAATAAGGGTCCAACAAATTGGCCGTGAAGAAAACGGCCAGGTAGATGAATTAGCCGGCGATGCTTCCATAGTCGATAGCACGTCTCCCAGCCCTCTATTGATTGAATTCCTCCCGAGGCCTAGCATTGAGGAAGCCGAGCAGACAGAAGTACTCTGCACCGAGCTAGGTCCTTCCTGGATGGACCCTATTATCCTCTTCCTCAAAGATCGGACCCTTCCCACCGACAAAAAGGAAGCACATAAAGTCCGGGTGAAGTCAGAGCGGTTTTGGCTCTCTCCATCTGGCGCTTTATACAAGAAGTCTTTCACCGGTCCCTATCTTAAGTGTGTACACCCAAGCAGCGTGGAAGCTTTCCTGTACGAAATTCATGAAGGCATATGCGGCAGTCTCATAGGGGGCAGATCACTAGCCTACCGGGCTATCTCGCAAGGTTATTGGTGGCCGTGCATGCAAGCAGACGCGCAGAAGTATGTTCGCAAATGTGAGAAGTGCCAGAAGTTTGCCCACCAAATCCACCAGCTGGCCAGGGAACTTCTTCCCCTCACCAGTCCTTGGCCCTTTGCGATGTGGGGGCTAGATATAGTGGGGCCACTCCCAACGGCACCAGGCAACCAGAAGTTCTTCATTGCAGCTACAGACTACTTCACCAAATGGGTTGAAGCCGAGCCTTTGGCGACAATCAAGGAGAAAGACGCCAAACGGTTTGTCTGGCAGAATGTGGTAACGCGGTTTGGCGTCCCCAAAATTTTGATCTCTGATAACGGTACCCAATTTGACGGCCGCCTATTCAGAGGATTTTGTGAAGACTTGAAGATCGAATTCTACAACTCTACCCCGGCTTACCCGCAGTCTAATGGTCAAGCCGAAGCATCAAACAAGACCATTCTTGACGGGTTGAAGAAAAGGCTTGAGAAAGCCAAGGGAAAATGGGCCGAGGAACTCCCAAGCGTTCTTTGGGCATACCGAACGACCCTGCGGCGATCCACCGGGGAAACTCCTTTTGCCTTGGCATATGGCATGGAGGCGGTCATCCCTTTGGAAGTCGGTATGCCTACCCTCCACAGTGAAAGTTTTGAGCCCGAGCTGAACGCCGAAGCCATTGCCTTGGAATTGGACCTAGTAGAAGAACGCCGGGAAAAGGCTCTCATCCATGTGGCCGCCTACCAACAAGAGCTCTCAAGAAAATACAACAAAACGGTGCACCCCAGACCGTTCAAAGTAGGCGACTGGGTTTTGAGGAAGGTCATGGGCAACACCCTGGTGCCAGGTGAAGGCAAACTAGAGGCAAACTGGGAAGGACCCTACAAGATAACCGGTCTGGCGGGCAAAGGGGCATACCACTTGGAGCACTTGGAGGGAAGAGGAATACCCCGGCCATGGAATGTGGCCAACCTCAAACTGTACTATTTTTAGCTTTTGTGTTCTTTTTGTGCAAATGAATTTTTTGCCTCACACTTCAGAATGTAATATTCTTTTTGTCAATATAATAGAAGTGTCTCATCTTTGCCTTAGCCTTCAGATTGTTGTTTTCAAACTTTGGTGAATGTCAACCGAGATGTTTTATTCCGGTTGGCTAAGTTGATGATTTGCTCAACTTCTTTGAATTCCAACCGAGATGTTTTATTCCGGTTAGCTAAGTTGATGATTTGCTCAACTTCTTTGAATTCCAACCGAGAAGTTTTACTCCGGTTGACTGAGTTGATGATTTACTCAAACTTTTGTGAATGTCAACCGAGATGTTTTATTCTGGTTGACCAAGTTGATGATTTGCTCAACTTCTTTGAATTCCAATCGAGAAGTTTTACTCCGGTTGACTGAGTTGATGATTTACTCAAACCTTTGTGAATGTCAACCAAGATGTTTTATTCCAGTTGACCAAGTTGATGATTTGCTCAACTTCTTTGAATTCCAACCAAGAAGTTTTACTCCGGTTGACTGAGTTGATGATTTACTCAAACTTTTGTGAATGTCAACCAAGATGCTTTATTCCGGTCGACCAAGTTGATGATTTGCTCAACTTCTTTGAATTCCAACCGAGAAGTTTTACTCCAGTTGACTGAGTTGATGATTTACACAAACTTTGTGATTGTCAACCGAGATTTTTTATTCCGGTCGACTAAGTTGATGGCTTGCTCAACTTTAAGATTCCAACCGAGATGTTTGAACTTCGACCGAGATGTTTATTCCGGTTGACTAAGTTGATGATTTGCTCAACTTTAAGGTTTTTAAACTTTATGATTCAAACCGAGATGTATTTTCCGGTTAAATGAGTTAAACAAGATGGTTTGTTTTGCCGAAGTTTTTTGTCCGGCTGAAGTTATTTAGGTTGAAGACCGTGCAAACACTTGATGAAAATTGAACTTTTTCATTGGTGTGCAAAATAATTACAAGAGGAGGGGCAGATAGCCCGGTTACATTTTCAAACAAAAAAGAAGACAAAGAAAACTAAGCTAAGGGGGAAAGGTTTGTGAATTCATCCTCGGTTGCGGTCGCTTCCAGATCGACCGTGGTTGTGGTCGGCTCCCAGCCGGGCTGCTTTGGGTGGTTGTCACCCTCGGCATTTTCCTCGGCATCCTCTGCTTCTTCTTCCTCGATCTCAGCCTGCAACGCACTGAAGACGTCGTTGGCATACGGCACAAGGTACATCGGCAGGAAGGCAACTGGGAAAGAGGCGAACACGTCGGTCCCAAGTCCTTGGCCGAGCTGTTCACAAGCAGCCTTCCATCCCGCCTTGAAGAAAATGTCCTGGGTGGCGTGGACTTGCTTAGTATAGCTCTCCTCGGCTTCTTTGAAACCGGCGTTGTTGGCGTCCTCCAGCTCCTTCTTATTGGATTCTTTCAAAGTCTCCAGCTCGGCCCGGAGCGCGTCCCTTTGTTTCTCGGCGGTTCCAAGCTGGCCGAGCAACCGAGAATTGTCAGAGTTTGCCATCTCCAATGAAGTTTTGGACCGACCGAGCTCGGCTTGAAGGTGTTCGACCTGGTTGGCAGAGTCGGTGGCCTTCTACCAAAGCCGGTGAATGCGCTCCATGACCAGGTGTTGCTTCTGGATAGCCTGCAGAAAGGTGGTTTAATTAGAAAGAAAACCGAGCGAACACTTGGAAAATTTTTAGCAAAATGTGCAAAGTTCTTACCCTGGTCATAGACTTGACCAAGGACTTCACCAGCCGGGTGTCCGAAATGTGGTCGCTGCCGACCACGTCGCTCGGTAGCAGCAAGGCCTTGGTAAGGTCAAATGCCAGCAGGTGCTCCTTGTCACCTTTGACCGAGGCAGTTGCCGGGATCTCCTTATCTCGGTGCTTGAGCTGCGGCTTCCACGGCGGTGTTGGGTCAGCTGTCACCGCTGGTTGTTCGGTGTTCAACTCCGCAACCAGCTCGGCGGAAGGGTCTGTACGTGGCCTTTTGCCAGTGCGACGGTTGTCTTTGCTGGCTTGCCCGGCCGCGGGAGACACCAGAGCAACCACGGTCCCACTGGATTTCCGGCACCAGGAGAGCGGGTTTGGATGCTCGGTATCTCGGTGGAGGTGGCAGTGATGAGGTTCTTGATGCGGCTTCTTTTGGCCATCTCTTCTGCCTCGGTCAACCGGATGAATAGCACGTCCGGTAATGTGGGATCGGGAGGTAGAGATGGAGCGCGAAGGAAGTCTGTGACTTTACTCCGGCGTGGAGCTGAATATCTGTATGTCAGTGTGTAACCGAGGAGCTCGTGGCAGTCCCGGTTGCGATAGCGGAGCACGGTTCTGATGGCTGCTTCGTTGGGATAATGATAGTGGGCTTGCAGGGCTTCGATTGCTGCAAAGGAAAGCAGAAAAAATGTTAAGTACAGAATAGTGAAGAAAGATAAATTGACCGAGCAGGTAGCACGGCTTACATGTTGAACCGAAGTTCTTGCTAATGAACCAGCCCGGTACGTCGGCTGTTTCATAGTTGCCGGACACCCAGAAAAAGTCATCATCGTACAAGTCCTTGTCCGGGGTGCCGGTCACTATCTTCTCTTTGCCCGGTCTAATTTTTAAATAGTAAGCGAGGCTGTCGCCTGTGTGCCCTAAGGTGTATTGGTGTAGTATCTCGGCTAGCCCCAAATTGGTCCCTAGCCGGTTTTTCAGCTCGTGGATCCCGTTGATTATTCTATAGGTGTTGGTTGAGACTTAGGTAGGTGCTAGCCCGGTGCGTCGCAAGAATTCAGTCATGAGTGGGTTAACCGGGAAGCGGAGGCCCCCTTCTATGATGGATAGCACGGTGAAGGGGCATTGGTCTAATCTGTCCCATGGATTTGTGTCAATGGCACCATGCTCTAGCTGAACGTCGGTCGGGATACCGTACTCTTCCCGGAATGCGGCCAGGGCAGCCGGAGTATCGACAAGGAAGCGGTAGCGCCCCATGTGTAGCCGGCTGGTTTAGCTCGGCTGAGGTGGTTTGGCACAAAACGGTGTTTGATGGCTACTCGGTCTTTGAGAGCCTCAGTATTGGTCTGTGGTCCCCTTGGACTCTGTAGGAAAATAAGGGTAATTGTAAGTGGAAGCACGGTCGCGCAAAATGAGCTTGACTTTAGCTCGGTCAGGAAGAGTGCTAGATCACCTCGGTCGCGGAGGCAAACCAAGAAGCTCGGCCGCTCAAGCGGACAAGATGTTAGCCCGGTCGAGCGGCCAAGTCCTATGCCTACCTCGGTTTCTACTAAGGTTTTGGCAAACTAGTAATTTGCTCGATCTTAACGTCTTTTGGGATCAAAAGAAGACCTGGAGCCCAGTCCGCTCCAGATCTTCAGGTGTTCATCAGTGAAGCTGAAGAACAGCAAGAAGAACAAGGGACAGGGGAGGGTTTTGGGGAGCTATACCCTAAAATCTATGGTTTTAGTGCCCTAAAACAAGAAATACCAACTGAAATAGCAATAAAGGGGTCGAAGAACTTACCAGAATGGAGCTGGAGGTGAGTCTTTAGGCACCAACGCAGCAAGACGCAAGAAGGAAGCTCTTCAAAGGCTCTGGAGCTCTGGAATGACAAGAACTGAAGGAGAGTAGTAGGGACGAATTGAAGAGGGAAGTGACGTATAAATAAGGGTGAAAGTCCGCCAAAAATTTTGAATGTGAAGAGACGTGATGGTTGGCTGCTCGAGGCCAATAAGCGAGCAACGTGTGTCCCAATTAATGGCGACGTCAGAGTTGAAGAGACAGGCAGGCGAGATGAGACGTCAGCCGAGAAAATCGAGGAACCGAGCACTGGAATTAGTGCGGTTGACGTCTTGCATACAACAGACCAAGGAAAGGCCAGCCCCAGTCGGATCATGTAATCCCGGTCACGCTTTGGCGGACAGAATTAAAGGGCAATTGAGAGGGAGATTTTATGAGTTGGAATGGGCCATGGCAGAGGCCGGGCAAGTTAAGTACCGAACACGCTTGGGCCGCAGTAGCTTGGGCTTGTCCAAAGAAGTTTTGCTTGGTTAAGGCACAGGGCCATGTTGGGCCGAGCTACTTGGGCTTGTTTGTGAAGAAACCGGGCTATTGGAAGTTGCTCAGCCGAGATGGCTGCCTGCCATCCCGGATTCCATGGTTCGTTCAGCTCGGCAGGAAGGCCTACAGTTAACCGGCTCGACCTACCTCGAGCTCGGCTTGCCGGAATGCAACCAAGCTCAGTTGGTATGGAGCTCGGCCAGTGAGTATTCGGGCATGCGGCGCAGTATGGTCGTGTGAGGCTGAGGTGATTCCGCCGGTCTGCTGAGCTCCGCTAAGATATCCTGGCAGTTTGGTTAGGTGGTGATAGCTGGATTTGTGCTGACAGATAGGATAGCAACACCACGTGTCGAGAGACTAATGGGAGTAGATTTGGGGCGCAGAAGGTATATAAGCATGTCTGCGCCCTCCATGCTGGACAAATGATCATTTGGTGAGATACACTTAGACATTCGACTCTCTCCTCTCTCTCTCTATCCCTGAGTATGTGCTAACTTGACCGTCGGAGGGGTTTTTCGGCCACACACCGCCGGGTAGCTCACCGCTGCTGTGTTCGCAGGTCGATCGGACAGACAGGGAGTTGGGAAGAAAGGAGTACGGGCTCGCCGGAATATTTGCTCCCCGTACATGAACCAATAACGAAACCCAAATTCAAAACAGACTAAGAAGAAGAAGAAGAAGAAGAGAAAGCGAATCACCACTCATCTTTACATTGCGAAAAGAAAGAGAGAGTTTATCAGAGGACACTTTGAAGAAACTAGTCAATGCTAAAAAAAATTCACATTCTGTGAATGATTCTTACCATTAAGGCCATCAATTCAGATTGCAACCTGTTTTGAGATAAAAAGAATAAGAAATAATTGAAATCACAAGTTTATTAGGAAATAAATGATAAGCTAGCTATGTAGAATGCAATTTGTTTCAGCGAAACACACAAACACAAAAAATAAAAAAACAAAACAAAATGAAACAATTATATTCAATCAAACATACAAACCCAGATTTCAAACCAAACAACAACAGAGGGTTTGTCACAGATTGGGTTTATTTTCTTTTTTTTGGAGTATTTCTGATGAATATCAATCGAAATTATAAATAAATAAATAAAAAAAAGTAAACCAAAAACCTAGAAACCCATTTTCGATCTTTGCATTCATCGAAATATTTCTGGCGAGCAATGGAAGAGTGGGGGAGAGTAGGGCCGAGTGTGAGCTCTTTTACCTCTTCAAATGGCTCGAACAATACACTAATTAGAGGCTGACTGTCCGAGCCCTTGGAAGCGCAAACCAAAAACCCATTTTTGATCTTTGCTTTTGAAGAAACCCCAAAATAGAAGATGCAAAATTCAGCGAAGAAGACAAAATAGAAGACCCAAATGGATGTACTCAGTCGTAGCTGACTCGCCGTCTCGTGTTGTAGTCGATGCTTTCACCCACTACTCCATTTCACCTCTCTGCCTCTATCAACGGGTAAGGGTTCAAGCAAATGAGGTAGAAAGCAAAAGGGGGAAGGAGGAAAAAAAACAAAACAAAACAAAACAAAACGATGTCATTTTGAACCATGGCAGGGGACGCCGTAGGAAACCACGGCAGATGATCTAGACTCGTATTATAGTGACTATGTTACCCATAAGACTTATTGGAATATAAGAAAATAATTTGAACTAAGTGAAACATAAGTAGGTGAAAAGAAATTTATAAATAAATGTCGCTTTTTAAAACCGTTCTTTTAATTTTTGGTGCAAATATGGAAATCATAAGTACATGAAAAAAAAAATAAAGAAATGGTATAAAAAAAAAAGAGATATTTTTTAGGGAGAATTAGAAATCTATTTTATCTTTCAAAAATTATTATGATTTATGGAAAACTTTATGATTTTAATTATTAAAATTTGTAAAATTTACCATTATTTTATTTTTTTACAAAATTACACTGAATTGTTATTTTTTTTTTCTATTTTTCAAAAGCGTACGTTTAATTTTTGGTACAAGTATGAAAATTACAATTATATGAAAAAAAAATTAAAAATGGAAAAAAAAAAAGAGTAAAAAGAGATGTGTGCTATGTAGTATTAGGGATGTAAATCTGTCCCACCGGCCCATAGCCCACCCGAAACCTACTTGTGACCTCGAGTGGCTTGTCCTTGCCAGGCACGAGCTTGAGCCCGAAGCTTCGGGCTTAGGCCTAAGCCGTTTGTTTTGAAGCCTGACCAGGCCCATGAACCTGGTCTAGCCTGAAAGGCCTAGAAATTTCCACCCCTGTTAGCCCGACTCGGTTCGACCCAACCCAACAGTTGGCAACCCCCCTTGCCAATGGTTACTTTTTTTTTGAAATTCACTCAAACGGTCAGATGACCCTTTTTCACACAATGTCTTTTTTTTTTTCAAACGGTCAAAAAGTCATATGACCCAATCCCAATTACTATAAATACCACCCATCATTCCATTTAATTTCTCACAAACAAATCTCTCTCTCTCTCTCTCTCTCTCTCTCACTCACTCACTCAAACTCTTAACTCTCTCAATTAATTTTTAAGTCTCATTCCTATGTAACAATTGTAATTCTGTAAGAAGAAATTTTTACCAAAAGAAGCTAATTTTTATATCACATTTGCCATTCAGTAATATTAATTGTTTGAATTAATATTTATTATTTACTCATTTTTGTACATTATTGTTAGTTAACATATAGTAGTTGTTGTTATTCATATTTATTAGTTACTCTTATTTTAATTCATTGTTAGTTATATATATTATTTTACTTATATTAATATGAATCCTAATTTTTTTTAATGTTTTTGTTGATATTGATGAATATACACAACATAAATCAGTTGATTCTCCTTCTACAATGCTTAATAACTCTCTTCAAACAACATCATCATCATCTAGGGACGCGTCTAGAACTGTCTATTTATACTTAATTCTCATGGTACAGTTGTGATTAAAGTAAAATATGAATATTGTGCAAATTTACTTAATACTGCATCCGCAAGGGGTACAAGTCATTTAAAAAGTCATGCTAATAAACATTTATAAAGTCAACAACCTGATATTAGAATTCAAATGCAATTAGGGAGTTCAGCAGCTGGTTATTTACAAACATTTTTATTTGATCATGTGCATGCACAAGATTATATAGTTAATTATATTGTTAAAAAAGAATAACATTTTACTAGTAATGAATGTCCCGATTTTCTAGAAATGATTCATGGAGGTTTTGCATCTCAATATCAAGGTTTTTCAAGAAATACTATCAGAAACAGGATTTTAAACAAATTTGAGGATATTAAAAGTGAATTATTTAACATTTTTAAAGATTTTAATAAAAGAGTTTGTTTAACATCTGATATGTGGTCAAATAATGATTTAGAATATCAATGCATCACTACACATTATATAGATAATGATTAAAAATTAAACAAAAGAATAATTTCATTTAGATTAGTTGAATTTTTTTACAATGGTCATTCACTTGAGGTAGAGATAAGAAATATATTATGTGCGTGGGTTTTACAAAATAAAATATTTACCATAATTTAAATAATGCAACATATTACAATTAGACTATAGCGCATTTGAAATCAACTTTACAATTATACATTGATGGTGATTTATTTCATGTTTGTTGTTGTGCTCATATTTTAAACTTGATTGTTAAAGAAGCTATGCATGCATATGAGACTTCTGTACTAGTAATAAAATATGCAGTTCTTACGATTATGTCTTCTGCTAATCAAATTTCAAAATATAGAAAAATTTGTCAACGAGAATGAATGGAATTTAAAAAAATTAAGTTTAGATATAGACAATATTGAAATTCAATGTATAATATGTTAAAGAAAGCTTGCAAACAAAGAAAAGTAATGGATTTTTATTTTCTTTTTACAACAATATTAATAGAAGGAGTACTGACTCCCACAGAAGATAATTGACGTCACGTAAACTTATATAAAGATTTTCTAAAAGTTTTTCATACTGCAACAAAATTATTTCCTTTTATATATACCTATTCCACCATTAATTTTACATATGTTGGTAGAAATAATGAAAGTTTTCACAAAATATATGGCTGATGAATATTATATCACCATTATTATAGCAAAATTTAATAAATATTTTGATCTATTATGGAAATAATGAAGGCAAAATTTAATAAATATTTTGATTTATTACCTCATCTTTTAGGTTTAACTATCGTAGTTGATCCTAGGTGTAAAGACATTGGTTTACAAGAATTTTTAGAACTTATTTTCGCTGATGAAGAACAATTTGTACCTATTATGCAAACATACAAAAAATTATTTAAAAAATATAAGGAAGCTGTACTTGCAAATAGACCTGTACACACTACAACAGTCTCATCTCGATGTGGAAGATTAAAGTGTTTTTTGAGCAATAAAAACTAGAAGAATATCTCAAAATGCAAGCGTATATAGTTCTGAATTACAATATTATTTGAATAACCCACTTGTGGATGATGATGATGATGATGATTTTGATATTTTGGATTGGTGGAAACAAAATAAAACTATGTGGCCTATGCTTTTACAAATAGCTCATGATATACTAACTGTTCATGTTTCTACAGTGGATTTTGAAATAGTTTTTTGTGTAGGTGGACGAATGTTAGTGATTACTGCTATAGACTTTCACCTCAAATGGTTGAGGCACTTATGATATTGAGAGATCATATGCATGCACTTACAAGAAGACAATATTGTAGTGAAAATTAGAGAATTCAAGGCAATTTGGATGATATATCATTGCGCACCCCGAGTGAATTGTCCACCTCTTCCGATGATTGATCAACAATTTTTTTTTCATTATTTAATTTCATAATATTTTTATTAGATTATTAAGATGGAGTACAATGAAAATGATTGATAGACTAGTAGATATCAATCTAGTTGGGATGCACTTGACCTATAGTGATACAATTTCTTTCCCATCATTAATAATCTATATTTATTTGATTTAATGATATAAATTTTGGTAATATTTTATTTCATTTTGAAATAAAAATTATTCTTTAAATGTTATCTATTTAATTCAATGATTATAATGTATCGTTTCATTTTGATATATATGAAATTATTTATTTCATTTCATTGTTTTTTATTTTTTTGAGAAAGACTATGTATGCACCTTATAATTAAAGAAGAAAATGATATAATTTCATACTTTTTGAGTCATAACTAAACACTACATGAGGCATAACCAAATATTTCATGAATCATAACTAAAATAATGTCATAACTAAATAAGAAAATTAGTCATAAGTAAAGAAGATAATGACATAACTATAGTATAATTTTTCTTTTTTTCCTCATAAATAATATATCTATCATTTTTTTCTCAAAAAGAAAAAAAATCCCACCAGGCTCGCAGCCCAGCCCGAGGCCCAATTTTGAGTGGGCTTGGGCTAGGGCTTGGCCACAAATTTTGCCATGTGGGCTGACTCGACCCAAAATTTAGCAGGAGCCATTGAGGCCTGTCGGCAGGCCAGCTCTAGCCCGGGTGGGTTAGGCCGAATTTATACCCCTATGTAGTATCTATCATATGATCATCAGAGGTTTATGAGTGTAGTGTGTGAAGTGTGAAAAAATTGTAAAAGTAGTTATAAATTAAAGGTACGTGTAGTGGATATTGAGTGTGTATAATTGTAAAACTAGTTATAAATGAAAGGAATTTTTGTTATAAAGTTAAACAATTTTTTTCATTTGAGTGCGAAAGTATATATATATATACAAGAAATATAAATTTAAAAATTGACTTTCTTTAATAATATATAAATTTATAACAAATACTTTTTAGGGTTTGAAAGCAAATAACCATTTTAATACAAACATTTATTTCATACCATGAAATAATCTTTAAATATGCTTTTCTTCCCTTAATGAGCATTTCAATCATAGAAATCTAACAAAATGGAAATACATGAAATTACTCTTGAAATCATAAAATACTCATTTAAAGCATGCTATTTTTTGAAAATAAACCCAAGTTCTTAAGAAGCTTTAACAAATAGTTACAAGAAGAGATGGAGATCAAGCCACCAATCTTAAAAATATAATAGTGTTCTTCATCAAGCCCACAAATCTCACCCTAAATCTCACTAAATCACATTTACAACTCTCTTAAATAATTAAGAAAGTTGAAGGGGTAGCTGGGTAATGGTGTAAGGAGTTTTAAGCTGCCACTTCCATGGAGGAAAATAAATCATCAAAGAGAGGGGAAGGGATGGAGGCCAAAGAATGGGAGGTAATTATATTTCCACACATCATTATACTTTGTGCACATCATTTCTTAGTTCACACACTTATTAATTTAGTTACATCATATTTTTCTCATTCCACACATCAAATGTTTTAAATAAACCCCTAACCCATAATTTATACGCACAAAACACATTTACACACCTCACACCCATAACTCCAGCATATCCAGGAATCCTTTGGCACATTTTCAACAATTCTTCAACTCATTGAAAACCTACATTGAGCTCCATTGCATTATCGAATGTTAGTAATTTTTACCAGCCCATTTTATGGTTATTATAGAATAAATTTGCAAAAAAAAAGTTGTAGTTTTACCATTTTCAATAGTCATTCAACTTTGGTTGGTGAAGAAATAGAAATAACCTATTTGGCATTGATTTTATAAACCAATTGGTTTTATTTAGCAATCAACATTCGAACCAAATAACTTCGTTAGATACACAACTACCAACCGATTTGAACCCATTTGGTTTTGTACATTCGAAATGTATAAACCGAATGGAGTTAGATATTAATGAATTAAACAATTTCGGCTGTTGATTTTCGAATAGATTGCACTTATTTGACACTGGTTTTCTGAATGAGGATTGCAAACAAAATAAAAGAACAAAATAAAAGATCATATTTTCATCGTAATATTGGTTGTAAATAGTCATATTCTTCTCTAAGTTTTTTTTTTTCCCTCAAAAGATGTGCATTGAGAATTTGTTTTTCCAAAGATGTGTATAAAGAAAATTTAGTTTTAAGATTAGTTGTGTATTGATGTCTATAGAGGTCATTTTGTTTAATGATAAAATTATAATAAAATTTAATTCAATAAATATATGCACAGAGAATAAATGGTGTGTGAAAATAGAATTACTTTGAAATGACCCTTTTTGTAGCACATTGTCTCTCTCTCTCTCTCAAATGCAAAAAAGAAAAAGGGACAAGAAGAGAAAGAGTGGGCCTCCATCACATTACAGCCTAAACACCAAAATACAAAACAATGAACCAAGGGACAAAAACAAAGGGGATGCATTATTTTATTCATGGTGTATTTCACTAACAATTAGGTCATTCTCATGGGTTATGGGCCTTGAATTCAATCTTCATGTGTTGGTTGAATATGGGGTGATGTTATTTGTACCCAAATAGTAACTTAGTACGTTCAATTAAAATTTTAAAAGAGGGCTGCTATAAGCACTTACCTCTTTACTTTGGACCCCCTACTCTTTCATTTTTTTTTTTTAATTTCAATTTTGTCCAAAAATAAAATTTCATTTCTACCTTCATCCCTAAGCCTTTAACCCTAATTTTTCAAACCCAAACCCTAATTCCATCACCTCCGGCAGCCACCGTTCACCCTAACGCCGACTGTCCACCACGCTGGCCGTCCACCTTCCAGTCACCCCGTTAGCGCTAAAGTGTTGTGGCTGGGAAGGCGGCAGCGATGGCGGTTTTCTGATCGTGGTAGTGCAATGTTGGGGGGCAAATTCTCTCATTTATCTTAGCTCTCTCTCTGTCTCTCTCTCTCTCTCCAGAAGCTTCTCCTATATTCTCTCTCTCTCTCTGTCTCTCTCTCTCTCACACACACACATCATCTCAGTAGATCTCTCTTCCCACAGCAATCGTCCTCTTCATCCTCCCCATTTCTTTAACTTTTATCATCTACCACACTTTCTAAACCACACACACACACACTCTCTCTCTCTTTCTCTCTCTCTCTCTCTCTCTTCTCTTTCTACGCAATCGGCATATCCCACCAGCGATCACAACATTCAATCGTGGTGGTTTTGATTTGTGTCCTTGGGATTTTGGCGAAGAAAGGGTTTGAGTTTCTAGGGTTTGTTCGTCTTCATCATCTGGTTTATCTCAGAAGATATTCCATATCGATCCATCTTATGATCTGGTTTAACAAAATCATAATCTGGATTCTAATATGGTTTTCGGACATGCCATTTTGATCTCAAGTTTGATTCAACAATTTGATCAAAAAAATTTCCCCTTAATTTTGTTGTTGTTCTTGTTGATTTTTTGTTTTGGATGTGAAGAAGAATGGGGTAGGAAGTAGGCTACCGGAGGCAACGATAGTGGTTCCGGAGGTGGTGATTGGGAGTGGGGGCTAAGGTTTGGGTTTGGTTATGGATTTGGGGTTTGGGGTATAGTTGGTATTAAGGTGAGGGTTCAAAGAGAAAATGATAGGGACTCATTTTGTTAGGTGGGGGTTCAAAGAATTGTGGGGTTCAAAGTACAGAGGTAGGTGCTAATAACAACCCTATTTTAAAACTTAAGTTTCTATTATACTGCAATGTAAATTTACTAACAAGGACAATACACATCAAATCCTAAAAAAAATATTATTTTTTTCTCAGAGTACATCCTAATCACTTATACGTATTTTTAACATTCAAGTCTCTTCATCTTCTTCTCCAAGTTTCAATTATTTTCTCTTCATCTTATTCCTCAATCCAAAACTCCAATCTACGCCATCAAAACTCTCCATTATCATCAACATCATTGTTTTTTATTGTGTAGTTACTTGCAAATAGAAGAAAATTTGAACAATATCAAACAATGTGTGGGTGTTGAATTTTAATAATCAAATGTGTTTTTTTGAAGCAATTCATCAAAGAGGATGTAAGTATTTACATAAATATCAAAGTATAATTCTTGATTAAATCTTGATTACTTGAAAAATATCAAATAAAAAGAAGTTCTCCCAATTAGGAGGAATTTATTCAATCCTTTAATAGATTTAGGGCAACTTGCCTTTGAATTTTCACATCTTGTGATCATTATTTGCCACATTCCAGAATTGAACTCGAAGAAACACATATTGCTAATCAAGACATAACAATTAATTTTAGGTTTATGTTCATAATATTTAATATTACGTTTACGTTTATCTTTTTTTGTTTTGTTTTATTTTGTTTTGTTTTTTTCACAAATAGATTTCCAATATATAGCAAGAGCAAACTAAAAAACAAGACTCCTCCTACAGAGGATCCTCTTGTTGGGTCAGGGAGCCACAGATTGATGCAAATAAACACACACAAGAGAGAAACACACAAAGTTTACGTGATTCGGCAATTGCCTACGTCCACGGGTAGCAGAATTCTATATATTTGGAGAGATTACAATTCACTCGTGTTTCCTCACCACTCTCTTCTTTTTCAATTCATGTTTGCATACAAAATATAATTCATTACCTATCTATTTATAAGTTTTCTTCGAGGATGAGAAGCGCAAGCGGTGACGCCAAACACCGAGTTTTAGACGCGTTTGGGAAGCTGCAAAGTGCCTCCATTGTTGACCTTCGGGAGTTTCAATTCAAGATGGTTTTCTTTAGCTGCTTCTGGATCATCCAGGAGCTTCCATCTTGATCCTTCGAGTCTTCTTCAAACAGAGAAGCCAATCTTCTCTTTTCGTCTTCTTTCTTGATGGAGAAGTTGAAGCCAACTTCTTCACAATTCTCCACCTTGGCGAAAGTTATCCATCCAAACTATATAGTGAGCAATCAATGTTGCCATGCACCCGAAGGTGCTTACATTTGCTCCAAATGGATTAAGTCAAAACTTTGTTTGAACTTAACTCCAATTTTGTTCTTTTTCTGCTGGGAGAGATGCACTATGCTTCTGACCCAAACCCTATCTTGGGGATTCTTTATCCCAAGAGTCTTCTTCTCACTACAACAAAAAGTGTCTTTGGAGACGAAAACTAAAGACGAAAATAAATTGTCACGAAAGACTTACCTTTTAGTGAAGAAAATAATATTTCGTCTCCAAATATACCATTTTTAGAGAGAAAAATAAATTTTCGTCACCAATACACATACATAATAAAAAATTAGGTGACGAAATTATTTTTCGTCGTAATTTTTATTTTTTTCGTCACCAAAATTTTTTCCCATGGTTGAAAAATTTGGGGAGAATTATGCCACCAAATTAGTGACAAAAAATTTCGACTCCATTAAAAAATATTATTAGTGAAGACAAAAATCTATTCCTCACCAAATCCATTCTCTTAACCCAAATATAGCACTCATTCACAAATCTTAGGGCTATGAACAGAAGGGTTTCCTTTCGGTTCTCCTCTCTCTTTTGGGCGTCGTTGGTTTTGAACCACTTTTCGGTATCGCTGGTTTGGGCATCTTTCAGACTCTTTCTGTCCAGCAATCGCAGTGATGAACGGCGGAGGGCACAAATCCAGTGAGTATTTCCTCAGACTCTCTCTGCTGCTTCTTTGTTTGTTTCTCTCAGTTTTGTTTCTCTCTGCTACTATTCTCTTTTTCTCCCCTTCTCTTCCTCTTCTGCTGCGGTGGTGAAGATGGATCTCCCAAAATGTTGATTTTTTTTTTTTTTTTTTTGCTGTGTATGAAACAGAAAGAAACCCAGAAAGAGTCACTATTCTCCCAAAAAATTTTACTTTTAAAGAGAATCCATAAACAATGTGACAAATATTGCATGCCATAATTTTTTGTTTTATCTTTTAAAATACGATGAATTGCAATGCACAAAACAAAACTAGTAAGACACCAGAAACAAGTTTTGGAAAATATGGGCACTCATTGATTTCCGCATCATTTGCTTATGTTGCTTTGAGAAGATGTCCAGAGCATAGTTATAGAGCAGCTTTATATCTAAGCTGTCAAGAGATTTGATCTCTTGGAGAAGCACTTTAGGAACCTGAAGATACGTCTGTGAGAGTTCAAAAATTTCAGTACATTAGTCAAAGGAGGACAGCACATCCATCTAACAGTATAGAAACTTTGCAATTTCTTCCAGCTCAATTCTAGAATTCATTGATAAAGCATTATCTTCAAAACTAGGATACACAAACAACCAGCCTCATAGGCAGTAGTTCCCAGTGATCTCTCAGCTCTCATGTCATGAGAGAAAAAGAGAGAGATGATGGGAGTTATGGATTTGGTGGGAATGGGTTGAGTTTTAGGTGGGGTTTTGGAATTGTGATGATCTACTTGTTATGTTTTCAATTAAATGACTGATAATGTTGTTAATTGTTATGGTAAAACTATAATGGTCGATATATATACTTTGGTCAAATCATGTTCCTAAGATTGGAAAAATAGAGCAATTACATTGAAAGTAGCTAGCTACCAATTTTAATTGAGAAAAACAGAGCAATATATATTCTCTCTTGTTCTTCTTCTTCTTCTTCTTCTTCTCTTCTCTTTTTTTTTTTTTTTTTTTTCTGGAATCTTTGAAAACATGGAGATCACGACAAGTGGGTCTGTGAAATGCGCGAGCCGAATAAGAAGACGAGGATATGGTTCGGGACGTTTCCGACTGCAGAGATGGCTGCGAGAGCTCACGACGTTGCGTCCATTGCTTTGAGAGGTCGGCTGGCTTGTCTCAATTTCGCCGACTCCGCTTGGAGGCTGCCCATTCCGGCTACATTGGACCCCAAAGATATTCAAAAGGCGGCGGCGCAGGCGGCAAAAGCGTTTCGACCACCATTGGAGTACGTGGAGGTTTTTGGTGACGTGACGAAGCCAGAGGATGTGCTGCCGTTGACAATGCCAGAGAAAGTCTTTTACATGGACGAGGAGGGGGTTTTCGGGATGCCGGGATTACTTAAAAACATGGCAGAAGGGTTGATGCTACCTCCTCCACCACCTCACTCTGCGGGAGGAGAATGGTACCAAGATGATGATGCGAAAGTTGGTGTTGATGCGGCACTCTGGAGCTATTCATTTTAAAATCTGAGTTGTTAATTTGAGAGATCAACAATGATTGTGATCCTTTTTTTGGACTCTCACAATCCCGTTAGGTCTTAGGAGTTGTTTTTGATAATTTAAATAAGTACATGTTTTATTTTGTAAGAAAAAATATGCAAAAAAAGTAGAGAGGTGATGTGATGAAAAGAAATACAAAAATAAAAAGATAAAAAGATGAATTATTTAGGAAATGTCAAACCACCCCTTAATCATTTATAGTGTGGGCCACACACATACATCAATGGTTAAGATTCAAAAAAGGTCGTCGAGTCTACAAAAAAATATGTCCCAAGTATTATTACCCACCAGTGGTATTATCATAAAATTATTAAACAATCATTGAAAAATTTATAATTTTATTGATTAATATGTATAAAATTTATCACTTATATATATAATTTTTTTAAAAATTTATACTGAATCAAAATTCTCCTTTTAATTTTTGGTGCAAGCACGGAATTACAAGGATATGGAAAAAGACAATGTGTGTCCTCTGATGTAGTATCTATAACGAATATCATCGACAGAGGTTTACGAGTCTAGTGTGTAAAACTGAAAAAAAATGCTACAAATAAAGGGATATTTGTCATAAAGTTGTTAAACTTTTTCAGTCGTGTGCGAATGACTATATATATACTAGCTATCTGTACATGCAATAAGCGTGTAACTTACAAAAAAATAAGAATATTATACAAAAAATACACACACACAAAGAAAAAAAATACAGATATAGTGTATGTTGCTCAAATGGTAAAAACCTTAATTATTGAACCTATGGTCTTATGTTCAAAGCCCGTCCTCCTTTTTGCATAATTTTTACAAAAACTCCAAATATTAGGATAAGCAGTCTTCACTTTATAATAATATAAATTAATAGATAGATAGAAGATATCTAATAATATATAAATTTAAAAATTGACTTTCTTTATTCATGGCAAACTATAAGGATTTCAAATTCCAATTCAACCACCAAATGATTATGTGTCTCAATATACTCAAATTGTCAAATAATGTAATAAAAATCTCCAAATATAATTATACGGCTAGAATTGCATTAAGATAAAAGAATTCGTATGTACTCATATGATGTGAGAATCTCAAAAGGGATGAGAATTCAAAGACAAATTTAGACTCAGATGATCTTGTAACCTTTGCAATAGAACTAGTATTAAACTGCCGTTGAGATTAGTCAAATTCTTGCAAGGTACACCAGCACAAGATTTTTTGGAATAAAACCATACCTATAACAGTTAATTGCATTCTAGAAATATACAAACTGCATCAAGAGTAGGATGGGCTTGGGTAAAATTGTGTCGGGAAGAAGATAACAGTGCAATAAGTTCTTCATCATGCTCACGTCCCATAAGATATCGAAGCAAATTGTTTATTTATGTTTGCATTTATCATTCTAACATTGTGAAATATCCAAGCAAAGTTGAGCCTGTTCACAAGTATGTTCAGTAAGAGCATTTTTACATTTTGTACAGTAAGAGAATTCGTATAGACTGTAGTTCCTATTTATGTGTGGAAGTTTGAAGCATTACAAAATGGCTATTCTGATAAAAATCAAAACGGTGGTCTCTACATGTAATGACTGACAAAAACTTCAATCACCATGAATACAATTTTCAGCCACTTTGAAATGTCACTTGGCCCATGCATTATAATATAGAAGTTTGAGGTTCAATTATCATTTTCTGATGCTTCTGCTGCAATCTCCCGTTTGAGATGCTGGCTAGCTTGTTCGAAAGACAAAAGTTCTTACACGAGTATGGAAAGCTTTGCTACATTCTCTTCGTGAATGTTGGGTGGAACTTTCTCGTGGTAGCCAGAAGCATCCATCATCTTTGTTAGGTTGTCCCTTTGTTTATAAAAATCCAATCTCAATTATTCCATCACGTGAATAAAGACAGACAGAGAAACAAAGCCTATGAAAGTAACATTTCTGCTTCAAAATTGCATTATTTCAACATATGGTATAATCGTTTAGTAAATCCCTTCAAAGTTCAAAGTATGCCCCAACATTGACCAAATATGAGCTTGAGCCCCTCAAAAGCTCACTACATGCACATTTTGGCAGACTAGACAGTAAGGTGCAGGAGAGCTAGTTCAAAGAATGAAAAGTAATTCCCAACTCCTTCAAGATTCTCAGATTTCCAAGTCTTCCTTCCCACTAACCCCAACAAGGCTATGTTTGGGTCTAGGCCTTTTGTCAACATTTTCTTCAGAGGTCGTCTCTTCGCCATTGAAGACTTCAATTCCTCCTTTGACTTCATCACTCTTTATTATGTTTCCAACCCTATCACTACACCATTTCTTGTTATGCCCCCTTCTACCCACCTCCATGACTTTATATACCTCAATCCTATCTCTCTCTCTCTCTCTCTCTCTCTCTAGTTTCTCTCTCCACACTGTAATGAGTACAATGAGGACAGGGTGGTTGTTATCAATGGATTGGAGGTTTGAGCTGAAGAAATGGCGAGTCGGTGTGATGAAATCATGAAGCATTGGGATTTCTACAGAGAGATGAGAGAGAATTTATTAGACTGTTACAAGGATTTAGATTTGGATTTGGGTCATTCCATTTAATTTTTTTTTCTTTATTTATTTTCTTTTTTCCAGCAAATGCTCACACCATTGTTGTTCTTGATCACAACACTGTTGTCGTCGCCAATCATCAATCTGCCTCTTACTACCTAGTCACCGATGCCACCCCTTCCCATTCCCTTTCTACTGACGCCACTTGTAGCTGGTTTTTCACACTCCTCAGAGGGGTTTAATCTCCTCAGACGTGATTCCCTACAGTTTGAACTCCCGTGGTTCTGAATCTGGTTTTAGGAGTGCAATGTGAAAGAAAAGAAAATGAGAGTCCAAATCTAGCAAATTCCAAAAAAATCCACTAATTGCAAGAGATGCCAAAAATGGACTGCATTGCCAAATTTCAAAACAGCCACCTAATATTTTTTAGAGAATTAGGAAACTCGTGACTCGAGCCAAAGGCCACTTGTCCGTTATAACCAAAGTTGTCTCGGTTCGGAAACTTAGGTATAAGAAGAGAAGGTCATGAATTGAACACCACACTCACTCGATCAAAGATCGACCTCTACTAAATCATGATGTGAATTTTATAGATATTATATGCTCATATTTTGATTTATTAATATGCTAACATTACTATGTGAGGCAAACAAGTATAGACCGTGTCACTTACTTTAGAATGCTTTGATTTCATGCTTTTTGAAAGAGTTTTCGAATATGTGCAACTCAAAGGAAAAATGAACTCAATCGAAGTCAATCCAATTTAAGCAAAATAGCCTCCATCCACAAGCATTCATAGTGATATTTCAAGTAAGCAAGTAACCTCATAGTAATATGCTAGATATGGCAATACACACACGAATGCTATGCTAAACCAAAAACGCTGACCTAGTACTCAACTGCGGCAAGCCAAAGAAAAAGAAATAATTTAGAAAAATGTATGATCCTAGTATGCAAAATGGCTAATGCAATACATACAAAATGCGACTAATAAATTCGACTACTAACATGACATGTGAAGCAACTCAAAGCATAAGGTAACCAAACCAAACCTTGCCTTAAGTCCCATCAAATGGGGTCGGCTACATGAATCCTTCTCCACGCGACCCTATCAAAGGTCATTTCATTAGTCAAATTAAGTAGATTCATATCTCTATTTACAACGCTAGCCAACGTTAATCTAAGCCTACCCCGTCCCTAACATTTCCATCTACTGTTACAGCATCGCATCTCTTCACTACTGCCTCTATTGGTCTCCGTTGAATATGACCAAACTATCTCAATTGATTCTCTCTCAACTAATCTTCTATCGATGCTACTCATAACCATTCTCGAATACACTCATTGCTAATTCTGTCTTGTCTAGTCTTATCACACATCCACCTTAGCATCCTCATCTCAGCCACACTTATCTTATTTACATGTTGTTTCTTGGTTGCCCAACACTCTGTCCCATACAACATTGCTGGTCTAATAGCCGTTCTATAAAACTTACCTTTTAGTCTAGTGGGTATTCGTTTATCGCATAATACCCCAGATGCACTTCTCCACTTACACCATCCCGCCTTAATCCTATGAGCCACATCTGCATCAATCTCCCCCGCTATTGTGATAATCGACCCTAAATAACGAAAATGTTCACTCTTAGGCAGTTCTTGATTCTCAATCTTCACTTCTCCTCTACTTTTATTGTTATTGTCACTAAATTTAAAGTCCATGTACTCTGTCTTAGTTCTGTTTATCCGGAATCCTTTAGATTCAAGAGCTTTTCTCCAAATCTCCAACTTTGTGTTAACTCTTCTAGTCTCATCTACTAGCACAATATCATATGCAAAAAACATACACCATGGCACGTCATCCTGAATATTTCTCGTCAACTCATTCATAACTAAAGTAAAAAGATAATGACTTAAGGTAGATTCTTGGTGTAACCCTACAGTGATAGGAAATTCATTTGTCTCTCCAGCTGGTGATCTAATAGTGGTCACCACCCCTTCATACATGTCCCTAATCACATCAATGTAACATTTTCACCCTTTCTTCTTTAACACCCACCATATTATATCTCGAGGCACTCTATCATATGCTTTCTCAAGGTCGATAAACACCATATGAATGTCTCTTTTCTTTTCTTCATATTTTTCTATTACTCTCTTCAAAAGATAGATCGCTTCCATTGTTGACCTGCCAGGCATAAACCCAAATTGATTATCTGACACCTCTGTAATATCTCGCAATCGACGTTCCATCACCCTCTCCCACACTTTCATTATATGATACATTAGCTTGATTCCTCTATAGTTGTTACAATTTTGGACATCACCTTTACTCTTATAGATTGGCGCTAAAATACTTATCCTCCACTCATCTGGCATGTTCTTAGTTAACAAAATTTTGCTAAACAACCTAGTCAACCAAGTAACTCCCTTTTTACCCAAACACTTCCAAGCTTCAATAGGGATATCATCTGGTCCTAAAGCCTTATTTGATTTCATCTTCTTAAGTGCAATCTCCACTTCAAAGTTCTTAATCCTGCAATAGAACCTATAGTCTTGGTTTATTGTATTACTGGCTATTTCTTCTCCTATTGTTGTACCTCTATGTTCCTCATTTAATAGTTTCTCAAAATAATTCTTCCATCTTTCCTTAATTTGTTCATCCTTCACCAATATCTTAGAATCATCACTCTTGATGCACTTAACTTGATTAAAATCTCTTGTTTTTCTCTCTCGTGTCTTAGAAAGTTTGTATACCTTCTTCTCTCCCTCCTTACTATCTAGTCTAGTGTATAGGTCATCATAAGCTTTCAACTCAGTCTCTCTCACTACTTTCTTAACCTCCTTATTAGCCAATCTATAGCTCTTAAGGTTTTCCTCAGTTCTATCATTCTGCCACTTTTTAAAGCACTCTTTTTTTTTATTTAACAACTGCTTGAACCTCTTCTCTCCACCAGTGCTGGGTCCCGTTCCTTTCAACTCTCCAAGCACTTCCCTTGAGATTCTCCTCATACAATTGGCCATCGAGTTCCACATAGTGTTAGCATCATCTTCTAAGTCCCAAGTACCTTCCTTATCCATTCGATTCTTAAATATTTCTAGTTTATCCCCTTTTAGGTCCCACCATCTCGTCCTACGACGCCCACCATCCTTCCTAACTTGGTATTGCCCTCTAAAACATAAATCTAGTACCAAATCCTATGTTGAAAGGCCAGGCTCTCTCTAGGAATCACCTTACAATCATTGCATTTTAGGTGGTCCACTTTTCTCACTAAGAAGTAATCTATTTGGCTCTTAACTAATCCACTCTTAAAGGTTATCAAATGCTCATCCTTCTTATACATAGTATTGGCCACCACCAGGTCAGAAGCCAACGCAAAATCTAAGATACTCTCTCCAGCCTCATTTCTGTCACCAAAACCATATCCACCATGCACCCTTTCATAACCTAGTTTATCTATGCCTACATGGCCATTAAAATCTCCACCTATAACCAGGTTCTCTCCTACGGGTATCTCCTGTAAGATATCATCCATTTGATCTCAAAAATCCCTCTTAGTCTGATCATCTAATCCTACTTGAGGGGCGTATGCGCTAATAACGTTCACTATATTCCCTCCAATAACTAGTTTAACTAGTATAATCCTATCCCCTTTCCTAGTGACCGCCACTACACTCTGTACAAGACCCTTGGCAATTATGATTCCTACTACATTCATGCGTCTATCCTTACCACTATAATACAGTTTAAAATCGGTATCCTCAATTTCCCTAGCTTTCTCACCCGTCCACTTAGTTTCTTATATACAAGCTATACTAACTTTCCTCCTAATCATAACATCTACCAATTTCATCGTCTTACCAGTTAAGGTTCCTATGTTCCAAGTGGCTACCCTAAACCTATAGTCTTGGACTAGCTTCTTTACCCGCGCTCGCCTAGAAAAACGCGGGAACCTTTGCCCATTTTTCACTGCACCCAGGCGTCGATGTGGCACCCCTTGCTCACTTTTCGAAACACCCGGAGACAGGCGCAATGCGTCACTTGAAGGGAACGACCTAGCATTTAAACAATTCAAAATAGGATTTATTGTCATAAGGGATCTGAGCGACTTTTTTACGTGTTGGCTGTCGGCGACCTAACACACAACCCTCCTCCTTAACCCGAGCTTGGGACCGGCGGAGTTGTTAACAACCCCGGCGAAGTTAACTCAAAGCATGAAGTAACGCGCACAATCAGTTACAAAGTAGTAAGAGCACTATGTATGATGAGCTGAACCTTAATGCATGCAAAAAATGGATACGAGGCATGGGATGATAGAGATGAAAACATGATGCTATAAACAGCGATGATAAGCATGTAAATAAAAGGGAGAAAGAAATAAGGGGTCGAAGACATACATCAAGTGTTACAAATTTTCCCTCTTACAAGAGGATCTGAATGTCCTAATTAACTACTTATTACATCATCAAGTGAATAATCACCTAATTATTACATCTACAAATACTACAACAATATATATATATATATATAAGGACATGAACCACAAGCGCACAAATGAGAACATCCCTTAGAAACTGTTCTGTCTGCCTTCGGGAGAACTACTCAGTTTTACCCTCAGCCACTGCTTTGTTTTGTCAACAACAGTAAGCTGTTTGTCCATTTTGAGGCCCAGCCATTCCACAATGAGGTCCGGCTGGATCTAATAAAAGACGGTCGTGCTTTATTTTCACCCAAAAAAAAAAAAGAAAAGAACAAAGAACCTATTTTGTGCAATAAGGTAATAACAGTGCAGACAGAGTATTTCCAAAAGATGTTTGTCCTTTCTATCCTTTCCTACCATGAAGATACTCACGGAAGGAATAGCTTTGCTTCATAAATCAACCATCACAAGGTTATTGCATGATGATCTTAGAAGCAATAGGAAAAGACTCTATTAAACATAGAGACAAGGCTATTTTTCTCACCTCCTTCTTAGCATAAAGGTATTCAAGGAAAAGGTAGACTTGCTTCACAAACCATCAAACATCACAAGATAGTATGTGATGATCATAGAAGCGACTAAAATGAAAAGTAATAACCCAAAAATTGTTGTAAGCTCCTCTTCCTACTCATGGAATAAGGATTAAACACCCATTTCCATACTTTAAAGTGGAACTAGAAAAGAATTTTCAACACTTTTGATAAAGCGCTGTATATGAGCAACAATGGAAATAGGGGAGAAACTCAAAAAACAAGCTAACTATCAATGCTTAAACACACAACTGGTCAAAGTTGTTGACAGCTCCTCTTTTATTCATGGAATAAGGATGAGACATCTATTTCCATGTTTCGAAAATGATCGAAAAGAAAGTTTTTCAGCACTTTGACACGGAAGCTATCACCTAGCTTCGAGGTGAACAACAATATTTATGAAAGCGAAAGATTTATAGCTAGTTAATCGAACTTGTGGCAGAGTGGCTAAACTCTAATCTCCCATGACCACAAGGTTCCAATATACTTAAGATAAGCTATAAAAACAAAAGAAAAGTTATCAACTCAAACAGATTGGCGGCTACATCCTAAACACACCAAATTCACAAGGACTATTATGCTATTACAACAGTACAACTATGATATTCATAGAATAATTAATTAACATACTAAATAGCCCACAAATACCAATACAAAACAAAACAAAATAAAATAAAAAATAAAAAGTGCTAAAACTAAGGGGGGAAAAAAAACCCTCTATAGTTAACAACTAGTAATCCAGGCTAAGGAAGGGTGATCACATATTTCAACCCGACAAAACAACTTGAAAACAAAACAAGAAAAAGAGAGGGAGAGAGTAAAAGAGAAGTGGATGAAAAGAAAGCAAAGTTCTAGCTCTTGAAACGAGAGAAGTAACTTCTTAGTTATCAAACCTCAATCCTAACACCATCAAGTATCTGAAATATAATTTGAAACTTTAGCAAAAAGCTTCAAAAACAACCTCTAATGGTGTATTTATTCTGTATCTATAGCCAAAGGTGATATGGAGGTCAAGAAAACTTTTGCAAGGGCGAAGGGTGTTTTTAGCTCTCAATATCCTTCAAAGCCTTTGGAAAAAATTTCTAACCCTAAATACTAAAGGAAGAGGGTCTATTTATAGAATTTGAGATGTTTTGGTCAGAAATATCTTCCAAAATGAACAGTTGGCGAAATCCTGCCAGATATGCGGTCTATCGCTAATGAGACACAATCAGGTCTAAAAGTTGCCTACTGGGCTACTGCTGCATGGCCAGTGCAAGTTGGAGGGAGGGACAAGGTTTTAAAAATATTTTGGTCAAAATGGAGTGTAAGGTTGGGATTTAGAGCTTGAATCCGGATTCCTTTGCTGAAGATTCTAAAGATTGCATAGTGTAACTTTCTTCATCGGGTGTTCGGAATGAAACGCCCAAGTCTTGGGGGCGGTCAAAATGGGTGTCTACAGTTACCTTTTTTTGACAGAAGTCGGTACGTCATGAAATGATGTAAGTGAATGTCAAAACCAGAAACCATTTAACAAGGCCGTAAGACTTGAGCAGACAAACAAAATGCAAATACAGTCGGTTGAACTCAAAAGTTGCCTACGTATCCCTTTGCAAGGAATCAAACCAACGTAGTTCAAGGATAGAATGCAAATAATACACAATGCAACAATCAAAACAACAAATGAGCATATCGCCCGAAAATCACAAAGATGAGAGGGAGTACAAGCCCAAACTACGCATCACGTAGAGAGGGTGAAAGATACAAGTCAAATCACACTCGTGTGATAAGGGTGAAATTGCAATCCAAATTACGCATCACGTAGAAGGGGTGAAAGATGCAAGCCAAACTATGCATTACATAGCCGATTTCATGATGCTCATAAAATGATGTAACTATAGAAGATGTAATTCAATAATGCGACAAGGCAAACTATGAACATAAGATCTACATGATATAGCGAAGACTTAAAACAAACTGGGACACCAACTTGCATGTCCTAAGATGAACCCGCTTGAGGACGCGTCATCACGTATCTTGAGATAAAAAACCTCTTGGGTAGCTTTCTTGCACGTCTTGAGAAAGAAAGAGAGAGAGAAAGAGAGAGGTCAGAGGACAAGTATCACGCGTCATGAGAAAACCACTCAAGGCCGTGCTCCTACACACCCTGAGATAAAGACCACTCAGGATCGCATCCCACGCGTCTTGAGAAAACCGCTCAGGGTCATGTTCTTGCACGCCCTGAGATAAGGACCACTCGAGAACACATCTCACACATCCTGAAAAAATCGCTCAGGGTCGTGTTCTTGCAGGCCCTAAGATAAAAACCGCTCGGGAACGCATCTCACGCATCTTCAGAAAACTGCTTAGGGTTATGTTCTTGCACGCCCTAAGGTAAAGACCGCTCGGGAACGCGCCTCACGCATCCTGAGAAAACCGCTCAAGGGACAATGATCCTAAATGCATTTCAGGATAAAAAGGATAGATGATACATGATAACGCATGATGCAAATGGATGCAATGGGTGCGATAAACGATATAGTACACTTGATAAGAAATGTAGACCGTTGAGGAATGGTATTCAAGAAGAGCACTTTTGTTCGCCATTTCGACTTAAAGCAAGCTTGAGCTCGAGGTTAGGGTACATTCATACTCCAAGAAACAGCAAGACCTGAGAAAGTGCATCCGGAATGTAATTTCAGAATTTTTGAAATTTGAAACAAACTCAGACACTACTTTCCCCTTTTCTCTTTTTGCTTTTGCTTTATAGTCCGAAACCTATGTAGCTTCAAATAGGTCCACTTTGCCTTGCTTTTTTGAAAACTTGTATTTTCTTTTGTAAAACTATAATCGGGGTTGGACCCTGCAATTTATGAAAGAAAGAATTTGTTTTGCCCATTATGTCGGAAATGGCACAGCACTTTGAAAAAGGCACTTTACAAGAATTTGAAACTAAGAATGATTGCTTTGGAACTGATTCTGAACCGGATAAAGAGCCTTCGACCAAACCAAAATGCAAAATGCAAAATACAACTCGATAAAAGAAAAACAAAACAAAAACAACCTAATAACACATATTAACACTTGTTGGAACCAAGGCAAGACTTAAACCAAGACTTTGAAACACTGTGCTAAGATTTGTTGCTTCTGTAGCCACTGTTCTGTTTGGCAAGAATTAAGACCCAGTTGGGTCTAAATACCCATAGTCGTGTTTCAATAAGGGCGGCCGGATCCAAATAGTAGCTGGGTAGTGGGATCCAGCTTCATGCACTCACCCATTCGCAATCTCTATAAAAGGTGCTCTCACTGTTTTCTCGACAGAACAACAAACTTTTGATAATTTGCTCCAAAGATGGAGACTTTGCTTGGCAATAAACTCAAAGATTGGATGGCCACTTTGGATGGCACGGAAAAGGTAAACTTCAACGGTTTTGGTATAAACGCTCTTTTTCCTTTGAGCCGTACTCCGCTTTGTTTTCTGTTCCTTCATGTCGTTGCCGGATGTTGGAACCCATTCACTCATGTGTTTCGCTTCGAAATGCAAGAGATATGTCCCACCCTCAAAGAGTTTCAAGCATTGATGGAGTCTCGCAGAAAATAGGAGATTATGCCCCAACCCCGTTTTGGCCGTGCACGGGCTCGTGAACGGATATGTGGTCTTACTTTACATGAGGCTCGGTCTTTGGCTCATGATGGAGAGTTAGATGTACCTGACTTGATTCATCGATTTTTCGACATCGGGGATAGGAGTGACCTTCTTTGGCAAGGTTACCGTCAACACATCCTCTGCTTATGTTTGCTCACACTTCCTACTTGCCCCTAGTTGCAACGGAGCCAGCATTAGGCTGATTGAAGTGGCCAATGCCTCAAGGAGGGCCAAAGCTGCATAGGCTTGACACTGGCTGAAACCTTAATAGGCTTGGATGCTTTCCACCAGCGGGAGACTTCTCGATTCGCGGGGTGCCCTTTGCTTCTTCAGGTACTATTTCCCACCCTTTCTTATTTATGATTCTTACATCACTTTGACACTTAATCTCTATTTTCTCTCAAAAACCCTTTCCTTACTTTTGCTTCTCAACATACATCTCTTTGTTCTTTAATCTCTCGTATTTTTTCTCTCTCCGTAGGTGTGGTTGATGGATAAACTAAGAGTTGTGGACCGTTGCCCTAAGTACGCTACTAGATCTTACTTCTTTCGCTCGTAGCTAGTGAGCTTTTCCATAGAGGGGTTATGGTGTGACTGGATGTACAGCAGATCTGCAACTGACATTGATTGGAGATGCCCTTGGCTTGACTTGCATGAGATGAGTTACAACATGTCTCGCCAGCCAAGGATACAACTGATTGGCCTGACACATTGTATTTTCTATTGCCCATTCAAGTAGCCACCAATCCGTTTGAGTTGATAGCTTAAATAGTTAATGAAGGGACTACCATAGAGGATAGAGTTGCCATAGAGAACTCGTGGACATGGGTTCAAGATACGCAAATGCCAATCATGAGGCGATTCAAGATGCCTCATATTGACTGTTTTGATAGTTTTGGGGATTCGATGGTACATTTACATCTCTTTTTTGATATTCTGAAACCGATAGGTTTGACTAGAATCTAAAAGTTGTTGTTTGGAAGGACTATGTCCGGTACAGCTATCATCTAATATGCTAAATTAGAGGACTCCGTAAAATAGAGCTGGGATGAGTTGGCCGATTCCTTTGTCTCCCAGTATTCCTACAACACACAAATCAAGGTTACAACTCGTGATCTAGAGGCAACACGTCGGGAACCAAAGGAGGGTTTTCTGGAAGGACCATGTCTGGTACAACTGCCATCTGGTATGCTAAACTAAAGGACTCTGTAAAGCAGAGCTGGGAAGAGTTGGCCGAATCCTTTGTCTCCCGGTATTTCCACAACACGCAAATCGAGTCACAACTCGTGATCTAGAGACAACACGTCAAGAACCAAATGAGGGTTTTTCAGAATTTGTTACTAGATAGAGAGCCAAGGCATCAATGATGACTACTCAACGCTCGAAAAAAGATCAAATTCGGATGGTCGTCAAGAACCTTATGGCAAAATGCTTTAAAAGATGATAGTTCTCCCATTCTTCACTTTTAAGGAGCTTCTCGAAATGGGAGTTCAGATTGAAGATGCTATGAAGCAGGGCATCATCATAGATGAGAAAGAGCCGGGCAATAAGCCTCTTGTTCGCAGTTCCAATGCAACCGGGAGTTGCACAGCTGCGAGGCCTTTGGAAGTTAGTGTTGTCACCACCACCACCACCACCACCACCAAAACAACTGATCTGTTTGCCGAAATGAACCCTCAAACCTCCAATTCTACCAGAACCCAAAGCAGGAAGTTATTGTTGTCACCACCACTACCAAAACAGCTGACCTGTTTGCCGAAATGAACCCTCAAACCTTCAATTCTACCCGAACCCAAAGCAGGAAGTTAGTGTTGTCACCACCACTACCAAAATAGCTGACCCCCCAAAGCAGGAAATTAGTGTTGTCACCACCACTACCAAAACAGCTGACCCGTTTGCCAAAATGAACCCTCAAACCTCTAATTCTACCTGAACCCAAAGCAGAACTTTCAATCAACTTCACATGACCCTATCTCGAGCCATGAAAGTGTTAGCAGAAAAAGGGCATCTAAAGCCCCTTAATCCTCGACCGCTTCCAGACCCTCTTCCACCCAGGCATGATCCCACTAAATATTGTGCCTTTCACCAGCAACATGGCCATGAAACTAACAAATGCTTCCGTCTCCGTCATGAGATCCAGAATCTTATTGACAACAAAATCATAGTCCCACCACAAAGGCCAAATATCATAACCAACCCGTTGCTAAACCATAACCAAGTACCACCCTTACCAAGTCTAATTTCATCCATACACTACCTCTTACCTTTGACCAGAGCATTTATATCACCCTTTCTCATTTGCCAAAATTGGTGTTGTTTATTCTAGATGGCACAGACTTGTGCATGCTGAACGCATTAGAACCACAACCCGAGCCTTGTAAACCTATGGTGACAACACTAGAAGAGGAGAAGGGTTTGATTTTGGAAGAAAATGTTGGTCTGTCACTTGAAGTTCTAGCAACTAGGAAAGGGGGGTTCTCCGAGAAAAAGTATAACCCGAGCAAATATATTGTTTCTGTTGATCAACCAATGCCAGGGATAAGTACTGCCAAGTTCAGCTGATGTCAGTGTTGTTAAAGATGACAGCCTGAAGCAAGGATTGAATCTCGCAAATCTCGAGAAAGATTTGGATAATGTCCAATTCTTCGAGGAGTAGGACCCGGGTGAGGTATAAATTGGTTGGTGGAATTTGAGCCCATCAGTTGTTAATTAGGGGTGGATAAGCAGCGATTCTGAGAAAGAGGAAACTGTAGATGATTTTGAGGAGGAGAAAGCTTTGGCAGCCAGGAAAGCAAAAGGGAAGAGAAAAAGTGTGAGAGCAGTGGCATAGAGCAAAAAAAAAAAAAACCTAAACACCAGGTTTTGAAGAAATTGAAGCTGCCAAAATCGAAGCAGTACTGGAGCAATTCGAGCAAGAAAGAAATGAGGAGATTCAAACGACAGAGAGAGCTTGGGAGCATTTTAGGAAAGACGAGATCTCAGTTGAAATACTGGCTAAATCACTTTATCACCCTAAGGGTGATGATTGTTCTGTTGGGGCAATTCAAATGAAGCCGGACAATTGGGGAGAACACATTCCAGATGATACTTGGTACACGGAAGAGGTAGATCACTTGACTAGGAGTGGACGGTACTTTAAACCTCCACACTTGGATCAAGTTGAACCACTGGGGAAAGACAAGGAACTTAAGAAAGAGAGAGAAGAAGTTGGAGGAAGAACTGGTTCTAAGGCAGTTGAAAAAGATCCAGACATCTCTATCTAGGGCCTTCTTATGGCCTCACGGGTGCACCGACATGCAATTTTGACAACATTAGATAAAACCAAGTCATCCATTGACACTACACCTGAGCAGCTTGTAGGCTTAATCTTATGAGGTAACACCATGTCTGCACTCACTTTTTCTGACAAGGAGTTACTACCGGAAGGATCAACTCATAATAAACCGTTGTACATATCTATCAAATGCAGGGGTAAATGGGTTCCAAAGATACACCCGATCATTATTGAACAAAAGTATGCACCATATCTGCAAATGTGTAAGCTGTTGTCCAATATTATTTCATTCGGTACCCATATCTGCAAATTATGTTATTCCTAACGAACTTGGCCATGTACGAAGCTTTCAACACGGAATAAGATTGCGTCTCTACCCATTTGGTAAAGTAGTCAATTGCCACTAAGATGAACTTGTGCCCATTTAAGCCTTTCGGCAAAACTGCTCCGATGACGTATATGCCCCAGACCAAGATAGGCTATGGTGAAGTCATATTGTAGAGCTTTGATGGCAGAATATTCATGCGATTAGCATGGATTTGACACTTATGACATCGCTGAACAAAGTTGACACAATTGTTCTCCATGGTTGACCAATAGTAACCTTGTCTAAGGATCTTCCTAGCTAACATTACACCATTCATGTGTGCTCCACACTCTCCTCCGTGAATGGCTTCCATAAAACGCTTCGACTCTTCCTCTTCTACACACAGTTTGTGCATTCTCAGATGCCCCGTCTTGTACAGCTTACTTCCACAGATGATGAACTGGACGGCTAGACGTCGTATTCCTCTTTTATCATTGGCATTTGCCCCCTTGTGGATATATGTTCTTCTCCAGAAAGTTCCAAATGTCATGATACCAAGGATTCTTGTCCTAAACCTCTTCTATTGCAGCTATTGTTTCGTACACGGGTGCATACTTTTGTTCAGCAATGACTGGGCGCATCTCTGGAACCCATTTACCCCTGCCTATGAAGCATGGGTACTCCAAAAATGTTGCCGTACAAGTACCAAGTACTTACCAGGTGTGGGTACGTGTACCGAGTACGCCAAAAATGCACCGGGTACGTTTTATACAATCCATACAGTGATGGGTACGCCATGGGTATGTTTTTGGGTACTTCGGGGTAAAAAATGAGATTTTCTACAAATTAAAGGATACCAGAGCAATTTTTTGTGTCTATTTTAAAAACTTACAAAAATCGGGGGTTCTTTTGTAGTAAATAAAAAATGAAACCAAATAAAATTAGGGTTTTATATCATTCGATCATCTCCTTCCAGTATCTCCTTTCCAGAAATACTCTAAGACTGATTCTAGAAATAGGGTTCGATTGAAGAACCAAGTAAAATTAGGGTTCTATGTCTATTTGATTATCTCCTTAAAGAAATACTCCCAAGAGAGTCTGAAGAACACTTCGAAGGTGCGATTGAAAGGTTTAATCGAAGGTGTTGCTAATTGCTTCTCTCCTTCGAAGGTGCGATTAAAGAGGTAAGTTCTTCGATTCTTCTTCCTCTTACATTTTTTTGCCCAGATTTTTGGGTTGTTTCTTCATAGCAAACGATCAATTCTTCCTCTTTTTTCATCTTTTTATTTTCCAAATTTTTGTACTATTTATTGGCAGCAACGATCGATTCTTCTTCCTCTTTTTTCAACTTTTTATTTTCCAGATTTTTGTACTGTTTATTGGCAACAAACAAAGAACAAAGATATCTTTTTTTTTCCTTTGTTTTTCTTCAATTCTTCTTCTTTCTTTCATTTTTTCCCAGATTTTTTTTTCTTTCTTTGAAACAAACAAATGATCTCAAATCTTTCTCTTTTTTTTTTTTTTTTTTTTTTTAGATTGAAGTTAAATTAATTTCCTTTTTTTTTTTTTTCTTTCATTTGTCTTTCTTTGCAACAAACAAATGAACAAAGACGACAAATGAACAAAGATATCTAGGGTTCTCTGTAATCATCTTAAAAAAAAAAAAAAAGGTAATGTAAAATGATCCCCTGTTATTTAACTTTGTCCTTTTTTTTACTGTTATAGACTGTAATAGACACAATATTTACATTAAAATAGCTCATATGATTTACTTTTTTTTTTTTTTTTTTTTGTAATCTCTCTTTTTAATTATGTTATTGAACTTTAATTTGTATATTAGATGTTTAGCTATAAATTTAAAAAAAAAAAAAAAAATGTACCCCAACCGTGCTTGTACCCTACTTTTTTAAAAATTTGTTGTATCGGCGTACCCGTATCGTACCCGCACCCGTGCTTCTTAGACCACTGCATTCAATAGATACGTATAATGAGTTAATCCTTCCGATGGTAGCTCCTTGTCAGAAAAAGTGAGCGCAGGCATGGTGTTACCTGGTAACATCAAGGCTACAAGCTGCTTGTGTATGGTGTTAATGGATAATTTGGTTTTTATCCAATGCTGTCAAAACTGCCTGTCGGTGCAACCATGAAGCCATAAGAAGGCCCCAAATAGAGATGTCTGCCTAGATCTTTTTCAACAACCTCAGAACCAGTTCTTCCTCCAACTTCTTCTCTTTCTCTTTCTCAAGTTCCTTGCCTTTCCCCAATGGTTCAACTTGATCCAAGTGCGGAGGTTTAAAGTACCGTCCACTCCTAGTCAAGTGATTTACCTCTTCCATGTACCAAGTATCATCTGGAATATGTTCTCCCCAAACTTCATCCGTGTGGGCAGGATACAAGTCACTATCTTTCCACCATTCGCCTTGGTTGCTGACAAACAATTGTCCGGCTCTGAAGGTTTGGAAGAGAATAATTCTTCTCATTGTTCTCAAACATAATCTGTACAAGGCTATAAATAAAGTACAAAAAAGTAAACTTCTAAGAATCTAAATAAGGAAACAACCTAATTCTAGCCAACATAAATGAGTACAGCTATACAATCTTTAATAAGTAAAGAATAACAGGCTGTTATATAGGCTGTTATACAAGCTTTATACACCCTAAGAAGATCCATATTCCAACACTCCCCCTCAAGCTGGTGTGTAGATATCATGCATTCCCAACTTGCTTGTGATTCGATGAAAACTTAGGCTAGGTAGTCCTTTAGTGAGAATATCAGCTAGTTGATTGGTGGATAATACATGTGGAGTTCTCACTTGACCACTATCAATCTTCTCTTTTATGAAGTGTCTATCCACTTATACATGCTTGGTTCGATCATGCTGAACTAGGTTGTGTGCTATGCTAATGGCTGCCTTGTTGTCACAATAAAGCACTATAGGTTCCTGAAACACAATCTTAAGATCTTTAAGGATCATCTTTACCCCCAAGAAGTTCACATATGCCTTGTGCCATGGCTCTAAACTCTGCTTCTGCGCTAGAACGGGCCACCACATATTGTTTAGTAATAAGATTTCCACCTAAAAGGGTACAATAGCCAGAAGTATATCGTCTATCCACAATAGAACCTACCCATTCTGCATCTGTGTAGGGCGCCAACCTTAAATCTTCACTTTTCTTGAACAGTATACCTTTTCCAGGAGCTGCTTTCAAATTTCTCAGAATTTGGTATATAGCATCTAAATGAGATTTAAGTGGAGCATACATAAATTGACTTACTACACTCACGGCATATGTAATATCTGGTTGTGTGTGTGATAGGTAAATAAGCTTTCCCACCAACCGTTGATAGTGTCCTTTGTCAACAAGTTGATCTTCATTAGCCTCTCCCAATTTGTGATTCTACTCAATAGGAGTCTCGGCTGATTTACATCCAAGCATGCCAGTTTCCTTAAGCAAGTCTTGTATATACTTCCTTTGAGAAATCACCAGCCCTTGTTTTGATCTTGCTACCTCAATTCCCAAAAAATAGCGAAGTTTACCCAAATCTTTAATCTCAAATTCCCTAACCAAGTAGGCTTTCAGTCCCATAATCTCTTCTTGATCATCTCCAATGACCACAATATCATCAACATAAACAATTGATGCAGTAATTTTCCCTTGATGTGAATGTTTAATGAACAAAGTATGATCACCTTGACTTTGACGATAATCTCTTTTCACCATAGCTCTCATGAATCTTCCAAACCAAGCCCAAGGAGATTGTTTAAGTCCATATAAAGACTTTCTGAGCTTGCACACCTTGTTTGACCATGTCTGTTTTCCATACCCAGTTGGGATATCTATAAATACTTCTTCCTTTAGGTCTCCGTGGAGGAAAGCGTTGTTTACATCAAATTGTAGTAGTGGCCAATCAAAGTTTGTTGCCAATGAGAGAATGATCCGAATAGTGTTCATCATGGCCACTGGTGCAAAAGTCTCCTGGTAATCGATCCCATATGTATGGGTATACCCTTTTGCCACTAATCGGGCCTTGTACCTTTCCAAAGTTCCATCGGCTTTGTACTTGACGGAGAAAATCCATTTGCACCCTACACTTTTTTTTCCTTTTGGCAATTCTACCATCTCCCAGGTTTGATTTTTCTCCAAGGCTCTCATCTCCTCATTCATGGCTTCCCTCCATGGTTTCAATTTAATAGCTTCTTGGACACTATTGGGAACTTCATGGGAAGACATTTGGGTGACAAAAGCTTATTACTAAGGTGAGAGATGCTGAAAGGAAACAAATTGAGATATAGGGTGACGAGTGCAAGTTCTAACACCTTTCCTAATGGCAATAGGCAATTCCAAGTCTTCATGAGAATCAAAAACCTGAGTTTCAACTTCATTACCTATTTCAGCATCAATGCTTGGATCATGTGAGCTGAGGGCTTCTTCCTTCTAGAATATACCTTGGTCATAAATGTCTTGAGTCTCTCGTCCTTGGTCTCTGGAGACTCTATAGTGTTCAATGGATTCTGTTCGGGACTCACATTCAGTTTAGGAGAAGACATATTTGAAGTAGGAGGAATATCTAGATTATAAGAAGAAGGCAAATCAAAACTAGCACTTGGTATGGAACTAGATACCACACTTGAAATAGGCAAGGAATGATCAACCTCTAACCAGCTATCTTCTCCTAAACTCTCACCCTAAAGATAGGTGTCCCCAAAGTAAGGTTGGTGTTCTACAAAGGTAACATCCAAAGTGGTGTATTTCCTTTTTGTTGGAGGGTGATAACACTTATAACTCTTTTGAGTAGGAGAATACCCCAAGAATACACATTTGATAGCCCTAGGATCAAGTTTACCCCGTAAATGACTATGAACATGCACATAGCAAGTACATCTAAATAGTTTTGGAGATAAGGACCTACCCCTTGGAAATCTGGAAACAAGGATGAGAGTTTATTCACGGGAGATTGAAACTGAAGAACACTTGATGGCATTCGGTTTATCAAGTATGCAGCAGTGAGTACTGCTTCCCCCCAATAGGTTTTAGGAACTTTCGTTTGGAAAAGAAGGGACCTAGCAACTTCAAGAAGATGTCGGTTCTTTCTTTCTGCAACTCCATTTTGTTGGGGTGTGTCAACACAAGATAAGTGATGTAGGATGCCCTCATTTGCAAGATAAGTAATGAGATCTTGATTGAAGTATTACTTGCCATTATCAGATCTAATTGTGTGTGTTTTTGTCCCAAACTGAGTGCTAATGAATTTGTGGAATAGAGGAAAAAGAGTGGAAATTTCTGATTTGGACTTCGTAAGATAGACCCAAGTAGTGCGAGTGTAATCATCTATAAATAAGACAAACCACCGAGAACCAAAAATATTTGGAATACGGGAAGGACCCCAAACATCCGAATGTATTAAACTAAATGGAGACAACATTTGTGGGTTTTCAAAGGAAATGATACACAATGATGTTTTGGCCAATTCACAAATTTCACAATGAAATTTCCCCACTTCATTATTCGTAAACAAGGAAACATTTTTTCCAACAAAGGAAAATGAGGGTGTCCTAACCGTCTATGCCAGAGCCAAACTTGATCATCTTTTTGTTGAAATGTAGTAGAGACCAAAGCCTTGAGACTCTTTGACTCTTTTTCACCAAAGCTGCTTCCAAGAAGTATAAGTCGTCCTTCAATTCAGCATGCCCAATCATCTTCCTCGTAGCAGGGTCCTGAAAATTGCAACTAGATGAAGTAAATAAAACTGAACATTTTAAATCGTCAGTGAGTTTTCCTACAGACAGCAAATTATAGGATAAATTTGGAACATAGAGGACTGATTTTAGGCATAAAGTGGGTGATAGTTGGACATTTCCTTTTCCGGCAATGGGGGGGACAAGGAACCATCGGCGACTTTGATTTTTTTGTTTTCTTAAACATGGGATGTATGTTGAAAAATGATTGAAGGTGTTGGTCATGTGATTTGATACACCAGAATCAACTATCCAGATACTAGAATTGACACTCTTGCAGGTGATTAAGGCAAAGCTATTACCTGATTGGACCATGGAGCAAGAACCTCAAATGGAGTCAAGTTTGTTGTTTGATTATCAAATTGTTTCAGCCTTTCGACCTCACTTTTGTTGAACCCCATAGCTTCCTTATAGTCATCTACAGCCACAGTTTGATGAGCTTGACCTGATTTTTCTGCCTGACTTCCTCCTTTGCTGCCAATTCCCTTCAAGCCTTGTGGTTTTCCATGCAGTTTCCAGCACATCTCCCTATTGTGGAGCGGTTTGTGACAGTAATCACACCACACCTCTCTATCCAGATTTTTTTTTCCTTTCTTCCTTCTCAAAGCAACTTTTGATGCAGCCAAGGCCGAATTCTCACTGGTAAGCTTATCCAGCATCACCACCTGCCTACTTGCTTCTCCTCGAACAATTGAGAAAACCTCATTCAGGGATGAAAAATTCTCCCTCCAAAATTCTGCCTCTAATCTGATCAAATTCACCATTTAACCCCGCAATGAAATCAAATATTCTGTCTTCTTCAAATGCTTTTTGCAGCTTCGCAGCGTCTATGCTACACACCATCTCAATCCTTTGATAATGGCCTAGTTCCAACCAAAGGCTCTTGATGGTATTGTAGTATTCAGTGACACTGGAAGATCCTTGTTTTGTGTTGTGAATCTTCGTTTTCAGTTCATAGATATGAGCTTTCATAGCTACATTAGAGTAAGTTTTTGTGCGGCCAGCTTCCCATGTCCTTAGCCGTTTAAGGAACATGTAAGTTTCCCAATTCTGGTTGAATAGAGTGGAGTAGCCATGACATAATCATGGGAATTCTCCACATCAAGTCTTGGAAATTGGGATCGGTTGGCTTTGGTGGAGGATCTGTGACATATTCTAACTTCCCTCTGCCTTGATGTCAACATTGCTGATATGTGACCATTCAAGGTAATTGGTCCCATTCAGTTTTGTTGAAGCAATCTGGAGGCTCAAATTTTCAAATATTGAAAGGGCATTTAGGGCTGAAGAAGATACATCTGTAAACATGATTCAATGAAGGAATCGGTGGGCAGCAAGACAAAAACTGATCTAAAGAGGACATAGAAACAGGTTTTTTTAGGCTGTAAAAGGGACTAACTATTCTTCTGAATCCAAGATGACAAAAGACAGCAACAATCAGAGGAATATAACAGAAATTCTGAATGGCAATGAAGGCCACAGTGAATCAGCTATGAAGGCTGAATAATCCAAGCACTGAAGGCTAGGTTCAGAGATGGCTAGGGTTAGGGTTTCTAAACCTGCTCTGATACCATGAAGGTTTGGAAGAGAATAATTCTTCTCATTGTTCTCAAACATAATCTGTACAGGGCTATAAATAAAGTACAAGAAGTTGACTTCTAAGAATCTAAATAAGGAAACAACCTAATTCTAGCCAACATAAATGAGTACAGCTATACAACCTTTAATAACGAAAGAATAACAGGCTGTTATACATGCTTTATACACCCTAAGAAGATCCATATTCCAACACAATTTGAATTGCTCCAACAAAACAATCATCACCCTTAGGGTGATAAGGTGATTTAGCCAGTATTTCAACCGAGATCTCGTCTTTCCTAAAATGCTCCCAAGCTCTCTCAGCCCTTTGAATCTCCTCATTTCTTTCCTTCTCAAATTGCTCCAGTACTGCTTCGATTTTGGCAGCTTCAATTTCTTCAAAACCCGGTGTTTGGGTTTTTTCTCTATGCCACTACTCTCACACTCTTTTCCCTTCCCTTTAGCTTTCATGGCTGCCAAAGCTTTCTCCTCCTCAAAATCATCTATAGTTTCCTCTTTCTTAGAATCGCTGCTTATCCACCCCTGATCAACAACTAATGGGCTCAAATTTCACCAACCAATCTGTACCTCACCCAGGTCCTACTCCTCGAAAAATTAGAGATTATCCAAATCTTCCTCAAGATTTGCGAGATTTGCGAGATTCAGCCCTTGCTTTTGCTTCGGACCGTCTTCTCTAACAACACTTACATCAACTAAACTTGGTAGTACTATCTCTGGCTTTGGTTGATCAACAGAAACAATATATTTGCTTGGGTCATACTCTTTCTCGGATAACCCCCATTTCCTAGTTGCTAGAACTTCAAGTGACAGGCCAACATTTTCTTCCAAAATCCAACCCTTCTCCTCTTCTATTGTTGTCACCATAGGTTTACAAGGCTCGGGTTGTGGTTCTAATGCGTTCAACATGCACGAGTCTATGCCATCTAGAATAAACAGCACCGGTTTTGGCAAATGGGAAGGGGTGTATAAATGCTCGGGTCAAAGGTAAGAGGTAGTGTACGTATGAAATTGGACGTGTTTGTGGTGAGGCTATGATTTTGTTGTCAATGAGATCCTGGATCTCATGACGTAAACGGAAGCATTTGTCAGTTTCATGGTGACGTTGCTGGTGAAAGGCACCATATTTAGTGGGATCATGCCTGGGTAGAAGAGGATCCGGAAGCGCTTGCGGATCAAGGGTAGAGGTTTTAGATGCCCTTTTCTTACTACACTTTCATGGCTCGGGATAGGGTCTGTGAAGTGATGAAAGTTCTTGTCAGGTAGTGGTGATATAAACAAGTCAGCTGTTTTGGTAGTGGTGTGTGACAACACTAACTTTCGAAGGCCTCCCAACTGTGCTACCCCCGGTAGCATTGGACCTGCGAACAAAAGGCTTATTGACCAGCTCTTTCTCGTCTATGATGATGCCCTGCTTTATAGCATCTTCGATCTGAACTCCCATTTCGTGAAGCTCCTTAAAAGTTAAAAGTGAACAACGGGAGAACTATCATCTTTCGAAGCATTTTGCCATGAAGGTTCCTGACGACCATCCAGATTTGGTCTTTTTCCGAGGGTCGAGTAGTCATCATTGATGCCTTAGAGCTCCATCTAGTAACAAATACTGAAAAACCCTCCTTTTGGTTCCTGACGTGTTGCCTCTAGATCACGAGTTGTGACCTTGATTTGCATGTTATAGGAATACTGGGAGACAAAGGATTCGGCCAACTCTTCCCAACTCTGTTTTACCAAGTCCTCTAGTTTAGCATACCAGATGACAGCTGTACTAGACATGGTCATTCCAAACAATGACAACTTTTGGATTCTGATCAAACCCATTGGTTTCAGAATACCAAAAAAGAGACATAAATGTACCATCGAATTCTCAGAACCATCAAAACGGTCAATTTGAGGCATCTTGAATTGCTCTGGCCGAGTAATTGCGGACTCGGTGTACCCGTCTTCCATATTTGGAATAAAATTAACTCCTTGCGTCTTTTTTGAACAACTTTTCAAGTTTATTGACTTTGAGCAGGGCCAGGTCAAACTCAAACTCGAAAGGCAGTCTGATGAACTGGATCTTTAGAATTCTGGACCGAGATTGGATCTGCTTGGCCTAAAAGAATAGGAACACCTCGGCTGGTAGATCCTGAGTTATAGTATTGGCAGTAGTACCCGGCATAGGAGTAACAATGTTAGGTGTATGAGAAACAGAAGCCGTAGCTAACTGCTATTGTTGTTGCAATCTATTGGAGACCTCAGTTTGTCGGGCCATATCATGCTGGAGTAAATCTACTGATTATTGAATACGGATCAGTAACTCCTCTAGATCTGGCGAATACTGAGCCACTACAAGAGTATATGATAATGCCCGAGGTGAACTGATTAAAGGTGATCTAAGGGTTGATCGTCGAAACAATGAAACCAGTAAACCCTGTCTGGCCCTTCTTCATCTTGCCATTGGCAAAAGTGAAGCAAATAACACGGGTCCAGAACACCTGGGGGATATCAGAACCTTCTGAAGCTATGATTTCAACTGACTAGCAAAAAAAAAAAAACAGGAAAACAAAAAAAATGATCAGGCGGTATTTCGACCCAACTTCAACTGTACACTATCAAACTGAACAACTGATCTGACAAACTAAGCTCATCTCTCCATGAACAGATAAACTGAACTATCTAAGAACCAATAACAAACTCCCTATACAGATTCCAAACAGATAGCATGTAGCACGTAAAGCGAACAAAACAACCCTATAGGGCTTGGGTTTTCCTGTCCTAGATTTGGAACGATCTAGAGCTTCACTATTTCAAACAAGCAGTATCACAACATCCTGAATGTGGGAGAGCATCCTGTCCTAGTTTGAAAGGTCACTAGAGCTCACCATATGCACTAGGTTGATTGGTAAAAAAAAAAAGGTACCTCAACAAGATTACCTAATATACCTCTCACATTTAACACCTACAAGTGAAAGGAGGATCAAGCGGTACAGTGATAATCCAGATCCAAGGGTTGTGTTCCCAACATGGCAAAGCCTACAACCGGCTAGCCTTTTGGCAAGTTTTAGGCAAGCCTCCGGCAAGCCATCCAGGAATAGCAGATGGAAAACACAGTGACTTATGAACACCAACGCAAATGAAATGCAATGAACATATGTATGTAAATAAAATCTCACATCAAGAAGTTTAAGTCAAGTTCTCTTTCTACTCTCAAACAGAGTTGCCAAAAACTGTAGCTGATTTTTTGCGCTCAAACTCCCGTGGTTCCCTACAGTTCAAACTCCCGTGGTTTTGAATCTAGTTTCACAAGTGCAATGTGAAACAAAAGAAAATGAAAGTCCAAATCTGGCAAATCCTAGAAAAATTCACTAATTGCAAGAGATGCCAAAAATGGACTGCATTGTCAGATTTCAAAACAGCCACCTAATATTTTTGAGAGAATTAGGAAACCTGTGACTGGTATAAAAGACCACTTGTCCGTCATAACAAGAATTGTCTCAGTTCGAAAACTTAGGTATGAGAGGGGAAAGTCATGAATTGAGCATCCCACTCACCCGATCAAAGATCGACCCCTATTAAATCATGATGTGAATTTTATAGACATTATATGCTCATATTCTGATTTATTAATATGCTAACATTACTATGTGAGGCAAACAAGTATAGACCATTCACTTATTTTGGAATGCTTTGATTTCATACTTTTTGAAAGAGTTTTCGAATATGTGCAACTCAAAGAAAAAATGAGCTCATATGCACAACAATCAAAATCATTCCAATTTAAGCAAAATAACCTCCATCCACAGGCATTCATAGAGATATTTCAAGTAAGCAAGTAGCCTCATAGTAATATGCTAGATATGGCAATACACACACGAATGCTATGTTAAACCAAAAACGCTCACCCAGTGCTCAACCGCGGCAATCCAAAGAAAAAGAAATAATTTTCAAAAATGCATGATCCTATTATGCAACATGGCTAATGCAACATATACAAAATGCGACTAATAAATTCGACTACTAACATAACATGTGAAACAACTCAAAACATAAGGTAGCACACATAATCATTTAAAAAGTAGTAAGAGCACTATGTATGATGAGCCGAACCTTCATGCGTGCAAAAAATGGATGATAAGCATGTAAAAAAAATGGAGAAAGAAATGGGGATTGGAAGACATACGTCAAGTGTTACAAATTTGCCCTCTTACAAGAGGCTCCGAATGTCCTAATTAACTACTTATTACACCACCGAATGAATAATCACCTAATTATTACATCTACAAATATTACAACAGTAAATATATATATATATACATATATATAAAGGACATGAGCCACATGTGCACAAATGAGAACATCCCTCAGAAACTGCTCTACCTGCCTTCGGGAAAGTTGCTTTGTTTTACCCTCAGCCTCTGCTTTGTTTTGTCAACAACAATAAGCTGTTTGTCCACTTTGAGGCCCAGCCATTCCACAATGAGGTCCAACCGAGTCTAATAAAAGACGGTCCTGCTTCATTTTCAGCACAAAAAAAAAAAAAAAAACTAATTTTGTGCAGTGAGGTAATAACAGTGCAAACAGAGTATTTCCGAAAGATGTTTGTCTTTTCTATCCTTTCCTATCATGAAGATACTCAAGGGAGGAATAGCTTTGCTTCATAAATCATCAACCATCGCAAGGTTATTGCATGATGATCTTAGAAACAATAGGAAAAGACTCTATTAAACATAGAAACAAGGCTATTTTTTCTCACCTCCTTTTTATCATAAAGGTATTCAAGGAAGAGGTAGACTTGCTTCATATACCATCAAACATCACAAGATAATATGTGGTGATCATAGAAGCGACTAAAATGAAAAATAATAACTCAAAAATTGTTGTAAGCTCCTCTTCCTACTCATGGAATAAGGATGAGACACCTATTTCCATGCTTCAAAGTGGAACTAGAAGAGAGTTTTTAACACTTTTAATAAAGAGCTCTATATGAGCAACAATAAAAATAAGGGAGAAACTCAAAAAAAAGCAAGCTAACTATCAAACCTTAAAGGCACAACTTGTCAAAATTGTTAACAACTCTTTTACTCATGGAATAAAGATGAAACATCCATTTCGATGTTTCCAAAAAGATCAAAAAGAGAGTTTTCCAACACTTTTGGCACGGAAGCTATCACCTAGCTTCAAGGTAAACAACAATATTTATGAAAGCGAAATATTTCTAGCTAGTTAATCGAACTTATGGCGGGGTGGCTAAACTCTAAACCTCCCATGACCATAATGTTGCAATATACTTAAGAAAAGCTATAAATACAAAAGAAAAGCTATCAACTCAAATGGATTGGCGGCTACGTCCTAAATACACCAAATCCACAAGGACTATTACGCTATTACAACAATGCAATTATAATATTCAAAGCATAATTAAGATGAGTGCATGACAACTGGATCCCACTGCCCAACCACTATTTGGATCCCGTCGCCCTTATTGAATATGTGCAACCATAGCTGAGGAGCTATGGTAGCCCATTCCCCCTCATTAACATACTAAACAACCCACAAATACAAATACAAACCAAAAAAAAAAAAAAAAACATTGCTAAAACTAAGAGAAAATAAGAAGGAAAAGAAAAGTAAAGAGAAGCTATAGTTAACAACTAGTAATCAAGCCTAAGGAAGTGTAGCCAACCCCTCCACTTTTTATAACCTTAATCACATATTTCAGCCCCACAAAACAACTCAAAAACAGTATACAAAACAAGAAAAAGAGAGGAAAAGAGTAAAAGAGAAGTAGATGAAAAGAAAGCAAAGTTCTACCTCTTGAAAAGAGAGAAGTAACTTCTTAGTTATCAAATCTCAATCCTAACACCCTCAAGTATCTGAAATATAGTTTGAGACTTTAACAAAAAGCTTCAAGAACAAGCACTTATGGTATATGTATTGTGTATCTATAGCCAAAGGTCATATGGAGGTCAAGAAAGCTTTTGCAGGGGAGAAGCGTATTTTTAGCTCTCAATATTCTTCAAAGTCTTTGGAAAATTTGTCTAACCCTAAATTCTGAAAGGAGATTGTCTATTTATAGAATTTGAGATGTTTTGGTCAGAAATATCTTTCAAAATGGCCAGCTGGCAGATTCCCGCCAGAGATGCTGTCCATCGCTAATGAGACCCGACCGGGTCCAAATACCCACGGCCGGGCCAAATAACCCACGGTCGTGCCTAAAAGTTTCCTCCTGGCCTACTGCTTATGGTGAGTGCAGGTTGGAGAAATGCTTTGAAAATAAAGTTTAAAGGCCTAAAATATTTTGGTCAAAATGGGGTGTAAGGTGAGGATTTAGAGCTTGAACCCGGATTTATTTGCTGAGTTCAAAAGATTGCATAGTGTAACTTTCATCATTGAGCATTCGAAATGAAGCACCCAAGTCTTGGGTGCGGTCAAAATGAGGTATCTACACCACTCCATTTCCCCTCTTTAACCCCCAACTCTTTTCCCCTTCCCACTACCCCTGCCTCCCCTAGCCCTAAAGACATCTTTTTTCCCCTTTCATAGGCCCTCAATGCCATCTCCCTCTCTGTCACAACCCCATCCCACCCCAAACAAGATAGTAGTTATGATCGGCCAGTAGTGTCTGGCTACCAAAGGCCTAGCAAGACAATAAAAGGTTGGACTAAAACATTGGGACTTATGCAGAAAAACATTTGTCCATTAATTACCAAAAATCGATTCAGATCATATGCACAAGTCATATGATGCAAACACAATATTTATTTATCTTTGACATTTACAAGCTCAACATCCAAAAAGAAAGTACAACATTTACAAATATACAATCACCAAAAAAAAAAAAAAAAAAAAAAAAAAAAAAAAAAAAAAAGAAAGGAAGAAAGAAAGAAAAAGAAAACAACCTTATGTATAAGATCATCCTCTCAAATGGTAACTTCCGAAAGTAGAAAAAGAAAAAGACTTCTAACTGGACCTCTCTTCCTCAATCTAATCACCGGCATCACCTACATGTATATAGAGGAGAGGGGTGGGCTAAAGCCTAGTGAGTAGCAATATAGTAAAGTGGTATATGAATGAACACCAACAAGCTTTATTAAAACCAAGCACATAATCATTTTGAACATAATATAGCTTTTCAATAAAAACAAGTCTATCTTGCAACAGATACATAGCGATGAACATTCTCAAGGCACTTTCAGTCGAGAGTCAAGAGGCCACAACTGGTGGCAGAGATCAATTAACAAGAGGTTATTGGTATGAGTCCCAATAACAAACAAGTTTCAAGATGTCATCTTAATACATGATATAAAAATTATATGATGTTCATTCATAGTGAAACATCAGCATAATCTTCTAAACATATCATATGCTTGTATTTCGAATCATAATTTTAAAAAACATAACTTTACTACACGACTACTCACAATTGGCTCCGTGAACAAGGGTTTAAACCTCCTCAAGCAAACCTATACAAGACAAGAACAAAACATTGAAGCATTTGAACAATCTTTAAACTTGCTATATTAATTTATCCAGTGTTTTTTAAGGCAAAAAGCCAACCGAGGCAACAAGGTCTCGTAACGCCTAAGCGCGAGGCGACGAGGCGAGGCGAGGTGAGGCGAGGCAAGGGCATCATCGAATCAAGGCGACCACAAACGATATTTTTTTTAAATAAATAGTATACACAAAAATATAAATATTTTCAAGAACCATCATGCATTTATCATTTCAAATACTAAATATCCATAAATAACAGAAAATATCGAACAAAGACAAATACAATCCAAAGGTTCTAAAAATCATCTTCAAGATCAAGCAAATGAACATCTTCTTCATTATCATTGGCTTCATCATATCCCTCTGCATCTTCTTCCTCTCCCCCATCTGAAATTGACTCTTCCTCATCAATAAGTTGTAATCTAGGTCTAGCTACTGATTTTGAAGTTGAACGACCCCTTTCTATTGCCCTTGTTGATCTAGTTCTTTGGCTACTTTCCTCAACTCCAGCAGGTCTAGCAACATCATCCCATGTCAAAGTATCATCCTCAAAGACAAGTTCCTCCTCCATCCTCCCAACCAACTACTCGTTACTTTCATAAATATTTGTCAAAGCCATGGGATCAATAGTGTCACGGGAATTGTATCATCTCAATGCTCTATTATACTTGACAAATACCAAGTCATTCAGACATTTTTGAGCTAACCTATTTCTCTTTTTGGTGTGAATCTGCAAAAATTCAAACCAAACAAAAATATTCAAATTTTTATCTAGGTATTAATAAATTTATAGGTATTCATATTCACTACATTCAAAAATAGGTACTCACATGTTCAAACACACTCCAATTCCGCTCACATCCAGATGAACTACAAGTAGACTAAGAATTTTGATGGCAAATGTTTGCAAATGTGGCGTTTCAGAACCATATGCACTCCACCAATCAATTGTTGATTATAACTAATTAATTAGAAAGAATATTTAAAATATAAAAAACTAACTAAAATTACTTAAGTATAAAATATAGATCACCTGGTACCCTTGTAGTTCTTTGTCTAATGGCCAAAACCATCCCAAAGAGACCTTCAGCTTTCTTATAGGTAGTCAACTCTGCGCAAACTTCATCTTGCGTCTCACTGTTTGGGACTAACCTTTGTATGCATTTATACAGGCCTGACATGACTTCCTTATCTTTCTCAATATTCACATTTGCGTAAAAATACTCTGGGTTTAAATAATACCTAACTGCATGCAAAGGCCTATGCAATTGAACATTCCATCTATTGTCAATTATTTCAAAAAACTCCTTGTACTTCTCTTCATTTCCATTAAATGATTTTGCAATGGCTTCTTTAGCCCTATCCATTGCCTCATAAATATATCCCATGGAAGGCTTTCTCTCACCATCAACCAATCGCAGCACACGAACAAGAGGACTTGATATTTTGAGAGCATAAAGAACAGTGTTCCTAAAAGAAGGCATTAATATGACTTGTGCTCTCTTTTTACCCTGTGATTCCTTCGCCCATTTGCTTGTGGTCCATTCCTCTGAAGTGAACATCTTCTTCAAGTTAGTTTGTTGTTGATGAATCCTTGATAAAGTTCAAAAAGCAGTTGCAAATTGAGTTTTGCTAGCTTGATCAAATCCTTGCACTGGGTAAATTGCCTCATCATATTCAACAAACCAAAGCGGTTCACAATATAACCATGCACCGCAATTGCCTATTCAAATGTCTTGTTGAAGTTGGGAATTTTGAAAATGTCCGCCAACATCAAGTCCAAGTAATGAGCTGCACATGGTGTCCAATACAAATGTGGCCGCTTTGCCTCCAAAAACTTACCTATTACAAGTTTAAAAAAAAAAAAAAAAAAAAAAAAAACGAGTTTTTAATATGAGAATTGCATATTCATATTGTAAGTAGGTACTGAGTAAATGTATACTACTAAGTTAATAACCGGCCAACACATTTGCTAAGGCACTATCTGTAACAACTTGAACCATGTTGGCTTCACCAATACGCTCGTTGTCAAGCAATTCAAACATCTTATTTGCATCATTGGATAAGCTAGAAGCATCAAAGGATTCAATAAACATTGATCCTCTTAGGCAATTAACCAAAAAATTAATTGAGCATCCATATGTTACCCAATCTTTTTTATGATCCTCCATGGTCTTATTAGTGTGGTCTACCTCTTTCTGCAAATAAGAAACCCACACCTCATGGTAGCTTGGTGGTTTCATGCCAAGACCATATTGCCCAAAAGCTTCAACCATTGGCCCAAAACTATTGTAGTTCACAACATTGAAAGGTATACCCGTATCATACATCCACCTCAAAAACCAAACAAGAGCCCGATCTCTCAACACCTTCTTGCTAGGATCATTATCATCAATTCTTGTTTGCTTCCCCTTAGCTTTACAATTTTGCACCGCAACTTCTGGATCAGGGGTGAAGTACACATCCATGGGTCCCTTTTGCTTTGGTTGTTTGGAAGCAACAGATTTGGAGGAGCTACTTCCTTGTTCTCTATGGGTAGAACCTTGAGTAGGAACAGGCCTTTTACCATGTTGATTTATCTCAAGAATTTCATCATCATCATCTTTATCATTACCTATCTCATCAAAATTAGGAACCATCCTCAATTGCACATTTGATTGACTTTTTTGAGACATATAGTCTTTAATCTCATCTTTGACATGAGATGGACATTTTTTACAAGCAACAACATTTTTATAACCACTAGCAAGATGTTGCTTGACTCAGTAAACACCACCATTCATTTCTTTGTCACAAAAGTTGCAAATCAACTTTGAAAGGTTTTGGGGATTTACCATCCGTGCATATTGCCATGCCGGATCTTTTTTACTTTCACTCGACTTTGACATCTAATTCTAACCAACCAAGCAATTCAATGTTACAAAACGAAGAAACAATTAAAGTGCAAAGAAATAAACGATTTCAACATAAAGAAATTAAAGAACAACATATTTTTAGCAGCAAAATAATTGCAATTTTTTCAGCAAAATTAATTGAAATTTTTTCAACAAAATAATTATACAATTAACACAACAAAATAATTGTAAAATAACACAGCAAAATAATTAAACAATTGTAAAATCAATTTAGTAAAATTAATTAAAAAAAATTTCAGCAAAATAAATAAGAAGAGAAACAAAAACAAGAACCAGGGAAGAGAGAGAGAGAAAAAAAAAAAAAAAAAAAAAAAAGGGGGGATCCGCCGACAAAAATAGAGTTCTTCAAGACGGGAAAAAAAAAAAAGATGAAGAAAGGAAGAAGAAAAGAAGACGCAAGGAAGAAGAAGAAGAAGAAGAAGAAGCAGGTACTCACCTCTGATAATCGACTAGAACGATGTCCGAAGAAGGAAGAAGAAAACGCAGGTAATCAGCGAGGTTCTTCAAAGCAATTGTCGACTGGAACGAAGTCTACTTAGGGTTTCGACTTTCTATTTAGTAGAAAGCAATTATAAAGTGCAACGCATGTCCACAAATAGCACAAAAGTCATCCAAATGAAGGGCCCAAATCTTTCGAACTAAAATCAGACAACAACTGGTGAAGCGTCACTTTGCATCACCTCTCGCTTCGTCGCCTAAGCCTCACTTCATGCGCTTCGACTTCGCTTCACCATTTCGCCTCGCCTCAGTTGGTATGAAGCGCTACATGGTCGCCTCGCCTCACTTAGCGCTTAGTCGCGCCTCTAATAACACTAAATTTATCATGCAATTAGGTTTTAATACTTTTTTCTATTTAAACATATCTCAAGTGAGTTTCTAATTATGTTACCCTTGTGTCTAGGTGTCAAAACATTCCTATGAGTGTCCAAAGAAAGGGAGAAAAAAATGAGTGAAATCAAGTTTTCAACTTCCTAAAATTAGTCAGTCTACTCAAGCAGTGAATGGTTACCTCCCAGAAGTTGCAGACCTGCAAAACTAGATACTGAGAGTTTCTAAAGTGCGCTCCAGTGGTACACTAACCGCTCGAGCGGTTGGCCGACCTAGACAGATCTTTATGCCTGCAAACAATAAAACTTTTGGATGTCTGTTGTGTCCGCTCGTCCGGTCTTCTCACCACTCAAGCAGCGATGAGCAAAAAGCTGTTGTGCAAATTCTGCTCCGTTTTGAAAGTTGTTCCAAGGCTGCTATGGCTAGGTTTTTTGCAAATTCAACTCACAAACATGCATATCTAACTTTAATCATGATTCCATACTTGTTTTCTAGATCAAAAACATCAAATCTTTATTTGTTTCCAAGGTTTGAAACATAGTTCAAGCTTAAATGAGAAATTACATAGTTTTTCAACTTTTGCTTCTAAAACTCGAGATCAATTTGTGAAATCATAGAAAATCAAGAGAACATGTGAAAATAATAGTGTAAGAACATCCAAAATACCAAAAACCTATTCAAAAGATTGAAAATCCTAAGTTTCCTCCCTAAATTATCATGCTAGCTAGCTTCTCTTCTTTTTCCTCTAAGTTCTTCATTCCTAACCCATTTTCATCCTAACTTTTCTTGATTTATGACACTAAGGAGGTCTACTATAGGATTTAGAGTAGAAATCTCACCTTGGAACACTTCTAGGATGGTTTTTGATAGAATCTCTTTGAGTTCTCCCTTTTCTCCTTCCTTTATCTCCTTTCACCTTTCTTTCTCTTCTCTCGGTTGTTCTACCAACTTGCTGATTTCTCTCCTTCTGTTTGTTTTGGGACATGAGATTTTATCGTGTGTGGTTGGGGCAAAGTTGCACAATTCATTAGTTACTAATTTCCTTGCTTAAAGCTAATTGATCTAACTTGGTAGGCGTTTGGAGTAAACTAAAAAAGTGCACTTTTTTTACCTACATACACTTATTTGGATCACATCAATCAACATCTATCAACATCTCCTCTCTACTTTTCTAACCACTTTCTCTACTTTTCTACACATTTTTTTTTTATAAAAAGTCAAAAAGTGCACTTATTTAGAACATCCCAAATCACCCCTTAGAGTTCATTAATTCATTCTTATCCTAATCAGACTCAATCTAATTAATCTCCACTAATCATATTCAATTATTGCTAATCCTAATTAGCAAAATAACAAATAGCATGAAATGGTCAAGGTTGTTAGTCTAAGGCCTTTAAGCTCCTCACTTAAGGTATAAGCTCATCCTATGATTCTGAAATCAAGTTCTAAGCTATCTCCTAACTCAAATCGCATAACCAACAAATTCTAACATATCTTTCCAAACTTCTTCCTCTCATTCTAATGCTAGCAAGTCCTAAGTCACACAACTACATAACATATAGCATGAATGCATAAACAATTAAATATACATGATGCATGAATGAGTTTGGTTGTCACACTCTCCCTCCCCCTCCCCTTCCCCCAACCCCTCGAAGACCCTCTCTCTCTCTCTCTCTCTCTCTGTGTGTGTGTGTGTGTGTAGAGAAATATATATATATACATATATGCCTTAATTTCAAGTGAGAGATTTTAGTGAGTTAACTCACTCTGAGTTAAATGTATAAATCAATGAGTTAAATGGGAGTGAGAGCAAATTGACTATTTTGCCCTTAAAAACTCGGCACATGTTGTCCATGTGTGCCTCTTCCGTCCAAATGCTTAACAGAAATTATCTATTGGATCAAATTGACACAAAATACAAAATTCAAGGTCAAATCAAGCAAATTAAAATTAGTGGTACAAAAATGACACAACGGGGACCATTAGCATAATTTATCCTAAAAACTAAAACGAAAAAAAAGGAAAAATATATAATACATCTCTAAAGATCAAAATAATTTTCAATTAAAGTAAATTGGGAAAATTATTATTTTCACAATTCAAACACAAAAAAGAATTATATTTTTAGCTTTTTAGTATCAAGGGAAAATAAATTAGAAAAATAAATTCCAGGTTGCGTCCAAAGGGGAAAAATTACAAATGAATCGAGAGAGAGAGAGAGAGAGAGAGAGTGAGTGAGTGAGAAGCACTATGTATTGGTTAGGAACATGGGATAGTATACATGCAACAAAGTCTGAGTTTTTTAAAACCCTGTTCCGCAGGTTGACATAAATTTTTTGTTCCAAAGTGACCAACCCACAAACACCTATATCCAACCGTTCTAACCTGTGCATATTACGCAGGTTAATTTGAGCAAGCCAATTACAACCCGATAAAAGAATTGGACTGGTTTGGGCAGGTTCAACAGAATTATTAATGGGTGGGTTCACAGGTACAAGTTAGTATTGCCACCTCTCTACTTCAGACCTTCACGGCTTCACTGATAAGCCCGTTGAGGATGATGAAGTAGCCACTGGCTGATAAGTCGTAGGAGAATTCTGATGGAGAAAGTCTACGGAGTTATACTTGACAATCCCATAAATGAAAAAGACAAAGCTATAAATAGTGGAAATAATATAAAATGCTGTAAAGTGGTATGGAGGATTTTATAAATAATATAAAGGTGACAAACAACCATAATTAGCCACAGTAATTTTTTAAATTAGAAGTCTAATCAAGTTATGAAGAAAGGTTTTTCGTTCTCTTTCCCATCATTTAGGATATAATTTTTGAGTTGAGAGCAAGAAGAGGTTCGGTTCCAAATTATTATTCTAGAAAGAAAGAGACTTACTGTGTCACGCTCATGAAAAAGGGGTTGCTGGAGTGATGGATATGAAAAACTTAGCTGCTCATAGAGCTGGATGGTGCTATCATCGGAGCTTGATTCCTGCAATTACACATGGAAGAAAGAGATTTATGAACACAATATAAGATTTTTCAGATATAATCCCTACTTCCTTGTTTGATGTCCATGGCAACCCTCACACTGGTGTCTACTTTTAGATTTTATATTTTGACATTCTTAAACCAAATAATACATACTATACTATGCTCATAAGACAAAACAACATTAGCTAATAAGTGTTCAAATGACTAGAATTCTCTAATTTATGAATAGAAATACCAGTGTTTTTAAAGGCTCAAGGCGCACTAAGGCGCTGAAGGTCTCTCGGGGCCTAGGCGCAAGGCGCAAGGCGCAAGGCGAGGCGCGGGCTTTATTGAAGTAAGGCGCACAGTTTTAGTAAAAAATAGAAAAATTAACATAGACTAATCATTCATAGTACTAAGACAATTTTTTTTTAAATAAAAATAAAATCAAGATTCAAGACAAAATAAAGACAGAATTTAAAAAATAAAATAATCTACATTTAATACAGAATTTATTAAATACAGATATATACAGAATTTAATAAATACAGAATTTATTTTTTTTCCCCTAACAGATAAATACAGAATTTAATAAATACAGATAAATACAGAATTTATTAAATACTGATAACTACAAAATTTAATAAATACAGAATTTATTTTTTTCCCCTAACAGATAAATACATAATTTATTAAATACAGATAAATATAATACAGATAAATATAGAATTTAATAAATACATAATTTAATAAATACAAATAAATATAGAATTTAATAAATACATAATTTATTTTTTTTCCCTAACAGATAAAGGAGAAAAAAAGACCAGTAGCATTGTATTTATTTATTTATTATTTTGTATTTGTATTTATATTTATTTATTTATTTATTTATTTTGTATTTGTATTTTTTTTTTCCTAACATAATTGAAAAAAAATAATAAAAATAAAATAATAAAATAAAATAAAACAGAGATCAGAAACACAGTCGAATCGAATGGCATAAGAAGAAGAAGAAGGGGAGAGAGAGAGAGAGAGTGAGTGAGATCAGAAGAAGAATCGAAGTCGAATCGAATCGAAGTCGAATCGAATCGAGGTCCACAGTTGAATTGAGGTCCACGGCCGAATCGAGTGAGATCAAAATAAAACATACCGTGCGAAGTCGAATCGAGGTCCACAGTCGAAGTCGAAGTCGAATGGAGGAGATGGGTGGGCTTGACCTGTGCGAAGTCAAATCGAGGAGACCTGTCCACAGTCGAAGTCGAATCGAGGAATCGAGGAGACCTGTGCGAAGTCGAAGTCGAATAGCGATAAATTTGAAGAGGAAGACCTTCAAATTGTTCCTGGACATATCAGCTGATGATGTTATCCCACAAACAACAGAGAGCACTAGGCTCAGTTTTTCATTCCATTTAAGAGAATTCCAAGCCCTTTCAAGCTGCAAAACATTTCAAGAAAATTAATAAATCATATTTTTGTTATTTGTCACAATATATACGCAACACAGCCCATCTCCAAGAAAAAGGAAAGAACACAGAATGAAGTAGAGCATGTGTAACTGCCCGAGTAAAAATAGAATTACCAAAACTAGGATTTTTGGGCCTATTTGAAATACCAAGCTGAGTAGTTTACAAATTACAATGGTGACACATCTTTCATGTCGTAAAGATGTACTTACAGTTAGGTCAATGCCCCAAAAGTACTTGAGCTCCAACTTCTTCAGATGCTTTTCAAGCAGCACGAAACGGCGTAGTAAGTGAACACTTGTGGTGATCTCATCAATACATCTGAAAGACTGTTTTCTCACAAGTCTACTGCCTCATCCCCAAACGGTCTGTTCATGTCTGAAGAGAGTTTTGATGAGAAAGCTGCCAACAGTAGTAGTAGCATTGCCCGAGTAAAAATAGAATTACCAAAACTAGGATTTTTGGGCCTATTTGAAATACCAAGCTGAGTAGTTTACAAATTACAATGGTGACACATCTTTCATGTCGTAAAGATGTACTTACAGTTAGGTCAATGCCCCAAAAGTACTTGAGCTCCAACTTCTTCAGATGCTTTTCAAGCAGCACGAAACGGCGTAGTAAGTGAAACACTTGTGGTGATCTCATCAATACATCTGAAAGACTGTTTTCTCACAAGTCTACTGCCTCATCCCCAAACGGTCTGTTCATGTCTGAAGAGAGTTTTGATGAGAAAGCTGCCAACAGTAGTCGTAATGCTACTGTCAATTTGGAAAACAATAATCATCTTTGCTTCAAAGGCACATGGCAATAATATGCACACAAATCTTACCCACCCAGGTTTAAGCTACGGCCCACCGCACAAAATCCAGAACCACTAGAAAACATATTCGACCTCATTTGCTGGCCAAGTTCACCATCATTGGACATGTACATAATCCCTGCTCTGAAGATGAAATCTGCAACAATTGAAGTTAAGCCATGGATGGTGCACTTAAAAAATAAGAATAGTTCAACAGACATGAGGGCTCTTACAGAAATTTTCTTAAGGATATGTACACAACAGAACCAAATCCAATAATCTTAGCATCCTTTCTAGTAATAAAAAAAATATTAAAAAAAAAACTTCATTTGAGAACATTTTTTATCTATTTGTTTGATAGTTTTTTCACAGGCATTCCAAAAGTTCTGAGTTTGGGATGGATTGATGTGGTTCCTGGACACCTAGGACATCAGAATAGTGAAACATGAACAGAGAGAGGCATAAAAGAACGGGCAAGCATATCTGACTCTGCATATAAAATGATCAAAAAAAATTATGGCAAAATTCATTGGGAAAATTACAAATGAATGGTGCCTTCACAAAATATTTATAAATTCATGAAAAAGTTTATAACTTCAATTATTAAAGTTATTAAAGTTCACCACTGATTTTAAATTTTTTTTTTTTTTTGGTGAAAACATCCACTCAATTGCAATTTCCGCAAATTCATTTTACCCCTTCGTGGCTTGATGCCGGAGCACTTTATCCCTATGGTTCAATTTATGTTACCTAGAACGTGGATCATTCTGCTATGTCGAACGAGAACCGAAACGTGATACAATGCATGCTCTAAAATATGGTACGATAGGAGCAAGGTTATTAAGATCACGATCCGGATTGTAAGATCGTACGATCCTACAATCCTACAATTTGGATTGGGCCCGTGTCAAGATCGTGGTGGGATCGGTAGGATCGTAACAGGATCGCGATTCCATGCGATCTTGTTTAATAGGGATTTTTTGGCTGCCTTTAAGTCAAACAGCCCTTTATCGGACAAAGGAAGGACAAAAAATGACCCTCTGAGCTGCAATTACGACAAGAGATATTGGGGAAAGAGAAATTGGACATCAAACTTCAAATTTTGTGTAACTACTAACCAGGTATGATCCTTTTCTGTCTTATTCTTTGCTGCTTCTTCTTCTTCCCTGCTCTTCTTTTTCTTCGAATCTTCCTTCTCTGTCTTCGTCTTCTTCTTCTTCTTCTTCTTTCTTCGACTCTTCTCTGCTTTGAATCCTCCTTCTCTGTCTTCGACTTCTTTTTCTTCCCTTCAAGTTCTATTTCTGTTTGATATATTATATATATAATATTTATATTTATATATTTATTTGTGTGAATGAAAACCAAAAAACTATTTTTTCCAATCAATTATATATAATATATATATATATGATTAATGTTGATTATAGCAATGATGATAATTTTGGCGACCATGATAACTTATTTTAGTCTTTTATTTGTTCTACCCTTATTTAGTTTGTCTTTTTTTCATTAAGAAACAATGACAATAGTGTGCAAGTGTTGGTATTTTTTTTTATCATGTTTTCGACTTCTTTTTTTGAGAAAAAAATGTTTGAATGTTTCCTTTAAAAGCTATATTTCTTTTTTTTTCTTTTTCTTTTTTTTGAGTCATTCTATATTCATTTTGATAGTATTACTTAGTCATAAAAAAAATTATTGCATTTTTTTATCATTTTAGTAGGATCTTACGATATCCTACGATCCGATCTAACAGACCCCCAAAATGATCCTGTGTAGGATCCCGCTCTTAACAACCTTGGACTCGTATAAATTATACTATAAGAATTTAAGGCCATGTTTGATTGGGGGTTTGGGAGGGTGGATTGGATTAGCAATCCGTGGGACCCACCAAACCCTTGTTTGGATGCAACACAATGTGATAGGATTAGTAGTGAAGGGGGCTTAGTAATCCCCCTCCATAGGGGGATTAGCTTGGGTGAATTTTAGGTGGGATTAGGAAAATAGTGAGGGGATTGAGTCTATTTTATATAAAAAATTTATTATTTTAATTTTATTTTTTTTACCAAGTGCTCCTATTTGTTTTAATATTTGTTTTTAATTTTTTTTAATATAGAAATAATTTATTTATTTATTTTATATAAATAATTTAACAATCCCATCACTAATCATCTCCTACCTATCATCAAAACAAACACACTTTTACTTAATCCCCTCACTAACAATCCACACATTAACAATCTCTTCACTAACAATCCTCTCACTAATAATCCCATCCAACCTAATCTGCCAAACAAACGTGGCCTAAGATAGTTCTACAAAAAAATTCTTTTAAACATTAAGCATCCAATAAATTGTAGGTTTTCTTTTTCCAAATTAATCATATATAGCACCTACTAAGGAGTGGAGAACGATCGGGCTAGACCGGGTTCAAGCCAGGCTTGCACTACCTAATAAAGGATTGTTTGCCCAAGCCCAGCCCGAACATCAAGCCTATATGGTCAACCCAAGCCCAACCCTAAAGAAAATTATAATTCTCAAACCTGTCCATTGGACATGTATATATATATATATATGAGTTTGTTACAAAAGAAGAAGAAAAAAAACATGACTTTTTATTTTTAATAGATAGACACAGGCCTAAACATTGTTTATTAGTTCGGAAACAAGTAACTGAACATTTCTTATTTCTTTGGGAATAGACAATCGAAGTAGCAATAGAAGGAGGCAAATAAAGGAGGTCAGACCACCCTTGGGTGGTCGACGGCCGGTTGACCAGAGGGTCGACCGGTGGGTGAAATCTTGCTCAGTTTTACTTACACAAAGAGAATACAAGTACAGTAAGGCCATGGATGAATGACAGAAATCCAACCAAAGAAGCATGAAAGTGGATGTAGCTCGACTTTTTCACGCCCCCTTTCAGAAGCTCAAATTGGTCCTACAGTTCGGACTCCTGTCACAGTTCTGAATCTAATCTCACAAAGTGCAATGTGAAACTGATAAACACCAAAGAGTCCAATCCGACAATTTTTTTGAAAATTTGATTTTAAATCAAATAATGTCAAAATTGGACTGCTTTGCCAGATTACAGAGTTGCCACCTAAATATTTTGTTTTTGAGAAATTTAGGAAACCCTGACTCGTGCCAAAGGCCACGTGTCCGTCATCACCAAAGTTACCTCGGCTGGGGAACTTGGGTACGAGAGGGGAAGGTCCTGAAATGAGCACCCCCGCTTGCCCGATCAAAAGATCGGCCTCTGCTAATCATGATATGTTGTTTTTATAAACACATGTGTTCTTATCCCGTTATTAGCTAACTTTACTACATGACGTGCACGCAAGCAAGTATAGACTGAATTGCAAGAATTGGAACAAAACAACTCATGTTTGTTTTCGAAAATGGTTTGAAGTTGCCACCCTCAAGTGGGCTTAGAAATGCGGATTTGACACCTCAAGTGGGCTTAAAACATGATTTGCCACTTCGCAAAGTGGGTTTAAAACTCTCATTTGTTGAATTGTTCCAATTCAAATAACAAAGCCTTCAACCACAGGCATTCATGCAATTTAGCATTTAAGCACATAGCCTCATGGCAAGCATGCTATCATGGCAACATAACAATCGCACTCATGCAAGCATGCTAAAGCGTAAAACTCACCGAGTACTCCAAGCCAAAACAAAAACTAGTTCGAAATATGCATGATCCTAACTATACAAAATGCCTAATGCAACACATGCAATAATGCAATTAAATAGGCTCGGCTATCTAATCATGGTATATGATTTGATTCAATTTGATAACATGCTTTGAAACACGTATTCAAAGAAATATTGAAATTGCAATGCAGTTTGAATGATGCACCGAACCTTTGTGCATGCAAGACAAATGAATGATGTAAACATGCAAGCATAAGGTATGCTAATCAAAACGTGTCCCTAATCTAACCATCGAAAGCAGATAAATAAAAGGGAGAAAGACGTGGGGTTGGAAGACATAGACACGCGCACGCACGCACGCACACTTATTACAACATTACGCCCTCGTGAAGGAGGGTCCGAATGAATAAGCTAAGCTACACTAAGCTAAGCTAATTATTACAAAACGAAACTAATTAACTATTCTAGCTAATTAATTATTACAACACAATTGAATAATTAGCTATGCTAAGCTAATTAAAATATTACAAAACGAATTGAATGATTAGCTACGCTAACTAACTAGTAAAGCAATTTAAACGGCGTCGAGGGACGAGAGATGCATGCATGCTCGGTTGCTCTGCCCGAAAATGCTCTTGCCTTGCCATCGGATACCTCTGTTTGAACTCATTTGATCTCCAAAAACTATACCAACTTCCAGATTGCCTCTGCTCCAACACAAGAACACATTTGCACAAAAATTCACTGGTTGCCGGTCGACTACAAAAAGTGGTTGTCAGCCACCTTAACTGGCCGGTCGGCTCTTCAAGTGGCCGGTCGGCCACCCCCATTTTCTGGACTTCTGTTTTTGCTGCAACAGAGAGCAACAGAGGCAAAACAAAGCATTCTCAAGGAATGTGTGTACTACTACACTCCTTATCATTTCTCAAGCTCAAAGGAGTGTAGCTCGACTCTCAAGCTATCAACCAAGCATTTTCAATGCATGATGGCTAGAAAACCAAGCTCGTATAAAGTCAATGAATGCACAAACAAGACTCGAAAGACCATCACCCTATCACGCATGATCAAGGGTGTCCGTGACCAAGAAAAGTGGCACATTTCATCACTTTGGGTATGAAACGTCCCATTTTTCTTGTGTTTGGATTAACGTCCGATCCAAACACATGCAATGCAACAACATGCTTATCTTTCTCAAGTTTTACTTGTCATGTTTTGTTTACACATTTTACATTACCGATTAGTCCTTTAACCGATTAAGTCCAAAGTGAAAGTCCTCTAATTGGAAAGAGGGCCTAAGCCACAAGTGCCTTGAGCATGAAAGAGGTCTCATGCTGTTGGTTAGTAGAAACCCTCAAGGGAGGATTAAAACCATTAGGCATGAGAGCCTCAATTCCACACTCAAGCCAACAAGGAGCTCAAGGCCACTTTCAAAACAAAGTAAAAAGTGAAGAATAGAGGGAGGTTGCTGACATTTCAGTGCTGATATGGCATGCAAAAAGACACTAAATCATGCAAGCAACACATGCACAACATGTTAAGAGCCAAAAGCATTAAACTAATGAAGATCACAACACTATAAGCATGCAACACAAAGCTCAACTGACCAAACCAGCTCTGGACAGAGTTAAAACATGCCAAAACAGTGGCTAAAACATGTTGAGATTAAAGCATAAAAGGCTAGAAAAACATGTTCATATGTTAGCTCGCAAGCAAGACTCAAGACACAACTCTCAAAAGCGATGAAAGAGTGAAATAAGTGAGAGTGTGACAGAGCTATATACACTGAAATCACATGTTAAATGATATTACAACATGCAATCATCTCAAGCAAAACATGTTTAGAGGCCTAAAACACTAAGCTAGTGAAGGCATTTGCACTATAACTATACAAAACATGGTTCATATGATCAAAGCAGCCCAAAACAGAGCTAAATCATGCCAAATCAGAGCCTAAAACATGTCTGAATTAAGCTAGGTTAAGCCATAAAAACATGCTACCATAGGATGCTAACTAGGCATGGATGCAAGACACAAGGAGGGGAGGCTAACCCTTCCATTTTTGGACTTCAAAACATACTTTTTACCACTGAAATAACTCTGAATTTCAGTGGTTTAAAGGCCCAAAAAGTTTGATTTAAAGGTGGAAAGAAATGGCACAAAAGGCTTCACAAGCCAAAGAGCAAAAAAATGGGACAACCCCCTAACTCACCAAGACTTAAACCACCATTTGAAACCTTAAAAACAGAGTTTTTTTATGGTTGAAAAACCAGGTCAAAACAGTGTAAAAAGATAGCCAAGCAATTGATTAAAACAAAGCTTAAATGAGGTAAGCCTTATACCTTTGAAGCACAACACTAAACGACCACAATTCTGAGCTAAAACCAGCCTTAGGAGCTCAAACCAAGCCTCAAAGAACCTCAGCTCCAAGATGAAGATGTTTGGTTAAGGGTCTTAGTGCAAAAGTGTAGAGAATTCTCACTTTCAAGCATAAAACAAGAAGAGAGAGAATTCTAGAGAGAGGAGGAAAAATTTGCTCCAAATTGTGTAACCTCTCAAAATGGGGGAGAGACCCCCCCTTATATAGAAAATCAAGCCAAAGGCTTGCATTCATCCCTCCATACACGTGTATGGAGATGAGCATCAGTGAACAACAGCTGTCACAGCTGGCAAATAAATATCTGAAAAAGGAGAAAAATGGCCGTCGGCCACTTTAGGTGGCCGACCGGCCATCAATGTAGCCGATCGGCCACCACTGGTGGCCGGCAGGCACAAGTCATAGCCGGCAGGCTAGGGGAATGGCCGACAGGTCACCCTCTCCTCCAGAAGTGAAGCAACAAGCTCTTGGCCCACAACCAAGCACAAAACAGACAAGATTAGAGGCTCCAAGGCAAGGCGCTCAGCCGAGACCTTCAGGGACTCAAAACGAACACAAGCGAGCACAATCATCGGGTGTTCAAACGATGATGTCCAAGTCTTGAGGACGGTCAAAAATGGGGTGTCTACAGTGGATTGTATTGTGTGTGGAAAAAAAAATAATAATAATACTCAAACAAATTGACAAATCTCGTAATAGTAGAGAAAAACTTCTCAATCACCACAAATTTTTTCCACTGAGTTTGGAAGGTTCCATCGTCGTGCGTTCTGTTAGGATTTTGGGAGAGAAGATTTTTGGGTTGTGGGGGGTGTGGGGGTGTGCATTTGAATGGGGGAATGTTTTTATAAGGATAATTTTAGTATTATTTGGGGGGAGAAAAGAAATTTTAAGGGTTTTACAATTTATAAATAGGGGTCCAAAGAAATGGGAGGTCCAAAATAATTGATGGGGTGCTAATAGCAGCACTCTAAAAAATAAATGAAATTAATACAACAAAAAGACAATTTTACCCTCATCTTCTCTAAATCTAAAATTATATTAAGATGTTAATTAAATTAAATGAAATTAAAATATAATTAAGGTTTGATCTAAAATATAAAATATCATTAAGAATTGACATAAAAGATAATTAAATTAAAATTAGATTAAGATGTTAGGAATTACAATATATAATTAGAGATTTAGAATTAAATGTGATCTAAAATATAATTAAATTAAAATTAGATTAAAAAGTTAGGAATTATAATAAATAATTAGTAATTTTTTATTAATTGTGATTTAATTGAATTAATGTTATAAATTATAAATTATGTGCATGAGAGACCAATAACAAAAAAAAAAAAAACAAACATAGGATTTAAGGGTATTATAGTCATTTCACATCTTAGTTAACGGAGTTAACGGTTGCATTTTAGTCCAAAACCACATAGGGACTTTCTAGTTTGAACCAAACCATCAAACAGTGGAGTGCTCCAAGTCAAACCACAAGGAGAAAAAATGAATTTTGCCCAAAATTTTATCTAATTGACAGAACCTGTGTTGTTCAAAACAAGAAGTGAGAAGGAAACTAAAGTCTTCCCCCTGATCCACTCTAGAATTCACTAGGGTACCCTTCAATCCACAATGAATAAAAGAAAGAAATTCTCAAAGTATTATTAATCCAAAATTCAACCTCCTTGACCACAAGCCTATGCATTAGTACTTATAACACGAGCTCAGTCAATCCTATCAAATCAAATCCAATAGAATCTACTAAATCTAAGCCAAACATCTTTCCGCACAAATTAACTCTTATACATCATTTTTTTTATAAGCAAACTAGTTCTTATATAACTAAACAACCCTAGTATGTTGCTCATGTGATAAATCAAAGCATCTACCACGCCTTTACCATTTGTCAAATAAGAGTAAATAATTCATTTGGTGAAAGATTCTGAAGTTCTTAGCAGTAGCAAACATGTCTCTAGCAGTAAACAAATATAATTCAACAATGATACAGACAACTAGCAATGCCTTGTTGGCGAGTCTATTGTTCTAACCTTTTAGAACCTGATTGCATATACAACCCTTGAAAGTCCAATTACAAAGGTAGCTGGTGCCACCAAAAATAGCCACAAACACTTCAGTTGTACCATGTTGACTTTGTTGTTTCATGCCAACTAATTTACCCCTCCACTACCAATTGTGTTCACACAATCCTTCATGGGTTTCTACATTAGTTTGACATTTTGCTAAAGTTTTTTTTTTAAAATATAGATTATCTGTGATCGTCATTACTAAATAATCTCGTGTTCTACATTACTTCATTTTAGTTAATATTTCTTTCTCTCACTTTTTGCTGGTTAGTGCTACTTCCAGTTGGGGCATAGGCTCCTCCATGACACAAGTAGCTGGTCATAAAGATAACAAAGGACAAAAGCACATAGCATGAAGATTGAGAGAATAACTTTTTTGGGTGAATGTGAGAGCATAACTTACCCACCAACTGTGAACGAATAACAAATATATTTGAACAAATAACAATTCAACAAATTAGTAGAAAAGAAAAGTAGAAGACAAAGCACACAAATATCAATGAAACAAATATTCCTCCATCCTATAAAGATAAGCTTGCATATACTCTGGTATGCGAAAGGGCGAAAAAGAAAAAGAAATCTACTACAATCTGTTTCTCAATTTTTACACAAAATATATAATAAGAATTGTAAAAAAAAAAAAAAAAGCATGATGACAGTCAATGTTCACAAAGACACTAAGAAATTACATAAATTTGTGCATGATGTGTCAAATTTAAAAACAAAAAGAATGATCAATGTATTACTCGGGAAAAAAAAAAAAAAAAACCTACAATATAGCATATAATTGTTTACTAATTGGGTATCTCCTGATAACCAATTATCAAAAATTGATCAATTTGTTTTCCCCTTACTTTATCCCTTCAAAAACAACTTTACAAATGGAATATATGCAACAATCTTAAACAGGTGCAGCAGAGAAACAATGCTTCAACCAACAAGCCTCAGTTAAAAACAAAGATATCAAATAGCAATAGCTCTAAAAATTGCATCAATTAATCTAAAATCTATTACGAAATCAGACTTGCCTGCTTCTGCAAATGCTCCACAACACGCACCACGCGCTCAACATCCACGGCCGATTCGCGAGAGAGTTGAGTCGGCACGGCACCCAATTGACTCCAAGCTTGCATTGTCGGCCAAATAGAGCAAATTGGGGATGGGCTTTGAGCAATTGCGGCGGCCCAAAAGTCGACTAGGATGGTGGATCTGTAATTGGTAGGGTGGTGGTGGAGTGTTGATTGAAACCCTAGGAATGTTGGCTTTGAACGAAAAATACTGGCTCCATTTGGAACACTGGTAAAATGCTGCGTTTTCCACCCAAAAAAAAATAAAAAAAAATAAATAAATAAATTCATTTAAGAAGGTGGCTAAAAGTTACTGTAAAATTACAGATATACCTTCTATATTGTTTAAATAAGTCACATAAGTGAATGTGGTTATTTTCTAAAATGGGGGAGGGAAAGTTTGGTTTACTTTTCAAAGTCCTGCTTTTAAATCTTTAATTTGGATTCAACCTATTAATCAAACATATTTTTAATTGTTTGTTTGATAAAGTTTAAACATATTTTTAATTGTTTGTTTGATAAAGTTTAAAATTAAAAATTACAAATTTAGTATTGAGAATTTAATGTTGAAATTTTTTAACTTAAAAACTGTATGATAAAAATTTAAATATTTAAATAAAAAAATTTATTTAATATGTATAAAATTAAATTTGAAATTTATTATTTTTAAATTGTATATATTAATTTTTATTATGATGATGGTGGTGGTGGTGGTGGTGGTGGTGGCGGCGGCAGTAGTGATGGTAGTAATAGTAATAGTAGTAGTAGTAGCGGTGGCATAATAGTGGTGGTGGGGGGGGGCGGTGGCGGTAGTGGTGGCGGTGGGATGGTAGTAGTGGTAGTGGTAGTGGTAGTGGTAGCGGTAATGATGGCGCTAGTAGTAGCGATGGTGACCATAGTAGCGGTGGCGGTGGCATGGTGGCTGTGGTAGTAATGGTGGTAGTGGTGGTGGTGGTAATAGTAACCACGGTGATGGTAGTGTTGGTGGTGTTGATAATGAGTTTATAATAGTATGTGTTGATACTTATGTTTAGTGTTTATAAATTCAGTAAAACTTAAGTAAGTTTCATATCACTTAAATTTTTCTTAAATTTTAGCTTATATTTTAAGAGACACTTAAATTTTTAAGTTATATCATTTGTGATTATCAAACGGATTTAATTGATTATCTCTTATGTTTGGCATGCCCATTTGGACTAAAATAGCCATATATGACAAAATTGATTATTTAGCCAAATAGGACAAAATGTCACATGCAAATCATAATTAATTCATTTTTTCTCTTACAAAAATCAAAAAGTCTATCCCAAACAAGGCTTTTTAGCCCTAAACTGGTCTCATTTGAGAACAAGCTTTTTTAATAATTTTTGACTTTTTGACTAAAATATAATATATAAAAAACTAGTATGTTTGGAAAGAACTTTTTGATTTTTTACGAAAAAATATGAAATAAAATAAAAATAAATAAATTGACATTTTTGTCCTTCAAAAGTTGCTTTTCAATCCATGAGCATGTGACTTCACCTGACATGCTGTCAAGTGAATGATGCAGCAGAGGTACAAGCAGCATGTCAACTATATACATGGGAAATAGGGAGTTGTTGCCACATAATGTTGGTATGGATATAATGGACTTCATCGATTTGTATATGTAAAAATATTTTTACAAAAATATATATATATACAAATTGGGCTTTATTAATTTTGTAATTCGAAAAAAACATCATACAAAAAAAAATTGTTGTAATTTGTTTGACGAAAATGGTTTGTTATAATTTGTGGATTGTAATACTTCTTCCGTCTCAAAATATTAATCCCTTATGTCATGTTGCATTATCCCAAAATATTAGTCACTTTTCAAAAATTAAGGACTATAATAATATAAATTTTCTATTTTGGTCTTCTTTTAAATTCATTAACAATATAAAAAATGCAATTATGACAATAACTGACATGTTGGTTTTGACATAAAGGAGGGGTTCGACACTCTGTCATAGCAGTACAATTATGTCCTCTTTACACGCTATATAGTGGTCCAACTATATGCAAGTTTGACATAAAGGAGGGGTTCAACAGAAATTAGGAGAAAAAAAAATCCAAAAGAAGGGGTAAAAAGGTCATTTGACCTCTATTGTGCCATAGATCACATGATTGCAACATAGGTTTAGGTGTGTAGGATAAAATTGTAGGTTTTTTGATTTTTTTTTTAAGTAACTTTTTGACTTTTAAACTACAACACTTGTATGCCAAACGAGCCATAAAATAGCCAAAAAACTAAAAAACCAACCCACATTCCAAACAAAGGCTTAATATCAGTTTTAAGTGTTGAGTCATGTTATCAAACACCCTTAAAATACAACTTAAATTCCTTCAAAACTTCTCTCTTCTCTCTTTTTTTTTTTTTTAAATATTACTAGTGGTTGGGACGTGCGTTGCACGTGACATCTGATTTTTCATCAATTGTTAGTATTGTAATTATATGTGTCTCTTAAATTAATATGTGAACTTATTTTGGGAAGTATGTTAAAAGTTGACTTTTTGGCTTTTTGTTTTAATTTTTTTTAGAAAAAATGTGCAAAAAAGTAGAGAGATGATGTGATTCAAAAAAATCAAAAAGTCAATAAGTTGGTTTTTAACCCAATTGCCAAAAGAGTATGGCAACTTTATGGGTAAATTGATCTGTATCTAAAATACAACTAAATAATAAATAAATACATACTCGGTCGAAGAAGTTAAATGATAAAACAGTGATATAAACCATGATGGACAATTGTAAATATTATGTATATTAGTATAGAAGCAGACATATGAAATAAAAAAGAGTAGTTGTTTATATAAGATTCTTCATGATTTTTAGAAAATATTATAAATTTGAGAGGGTAAAATTAGGATTTAAAAAAAGTAAAAAACATGGCAGACTCTTCACACTTTTATAATAGTAGTAGATAAAAGGGAGACGGTTTATTTATATTTATATAAGACGCTTAGAAGCAGATATATTGTTTTTGAGTGTTCAAATTCAAAAATAAAGAGATAATTGGTTTATACAGGACTCTTCATGATTTTTAAAAAATATAGTAAATTTGAGAGGGTAAAATTGAGATTTCAAAAAAGCATAAAACATGGCAGGCTCTTCACACGTTTATAACAGTAGTAGATAGTAGATTATCAATCAATCACGCACTTTTTCGCTCTTATCTCTCATCTTTCTTCTCACATTCTGTACATCAATCAATCAAAAAATATATATATATCAGCCCAAAATTATTTTCAAAACTGATAACCAAACAAATTTTTTTTCTTTTTAAATCATGATTCAAAAACTCAAAATTTAAAACATAACTTCACACTCAAATCATAATTTTAAAACTAAACTAAACGGACTCTATGGTACGAGGTGTGTACTATATGCATCATATAACTAAAGAAAAAATGAGCTTCTTGACAAGGAATATCTCCATTTGTGGAAGAAGCAGCAACAAAAATGAGGTTCTGGTGAAGAAATCACGAAGAAAGACATGTTGTAGAAGATAGGGCTATAAGTGGAGGCCAGCTGTCAGCCGTCTGGTGGATCCATCACAAGTGGTCGGCCACCCACTTCCGCCCACTTTTAGTGGCCGACCACCCACTTTTTGTGGCCTGTCGCCCACTTATGGGCCTGGCAGTTTTGGCAGTCTGGTTTTGTCTTGGTCTTTGTGTTTTAAGTCTTTTGGTTTTAGCAAGTGTGCATATCTGTGTTTAAGTTGTTGTTGCTTTGTTTATCGAGTTGTATTTTGTATTTTGGTCGTTATTCGATTCATTACCCAATTAAGAACATCGTGCCAATACAAGTTTTTATTTTTGGTTTCAAATTCAACTTCATTTTCATTCTGCAAATGTGGTGCTCATGATGCAGAAACAATAACTCTTTTCATAAAACTGTAGGGTTTTCCCCGATCATAGTTTTTTACAAAAGAGAGTACAATTTTTCAAAAACAAAAGTAAAAGCTTATCTGAGGCTATACATGTGCTGAACTACTAAAATAAAAGAAACTAAGCAAAAAAGTACAAAAATCGGCGCTAGTCATCTCAAGCTCGAGAGGCCCTTTTCGTCCTCTTTTTCGGAGGGGACTCAGGGGCACTGTCTCCGTCATCACCGCTATAAGAATCAGACTCTGAGCCAGCGCCGGTTTAATCATCTATGCTCCCTGCCTCAAAGCCAGCCTCGGCGTCATCTCCGTTCCCTAACCCCAAGCTAGCATCATTGCATCTGCTCTCTGACTTAGAGTGTTGGCTCACTACTTTCTTAGAGTCACTGGCCTCAGTATCATCCCCGCTCAATACGGGCTCAGACTCACTGCTCTGGCTCTGAGCACCCCTGTCTCTGCCTCGACCTCGACGTTCATCTTGGCCGCGTGCTAGGGACTATCTACCTCTTATCCCTACCACCGGAGAAGGTGCCGCTGGCACCGCTGCTGCTGGTGTCCTCGGTACGGATGGGATTTGGAAAACAAATGTCGACATATTAGATACAATGTATCTATGTAGAATGAGTGCGAAAGGTACAGTATGAGTACAGTGTGTCAGTGCAGTAAATCAACGCAGTGTGGGGTGGTGTGAATGTTACGGTATGTGTACCAGTGGAAATGTAATAGTATGGTGCACAACAGTGTGAGGTAGCAGTGAAATGTATGTAGAAAACAGGAAAAAATACCTGGATACCTTGGTGTGGTGAAGGTGGTTTGGAAATACTCTTTTGATCCACTGGGGCACTCGAGTTCCTCAGCTCTGAAAAGGAATAAACACTCCAGTCGGGGTGCCAGAATTAGCACTTCGATGGACAAGTCAGTATCTACTCTCTGGATTACTTGTATTTTAAGTTAAGCATAATGATTCTCCCATACCTCTTTCTGCCTGATGCTCTTCTATTTATATCTTTTTTTTCTTGGGCCTCGGGGCTGGGCCCACTTTCTATTCGCCGTATAACTATTTACTCGGCTCCTTTTGTTGCAAACCACTTCTCACTTAGCTCCTTACTCAACCGGCTATTTGGCCGAATAGGTTAGGATATAAATGTGCAAGACGGGGCTGAATGCAACGTATATATTTTGACTCTCCAGGTCCATTTATTCGGCCTCTTTACGACTCCTAATATTCGGCCCCCACAATTGCCCCCCAAGCACTCCACTAATGACAGTTAGCTGGAGTGTTTGGTTTCGAACTCGAAAAGTCAGAGCCGAAATTCGGCAGCTAACCTCATTCCAATGCGGATGTCAGAGCACACGCCTCTCGGCTATCATTTCAACTTCCCGCCCCTTCGTACGCTTCCATTTATTGTGATTTAAAATCTTATCGTCTTTTCGCACACACATTTTTTGATGCTTAAGAGTTTTTGGACTGCCTTCAGACTTACCTCTGCAACATCCATTCATCTTATATTGCTCTCTCCGTCTCTTGTAAGTTCTCTTCCTCTCTGCATCGAATCCCTTCTCCTAGTTTGCCTTTAGTTTAGTACGCTCCTGTAGGCTGACCAAAATGGCAAAACATCTGAAAGACCTCCTCTCCACGGATCGAATCTTTGGCTTTTGATGCCATTTTTCTATCCCTGATGACGTCTGTCTGTCGCTTGTGACAGACGTCACCCTCGATATGGAGAGCGATGATGAAAGCACAATCGTCTTCCCTCTCTTATCAATTGCAGAGGGCGGAATCCGTTTCCGCTTCATCCATTTCTTAGGGCTGTCCTTCGCCATTGGGGTTTAATCTCCTCCTAACCCAATGTCAACTTTTATTGAATCGTAATGGGATTATAGAGCTAAATCGTCGCCTTAGGATTAACCTCGGCATACCTGCTATTTGGCATTGTTACGCCTTGGCCAAGTTTTCTGGTCGGCATGGACACTATTTCCTTAAGGCTAAGGACACCGACCATCAACTAGTGACTATGCTTTCCAGCTCTGGAAAGCGAGCCGATGATGTTATGGTCGTCGTCTGAGGTAATTGGGAATTCGGTGAAGGCGAGGATCGCCTTGATCTTATTCCTAGACGGAGGGGCGAACCAGGTGGCCGTATATCTTTTTGCGTTTATTTTTCTTGTATTTATAAAGTTTCATTTTTGTGATCCCATGGTTTTGCTTGTGCAGGAAATGATTTGAAAAAAGTTTTGACTTCAACCGACGACGCCGTTCTTTCAGAAATTAAAGTCGCGCTCAAATATTTCAGCCGTCCGAGTCTTCAGAAGCAAGGAAGGTCGGCCCACATTCTCCTTCGGTACGAGCCGACACACACGACGTTTTCGGCGGCAGAAAACATCCCAATTCCGAGGGGTGAGAAGTCTTTTACGGCTCTTATTTTGACCGACTTCAAAAACTTGCGGTAAGTTGGTTTAGAGAGGTCCGATTCAGAGCGGGTAGAAGTAGCTGAGGTAGACGAAGCCGAAGCTGAAGTAGACAAGGCTTTGAAGTTGGCCTTTAAGGAAGCCGGCCTTAATTCAGATAACCCTCCGTCCACTTCGGGCCGAGGGGACCTTTCCTTTGACGACATTTTTACCGATTTAGAAGACCTTCCCAGCGCATACCTCGAAGAGATGGCTGGGTTAAACCTCATACAACTTGCCAAAAAGAAAAAAGCGGAAAGAATGGCCACGCGGTGAAGAGCAGAGGCCATTCGATCTAAAATGCCACCTGCAGCCGAAGCTCAGCCCTCCCTGCCTGTAATCGAGGAGGAAACGGCTCAAACCCGAGGTGCTGAGTCCGAGGCGGTTGTGCAGGCCGATCAAGAGGCTGAGCAAAGGGCAGAGAAGCGTCCTACCGAGGTCGAGGCCAGCTTAGAAGAAAATCGTGCTGAGAAATGGCCGCGTTTAGAGGAGTCGGATGTGATGGTGCCTTTTGTCATTCAACCAAAGATAAAAAAAAACACGCCGATCTCCTTTGACGCGTCGGCTATTAAAGACCCAGCCGTCGCGTTGAGCATGGCTACGTCCGTCTCATTGTCGGTTGACAAGGCAGCTTTTCGGGCGGAGCCGGATCTACTGGCGATAGCATTAGCCGCTCAATCGGCTCTTCTGGTATATACCTTGACCTTGTTTTTCCCTTTTATGCAAATATTGTGTTGGTTTTAATTTCCTGTTTTGCAGACGGTCGGGAGAATAGCCGAGATAGGCCGTCGCTAGCATGACGCCATCGACGACTTGGCCGTTTACAATCGGAGGTAGAGGGCCAGAGGAGCAGGGCCAATTTCGAAGCAGCGAGGGCGAAGATGGAAGGCGTGAGGGCCGAGGCCGAGATGGAGGGGGCCAGAAATGCGAACCAACTGAGATTGGCCGCCGAGAAGAGGGCAGACGCGAGCGAAGATGCGCTCAAGTTAGCCTAAGAGGCGATTGCCAAACTGGAGGCTGAATTGGAAGAATCGAAAAAGGCAAAGGAAACAGCCGACTTCGAGGCTTCCAAGGCGTACGAGGCCGAGCAAAGCGCTGCTCTCGCGAATTATGTGGAAGAAGTCCCCAAATTTGAAAATCGGGGATTCAAACACGGCTGGCTCAAAGCCCTTGCTGCTGCTGATGTGACATTGGCTATGCCGATTCCATACGAGCAAATGAATGTTGAGCCGCTGGAGTCTGACTCCAAGGATTGATTTGGGCGACACTTCAGTTGTTTTTGTTTAGGGATTTGGAATTGTTCGTTTAGTAGTTTTTACTTACGTGTAAAATGACTACAGTTTTTAGGTTTTTGCTAAGCATTTTCATGCAAACTTGTAGCTTTTTATCTAGTAGTTTTCACATGTAAAATGGCTACAGTCTGTGCCCAATTTACTAATGAAAATTTCCTTTGTGTTTGACTATTATTTGTGCTTGATTTTTCTACTGATGAATGGTATTGCTTCTCGCTATCTTGGATAAAACATTCATGTACACTTGCCGATTAGATAACTAGGCAACTTCGTAATTTATTCTCGTCGAATCGCCGATCAGATTAATAAATCTAATCTTGCCGAATATTATTAGTTCATGGAGTGGCTGCGGCATAAATCGATCGGCATCGGGCTTAGATATTTAGCCGATCAGATTAATAAATCTGCCCTTGCCCCAGCCAGTGCATGAGCTCCAAAAGCTGAATAATATGAGTTCATGGAGTGGCTGCGGCATAAATCGATCGGCACTGGGCTTAAATATTTAGCCGATCAGATTAATAAATCTGCCATTGCCCCAGCCAGTGTATGAACTCCAAAAGCCGAATAATATGAGTTTGTGGAGTGGCTGTGGCATAAATCGATCGGCAACGGGCTTAAATATTTAGCCGATCAGATTAATAAATCTGTCCTTGCCCCAGCCAATGCATGAGCTCCAAAAGCCGAATAATATGAGTTCATGGAGTGGCTGCGGCATAAATCGATCGGCATCGGGCTTTTGGAGTTTAGCATTAATGAAATCGCCTCGGGGGCGCTGCACGCATTAGGACTAAATGGGATGGGTTCTTCGCGCCAGTGATTCCACTTATCGTGTTTAGATTCAATTTAAACCAGCTTGTTGCGGAAGGTTAGAGAAGTGCGAATGTCAAATAAACTGTTCTTTAACAGTAGAGGAGAAGGGGGAACATTGGCTGAGCTAGACATTGAAATGAATCGCAGCAGCGAGCCCACACGCACGGGAGGTAGGACGTGCAGGGAACGGGGAAACGTCAGCTCCCAAGTCGTCGAAGCAGATCACCCGAAAAGAGAAACAACAACGGGGAAGCTCCCCGCGACCGTGACCGAGAAATGAGCCCGATACGACGCCATGACCGTTGAGTTTTGCAGTTTTTGTGGAGAATAAACCGATGACGGAGGCGGATTCTATTATTAACGACCCAAGTGTAGCAGTCGAGTTTGCTTGACAGATTTTTCCACCGGAAGTCCAGCAGTCAATGGTTGGTCGACAGGATTTCGAAGTATTTCGAGAGGGCATCCATGGAGCAATGAGAGGGCTGTATACCGCCTACGAAGTTGGCATGCGTCTGCGCGCCGCGCGGCGAGAGATAGAGAAGAAGGACGAACACATTCGAAACTTGGAGGCTCGTGTGGAGAAGGCCGAACGCGAGCTAAGGAAGGTCCAAACTACCGAACCGCGTGTGACCGGACAATCCAACCCGATCGTGGATAAAAGAGTGACCCAACAGCTGTTAAGCCATGCGATTGCCGATCGAGATACGGCAAGTATGTTCACAGTAGAGAATGCGAAGGCCGCGGCCTATAAACGAGGCTTCCACGAAGGCCGAAAAGTCGGGATAGAGAAGACCAAGGAGAAACTCGCAAAGGAGGTATGCCGATGTGAGAATCGGGGCTTTCGGCATGGGTGGATTAAGGCTCTCTAAGGCGCCGAGGCACTCCAAGGAGCGGGAGTTGAATCGGCGTCGCCATTGTATCAGCATCATCACTTTCCATTTGGCGCTTTCGAAATTGAGAAGAGTGATGATGAGGGTGATGCCGAATAGAATTGAATATATTGTAAACGCTCCAACACAGATTGGGCGTCATCTTTGTATCTACTGGATAACTTAATAAAATACTTTGAAAGCGTTTCATTTTGAATGTTTGTATGCTTTATTGTATGCTTTAATGTATGTTTTTCGTTTGGCACTTTCGTTTAATGTTTGCATGTTTTAATTTGTTTATGCGGTTTGCGCCGGCTCAACTTAATTAAGCATTTCATTTTGAATGTTTGTATGCTTTAATGTATACGGTTTTTGCCGGTTCAACTTAACGAAGCACTTCACTTTGAATATTTGAATGCTTTAACTTTCGTGTAGGGTGCTCTGATTTCGGAGCCTTATTCGGCCCAAACGTGTTATGCACGGCTCTGGCTCTGAATTCGAAGGCTTTTTATCTACGAAGGACACTCGAATTCGGAGTCTTTTTTGGCCCATAATTCCAAATCCGGAGCCTTTTTCGGCCCAAATGTGACAATTCCAAATCCAGAGTCTTTTTCGGCCCAAACGTGACCTACACGGATGGGGCTCCGAATTTGGAGACTTAAATATTGGCCAATCGTGATATCCACGAAGGGCACTCCAAATCTGGAGGCTTTATTCGGCCCATAATTCCGAATCCGGAGGCTTTATTCGGCCCAAACGTGACTTGCACGGATGGGGCTCCGAATTAGGAGACTTAAATATTGGCCAATCGTGATATCCATGAAGGGCGCTCCGAATCCGGAGGCTTTTTCGGCCCATAATTCTGAATCCGGAGTCTTTATTCGGCCCAAACGTGACCTGCACGGATGGGGCTCCGAATTCGGAGACTTAAAATTAGCCAATCGTGATATCCACGAAGGGCGCTCCGAATCCAGAGGCTTTATTCGGCCCTAACGTGACCTGCACGGATGGGGCTCCGAATTCGGAGACTTAAATATTAGCCAATCATGATATCCACGAAGGGCGCTCTGAATCCGGAGGCTTTATGCGGCCCAAACGTGACCTACACGGATAGGGCTCCAATTCGGAGACTTAAATATTGGCCAATTGTGATATCCACGAGGGGCGCTCCGAATCCAGAGGCTTTATCCAACCCAAACGTGACCTGCACGGATGGGGCTCCGAATTCGGAGACTTAAATATTGGCCAATTGTGACATCTACGAAGGGCGCTTCGAATCCGGAGGCTTTATTCGGCCCAAACGTGACCTGTACGGATGGGGCTCCGAATTCGGAGACTTAAATATTGGCCAATTGTGATATCCACGAAGGGTGCTCCGAATCCAGAGGCTTTATCCGGCCCATACGTGACCTACACGGATGAGGCTCCGAATTCGGAGACTTAAATATTGGCCAATCGTGATATCTACGAAGGGCGCTCCGAATCTGGAGGCTTTATTCAGCCCAAACATTGACCTGCACGGATGGGGCTCCGAATCCGGAGACTTTTGAACTGAATTGCACGATGAGGAAACGGGAAACTTTGTATTGCAAAAGTGAAATATGTAGAAGTATCAAGCCCCACAAGTCGGGTCAATGATAGAATTTACGTAAATGCATGGAATTCCAAGGCCGTGGCAGACTTCTCCCAGACATGTCTTTGAGCCGATATGCCCCTACTCCCGCAACTGAGTCGTTCTGATAAGGGTCGTCCCAGTTCGGTCCCAATTTTTCGTCGGCCGAATTCTTGGCAGCTGGAAGCACTCTCTTCAGGACCAACTCTCCTGGTGTGTAGCGGCGCAGTTGAACACTCTGATTATATGATTTAGCAAGCTGCTGTTGGTAGCGTGCCATGGATGCAAGGGCGCGGTCTCTTCGCTCTTCAATCAGAATCAAGTCCAAAGCCAACATCATGTCGTTTCGACCCAAATAAAAAATTATTGATTTCAATGTTGGGAGGCCGATCTCGAAGGAGATGATTGCCTGTGTTCCGAAACACAAAGCGAACGGCGTTTCCCCGTAGATCGTCTCGGTGTTGTGCGATGAGCCCATAATACGCTCGACAGTTCTTTAACCCATCAGCCTTTCGCCTTCTCCAACCTCTTTTTGATGCCGTCTAAAATGGTTTTATTGGAGGCTTCAGCTTGGCCATTACTCTGTGGATAAGCCGGGGTGGAAAAGTAGGGCCGAATACCATACTTGCCGCAAAGTTCTCGGTAGACTCCACAATCAAACTGGGTGCCATTGTCTGATATAAGTGCTCTGGGAATGCCGAACCGCGTTATGATATTTCTCCATATAAAATGCTTCACGTCGGTATCTCGGATGTGCATTAGTGCCTCCACTTCTACCCATTTTGTGAAATAATCAGTCGCGACGATCAGAAATCGTTTGTTACCCGGAGCATGAGGGAGCGGTCCGACTATGTCAAGTCCTTATTGAGTGAACGGCCAAGGGCTGGTTATGGAGCTTAATTCTTCAGCAAGCAGGTGAGTCAGAGGAGAGAACTTTTGGCACTGTTCGCACTTTTTCACGTAACACTCGGCATCGGCTCTCATTGTCAGCCAGTAATACCCTTGTGTCACAGCTCAATGAGCCAAAGAGCGCCCGCCAGAATGTGCGCCACAACTGCTTGTATGTATTTCAGTCAGAAGCACTTCGACTTGTCCGGATGCACGCATTCCAGATATGGACCAGAAAGGGATTTTTTATAAAGCTTTCCTTGTGGATCCAAGTAGTATCGCAGGGCTTTGTTTCGTAACTTGTGCGCTTCTTTCTTGTCCGCTGGGAGCTGTTCGAAAGACAGGAATGCAGCAATGGGGTCCATCCAACTCGGTCTTGACTCTATGATATTGACCTGGACTTCCTCCGAAGGGCCAATGCTCGGCTCCCAGATGAAACCTACTTTGATGGTCTATTTAATCTCTGAGTTAATGGCGGAGGCTAGGCAAGCCAGGGCATCTGCATGCGTGTTCTGATCACGTGTTATTTGATTCAATTCATGATGGTCAAATTTTGCCAGCAAGGAGTTAGCCGTTTTCATGTAAGCCGTCATACGATTATTTTTGGCCGCATACTCCCCTTTTAGTTGATTGATCACCAGTTTTGAATCGCAAAATACAAGCAAACGCCGAGCACCCAGAAGATGTGCATTCCTCAAACCGGTTAGAAGGGCTTCGTATTCGGCCTCGTTATTTGATACTTCGAAGCTGAGTTTGATGGCCTGCTCAATTATTGCGCCATCGGGAGCCATGATTACTACCCCGGCTCCACTGCCCCGTTGATTGGATGACCCGTCACAATACAACTGCCAAATGTCCCCCACATAAATTCTCCAATTCGGCTTGGAGTGAGTTTGGTTGGTCTTGAAGTCAGCAACACCCCCCGTGAATTCGGCTACAAAATCAGCAAGCACTTGTCCCTTGATTGAGGTTCTAGGCAGAAATTGAATATCGTACTGGCTGAGTTCGAGGGCCCATTTCGAAATGCGCCCTGATGCTTCTGCATTACGTAGTACTGATCAGAGGGAGTAATCTGTCAGTACCCCGATGTTATGCCCCTGGAAGTAATGGATCAGTTTTCTTGCCGCCATGACTAGGGCTAGGATGAGTTTTTCTAGTGGAAGGTAGCGGGTTTCGGCATCAACCATTACCTTGCTCACATAATACACTGGTCGTTGCTCTCCAAGCTCTTCCTTCAATAATACGGCGCTAACAGCCCGGTCGGAGACGGCCAGATACAAAATGAGCGGGTCACCTACCAACGGTGTTGTCAAAAGTGGAACAGATCAGAGATAAGACTTCAGACCGTTAAAAGTGGCTTCGCACTCAGAGGTCCATTCAAAAGCTTTACCCTGCCGTAGTGTCTGAAAGAATTGTCGGCAGCGATCTATGGAACGACTAATGAACCTATTGAGTGCGGCAGCCATCCCTATCAACTTCTGAACCTCCTTGACCAATCAAGGGGAGCCAAGTTCTAGGATTGCGGTGATTTGCCTCGGATTGGCTTCGATTCCTCGGTGATTGACAATGTAACCCAAGAATTTGCTAGAGCCGATCCGGAACGCACATTTGGAAGCGTTCAGCTTCATTCTGTATTTGCGTAGAATGCTGAATGTGTCTTCCAAATCGGCTAGATGAGTTTGCTCTTCTTTGGACTTGACCACCATATCGTCAATATAAACTTCCATAGTGTGGCCGAGTTGCTCCTTGAACATAGTAGTCATTAGCCTTTGGTAAGTTGCCCCTATATTCTTCAACCCAAAAGACATAACCTTATAGCAATAGGTTCCTCTTGGGGTGAGGAATGCAGTTTTGTCTTGGTCGTCCGGATGCATGGCAATTTGATAGTAGCCTCTGTAGGCATCAAGGAAGCTCATACGCCGGTGACGTGCCGTAGCATCTACAAGTTGGTAAACAATCCTTGGGGCAAGCTTTGTTTAGGTCAGTGAAATCAACGCAGACACGCCAAGTCCCATTCTTTTTCTTCACAATCACAGTATTCGAGAGCCATGTGGGATAGGTCACTTCCCTGATAGCTCCGGCTTCAAGCAACCAGTCAACCTCTTCAACAACAGCGGCAGTGTGCTCTGCAGCTGACCGCCGGCTTTTCTGAATAATCGGCTTGCATTTAGGGTCAACATTTAAATGGTGCTGCAAAACAGACGGATCTACACCCGACATCTCATACGGAGTCCACGCAAATACATCAAGGTTGCCGAGCAGGAAGGAAATTAGTTGCTGCCTGTCGGCTTGACTCAGGGAGGTGCTGACCATGAAAAACTTGTCTGGGTTTTCATCAATCTCAACTCGATTTAGGGCTTCTGTGGCTTTTTCACTGGGGAGCCGCCTAACATCGTCGAGGCTCTCTCGATCTGGCACCTCAATAGAATTCACTTGCAACTCTTTTGGCATCTTTCCAACAAGGAGATAACATGCTTGTGTCGATTTCTAAGAGCCACGGATTTGCTCAATGCCACGTTTTTACTCAATGCCACGTTATGTCAGGAAGCGTAGCAGCTGATGATAAGTGCTTGGCACGGCCTGCATAGTATGCAACCAAATTCGCCCCATAATGAGATTGTACGGCGACGGTAGCTTGACAACCAAGAATTCCACATCTACTGTTCAGGAGCCCGCTCGAACGGGTAGTGTGATCTTCCCCAACGGGTATTCTGGATTCGCGTTGAAGTCGAATAATGGATAAGGAGCTGGAGAAAGATCCGATTTGGAGAAGCCGAGTTTGGTGAATGTTTTGTAATACATAACTTCCGATGTGCTCCCCGGATCAATGAGTACGCGCTCAACAGTGAATCGGTTTATGCGTAACTCGATTACCAAGGGATCGATGTGGGGAAGTGTCACTTCGGTCAAATCTGAATCATTGAAAACAATGCTCGCAACTTCATGGGGCCGTTTAGCTGGAGTGAGTTGATTTTGAGGGTCGGGACTCGACTGAATCGTATGCACCGCGGATGACATTGGCAGGCTGTAAATCATGTGGATCACGCCGAGTGGAGGTAAATTCTGCCGTAAGGCTATTGCTTTGGTTGAGTTGCCTTTTCGAACGTACTGTTATAGTCGACTATCTTGTACCAATTCCTCCAGGCGATCCTTCAATGCATAACAACTCTCAGTATTATGGCCGTGATCCTTGTGATACTCGCACCGTCTATCCCGTCTTCTCGTTTCGGGAGGTCCCACCATTTTGGATGGCCATTTGAAGAACGTAAGGTGTTGGACTTTGGACATAACCGCGCTGATTGGCTCTAACAACTCCGTGTATTTCTTGTCTACGCACCTTGCGCGCCTGCCATCGACTTGCAGTTGTTCATTTGCTCGGTGGGGGCATTGGTCGCTTGATCGGCGAGAATCCCGTCTCTTGTCTCGTTTAGCCCGATGCCGTGGTTCAGGGCTCAGAGGTGGTATAGAATTTAACGGCTGAGCAATTTCAGAAGGGGCCATCTTGTTGGCCACGTTTCCGGCTTTAACCCGCAAGGCGTCATCTTCCACTTTGCAGTATTCCTCAACTTTCTTTATCAACGACCAGACTGTTTTGGGGGGTCTTCTAGTCAAGGAGCTGCGGAGAGCACTGTCAGGATGCAAACCCATTTTGAAGGCGGTGATGGCCATGGAGTCGTTGCAAGCATCATCAACAAGATTAAAGCACTCCCAATAGTGCGCCGAATATGCTCTTAGTGTTTCTCCTGGCTGGATCTGCATTGCCCAGAGAGAGTCGGCTTGTTTCGGCTGGACCTCGTTGGTGATGAATCTTGCCCTAAAGGATTTTTGTAATTGATGGAAACTCTTAATCGACGCCGGCTCCAACTTATAATACCATTTGACTGCCAACGGTCCCAAACTGCTTAGAAATATTCTGCACATGAGAGCTTCGTCGTCTGGATGCAACGTCATGGCTTGCTTATAGTGACGGATATGATCTATGGGATCTGATTTCCCGTCTTACAAGGTGAACGACAGGGCTTTGAACTTCTTGGGTAGTACTGCCTTTGCGATCCGTCGCACAAAGGGATCGTGCTGGTCCTCTTCGTCTGAACCATTTCGTCTTCACTTATGCCTTATATGTGGACTCTCTTCAGAGAAACTGGTAGTTTCGGGTTGTCCCTTCTTCTTGGGCTCCGGGGATAACGAGTCGGAGTCGTTATCAGTGTCTTGTTGTTGGGCTCGAAGTCGTCAACCACCTGCCCTCAGAGGTCGTTCTGGATCTTGGTGTATAGCTTGTTTGGACTTTGCCACTTCCAAGGCCAAATCCTGACGGAGGTGTTTGTTCTCAGCAATCATGTTCTCCAACCTCTGTTCATTTTGCTTTGCCTATTCATGATTGCTTGCATTGTCTCATGCGCTGAAGTCGACGGTGAGTCGAAGTTCAAGGCGCGTCTTGTGGCGATAGTCTCTAGTCCCAACATGTTTGTTAGGGTGAGATCATCTCTTGGTGTAGTTTCATCAGCAATTATTGAAGGATCTTCCGTTGCGCCCGCCATGGATGTGGTTGAGTATTCCCACAGACGGCGCCGATTGTGGTGAAGGTGGTTTGGAAATACTCTTTTGATCCACTGGGGCACTCGAGTTCCTCAGCTAACAACCTGAAAAGGAATAAACACTCCGGTCGGGGGTGCCAGAATTAGCACTCCGACGGACAAGTCAATATCTACTCTCTAGATTACTTGTATTTTAAGTTAAGCGTAATGATTCTCCCATACCTCTTTCTGGCTGATGCTTTTCTATTTATATCTTTTCTTTCTTGGGCCTCGGGGTTGGGCCCACTTTCTATTCGCCGTATAACTATTTACTCGGCTCCTTTTGTTGCAAACCGCTTCTCACTCGGCCCCTTACTCAACCGGCTATTTGGCCGAATAGGTCAGGATATAAATGTGCAAGACAGGGCTAAATGCGACGTATATATTTTGACTCTCCGGGTCCATTTATTCGGCCTCTTTACGACTCCCAATATTCGGCCCCCATACTTGGAGATCAAGCAACGTTTCTCCCTCTGCACCATGCTAGTCAGAGAAGCAACCAGCTGAAGTAGGCCCTTGTAGACGTCCCCGAACATCCCGGGAGGGAAATCCCGTTTTGTTCATTTGGGCTCACTACAGTTCAGGACTCAATGTTACGGTCTTGTATCTAATCTCGCAGAGTGCAATGCAAGACCGATGAATCATCAAAGAGTCCAAATCTGGCAAATCGTTTTGGAAAACAGATTTTTTAGAAAGAAGTGCCAGACATGGACTGCTTTGCCAGATACAGAGTCGCCACCTAAATATTTTATTTTGGGGAAATTTAGGAAACCCTGACTCGTTGCGTAAGGCCACGTGTCCGTCATCACCAAAGTTGTCTCGGCTCGGGAACTTGGGTACGATTGGGGAAGGTCACTTCATGAGCACCCCCGCTCGCCCGATCAAAGATCGGCCTCTACTAACCATGATATCTAGTTTTGAAAACATTATGTGCTCTTATTTCGATTAATTAGCTAGAATTACTATGTGATGCGCACAGCAAAACAAGTATAGACTAGATCGCCTAATTTGGAACAAAGCATTGCATATCCGTTTGTTTGGAAATGTTTTGAAATTTGCTACTCGCAAGTAGGCTAAAATACGAATTTCAATGAATTATCCTAATTCAAGTAATCCAACCTTCACCCACAGGCATTTAGGCAATTTATCACATAAGCAAATAGCCACATGGTAAGCATGCTGTCATGTTAACATTCACACTCATGTGAGATGCTAAAGCATAAATACTTACATTATATTCCAAGCCAAAACAGAAAACTTGTTAGCAATCATGCATGATCCAAGTCCATGTTAAGTGCCTAATGCATTACATACAAAATGCAATCTAGAATAGGCTCGGCTAATCCTAGGATGGTATGTGGAATGTGACAAGTAACACGTATTCAAGTTAGATTTGGAATACTTATGCAGTTATCATGATGCGCCGAGCCCGGTGCATGCAAGACAGATGAATGAATGCATGCATGCATAGCATAAGGTATGCTAATTGAAATATGCCTTAAATCTAACCATTATAAGCAGTTTAAATAAAAGGGAGAAAGAAAATGGGGTTAGAAGACATGCACACACGCACGCACACTTATTACAATTGTGCCATCGCTCGGAGGGTCCGAAAGAATAATACGGGCCACCTAATTAACTAACTCACAAGCTAATTAATTATTACAGAACCAAATGAATAACTAGCTACAACTAATTATTACACAACTTAATTAATTAACAAATTAATTAACTGATTAATGAATGACAACAAGCAAGTAGGGAAAGCAGTAAACGGTGCTATTCCAGCTCTGTTTGAAGAAGGGAGGCATGCATGCTCGCTTCGGTTCTTCGCCTCGAAACGCCTTCCGGTTGCTCTTTAGAGGCTCTGTTTGCAGGGTGTCTTTCAGTGCTTGTTGCTGAAACTTACCAAAACACTGCAAGGGAAGTCACCAGTGGCCTGCCGGCCATGGAGGGAGATCTGACGGCCAAGGATGGTCCATTGCCGGCCAAGGGTGGCATACTGCCGGCCATCAGTGGCAGGCTGCCGGCCACTGGTGTGTTGTGACACCAAACTACAACGAAGCACAAAATAGAGAAAAGGGAGGGCTTCCCAAGGACATGTACGCACCATGGCACTCCAAATCACCTCAAAACATCAAGGGAGAGGCCAAGTCGGATCCACGACCATCAATCACGCATCCCGATGCATGATGGCCAAAGATCCAACTTGTGCAAATCCATATGAAAATGAATGCACAAATAAAGCAAGTAAAGCCTAGAACTCTATCATGAATCATCAAGAGCTTCGGCGACTGAGAATTGAGGTGCGTCCCATCACTTGAAGTATGAAAGGCCCCTCATTCCTCGTGCTCGGATTAATACTTAATCCAAGTAATGTAACATATAAGCATGGCAAACATGCAACATGACCTAAGTGTGCAAACATGCAACTAACCCAAGCATGCAACAAGCATATAAGCATGATGTGAGGTGACAACCTTGGGCAACATGACAAAATGCAACATGAACACGCGAGCATGCAAGGTATGCGAAGCTAAACAAGTATGCGACAACATACGAAATGAAACAAGCATGCGACAACATGGTAAGATGGGCTTACACCAAAGATGGACGGCTCTCAACTAGGTCCAAATCAGTAGCCAAAGCGATGAATTAAGCCACGCAACATACTCAAGCATGCGAAATGCGAAAGGTTCAACAAAGGGGGCCTAAAAGGGGCAACTCTCAAAAGTGCCTAAGAAGTGACAAACGTGCAAGTGTAACAACACTATATGCACTGAAATGAGATGATAAATGATGCCAAATCATTTAAATAGCTCAAGGATAGCACGCGTGAATCACCGAAACACGAAGCTTGCAAGGCCAATTACACTACAGCTATGCGAAGCATGAAGGATATGGCAAGGGTAACCCAAAACAGTCCTAGTACGTACTGATATGAGACTAAAACGTGCATGGAAGTAAGCCAAAGCAAGCTAGCATACAATGCTAAAACATAGAACATGCAAGGCTATAAAAGAGGCAATGCACTACACCTATGAGAACCAATCATGGCATGACTTGGACAACCAAAAATAGAGTTACATCATGGTATATTAGGACCCAAAATGTACTGAAATGATGAGCCAAAGGCTTAGGCTAAGTGGCATGCACAAAAGTCCACTCTTGAGGCATAGAGCACAAGCTATACAAAGCATTCAAGGCATGTCAAATGCAAGTGTATGACAACATTTCATGGATTGAAATAGCATGTGGAATGAGGGCAAGGCATGCAAACATCACATGTATGACATGATAGAGGCCTTAAAACCCAAGACTAGCCTAAGCATTTACACTATAGCTATACAAAGCATGAGTGATATGGTCATGGCAGCCCAAAACAGTCCTAGAACACTTCAAAATAAGCATAAAATCAAGTTTGAGCAAAGCCAAAATATGCTAGTATGATGAGTCAAAACATCATGCACAAAAGGCTAGTAAACAAGATTTGTTCTACACCTATATGGAGCATGCAAAGGATGATCAAACCAACTATGGATAGGGTCATAACATGCCAAATGATGACCAAATACATGCTGAAATGTAAACCAAACAAGCTAAAATGACATGGCATGGCATGGAGCATATGAAGCTAGTTTAGGGGATTTACATTACAAGTGCATCATGGAAGTATGGAGTGACAAAACCAACCCAAAACAGATTCATGGCATGGTAAAACATCACCAAAAATGGACTGAAATGGACTCAACAAAGACTATGCACACATGCTACTTTGATGAGCTATAAATGGAGTTACATTACACATGCTAGATGCAAGCAAGACATGACCAAACCAGTCTTGGACAGGGCCAAGGCAGGTCCTAGAAGTCACAAAAAAAGGCCTGGACCAAGCCTCAAAAATGCATAGAGGGATGGTCCTTTGGAAGGCCAAAAATGCAAGTAAAGAGGAACACAAAGAGAGGGGACTACCCCCTCTGATTTAGGACCTCAAAACCTCACCTCTACCACTGAAATCCCACTGGATTCAAGTGGTGGGAAGGCCAAACCAAGGCTAGCTCGGAGGCCTCCAAATATGGCTTAAAACAAAGCCAAACAAAGCATGCAAGGGGGCTACATACCCCAAACAACAAAATGACCTTAACCAAACTTAAAAGAACTTAAAAGCCAGACTTTTTTCAGTTATAAGAAAAGCCTAAAACAATATGCAAAGAGGGCTAAAGCAAGGTGCAAGAAAGTGCAAAAATGGGGGAAATGCTCACCCTTGAAGACCCTCTTTGAAACCAGCAACTTTAGGGGGATGGAGACCAGTTTTCAGAGCTTAAGAATTCCTTCCAAGAAGCTTAGTCCAATGGTGGTGGTGTATATCTATGTGTTGTAGTGTAAAAGTGCAAGGAAATCCAATTTCTAAGCACTAAACACAAGCAATATAGAGAGAAAGAGAGGTTTTTTTCTCTTCAAAAGTTCAGCACCCTGTCTAAGGAAGAAGCCTCTTCCTTATATAGAGGAAAGAAAAGCCAAAGCTTCTTCAAGAAGCTTTGCAAGGCCTTCATCCCTCCATACACGTGTATGGAGGGGAGCAAACAAAAATCCAACTGGCTCAAAAGATCTAGAGGAAAACCAGCTGAGATAGGGGGGTGCCGGCCATCAGTAATGGCCGGCAGTGGCACACTGATGGCCGGCAGGGCTTCATCAGTAGCCGGCAGGGACAAAGCCATAGCCGGCAATGCCATGCCATGGCCGGCAGTGCACCAGGAGGGCCACTCTGAAAGGACCAAATCAGGGTCCAAAAATGAGGCAGAAAGGATACAAGGTCCGGGAAACTCGAACCGGTGACGTTCCACTGCGATAGTCGAGTGTTGGGCGAGCAATCGAACCAGTTGTTGGGTGTACCTACAAGCACAACCAAGTCTTGAGGACGGTCAAAAATGGTATGTCTACAGTTGTCCCTCTTTGACAGAACTCGGAAGTCACAAAGTGACGGGAGTGAATGTCAAAGCCCAGAGACGACCCATTTTTGACAAGGCCGAAGACTCAGACAATTAATCAATATGGCATGTAGAGATGCGCTCGGAAGTTGGGGCAAAATGCAAACGGTATGCAAGATGACTAATTATCACTCCAAGAATGCTGTAACGAAGCAAATCATGCAACAGTTTTAAGCAGGTGAACAACAGTCCTACATATTCCGATAGGAAGGATGTAAGAAAATTATGCAATTCTTACCACGTTTCACGCGGAGTGCATACAATACCTGTGCGGCTCGTCTGGTTGCACCAGCTTCAAATGAACCGTACATACAATATCGTGCTTGAAAAAGAAATAAACTTAACAGGTACAATATCGTTAGGAATATGCATAACAATGCATTTGAAAAAAGTGTGACAACGCATGCGAAGTATGCATTAACACATGTAAGTAAAGCATACGCGACAACGCATACAGTGTGTGAAACAAGAATTTGAACACATGTAAGTAAAGCATGCGCGACAACAAATACAATGTATGAAACAGGAATTGAACACATGTAAGTAAAGCATACGCGACAACGCATACAATGTGTGAAACAGGAATTGAACACATGTAAGTAAAGCATGCGCGACAACGCATGCAATGTGTGAAACAGGAATTGAACACATGTAAGTAAAGCATACACGACAACGCATGCAATGTGTGAAACAGGAATTGAACACATATAAGTAAAGCATACGCGACAACGCATGCAATGTATGAAACAGGAATTGAACACATGTAAGTAAAGCATACGCGACAACGCATGCAATGTGTGAAACAGGAATTGAACACATGTAAGTAAAGCATACGCGACAACGCATGCAATGTGTGAAACAGGAATTGAACACATGTAAGTAAAGCATGCGCGACAACGCATGCAATGTGTGAAACAGGAATTGAACACATGTAAGTAAAGCATGCGCGACAACGCATGCAATGTGTGAAACAGGAATTGAACACATGTAAGTAAAGCATACGTGACAACGCATGCAATGTGTGAAACAAGAATTGAACACATGTAAGTAAAGCATACGCGACAACTGTAGACACCCCATTTTTTACCGTCCTCAAGACTTGGACGTCACCGCTCGAACACTCGGTGATTACTCATGTTCGTGTTTCGTTTTGAGTTCCCGGAGGTCTCGGCCACGCGTCTTGCCTCAGGACCTCTCAACTCGACTGTTCTGTGTTCGGTTTTGCACCAAACACTTGTGTTTTTGTTTCTGAGGGTATAAAGTAGCTTATTAGCTACCCCTGACACCCACCGGCCGTAGCTTGAGGCTACCGGCCATGTTTTGAGGCTACCGGCCATGGTTTCTTGATACTAATGGCCGGTCGGCACTTTATATGGTCGACCGGCACTTTATTTGGCCGGTGACCTCTTTTGCTAGCCGGTTTGCCCCTTTTGCACCCTTCAGGCATGGTGCATGCCAGTTGTGCCAGCTGGAATGCACCAGCACTCTCCCTCGTGCATGATGTGGCTGTTTTGAGCCTTTGCACCCCTTTTCCTTCTAGAAGGTTGGACCCTTTGGTCAAGCTTCTTGGGGAAGCTTGACCCTTTGTCATGGCTTCCTCAAGAAGCCTTGACCTTCTTGCCCCCTTTGCCCCTTTCTTATTTAGCTTCTTTGAGAAGCTTCAAGCTTTTGCTTTGCCTATATAAGAACTTTCCTCCTCCTGTGTTAAAGGTTGTTGATGTTGAACAAAAAACCAGAGCTTATACATATATATCTGTTAGATACATCTTCTCTCTCTATATTTCTCTCTCTCTCCTCTTTTGTGTGTGTTTTGGGGCCTAAAAAGTGTGTTTTGACCTTAGTTTTGCACTAAGACACACACCATCACACCTTGCTTCGACCTTGAGAGGCTTGGAGGGTTTGTTCTTGAGTTTTTGAACTGGTTTTGACCAAAAGAAGGAGGCTGCACCTGCTGTGCATCAAGGGTTCTTCAAGGGTAACCTTTTTACTTTAGATTCCCCAATCTTGCACTAGACTTTTGCCTATCTTGCTTATTGTTTTAGACTTTGTCTATAACTGAAGAAAGTCTTATTTTTGCATGCTTAAGACACTTCATTAAGGTCATTTTATTGTTTGGGGTCGAGCTCCCCCTCTTAGGCCTTGTTTGGCCCTTTTGGTGCTCCCTTTGTTGAGCCTTGGTAACCATTGTGTGTTGGCCTTCTCACCACTGAAATCCAGTGGATTTTCAGTGGTGAAGAAGGAGGTTTGAGGTCTTGCATAGGGGAGGGACACCCCTCTCCCTTGGTCTCTCATTTGTGCATGTTTTTGGTTCCTAATGGTAGCATGCATGAGTAGTTGTTCTTGGCTCCATTTCAGAGGTTTTAGGTATTATCTGGTCACATATTGCCTCGGTCTTTGGTTGGATTTGTGGCCCTTTTCATGCATAGTGCACTTGCTTTGCATTCCCTTATTTTGCCTAGAAATGTGACATGCATTTGGGCCATGATTTTTGTATGTTATAGCCTAGCTTCGTGAAGGTTATGGCATTATCTTGCCATGCTTAAGGACTGTTAGGTGCTGGTTTAATCATATTTGCCATGTTTAGGGTAGCCTCTTTGCATTTTGGATTGTGAGCCTTGAAGGTGCGAGTCATGAGCATGTTTTAATTGGGTCATTTCAGTGCTTTGGAATCATTTCTCATGATATTTTAGCCCCTAATCCACGCTTGTATGCCTACATTTACCATCTCTTTCATGCCTTGAAGAGTTGGTCTTTCATGCCTAGGAATAGGTCATTGTGCATGGCCATATGTTTGAGGCTTTGGGGCTGCCAAACCAGTGGGTTTTGAGGCTCACTTTTGTATGCTAACTCTGTTTTTAGGTTGGTTTAGTTCATGCCATGTGTGGCCATGAAGAGTGTGTCTTGTGCTCCATGTTTTGTCTTGATGTATGCCTCTTTGCTTGAATCATTTGGGATGCCATGTGTGTGGGTTTTGGGGCTCATTCTAACATGCCATGGCACTGATTTTGTTGGTCTAATGTCCATGTTTGTCTTCTTTTAAGTATGCTTGAAAGTAGGCTTTTATACCTTAGTCTTGGGACCATCGGTTTGCATGTTTGCCTTGCATGTTGGCACCATCATTTTAGTACCTTTGGCCACTGTTTTTTGGAGTGTGGCTGAGGTTCCTCCATCCTAGCGTAAATCCATGCATTTGTGTCTTGTAGTATCATCATCACATTGCATGATTATTACATCCTTGTGGTTAATGCATTACTACATGATCATCATTTCGCCTAGTTGTCTACCTAGGTAGTATTGTAGCATTGCATTCCTAACACATTGCATATTTGCATGCTTGGTTGGCATTTACATTTGGCATGTTTTGCTAGCTTGAGTCATTTCACATGCTTGAGCCATATTTGTATGCATACATTGCATTGTTTGGTTTGGGGTGTCAAACCAAACATGGGAATTGAGGTGCATTCGTACTCAAAGTGACGTAACGCGCCTCGATCCTCGGTCGCCGACGCCCTTGACATCAATATGATAAGGTGTTAGCACTCATCTCTTTTTGCATTCATTTACATTGAAGGGCAAACTTGGCTTCTTAGGCCATCATGCCTAATTGATGGCCCGATGGTCGAGGGTCATGCTCCCTTGAGTCCCTTGCATGATGGGGAGTGTGTCCATGCTTACATTTGCTTGAAAGTTCCATGCCATACACTGCTTGCCCTCTGTTGCTGTCAAAACTGATTTCTGCAGGAAGTTTTGGCCGGCCGGCCATCTCCAGTGCTGACCGGCCATCAATGAATGACCGATAGCTTTATCAGTGGCCGGTGGCCATTTCCCATGGCCGGTGGCCATTCCTCCCAGCCGGTGGTGTTCCACAGTGTGCATAGAATCTGTCCTGAGACTTGTGTAGTTTTCAGAGGAGCTAGGCAGTGAAAACAGAGGCAGTAATGCTATGGCAGTGAGCTTCTGGGCAGTATGAGTCAAGCATGCATCATCCAAACATTTTGAAGGCGGGGCTGCGGCTATTTCATTTCTGCGTTTGATTTTTTTTTAATTAATTAGGAATTCTGTAATAATTAATTACGTAGTTAGTTATTTATTTGGTTATGTAATATTTATTCGGACCTTCCAAGCGAGGGCAATTCTGTAATAAGTGTGTGTGAGTGTGTGTATGTCTTCCAACCCCACGTCTTTCTTCCCTTTTATTTACTAGCTTTCGATGGTTAGATTAGGGCATGTTTCAATTTGCATACAGTATGATAGCATGTTTGCATCCATTCATTCGTTTTGCATGCACCGGGTTCGGCGCATCATTCTAACTGCATTTGTATTCCCATTCCAAATTGAATACGTGTTATCTGTAGCATCTCACATGCCGTTCTTAGATTAGCCGAGCCTATTGTAGTTTCATCTTGCGTGTGTTGCATTAGCCATCTCAACATGAACTAGGATCATGCATAAGATTCCTAACATAGCTCTTGTTTTGGCTTGGAGTACTCTGTAAGTTCTTTTGCTTTAGCATCCATGCACGCGTGTGAGTGTTGCCATGACAGCATGATTACCATGAGGCTAGTTGCTTATGTGATATAACTGCTTGAATGCCTGTGGATGGAAGTTGAATTACCTAAATTGGAATGATGCATTAAAACTGCGAGTTTTAAGCCCACTTGAGGGTGGCAAAAATCTGCATTTTTAGCCTACTTGCGAGTAGCAAACCATTTTCAAAACAAGCATGAAATGTTTTGTTCCAATTTAGGCGATTTGGTCTATACTTGTTTGCTGCGCACATAACATAGTAATTCTAGGCTAATAACCGGAATAAGAGCGCATAATGTTTTCAAAACAAGATATCACGGTTAGTAGAGGCCGGTCTTTGATCGGGCGAGAGGGGGTGCTCATAGCTGACCTTCCCCAATCGTATCCAAGTTCCCGAGCCGAGGCAACTTTGGTGATGACGGACACGTGGCCTTTGGCACCGAGTCAGGGTTTCCTAAATTCCCCCAAAATAAAATATTTAGGTGGCGACTCTGTATCTGGCAAAGCAGTCCATGTTTGGCACTCCTTTTCTAAAAATCTGTTTTCTCAAAACGATTTGCCAGATTTTGACTCTTTGGTTCAGATTAAGAACCGTGACAATTTGAGTCTGAACTGTAGTAAGCCCAAATGAACAAAACGGGCGGAGTCATCCTCCCGGGGCGTTCGGGGACGTTTACAACAACGCATGCAATGTGTGAAACAGGAATTGAACACATGTAAGTAAAGCATGCGCGACAACGCATACAATGTGTGAAACAGGAATTGAACACAGGTAAGTAAAGCATACGCGACAACGCATGCAATGTGTGAAACAGGAATTGAACACATGTAAGTAAAGCATACGCGACAACGCATGCAATGTGTGAAACAGGAATTTGAAACACATGTAAGTAAAGCATGCGCGACAACGCATACAATGTGTGAAGTAGAAATTGAAACACATGTAAGTAAAGCATACGTGACAACGCATGCAATGTGTGAAGTAGAAATTGAAACACATGTAAGTAAAGCATGCGCGACAACGCATGCAATGTGTGAAACAGGAATTTGAACACATGTAAGTAAAGCAGTGCACGTATGCACGCAATGTGTATAGAAACTTGAAGCATGGTAAAGACAAGTCATTCATGATATTGAAACGCAAAGCACTGCAACACAGCATAATTGAAGTGATTTGTGGAGTTCACAAGATACAAAAAGGATATGGGAAGGGACGTTTCTCGCACGCACCGATCATCGCTCATAGCAGACACAACTTGAGCTCAACTTGAAAGTCTATCAATGTTCCAAAAGTGCCCTTCCTTGCACTGCCTTGCGTAACGAAGGTGCCGAAACACGTAGTTGACCCGAACAAGGGCGCGAGAGATGCATTGATCACAAGGGAGGGGTTGCTAGTACCAATCTCGATACTCTACTGCCCTACTCTCTTTTCGCTTTACTTTTCTTTTTACTGGTAGTTTAAGCACATTGCACTACCTCAGGCAGGTTTTATTTAAAAAAACTGCGTATTTTTGCAAAACACATGATGGAAATGAAACTGCTATTTTGTTCAAAATGTGTTGCATTTGTATGTTCTATGCATTGCATCTCATGGCATCACATAACAATGTGAATGAAATCGAAATCTTGTTTTGAAAACCAAACACTCAAATTGCACTAATCAGGTAGTGGACCGACTAATAACAAAACAACTCGATAAACAAAGTCTAGCAAATTTGCAACTCGATAAGCAAATTGCAACAACTCAATGAATGACAGGAAGATAATTACAACCTGGCACAGAAAAAGAAAACAATACGTCTTAAACAAGAGACGACGACAAAGTCCAACAGGACAAAACAAAGAACAGGATTCCACTTGCAACGGACAACTGGGTCTTCAGTGAAGGAGCTAGTAAGCAAGAGGGAAGTACTGCCGGCCACCAATAGATGCCTGCCGGCCATCAGTGTGCCACTGCCGGCCACTGATGAGCCACTGCCGGCCATCTATGGCAGACTCTCTGAAATGACGACATCTGTCCTCCACTCACTACCTTATCTTCTATATGAGTTCCAGCTTCGGGATTCTCTTCATTTCAGCTCAAATTTGCACCAAATGGAAGTGTTCCTTGCTCAAAACCTCACAAATTGGATCGCTTCTCTAGATAGCTCCGGAAAGTTGAACTTCCGAGGCTTCGGCTTGAATGCACTATTCACGCTGGGCCGTACTCCGCTGCATCTTCCTTTCCTCCATGCCGCGGCAAGGTTTTGGAATCCGATAACACACGTCTTTAGCTTCAGCGAGCAAGAGATGTGTTCGACCTTTGAGGATTTCCAAGCTTTGATGGAGTCCGAGCGTAGCGAGGAAATCTTGCCTCAACTCCGATTCGGCCACGTCCAAGCCCTAGGACAAATGTGCGGCCTCACTTTTCATGATGCTCGATCATTGATTCATGACGGGGAGCTGGACATCCCAAGCTTGGTTTGCCGATTTTCTGATGCCGGCGATCGCGGCGACTATTATTGGCAGGGCTATCGGCGACATGCGCTTTGCCTATGCTTGCTATCTCATTTCTTACTTGCCCCGGGCTCTGGTGGATTCAGTGTCCGATTGATCGAGGTCGCCCAAGGCTTGAAGGAGGGCAAGAGCTGTATTGCCATGACATTGGCTGAGACATTGATGAGCTTAGACGCTTTTCATCGCCGGGAGATGGCTAGGCTTGTAGGGAGCCCGCTACTATTGCAGGTAATGCTTCCTACCCCAATCTCACATGTGTATTGCTCACATCACTCGGCCCTCAGGCTCGGTTTTTCTCACAAAACCCTTTTCCTTACTTTTCTCTCATCGTACATCTCTCTATTCTTTATTCTCTCATTTTTCAATCCCTCCCCAGGTGTGGTTGATGGACAAGTTACAGATTGTGGAGTCTTGTCCAACATACTCAGCCCGCGGCTACTTTTTCAGGCAACGCCTAGTCGATGCCCTGGATGAGGGGTGGTGGTTTGACTGGATGTCCAGCTTGTCTGTAAACCGCATCGCTTGGCGCTGCCCTTGGCTCAATCTGCCGGCAATGAGTTACAACATGACCCGTCAACCCGGGATTCAATTGATTGGCTTGACTCACTGTGTCTTCTATTTTCCGTTTCGGATCCGGCGTCAGTTCGGACACGATCAGACTTGCCCGCCAGAGGGGATAGAGTACCCTGCTGCATTCCCGGTTCGAGGAGCATAGCTTGCCCGGTATGCCACAACATGGAGGACTAGAGAGCTCCTGGCCCCCTCTCCCACTTTCAATTGCACTTTGTCTAATGAGTGCTTGGATTGGCTTAATGAAGAGGCACAGGTCGGGCCCAGCTTGGCATCAGAGGCTTCGACCAGCTCTGGGACGGGGCGCAAGAACACCTGACTTATCTATGCCCCGGGTTTATCGCTTTATTAGTACTTTCAAGTTTTCTTTATGAATGTAATAAAAAGCAACTTCAATTTGTAAGCAAGAGTAGGAGAACTCTGTATTGAAATCAATGAAATTGAAGGTTGTGGGTACTGAAAATTTTCCGTTTTAGTCCAAAAATGGTCTAAGTTGTAAAAAGATTAATTTTGAACAAAGTCAACTTTTATTAAAACTTTTCAAAACCATTTTCGATATGGATTAGAACTGGACACGCCTGAGATCTGTCACTGAGATGCACAACCCCGGATCCCAGCAACTGGAAAGTTGCCCCTAGTCTGAATAGCACTGCACCGAAGATCACAACCGAAGCTCTTGGATGCTGAATAGACAAAGATGACCGAGATGACCAAATGGACAAAGTTGATTAGGGAAAAGTTTATGGCTGAACTTCAGGATGAAGTTGCCTACATATCCCGAAGATGGGGATCAAGCCTTACGTAGTTCGGCTGCGGTTCACTCGAGTATTTTCACTCTCCTTTTACGCTCTAACTTTTGCCAAGGCCGCCCTTTGCGGGTTTTCAACCTTACGAGCTCAATTTTTATAATTTCAAATTTTTCGTGCTCTAACTTTTGCCTAGGTCGCCCTTTCGGGTTTTCGGCCTAGCGAGCCTCTTAGGGATAATATTTCTTCAACTTGTCCATGTTGATCGACTGTGAGAACTCTAGGCCATCTAGGTCCATCAGAACCACAACTCCACCTGACCAAATAGACTTAATGATGTAGGGACCAGTCCAATTGGGTCTGAACTTGCCCCTTGGGTCGTGGATGGGAGCTCGGTTGTCCTTGAGCACCAAATCTCCTTCCTTTAAATTCCTGGACTTAACTTTCTTGTTAAAAGCCCTGGCAATTCTGCGTTGATAACCTTGAACATGGTACAGTGCTTTCAGTCTGCGCTCGTCAAAGAGCATGAGTTCTTCAAATCTGCTCTGCTGCCAATCTGCTTCGGCTATCTGACACTCAGCCAGCACTCGCAAAGACGGAACCTCAATTTCGATAGGTAGAACGGCCTCCATCCCATAAACCAATGAATACGGAGTCGCCCCAGTAGAAGTTCTAATTGAAGTCCGGTAGCCCCACAGAGCAAACGATAGTTTATCTGGCCAGTCCTGGTAGGTTTCCACCATCTTCTGCAGTATGTGTTTGATGTTCTTGTTGGCGGCCTCAACCGCTCCATTGGTTTGCGGCCGGTATGTGGATGACTTATGAAAAGCCACATTGTATTTCTCCAACAAGTCAATCACTTCTTTCTTAAAGTGGGAACCATTATCTGAAATGATCTCATTTGGGATCCCATAACGACAGATGATGTTGTTTCTGATGAACTTCGCGACATGTGAAGCCTTCAACACCACATAAGATTGGACCTCGACCCACTTTGTAAAATAATCTATCGCGACCAAGATGAACTCATGCCCATTCGACCCCTTCGGAGTGACAGCCCCGATCATATCGATTCCCCAAACTGAAAATGGCCATGGCAAAGTCATGTTGTACAGCTTCGACGGCGGGATGTTCATGCGGTTTGCATGGATTTGACATTTGTGGCATCGCCGAACAAAGCCAATACAATCCTCCTCCATGGTGGACCAATAGTAACCCTGTCTGAGGATCTTCCAAGCCAACATTACCCATTCATATGCGCACCACATTCCCCTCCATGGATGGCCTCCATCAGGCGCTTCGATTCTTCAGCTTCCACACACAGCTTATGCATTCCCAGATGACCTCTCTTATACAGTTTACCCCCGCAGATGATGAACTGAACATCCATTCTTCTGATTGCCCTTTTATCCTTGGCATTTTCCCCTGGTGGATACTCCTCTTTCTCCAAGAAATTCCAAATATCGTAATACCAAGGGTTTTCGTCCTGAGCCTCATCTATAGCAGCAATCGACTCGTAGGCTGGCGCAAATTTCTGGTTAATGATGACTGGACACATCCGGACTCCGAACGGGATGTCTATCATGGAAGATAGAGTTGCCAGTGAATCTGCAAACCTGTTGTTCTCTCTTGCTAGATGAGCAAAGTTTAGCTTTTCAAACCGAGGAATTAACAAATCCAAGGTTTGGTGGTACATTATCATCTTTTCTTCTTTGACTTTCCAGTCTCCTTTTGCTTGAGACACAACAAGGTTCGAGTCCCCAATGACGTCCAACCGTTTTGCCCCTAGTTCCAGGGCTGCTTCTAGACCGGCAATGCATGCCTTATATTCTGCTTCGTTGTTCGAGACTTTGAACCGGAGTTTGAATGCTAGAGGGATACGGGAATTGTCGGGTGCTATCAGCAACACCCCTATCCCATACCCGTACTGACTTGACGCCCCGTCAAAGTACATCGTCCAAGTTTCATCTTCGATGTGCAAAATGGCCTCATCTGGAAATAAGTACTCAACTGCTTCACCCCCTTCCACTGGATGATCGGCTAAGAATTCTGCCACTGCTCTTCCCTTGACTGACTTGCGTGTCACATATTTCAAATCAAATTCGGAAAGCAACAGCAACCAACGAGCTAGCCTACCCGTAAGTGCCGGTTTCTCGAAAGGATATTTGATGGGATCCAGTCGTGAAACCAACATTACGGAGTGAGCTAACAGGTAGTGCCGCAGCTTCCTGGTAGCCCATATCAAAGCTAAGCAAGCCTTCTCCAACGGTGTGTAGCGAGTTTCATACTCAAGCATCTTCTGGCTCAGATAGTAGATGGCCTTCTCTACCTTGTCCTCTGATTCTTGTGCGAGCATACAGCCCATTGTGGTTTCAGTCACTGAAAGGTACAATACCAACGGTCTCCCTAGCTTTGGTGGTGACAACACGGGTGGGTTCTGTAAGTATTTCTTGATCTGTTCAAAAGCAGCTTGGCATCGGCCGTCCCATTAGAATTTCTTTCCTTTTTTCAAGAGACCAAAAAGTGGTTCACAAGTCAAGGTTAATTTTGAGATAAACCGTCTTATGAATTGCACTTTACCCAGAAAGTCTCGCACCTCTTTTTCAGTCATTGGTGGTGGCATTTCTAAGATGGCCTTAATTTTGGAAAGGTCAACTTCGATGCCCCTTTGTGTAATCAGACACCCCAGCATTTTTCCCGCTGTAACACCGAACGTACACTTTTGAGGATTCAACCGCAACCGAAATTCTCTGATCCTTTGGAAGAACTTTTGCAAGGCGGTGTAGTGGCCCTCTCTTTCTGTGGACTTGACAATCATGTCGTCCACGTACACCTCAACCTCTTTATGGATCATGTCATGCAATATCGTGGTCTCGACCCGTTGATATGTAGCTCCAGCATTCTTTAACCCAAATGGCATTACTCTATAGCAATAGGTCCCCCACGGGGTGGTGAAGGCAGTCTTTTCCCGGTCTTCAGGTGCCATCACTATCTGATTGTAGCCTGAGAAGCCATCCATAAACGAAAGCAAAGCATGCCCCGCTATAAAATCCACCAACTCATCAATATGCGGCAAGGGAAAGTCATCCTTCGGACTAGCTCTATTCAAATCCTTAAAATCCACGCACACCCGGATCCTGCCATCTTTCTTTGGCACCGAAACAATGTTGGCCAACCAAGTCGGGTATTCGGATACCAGCAGGAAGCCTGCATCGATTTGCTTGGTGACCTCTTCCTTAATCTTGATGGCCCAGTCAGGGCGGATCCTTCTGAGTTTCTGTTTGACAGGTCGGGCCTCGGGGTTAAGAGGGATCTGGTGCTGTACAATCTCAGGATCGATCCCAGGCATGTCTTCGTAGGACCACGCGAAAACATCTTTGAAATCTTTTAATAAAGCGACTATGCACTCGCGTTCCTCCGAAGACAACGTGGACCCGATCTGGACCAGCCGCGGGTCCTTCTCAGTACCAATATTCACAGTAATGATTTCATCCATTAAGGGTTTAACAAATCTCTCCTGCTCTTGATCAATTAATCGTTGCAAAACCGGAGAAATTTCTTCCTCGTCGTTTTCGTCAAAATTTTGAAAGTCCTGATTCAAGCAATAAATCAAAGGCACGAAAAAGTACTCAGAAACTACATCCATATCATTCTCATTATGTACTTCCAAACCATCCGATTCTTCTGTTACAATAGACTCAAAAGAGAAAGAAAAAGACGACCTGGACAAGACTGTGGCATTCGGGTTATCACCCCCAGGAATACCGGACTCAGACTCAGTCGAGCTGGAACCTGATTCCGACTCACAAGACTCGGAGGAATCAGATTCCGGCTCACTACCTGACCCAGTGCTGCTTGACAAAAATCCCTCTTCATACTGCCAAATGAGAGAGGGTGCGATAGATGCATCCAAAATGTTTGCTGGTAGGCCCGCAGCCGTTTCATTCCCGATCATGGACACCGAGAAGTTATCCCCCAAGCACTTCTGTTCGATCGAAGGATCTAAAAGTAGACATGCCAGACTCCATTTCAAGTTCGGTGTCCTCAGACTCCATTTCCCTGCTCTGCTCAGCCCCAGCTAATGGGTCCGTCTGCTCTTCGGTAACATCCTCCCCGGATAACTGTAGGTCGAAGAAGATCTCAAAACCTGGCACGCGCTTCTTCTCCGCGTTCAGCTATGGCTCTGGGAAGCCATAGAATGGAAAGTCCTCCCCCTTCCGGACGAAACGTCTGTTTAGGGTACCCCGGATGGGCCGGTGCATCAACTCAAAAGGTTTCCCCATTTGTTTCGCTTTGGCTCTCCCGGCCATCTCCTTTCCTTTCCTTACCCAATCCTCCCTGGTGGGCAGATAACCCAAGCCAAAGGTATGAGGGTTGTGTGGCACTTCGGCCAATGCTGCGACGCCCTTTCGGCCGCTCCTTCCCAATCCCATCCAGGGGATGTGTTAGAGTTTGTTCATGAGGTATACTGCCTGAGCACTGACATATATCCCTTCGTTAGTAGCCATGATGTTCTGTACAACTCGAGCCTCAGCCAGGGTAAAACCTGATATGAACACATCCTCCATGCCATGCTCAATTTCTAGAACAGGCGTAGATACCTTCGGTGGTGGATGAATCGATGAATTTCCAAAAACAATGGCTACTCCCTTCCCATAGGGGTATTTCACCATTTGATGCAAAGTGGACGACACTGCCTTTGCCTGATGCAGCCACGGCCTCCCCCAAAGCAGGTTGAAAATTGCCGGAACTTCTAAGACATGGAAATCTATCTCATGCTGTCCTGGCCCAACTTAGTCTGAATTTTCACCATCCCCATGACCTCTCTACTTGTGTTGTCGTATGCCCGAATTACCTGGGCTGTTGGTAAAAAGTCCGCGATTTTCAAACCGATTGCATACGCTATCCTTGCCGGGCAGACGTTGATGGCAGATCCGGTATCAACAAGAACCACCGGTATCCATTTATTCCTACACTCCACAGAGATGTAGAGTGGTTTGTTATGGTTTGCCCCCTCAGGTGGCAGTTCCTTGTCGGAAAAAGTCAGCGTCGGGGTAGCCCCTCCCGGAAAGACTAATCCTACCAGCTGTTCTGGCGTGGTTTCTATCGAAAGCTTCGCCTTGTCCATGGCTGATAAGACAGCCTGTCTATGCACTCGTGATGCCATAAGTAGTCCCCAGATGGAGATATCTGCTTGTATCTTTTTTAACTGTTTAAGCACAGCCTCCTCTTCAAGTTGTTTCTCCTTTTGCTTCTCAGCCTCCCTATCTTTCCCAGAAGCCTCTGGTTGATCTAGGTGCGGGGGTTTGAAGTACCGCCCGCTCCGTGTCATATGGTCGACTTCTCCAAGGTACCAGGTATCATCTGGTTGGTTGCTCCCCCAATCTTCGTCCGTATGGGCAAGACCTAAATCCTCATCCTCCCACCACATTCCATTAGCAGCCGACAGACACCTGTCTGGCTCTGGTATAACTGTCCTCGTACTCGTGGTACCTCCTATCCCCATGCTCGCAGCATTTTCTGTTTCTGTGCTTATAGTAGTTTCAGTCCCCACATGGGCCTTTGCCTTCCTGATTCTCTCGAAATCTTCAAATCTTTCCTGTTCCGAATGTATCAACACAGCTGGTTGCTCAATAATTCCTGTATTCGAAATGCTCCAATCCTGAGCGAAACTCTTGACACCGGCGCTCTTCGGCGGTATATTCTGTTCTCCGACCCTCCCGGCCGTCACTGACCTTCTTGCCCCTGCCGGGCCCTGTTCTGGTTGGAACTCTTCCACCACATCCGGTTGATCATCCAACCATCCGGTAGCCTCTGCCGATTCCTCATAATCAAACCAGTTGACTGCTGCGTCCCTTGGATCTTGGTCACTGTAAAATTGGAGATTGGCAAGGTCCTCTTCCACAGCCGTCAAGTCATCCGTCCTCTGTCCCAAACTATCCCCTTGGATCGCACACAGCTCTGCCTCCGTCGGCAATTCCATATCTAGCCCATCTTGGCCTATTGACGAAATGTAGTCGCTCGGACTGTACACTCTCTCAACAGAACTCCCAGATTTCTCAAACTCTGGCTCAACAACCCTCTTCTCCTCTGAAATCTCCCCTCTTCCGTCCTCGACAGTCACCACCATGGGCGTAGGTTGGGTTATGGAGATGTCCATCATGCACAAGTCGGTGCAATCAGGAAGGAGTACCTCCGGCTTAGGTAGGTGAGAAGGAGTGATATAGATACTAGGATCGTAAGACACGACCCCAGTTTGGATGAAGTTGATTCTTTTAGGAAGTGGAGCTTGGTTATGTGTGGGGAGAGGGTTTGTTGTAACATTGGGTTTCCCGGGAGGCAGAATCACCCCATTATCGATGAGATCTTGAATCTCATGACGTAATCGGTAGCACAGATCGGTGTCATGACCGTGCTGTTGGTGAAATGCACAATATTTGGCTGGGTTGTGGGTAGGGGGAAGTTTTTCCGGCAATGGCCGCGGCTCTAGGGGCTTCAAGTGCCCTTTTCTGATTAAAACCCCCAGAGCTTTGGACAGGGGCATATACAGTGGAGCGAAGGTTCTTGTGTTTTTGGGTGGGTATTTGGCTGTTTGGGTATGGCTTCCGGACGCGCCGAAGAATGGCGTAGCTGCCATGGTTCTTGGAGGGGGGTTGGTGGTGACCATGCTCACTTCGGAGGCTCTTGTAGTTGTAGCGCCGCTCGGGCCCGCATTGCTACTACGATTGAAAGTTCTTCGGGGTTGCTCCCGGTCATTATCAATTAAGCCTTGCTTCAAGGCGTCCTCAATCTGTACCCCCATTTCATGTAGATCAGAAAAGGTAGGGAAGGGGAGTACAATCATCTTCTGCATCAACTTCGGCTGAAGATTGCGCACAATCATCCGAATCTGATCCTTGTCTGTGGGCCTTAAGGTCATCATCGAAGCCTTGGCCCTCCATCTAGTCACGAATTCCGAGAAGCTCTCTTTAGGCTCTTGCCTTGTTATCTCGAGATCACGGGTCGTAATCTCGATTTGTGTATTGTATGAGTATTGCGCAATGAAGGCTTCAGCCATCTCGTCCCAATTTCTCTTGACGTCATCCTCTAATTTGGCATACCATATGGCCGCCACACTCGACAGGGTCCGGCCGAATAAAGACAGCTTCTGCAGTCTGGTGAGGCCCATTGGCCTTAAAATATCCGAAAACAACCTCAGGTGCACCATGGGGTCCCCGGATCCATCAAATCGGTCGATATGAGGCATTTTGAATCTGTCAGGCAGTGTCACAGCTGCGTCGGTATATCCATCTTCAATGTCAGGAATGGTCTTGACTCCCTGGGATCTCTTGAACAGCTTTTCAAGCTTGCTCAACTTCAGTGCTGTGGGATCTATCTCGAACTCAAAGGGAGAGTCCGGTAGATTGGTGGGTGTTTTGGATAACTGGGGTGGGATTAGGGGTAGGATCGGGGGTGGAGGCGGTCCTGTGGGAATGTCTGTATCATTCTGAACATTAGCTGTCTCCCCGAGGGTTGGAACTCCTGGCGGGGGAGGAGCTTGCTGCGAAGCAGATGTTCCGGCTTGCTGCTGTAACCTCACGATTAACTCTGCTTGTTCATTCATAACCGTGGCCTGCTGCTTGGCGAACTCTGCCTGTCGGACAGCATCCTGCTGCATCATTTTCATACTCTCTTGGAGTTGGCGCACCATCTCCTCTAAGCTGGCCATACTGTTCTGATCTGATTGAATTACCGGTATATATTCCCTCCCTGTAGGTGAAACAGAACCCTGATCCCTACTGTACTCAGGTGGGGTAGATAAGGCCCTCTGAACTGATTGCTGAACTGATGCCCTCTGCCTAACTGCCCTTCGTCTAGTAACCGGGGGTAGAGAGTGGTACACTGGTTGTCCGTCTACCAGATCCTCAGATCGATGGAGTCAACGACCTCTAGTCCAGAGTGCTTGGGGAATATCTATTGGGTCAGAAGCAATTGTGCTCAACTACCTAGCAAGAAGATAAATAAAGCGTATAAGGAAATAAATAAACAGACAAATGGACAGCGTAACGGCATAAAATAAATACGCAGCACATAGTTGGGTATCATAACATCCTGCCAATAAGCTGAATATACTGCTCCTTAATCACTGATCACTGTTTCCAAATCGTTGCCCCCAAGTCTGAATTTGATACCCGCAGATAACTGATTCCCAAAAACACTGATGCCCGTAGGCCTGATACTCAAACTTGCAAACTGATATGTGTGTTCCTGTAGAGATATACTCTAAAAGCACATAGCAAGTAAAAGAGAGCCAAAACACCCCTATGTTAGGGTAAGGTTTCCCTGTCCTATTTTGTCAGGAGCTAGGATTTCACTATGCACGCAGCAGTTTCAAACAACTTGTAATCGGGTAAGCAACCTGTCCTAGCTTTGGAATGGTCACTATGGATTCCGACTATGCACTAGGTCGAATGGTCAAAAAGGGTGCCCCGGTGAAAACCGGGGTTTGTGTTCCCGTCATGGCAGAGCCCGCAACTGGTCAGCCTTATGGCACGCTTCTCGAAGCGAGCCTCCAGCAAATCGTTCAGGAATAGCATACGGTAAACACGGTGACCTAGGCGCACCAATGCAAATGCAATGCGAAGAAACACACAAGTGTAGTCAAAACCGGATATCATGAGTTCAAGTCAAGTTCTCTAACTCCCCAGCAGAGTCGCCAGAAACTGTAGACGTCCCCGAACGTCCCGGGAGGGAAATCCCGTTTTGTTCATTTGGGCTCACTACAGTTCAGGACTCAATGTTACGGTCCTGTATCTAATCTCGCAGAGTGCAATGCAAGACCGATGAATCATCAAAGAGTCCAAATCTGGCAAATTGTTTTGGAAAACAGATTTTTTAGAAAGAAGTGCCAAACATGGACTGCTTTGCCAGATACAGAGTCGCCACCTAAATATTTTATTTTGGGGAAATTTAGGAAACTCTGACTCGTTGCCTAAGGCCACGTGTCCGTCATCACCAAAGTTGCCTCGGCTCGGGAACTTGGGTACGATTGGGGAAGGTCACTTCGTGAGCACCCCCGCTCGCCCGATCAAAGATCGGCCTCTACTAACCATGATATCTAGTTTTGAAAACATTATGTGCTCTTATTCCGGTTAATTAGCTAGAATTACTATGTGATGTGCACAGCAAAACAAGTATAGACTAGATCGCCTAATTTGGAACAAAGCATTGCATATCCGTTTGTTTGGAAATGTTTTGAAATTTGCTACTCGCAAGTAGGCTAAAATACGGATTTCAATGAATTATCCCAATTCAAGTAATCCAACCTTCACCCACAGGCATTCAGGCAATTTATCACATAAGCAAATAGCCACATGGTAAGCATGTTGTCATGTTAACATTCACACTCATGTGAGATGCTAAAGCATAAATACTTACATTATATTCCAAGCCAAAACAGAAAACTTGTTAGCAATCATGCATGATCCAAGTCCATGTTAAGTGCCTAATGCATCGCATACAAAATGCAATCTAGAATAGGCTTGGCTAATCCTAGGATGGTATGTGGAATGTGACAAGTAACACGTATTCAAGTTAGATTTGGAATACTTATGCAGTTATCATGATGCGCCGAGCCCGGTGCATGCAAGACAGATGAATGAATGCACGCATGCATAGCATAAGGTATGCTAATTGAAATATGCCTTAAACCTAACTATTATAAGCAGTTTAAATAAAAGGGAGAAAGAAAATGGGGTTGGAAGACATGCACACACGCACGCACACTTATTACAATTGTGCCCTCGCTCGGAGGGTCTGAAAGAATAATACAGGCCACCTAATTAACTAACTCACAAGCTAATTAATTATTACAGAACCAAATGAATAACTAGCTACAACTAATTATTACACAACTTAATTAATTAACAAATTAATGAATGACAACAAGCAAGTAGGGAAAGCAGTAAATGGTGCTATTCCAGCTCTGTTTGAAGAAGGGAGGCATGCATGCTCGCTTCGGTTCTTCACCTCGAAACGCCTTCTGGTTGCTCTTTAGAGGCTCTGTTTGCAGGGTGTCTTTCAGTGCTTGTTGCTAAAACTTACCAAAACATTGCAGGGGAAGTCACCAGTGGCCTGCTGGCCATGGAGGGAGATCTGCCGGCCAAGGATGGTCCATTGCCGGCCAAGGGTGAGACACTGCCGGCCATCAGTGGCAGGCTGCCGGCAACTGGTGTGCTGTGACACCAAACTACAACGAAGCACAAAATAGAGAAAATGGAGGGCTTCCCAAGGACATGTACGCACCATGGCACTCCAAATCACCTCAAAACATCAAGGGAGAGGCCAAGTCGGATCGACGACCATCAATCACGCATCCCGATGCATGATGGCCAAAGATCCAACTTGTGCAAATCCATATGAAAATGAATGCACAAATAAAGCAAGTAAAGCCTAGAACTCTATCATGAATCATCAAGAGCTTCGGCGACCGAGAATTGAGACGCGTCCCATCACTTGAAGTATGAAACGCCCCTTGTTCCTCATGCTCGGATTAATACTTAATCCAAGCAATGCAACATATAAGTATGGCAAACATGCAACATGACCTAAGTGTGCAAACATGCAACTAACCCAAGCATGCAACAAGCATATAAGCATGATGTGAGGTGACGACCTTGGGCAACATGACAAAATGCAACATGAACACGCGAGCATGCAAGGTATGCGAAGCTAAACAAGTATGCGACAACATACGAAATGAAACAAGCATGCGACAACATGGTAAGATGGGCTTACACCAAAGATGGACGGCTCTCAACTAGGTCCAAATCAGTAGCCAAAGCGATGAATTAAGCCACGCAACATACTCAAGCATGCGAAATGCGAAAGGTTCAACAAAAGGGGCCTAAAAGGGGCAACTCTCAAAAGTGCCTAAGAAGTGACAAATGTGCAAGTGTAACAACACTATATGCACTAAAATGAGATGATAAATGATGCCAAATCATTTAAATAGCTCAAGGATAGCACGCGTGAATCACCGAAACACGAAGCTTGCAAGGCCAATTACACTACAGCTATGCGAAGCATGAAGGATATGGCAAGGGCAACCCAAAACAGTCCTAGTACGTACTGATATGAGACTAAAACATGCATGGAAGTAAGCCAAAGCAAGCTAGCATACAATGCTAAAACATAGAACATGCAAGGCTACAAAAGAGGCAATGCACTACACCTATGAGAACCAATCATGGCATGACTTGGACAACCAAAAACAGAGTTACATCATGGTATATTAGGACCCAAAATGTACTGAAATGATGAGCCAAAGGCTTAGGCTAAGTGGCATGCACAAAAGTCCACTCTTGAGGCATAGAGCACAAGCTATACAAAGCATTCAAGGCATGTCAAATGCAAGTGTATGACAACATTTCATGGACTGAAATAGCATGTGGAATGAGGGCAAGGCATGCAAACATCACATGTATGACATGATAGAGGCCTCAAAACCCAAGACTAGCCTAAGCATTTACACTATAGCTATACAAAGCATGAGTGATATGGTCATGGCAGCCCAAAATAGTCCTAGAACACTTCAAAATAAGCATAAAATCAAGTTTGAGAAAAGCCAAAATATGCTAGTATGATGAGTCAAAACATCATGCACAAAAGGCTAGTAAACAAGATTTGTTCTACACCTATATGGAGCATGCAAAGGATGATCAAACCAACTATGGATAGGGTCATAACATGCCAAATGATGACCAAATACATGCTGAAATGTAAACCAAACAAGCTAAAATGACATGGCATGGCATGGAGCATATGAAGCTAGTTTAGGGGATTTACATTACAAGTGCATCATGCAAGTATGGAGTGACAAAACCAACCCAAAACAGATTCATGGCATGGTAAAACATCACCAAAAATGGACTGAAATGGACTCAACAAAGACTATGCACACATGCTACTTTGATGAGCTATAAATGGAGTTACATTACACATGCTAGATGCAAGCAAGACATGACCAAACCAGCCTTGGACAGGGCCAAGGCAGGTCCTAGAAGTCACAAAAAAGGCCTGGACCAAGCCTCAAAAATGCATAGAGGGATGGTCCTTTGGAAGGCCAAAAATGCAAGTAAAAAGGAACACAAAGAGAGGGGACTACCCCCTCTGATTTAGGACCTCAAAACCACACCTCTACCACTAAAATTCCACTGGATTTCAGTGGTGGGAAGGCCAAACCAAGGCTAGCTCGGAGGCCTCCAAATATGGCTTAAAACAAAGCCAAACAAAGCATGCAAGGGGGCTACACACCCCAAAAAGCAAAATGACCTTAACCAAACTTAAAAAGCACTTAAAAACAAGACTTTTTTCAGTTATAAGAAAATCCTAAAACAATATGCAAAGAGGGCTAAAGCAAGGTGCAAGAAAGTGCAAAAATGGGGGAAATGCTCACCCTTGAAGACCCTCTTTGAAACCAGCAACGTCAGGGGGTGGAGACCAGTTTTCAGAGCTTAAGAATTCCTCCCAAGAAGCTTAGTCCAATAGTGGTGGTGTATATCTATGTGTTGTAGTGTAAAAGTGCAAGGAAATCCAATTTCGAAGCACTAAACACAAGCAATATAGAGAGAAAGAGAGGTTTTTTTCTCTTCAAAAGTTCAGCACCCTGTCTAAGGAAGAAGCCTCTTCCTTATATAGAGGAAAGAAAAGCCAAAGCTTCTTCAAGAAGCTTTGCAAGGCCTTCATCCCTCCATACACGTGTATGGAGGAGAGCAAACAAAAATCCAGCTGGCTCAAAAGATCTAGAGGAAAACCAGCTGAGATAGGGGGGTGCCAGCCATCAGTAATGGCCGGTAGTGGCACACTGATGGCTGGCAGGGCTTCATCAGTGGCCGACAGGGACAAAGCCATGGCCGTCAGTGCCATGCCATGGCCGGCAGTGCACCAGGAGGGCCACTCTGAAAGAACCAAATCAGGGTCCAAAAATGAGGCAGAAATGATACAAGGTCCGGGAAACTCGAACCGGTGACGTTCCGCCGCAATAGTCGAGTGTTGGGCAAGTAATCGAACCAGTTGTTGGGTGTACCTACAAGCACAACCAAGTCTTGAGGACGGTCAAAAATGGGGTGTCTACAGCCCTCTGTGTACTTAGTCGGTGCCTGCAAATGCATTTGAATGATCAGTATCTGGAATAATTACTATCTGGAAAGGGAGAGTGCGGTTACAAGCTGTAAAGTGTGATCCATACCTGAGGTGTGCTATGGGCTCTGACATACCCGTGCCCTGCCTTGAATGGCTTTATCGGAATCTGATAGGCTGACCCGGTCGGCCGCCAACATGTAAGCGCAGTGTGAATCACTGGCTAACCAGTAACCTGCACAATGGGAGGGCCCCCCAATATCGGCCTCGGTCTCCTGAGCAGCCTCACCAGCCAAGTGAGCACCTGCTGCATCGCCCGCGCGAACTCCCGTCAAGGATGGCATAAGATGAGTCTGGATGAAAGTCACTGTCACGACCCAAACCCACCCCTATGGATTAAGGTCATAACCGGCCAGTAATCAGGGGATTACCTATGGCCTCAAAGCTGATTAAACATATTTCAAAAGAGTTAAGGGGGGCTAAGATGAAAGCAAACTTAAAAAATTTTGTCCATAAAGTTGTGCTTACATGGCACGTCAAAACATTTCACATGTACTCATTAATAACCCACATCAAAAGGGAAATAACATAGAATTTTTACACAACAGGATCATTCAAGTCATAATTAGCCAAACCAAAAGCTTATGTACATGGTGATCTAATATTTTCACCAAAGTAACAAAAAGGAAGACAAAAGAAACAAAACAAGTCTCTTGCGTGAGATGTTTGGGCTGACTCTTCAAAACTTTGACTTTTTCTCACATACTTTACCGAGGCTGGTTTGGACATCTCTTGGCTCACCTACATACACATGAATGAGAGTGAGCGAAAGCTCAGTGAATAATATCAAATAAAGAAGATACATAAATGAAATTCAAAACAGATATATCAAACGGCCTTAAGTCCATTCATGTTTCTATTTGGTACATTAAACGGCTTTAAGCCCAAACATATCAAACGGCCTCTGGCCCACTTTGTCTTTAACAAATGGCCTTGGGCCCAAGTCATTCATGTCAAATGACCTCGGCCCCAGTTTCACTCTTGTCGAACGGCCTTTGGCCCAATCATTTATGTCGAACGGCCTTGGCCCAATCATTCATCTTAAACGGCCTTTAGCCTAATCATTCATGTCAAACGACCTTTGACCCAATCATTCATGTCAAATGGCCTTTGGCCTAACCGTTCATTTCAAACGGCCTTTGGCCCAATCGTTCATGTCAAACGGCCTTTGACCCAACCGTTCATGTCAAACGGCCTTTGGCCCAATCATTTATGAAATGCGCATTTCGTACTTGAGATCATAATCACATCATAATCATAATTGTAATCCAACAGCCTTATCCAATCATATAGCGTACTGAATATTTATCCACAATTCAAATTAACAAACTTATGAAACTCAAATAAGAGTAAGCAATTGGACAAATAGCATATTCAAAATATCTTTACTAAGATATTACTCACAGTGTTCTGCCGGTGGATTCGCCCTTGTGCTCGACCCTACACATTACATAACACATATTGGGTCACAAACGATTCAATATGTTCTTAATTTATTTCTTTCTCTTAGGTCTCTTTCTTATCCTTTTAGGTCATATACAAAGCTCAATGCATGCCTAAGGGTGCTTAGAAATGGAAGAGAATGGAAAATGAAACTCCAAACGACTTTCTAAAAATTTTGAAACAGGGCTCTCCACTCGAGTGTGGTTTGCAAAAGTACTGGTTGCCTCATTTTAGTGCTCGAACGTGACTTTGGACGCTCGAGCTGGGAGTCAAAACATGTGACTGGGCACTCGAGCATGACTTTTTCCACTTGAGCAGACATCAATGTCTGTAAAACTTCTGGGAGCTAACATTTCACGCTCGAGCGGCGAATGCCCTGCTCGAGCGGACTCGACGAATTCTGGAATTCCCAGCAAGCTGCTTGAGCTTCAAACTTGCATTCAAATTGATGTAACTTGCATGTTATGACCCATAACTCACATGTACATCTACTAACATGATACAAACACTAAATTTACAATATTATGAAGCTCAATTCCCATGAATCAATTACATGCATACCCAATTATACCAAACTTATTCCCAATACATCAAATTCATGCACCCAAAACTCATACCTCTATGAATTGTGGATGCATGTGGAATATAACTCCCATTCTCAACTTAAATGATGTAAATGATGATCAAAGGCATGAATCTTCATCAAAATTCAACATGGATCACATGTTTCATGCTCAAATACACAAATTCATGGCAATCTTTTACATGCATGTTTATAATGACTTCAAATTCACCAAATTCAACTCAAACTCATGAATTTATATCTAATTACTCACCTAGAGGCTCCAATCTCCCAATTTCTATTTAGTTCTTGAGCCTAGCCTTTCAAATCTTGAATTCCCTTGTAAAAATCTACAAGGATGGCCTCTCTCTCTCTCTCTCTCTCTCTCTAAACCGGCCCTCTCTCTCTCTTTCTAGAGGGTAAAATTTGATTTGAGCTCAAAGCAATATGAGCTTAAGCATACTTAGCTCATTTATATAGGCCTTCTCTAATCACACTTAATTAGAGCTAATTAATGGTGCCCAATTGATTCAATTTAAACTAATCGAATCGCTAATCACAATGACGTAGTCAATTTCAGTTTCTGTGGCCAATAAGGCCTTCAACTTTCAGTTTATAACAGTAAGTTGAACAGATCTTTCTACGGTGAACAGATATAAGGCTAAAATCACATATAGTCATATAATTACAACTCAAAATCATATCAGGCATATAATCACAACCATAATTTAAGATCAATTAACATAACACAGGACCGGGTTATCACAGTTACATAATCGCCCTTTGCTCTGAAATAGTCAGCATCTAGCCCTACCATAAACTGATATATAGCCCCAACTGTGAGGCTATCGATTGTCCTCATAGATGCTGGGGATGGCATAGAAACGACTGGGACGGGTGAGACCAGTGTTTGGCATATGAAACACTCACCCAAGAACCAACCCCGACAAAGTGGGCCCTCCAAAAAAATCTGGAATCAAGACGTGGCCCAAGCCTTGGTATACTAGTCCCTCACTCCGGTTTGCATCGTCACCCAGGGCTGCCACATAATCTGCAAACAGAGAATGTACAGATTGTGAGTTTCGGATTACCTCATGGGCAACCATCGTATCGTAGTATCAGTAGTAGAAGGCGAACGTTATATCGTCGCGACTCCGGTGCTGACACCGGCCATCATATCGCCGCAAGTAAGGCACGACGGGAGAGATCTCATCCACTGGCTCTGGAGTTAGAGCTGGGAAATAAACATAAACCTATAACTGCAAGAAAAGGTCCGTAGTGTTATCCACAAAGTGTCAACAGATATAAAACAGGAAGTGCAAAGGAGAAAGCACAATGTGTCAATAAATATAAAACAGAAAGTGCAAAACAGAAAGCACAAAGTGTCAACAGCTATAAAACAGAAGGTGCAAAGTAGAAAGCACAATGTGTCAACAGAAAGTGCAAAAGCAGAAATGTGTGGTGCATACCTCCCAAGCTCTCTAATAGCCTCCGATCCGTTCTCTCTTCATGCAAGAAGTGGAACTCATATAGTCGTAGAGTGTGGCGAGGCCAGCTCCACCCCAGTCGTAAAACCGGACTCAGGGAAAGGTCACGAGGGCACTCATTAAGTACAAACCCATAGTTTTTCACATGTTCACAAACAAAGTGGTACCGAGGAAGAACATCAAGAAGCCTCGGACGTACTGCTCTACCTCTTCTTGTGTTTTGGGCTCACTCCCGTGGAATTGCTTAGAGAACCAGCTGTATCTCACCATCGCTGGCCTGTGTAGAGGTGGGCGCACTCCAAGCTGGTAGATCCAAGCCACCTCTTACTTGCTCATATTCATGTCAAAGGGGATCGGATCACCCCTTACTCCTAAGCCTGTGATCATGGAGAAGACATAGAGAGTCATCGTCATCTCCCCAATGGAAAAGAAGTAGAAAGAGTTGGTGGTGTCCCACCACCTCTCCACCAAACGCTCTAAGTAGAGCTCGGCTAGCCATATATCGTGAGAGCGCTGTGCAGAATAAGCCAAAGCCAGCCTCATCAACAAGGTCGCGGACCTCGGGCAACAGCTCATGATACCAATCTTTGACTGTCACTACCTTATAACCCCTGCAAGAACGGGAGTCCCCTTGTAGCAAAGAAAGAGTGAATCAAATGAAAGACAGTAATAAAAGAATAGTCAGATGAAAGGCAGTGTAAGAAATACAATCAAATGAAAGGCAAGAAAGTATGAAAATAAATTTTGTACCTCAGAAACACCGTAGAAAAGGTGAGAGTACGACTCTCTCAGCAAAACGTCCTCTGCCATGCCACCAGCAAAATCGTCAAAACGCATCATGCCTCCAGACGCCAGCATATGTGTGCGAGGGTGATAAGTGACTGGATCAAAGAGCCACATCCTCAATGGTAGTGGCTCAAGCTCGAGCCCTGGAGTGAACTCTGCCTTGAAGTTGGCCGCAACGCCCTTTGCCGCCTCGCCGGCTCCTCGGCCTCAACAGGTGGTGAAAGTGCATGTGGAACCTCAGGAAGGGCATCAGCATGAGAAATGTCGTCTGCCATCTGAAGAGTGGGTGAAGACTGGTGAAAAAAGTGAAGAAAATGAAGAAAAATAGGGAAAACTTAGAAAAAGTCAACCCTAAGGGAGAGAAAATGGGAGAAAAATCAAAACCCGTGAGAAACTCGAGGGAAACAAGCCTGAAGTGTTGAAAACTTGAGAAAATCAACGAAAATAAAATCTGATCGGTTCAAAGTGTAGAGGATCAAAGAGGGTTTACAAATAAAGTTTGCGTGGGGTGTTGGAAAACGCGTACAAACACAAATCTAGAAAGAGGAAGCACTTAGAGAGATATGGAGGATGATTTCGAACTTGAGTGTGTGAGGAAATGAGGTTTGGATGTGTATTTAATGAAGACCCAAAGCAAACTGACGAATCTGCCTCGATTCAACATTAGTGGCCGGCCACCCACTATTAATGGCCGACAGGCCTCATTTGTGGCTGGCAACCCTCATTTGTGGCCTAGTGCTAGTTTTGTTCTTTTTTTTGCCGTAACAGTGTATGAAAGGTTCTCTTCTAGGTCCAGATTGATTTTCGAGGAGCTCAAAATTGTGTTCCGATTGCGCCGTTCCCAATACCCGTTGTGTTCCGATGCGCGAAGGTGCCCCACGTGCCAATATGAATGAGGTGTATCCTTTTTGAGCATGTTGCAAAGTCTCCAAGGGGTAAGTCGAAGGTTGTTGCCAAACATCACTTTTGTTCGTTTTGTCAAGTTACAGATTTGTTCTCTTCTGTTGCATAGAACATGCATTTTCATATATACTTATGTTGTACGAGTGCCCTACATCGTTCATAGCACATGCCTTCAATTTGCATAGAACATGCTTTTATTTTGAACATGCTTTTGTTTCTTACATAGCACAATCATGCATAGAACGTGCTCTTGTTTCTTGCATAAAACATGCTTTCAATTAACATCATATGTCGGTTGTCTATAATCTTGCATGAAACATGCATTGTCACTGTATTGATTTTCAATCCTGTTCACTTTGTGCATCTATCGCACCTGTTCACCTCGTGCATCTATCGCACAATTTCACTATATTGTGTATTTATCATACAATCTCATACTTTTTGCATCTATCTCAGGACGCATGAAACGCGACCCTGAGCGGTTTTCTCCTCTTCTCACGATTTCAATGTAATTAGAGTATCTCAGGACACATGAAACGCGACCCTGAGCGGTTTTTCTCATATTCTCACGATTTCAGCTTGATTAGAGTATCTCAGGACGCGTGAAACGCGACCCTAAGCAGTTTTTCTCCTCTTCTCATGATTTCAGCGAGATTAGAGTATCTCAAGACGCGTGAAACGCAACCCTGAGCGATTTTATCTCAGGACGCATGAAATGCGACCTTAAGTAGTTTTTCTCCCATTCTCACGATTTTAGCGTGATTAGAGTATCTTAGGTCACGTTTCACGCGACCCTCAGCGATTTTTCTCCTCTTCTCACGATTTCAGGGTGATTAGAGTATCTCATGACGCGTGAAATGTGACCTTGAGCGGTTTTTCTCCCCTCTTTTCACAGTTTCGGCGTGCTTAGAGTGCACGTTTTTAGTTCTTCCCGCGTGAAACGTGGTTGGACATCTTGTTATTGCTTATTGTATCTGTTATTGCTTATTGTACCATCTTGCATGATCATGAATTTTCAAAATTGCCGGTTTCGCGAAGCGTGTGAGTCCAACTTTCAAGGTATATTTTTCGTGCATATCATTTACATCTTGCCCTAGAACTAAACTGGTTTGATTCCCTGCAAAAGGATACGTAGGCAACTTGTGAGCTCAACCAATTTTATTTATGTTTTGATTGTTTGCCCAAGTTTTACGGCCTTTTCAAAATAGGTTGTCTTCGGACTTTGACATTCACTCATGTCATGTCATGATTGCGAGTTCTGTCAAAAAGGAGCAACTGTAGACACCCCATTTTTGACGTCCCTTAAGATTTGGGCGCCACTTATTGATCACTCAATGATAAATATGTACGCTTGTCAAATGTTTGACTTCCTCAATAGGAAATCTCAGTTTTGAACCTACAAACCTTGTGCCTTGTTTTGGACCAAAATAGTGGTTTTTCAAGCCTGAGCATCCAGGGACCAGCGGACCCACTAGTGTGGCATGCCGGCCACTAGTGCAAAAAATCAGATATTTTCTGTCAGTTGTCCCCACGCTGTGATTGTAGGGATATTTTTGAGGGTCTCTCATATATTTCTATATGTAGATAACCCTTTCTTTTGTTAGAGAGGTTAGAAAAAATTTTGATCTTAGAAAATTTTGGAGAGCAAAAGTTTAGAAAATTTCTCTCTCTCTCTCTCTCTCTTGAAACTTACATAACCTTTTCCTAAACATTCTAAACCAAACCTAGAGAGTTCCTTGCTGAGGTGATTTGAGCTTGCATTTTAGCTCTTGAGGCTCTTGAGAGTGTGAAATAGTGGTTTGGGAATTCAAAGGATCATTCCTCTTCAAGAGGTATACATTCAAGTTCTTTTGTACCATCTTTTTCTCATCTTTTCTTGCTATTTTTGAGCTGTTTATTACCTATATTTTTTGGCTAAAACTTGTGGTTTAAGGCCATTAAAGGTAGAGGGGGTGACAACCCTTCTTTGAACCTTGCTTCTAAGGCCTTTGCCCTCGTGTTTCCCATCTTCTCATCAACTGTTTTTGAGGTTTTTTAACCCTAAATTTGAGAGTTTTTCAGAGGCAAAAATCATGTTTTGTAGTCCTAAAAGTGGAGGGGTTAGCTTTCCCTTCTTGTGCTTGTGTATTAATTTTAATCCCTCAATATTTTAGCTTTTTGTTGTAGTTGTTTTTGTCTTAATTCCAGCACTTTTTTGGACTATTTTTATGAGTTAGCTTCATTCATGCTTTGTATAGTATGCTTGTAGTGCAATAGTCTTCATAGACTTGATAATTTAGGTCTTAGCCACCAACCTATTTGAGTTGATAGCATTTATTTCTTGCTTTCCATACTTGTATTCACCTCTAAGCATCTCTGCAACCTCTCCCCTTTCTTAGCCTTTTCTTTTTGTTTTGAGAGTTACTCCAAAAAGGAATGGTGTTTAAGCTTGAAGAAGTGGGGTTCATTACCAACGGCATGATCTCCTTCTCATGTCTAAAACAACATTTGGTTTGGTACTTCTCTCCATTAGTGGACTTAAAACTCATTATTGAACTCAATTGACTAATGAATGGAAGGTAATTAAAATGGAGTAATAAATTGGGGTTAAAATGAAGCCAGATAATAAAATGATTTGGCGTTCAATCAGACGTTAATTGAACACATGGAGACTTGGGTCATTTCATACTTGTTAGTGATGAAATGGTTCAAGTTTCCAAGGTTAACCACTTCCCTTGATCAATCCATGATAGGAAGGAGGTTTTGAGAGTCTTTTGTTGTGCATTTATCAAAATTGTATCCCTTGGTTCATAAGTCATCATGCAATGAAATTACGCCGGTTGATGGCTCACGAATCAAGCCTACCCCTCCTTTGAACTATTTGATGATAAGGAGAGGCAGGGCGGACAAACATCCCTTGAGATGCTCTGTTTATGCTCTATTTGTTCTCTGTTGTAGAAGGAAAGAACTAACATTAGTGGCCGGCCAGCCACTTTTACTGTGTGGTAGGCCACCATTAATGGTCGGCTGGCCACTACTTCTGGGTTACTGGACACTTTTTCCAGCCAGGCAGTGTCCTTTTTCCAACAGAGCAAAGCAGAGGCTGAGGTGGAAAAACAGTGCAATTTTCTAGTTGTGCAACAAAGGCATTCTGGCAGCAAAACAGGGGACTTTTTCGGGTGGAAATCTGCATGCATGCAATGGTCAACACTCAATCCTCGGGGCTCATAATAGTTAATTAATTAGCTAATTAATTGTGCATTGTAATTAGCTAGTTAGTTTTTATATTAAACTAAGTAGAATAGTTAGTTAATTTTGTGTTGTACTTATTTAATTAGCTAAAGTAGTTAGTTGATTCGTGGTATTATAATAATTAGCTAGTATAGTTAATTTATTTCATTTGGTTTGTAATAATTAGTTAAGTAGCTTAGCTAATTTATTTATTCGGACCCTTTTGTGAGAGGGCAAATATGTAATAATGCGTATGTCTTCCAACCCGTCTTTCTCCTTTTCATTTACTTGCTTATAATGGGTAGTTTAGAACATCATGTTTCTTTTAGCATTTCCCATGTTCGCATCCACTTGTCTTGCATGCATCGAGGCTCGGTTCATCATTCTAATAAGCATTATCGTTTATTACTTCGTTGAATACGTGTTTAAACCGCATGCTTTCAAATTGATTCACATGTCATAATTAGTAGTCGAGCGTATTAATTGCATCATTGCATGTGTTGCATTAGTCATGTTGAATTAGTTAGGGGCATGCATGTTTTCTAACTCTTTTGTTTCTTTTGGCTTGCCTTGGAGTACGAGGTGAGCATTTTTATGCTTTAGCATATCGCATGCGTGTGATTGTTGCCATGTCTAGCATGATACCATGAGACTAAGTGCTTAATTGATATACTTGCTTGAATGCCTGTGGATGAAGGCTAATTGCTTGAATTGGAATAATTTGAGTAATATATATATGAGACCACTTTTTCAAGTGGTACATATTCAAACACTTTTCAAAACAAACATAAATCAAAGTGTTCCAATTTTTGCAAATTAGTCTATACTAGTGTGCGCATCACATAGTAACAATCGCCTAATAACCGGAACAAGAGCATATAATGTAAATAAGAATCACATCATGATTAGTAGAGGCCGATCTTTAATCGGGCGAGTGGGGTGCTCAATTCATGACCTTCCCCTCTCGTACCTAACTTCCCGAGCCGAGACAATCTTAGTGATGACGGACACGTGGCCTTTGGCACGAGAAATGGGTTTTCTAAATTTTTCAAAAATATTTAGGTGGCGATTCTGTATTTAGCAAAGCAGCCTATTTTTGGTATTTTGATTAAAATCGATTTTCCAAAAGAATTGTCGGATTTGGACTCATTTGTGTTTATCTATTTCATATTGCACTTGTAGAATCAGATTCAGAACCACAGGAAGCCAAACTATAGGGCTAACGTATCCGAAAGGAGCACGAAAAGTCGAGCTACAGAAACTTATATGGTTATCTGTTACGATTGTGCACAATCATCTGTCTGATATGAATAAGGTCTTAATAACCATCTGCTCTGTATATGGGTCTTTATGACCAATCTGATATGTTAGCGCTAATGGATGTACGTTGTATGACTGTTTACAAATCTAAATATGTATATGGATCTGTTTCTAATTAGAATTCTGATTTCTGAATCTATTATGGACATCATTCATTAAAACATTTACTCTGTTGTTATTCACTAGGCTCAAATTCATTATTTATATTATGTATGTAGATAACCAGGTGCGTGACTAAGCTTAAGACTTCCAATCTGGATTCTGTTTGTGTCAACTAACTAGTGTGCTTTCCGGAAGTCTTTTATGGTTAAGTTTATGTGGACAATGTTTGTGACTAAGCTAATGAACAAGTTTTAAGCTTTTATTTCTTTTGGTTATTTGGGCAAGTCTTTTGCGTTACTCTGTAAATAGGGATAACTCCGTCATATGTTATGTAAATATAAGTTTAAATTTTCTGTCCCATATAAGTCTACACAGGTCTATGGACCTTATATTTTAATATTTGCTTTCGCTAGCCCCTTATTTTGCTAATCTATTTCAGAGGCCTTTGGTAATCTTAAGATTACTGGTCGGTTACGATGCTAAACCTATAGGGGTGGGTTTGGGTCATAACAATGTCCATCTAGAGTAAGAGGGGCTTTTGCGAGCGATTTTATCACTGCAAGCAGCCTAAACCCAGATGGCCGTGCATGAAATCGCACGAGACCACTTCGATTATAAGTCAGGGGATGCGAACATAGTTGCCCCGAAGAAAAAGAAAAGGGAGACGGCTCGGAATACAACTGAAGGTAAAACTCCAGTTGGCTCTCCATGGTCGACGGAGCAACATAAGATTGTTAGGAATGAAACTTCCAATGCTCCTGACACCTCTGGTTCTGCTTAACCCTCTCAGGCTCCCGTTGCTGAATTTGAAGAGGAGCACGGGGGCTCATTTCCTCAATGAGTCTATCCTATTTCAAGCCATGTTGTTCAATCTCCTGGAACTAAACTCTTAGATTCAATCGCCTCCATCCATCGGGGATTCCCAATATCCCCTGGGATAGCATTGCTAGCTACTCGGATAAGAGAAAGAGAAAGAGAACTATTAGCATAGGAATGACAACATCCAAGAAGAGAGATAGCTCTATACCTAGCTCGGCGACTAGCTGCCAACTTTAATTAGCTACTTAATTGTATGTAATGAAACATTCAATTTTTAAACACTTTTGATTTATTTGTTTTGATTTTCTATTTAATTTTTTATTTTTACTTTGTTGTAGAGGTTGTGTGAATTGCAATATGAGTTATGATTTGTGCTCAAACTTGCTTACTAAGTTGTTACCCAATACCTTAGCGTGAAAAATATTTTCTTTAATAATTTTTCTTAAATTTACTTTGTATTTTTTTTTATCTGGTGTTCATATTTGATTTTTTTTAAGGGTCATTGTAGAAACTCCTTCGGTAATTACTATTTTTGTACAAACTTGTATTGCATGAATGATTTGTTGAATGCAGTTTTAGTAATTTTTTTTAGAATGAAGTTTTTCAGTTACTTTTTTGTTATTGAGAAAAATTCAAGTAAGCTTAATTTATTTTGCCTTTTGTCTTTTATTTCTATTCTTTTTTTTTCCCCTTCAATTTTTTTGATTCTTTTTTAATAAAAGGACCTCAAAAATAGGGAAAAAATTTAATATAGATTTATTTATTTATTTTAATTGAAGGAAAGAAAAATTAAGAAAAGGTAACTTTTAAACAATTTCCAAATAAGGTGGATGCTCATATTTCCTATTTTTGTTATAAATAAATATTTAAAATTATATTTTCTAATTCAAAAATAAATAAATAAGTAGGCCAAGTAACTCATGCATTGGACAAAAAATTAAAACAAATCTCCAAAGACTAGGATTGAGCAAAGAATTTGTTGGAACAATCTTCTAAGTAAAATAAATTCAAATAAATCAGACGAAATAAAATAAAACTTACAGAATTTATTTTGTTGAACCGAATAGATAATTAAAGACCAAGTCGAGTGTGTGACACTCTGTCCTTAAGACAGATTCGCCCCGCTACGGTGCTTACGGTTATGTGGCGTCTATCTCCCAGGATACAATGATCTTCACAAATTTGTAGTAGCACTTCAAACAAATTTGTTCGGCGAACTAGAACCTTGTGTTCTATAACTCTCTGAAATTTTTCCTAAAATAATATGAAGAATAAAGGACGCAAGAGAGCAAAATGAAGGCAAGGAAAATGAATTTTCGGAATCCATCAAAATTGGAATGGGGCTGCCTTTATATAGGCTTTGTTGGCACCTATTCAATTTGAATAGAAAAGGTATGAAGAAGGGACATAACCCTTCCTTTAAAATAAAGAGACACCATGAAAGGTTTGCACCCTTTCATTCAAATGGAGGTTTGACCCTTCCTTTAAAACAAAAAGACACCATGAAAGGTTACACACTTTCATTCAAAATGGAGTCTATTTCAATTCACAACTACCTCTTTATAAATTTTCCAACAATCCCCCACATGAATGAATTGACAGAGAAAATGCAACAACATGATCTAAAACAGAGAGTACAGAAATTGGAAATATTCTGCAAAGGATAGGTAGCTTTTGGCTTTGAACCTTCCCTTGTGAGACACTATCGGATTTACTAGCTAACCAGTGAACATGATGTCTTGAACTGTTCAGCCGTTTGTGTAAACCAAGACAATAGAACTCACACAGTATATCCCAGACACAGTTTAGTTCTCACTATTGTGTTCATTTTGGCCCTGAACAACCTGGTCTTTCATGAGTGCTCTAGAGAATTGTAGCCCTTCACAAATCTCATAGAACCGGCCCAGTTCACACTCACATAGGTGATTCTTATGAAGAGTATCCTGCCATACTCCACTAGGTTTACCTAGATATAAGAATCATTAAAATTTTACTTAACCTAAAACGCTGCAGACATCACTATTTCATCAAAGAAATGGGTAGGAGTTAGACTCCCCAGTGATCCTTCTGAGTCATTCACAACTCGGTTGTCCCTTTGAACCTAGATCTTGGGATCTCCAGTCAACTAGGTTGGGTTGCCGTTGTGGTAACTCTTATTTAATAGGCTTAAGTCCCATTCCCCTCGATGAATTCTCAACTAACTCTCTTGCTAACCCTTTGGTTAGTGGATCCGCTATGTTGTCTTTAGACTTAACATATTCTATGGAAATAATTCCATTAGAGAGTAGTTGTCTCACGGTGTTATGTCGACGACGAATGTGTCGTGACTTACCGTTATACATATGACTCTGTGCTCTACCTATAGCTGATTGACTATCGCAATGTATGCATATAGCAGGCACCGGTTTTGGCCATATTGGAATATCTTCAAGGAAGTGGCGAAGCCATTCTGCCTCTTCCCCTGCTTTGTCTAAAGCTATGAATTCTGATTCCATAGTAGACCTAGCAATACAAGTCTGTTTGGAAGATTTCCAAGATACAGCCGCCCCACCAAGAGTAAAGACATACCCACTGGTGGACTTCGAGTCTCTAGTATCCGATATCCAATTTGCATCACAGTATCCTTCAAGTACTGCTGGATATCTAGTATAATTAAGCCCAATGTTACGAGTAAATCGGAGATATCTAGAACCCTTATAATTGCTTTCCAGTGTTCTACTCCCGGATTACTCGTATATCTACTTAATTTACTTACTGCATAAGCTATATCTGGGCGAGTGCAGTTCATCAAGTACATTAAGCTTCCAATAATTTGGGCATACTCTAATTGAGAAATACTTTCCTGTACATTCTTAGAAAGATACAAATTAACATCTACAGGTTCTAGCAAGATGATCATCATCTTTGCTGAATTTGTCAAGTATTTTCTCAATGTAATGAGATTGTGACAAAGCATATCCTTCTGATGTTTTGGTAATTTTCATACCAAGAATTACATCAGCAATGCCCATGTCCTTCATGTCAAAATGTTTATTCAACATTTTCTTGGTAGTTTTAATCATGTCATTATTACTACCTATGATGAGCATATCATCTACATAAAGACATACAATGACATAACCTTTGTCTGTGTTTTTATAATATAAACACATTTGTCACACTCATTAATTTTAAATCCATTTGACATCATTGCCTTGTCAAATTTCTCATGCCATTGCTTTGGCGCTTGTTTTAAACCATATAATGATTTAACCAATTTACACACTTTCTTTTCTTTCCCTGGAACAGAAAACCCTTCTGGTTGTTCCATGTAAATTTCTTCATTTAACTCACCATTTAAGAAAGCGGTTTTAACATCCATTTGATGAATTTCTAGATTGTATAGAGATGCAATGGCAATTAGCATTCTAATGGATGTTATTCTAGTAACCGGTGAGTATGTGTCAAAGTAATCTAGACCTTCTTTTTGTCTAAAACCTTTGACTACAAGTCTTGCCTTGTATTTGTCAATTGATCCATCCGCTTTCAATTTTCTTTTGAAAATCCACTTGTACCCAAGAGGTTTACAACCTGGTGGCAAGTCCACTAATTCCCAAGTGTGATTTTGCAAGATGGATTCAACTTCACTGTTGACAGCTTCTTTCCATAAAGGAGCTTCAGGACTGGACATAGCCTCTTTAAAAGTTAAAGGCTCATTTTCTAACAAATATGTTAGAAAATCTGGACCAAAAGATTTTGAGGTTCTAGCACGTTTACTACGCCTAGGTTCCTCTTCCTCATTTTGATCTAACTCTTGTTCTTGATCATGTTCTTGATCCTGACTAGTAATAGCATCAAGATCTTTATTGTTACTAGTCTCTTGTCCAGTCTTATTTGGAAATACATGTTCAAAGAATGATGCATTCCGAGACTCAATAATAGTATTTACATGCATTTCGGTATGTTCTGATTTATGAATCAAAAACCGATATGCACTACTATTCTTGGCATAACCAATGAAAATGCAATCAATGGTCTTAGGACCTATCTTAGTCTTTTTAGGACTAGGAATAGCCACTTTAGCCAAACACCCCCACACTTTTAAGTATTTGTAGGATGGTACTCTTCCATGCCACAATTCATAAGGTGTTTGATTCACTTTCTTTCGGGGTACTTTATTATATAATAATTAGCAGAAAGTATTGCTTCCCCCCACAAGTTCTGAGGTAATCCAGAACTTATTAACATGGCATTCATCATTTCTTTTAAAGTCCTATTTTTCCTTTCAGCAATTCCATTTTGCTGAGGTGAGTAAGGAGCGGTGGTTTGATGAATTATTCCATGTTCTTTACAAAATTCACCAAAAGGTGATTCATATTCACCACCTCTATCACTTCTAAGTTTCTTGATTTTCTTACCAAGTTGATTTTCAACTTCATTCTTATATTGAATGAAAGTTTCCAAAGCTTCATCCTTGGTTCGAATTAAATAAATAACTATATCTAGTATAGTCATCTATAAAAGTGATTACATACTTTTTCCCACCTCTGTTTGAATTGATTTAAAATCACAAATGTCACTATGAATTAATTCAAGTGGTTCCGTACTTCTTTCAATTGAATGAAAAGGAGTTTTAGATAATTTTGCCTCACAAATTTCACATTTATGATTTGAATCAATGTCAAATTTAGGTAAACATTCCATATTAATTAATCTACGCAAAGATCCATAATTAACATGTCCTAGTCTACCATGCCATAAATTTGAAGACTCAAGCAAGTAAGAAGAAGATGTAGTTTATTAATAACTGAGGGTACAACGGTCATTACATTTAACTTGAAAAGGCCATCAGACATGTAACCTTTTCCTACATACATCCCATTCTTAGTAAGTACAAATTTATCACTCTCAAATACTAGCCTAAACCCATTCTTACTCAACAAAGATCCGGAAACAAGATTCTTGCGAATGTCCGGTACATGCAGCACATTGTTGAGAGTGAGTTCCTTTCCAGATGTCATCTTGAGTACAATCTTTCCTTGTCCTTCAACTTTGGAAGTTGAGGAGTTGCCCATAAAAAGTTGTTCACCATTGTCCACTGTAGAATAAGATGTGAACATCTTTTTGTCGGCACAAATATGGCGAGTAGCACCAGTGTCCACCCACCATTCTTTAGGATTTCCGACAAGATTTGCCTCGGAAACAACTGCAGAAAGATTGATGTCATCTACACCATTGGAAATTTGTCCACTTCGGTCATATGGGCTTGAGCAGGCTTCTTGCTTGTTCTTCTTTTGCTTTTGCCTTTGCTACGGCAATCTTTGGCCCGATGTCCCTCTTTGTCACAGATGTAACATTTGCCATTAAACTTGTACTTTTTATTATCCCCCCTTTAGAGCCTTGTGATGAACTTTCTCCAGAAGACTTTCGTTTCTTGGTTTTTGAAGCATGTTCCACCACATTTGCCTTAGACTCCATAGGATGCTTACCAGCCCGCTTTTCAGAATTGCGGTTGTCCTCCTCAATCCTCAAACGCACAATTAATCGTCCATAGAAATTTCTTTGCGCTTGTGTTTGAGGTAGTTCTTGAATTCCTTCCAGCCTTTTGGTAATTTTTCAATTAAGGCTGCAACTTGGAAGGATTCACTGAGAGACATGCCTTCTGCGTGAATGTCATGCAGAATGAGTTGGAAATCTTGAGCTTGGCTGATCACAGTTTTTGAATCAACCATTACAAAATCCAGGAATCTGCCAACCACAAATTTCTTTGAGCCGGCATCTTCCGTTTTGTACTTTTTCTCCAACGATTCCCAAAGTTCCTTTGCTGTCTTGATTGGACTGTAGACGTTGTATAATGTGTTGTCAAGTCCGTTCAAGATGTAATTCCGGCAAAGGAAATCGGCATGTTTCCAAGCATCAACCGCAGCAACCACTTGCCGGTCGGTTTCATCCTCTTTCAGGATAGGAGCATCTTCACGGAGGAAACGAGCCAGGTTCAGAGTTGTAAGATAGAACAACATTTTCTGTTGCCATCTTTTAAAGTCAGTTCCTGAGAACTTCTCTGGCTTTTCACTCGTGATTTACCGGTACTGTCACAGGAGAGGGGGTTGGTGCAATTGCAGCCACCACAGTAGTACTTGTTTGGGCATTAGTTTCAGTAGCCATCAATTCTAATTTATAAAACAAAATTATAATTAGAATTTACACTACACAGAAAATTAAACCAAATTCACAGAATTAAATTCTGTAAAAATAAAAAAACAAGAATGTAACTTTTATTTTCCAATTAATTTGAAAATAAAATAAAATTTTATTTAAAAAATTAATTCCACACAAAAGAAAATAAAAGAAATAAAAACTATAACTTTTATTTTTCAATTAATTTGGAAATAAAATAAAATTTTATTTAACCAAAATAATTCCACACAGAAAATTAAATTCTGTAAAATAAAAGAAATAAGAAATAACTTTTATTTTTCAATTAATTTGGAAATAAAATAAAATTTTATTTAACCAAATTAATTCCACACAAGAAATTAAATTCTGTAAAATAAAAGAAATAAAAAATAACTTTTATTTTTCAATTAATTTGGAAATAAAATAAAATTTTATTTAACCAAATTAATTTCACACAGAAATTAAATCTCTTGTACACTCCAATAATTAAAATACTGAAAACAGAATTTTAATTAATGAAAACTCAGAAAATAATTTCTAAAACCAAAATTAATTTCTGAAAAAATTCCACAAAAATATATTCTGAATTGTTAATGACACCAGTATCGTACTACTAGTTGTCAAAGAAAAGAGACAGTATATTACTACTATCTGTCAAATAGCATATAATCACTATTTGTTTTTCCAACCAGAATATTATTTTGTAAATCCACAGAAAATAATTTTCTTAAAAGAAGAAAGAGAAAAGGAAACAAACGAAAAATTCTGTAAACAGAATAATTCGAATCTGTCTTAAGATTGTTGGAACAATCTTCTGTGTAAATAAAATAACTTGAAATAAATTCAAACAAAATAAATAAAACATACAGAATTTATTTTGTTGAACCGAATAAAATTAAGACCAAGTCGAGTGTGTGACACTCTGTCCTTAAGACAGATTCGCCCCGCTACGGTGCTTACGGTTGATGTGGCGTCTATCTCCCAGGATACAATGATCTTCACAAATTTGTAGTAGCACTTCAAACAAATTTATTCGGCGAACTAGAACCTTGTGTTCTATAACTCTTTGAAATTTTTCCTAAAATAATATGAAGAATAAAGGACGCAAGAGAGCAAAATGAAAGGCAAGGAAAATGAATTTTCGGAATCCATCAAAATTGGAATGGGGCTGCCTTTATATAGGCTTTGTTGGCATCTATTCAATTTGAATAGAAAAGGTATGAAGAAGGGACATAACCCTTCCTTTAAAATAAAGAGACGCCATGAAAGGTTTGTACCATTTCATTCAAATAGAGGTTTGACCCTTCCTTTAAAACAAAAAGACACCATGAAAGGTTACACCATTTCATTCAAAATGGAGTCTATTTCAATTCACAACTACCTCTTTATAAATTTTCCAACAGAATTATTGGTATAAAAATCAATTCAAACTCGATTTTTAGGCTAATTTTAGTGTTTAATCTAATATTGGAACCCGCCAAACTAACTTATATCAGTCATAATCTGAGAAACTATGATATAATTTAGACATAAAGTTTAAATTTATATTATTGAATATTTATATTGATGAACCAATAAATTAAAAAATTAGGTGTAAGGCTAAGGCCAGAATATGACCCATAACTTTGGGCGACTCGATTTAGATCGGTTTTTTAATATATAAATATGCCTAATTATTCATTTAATACTTTTAAACATAAATACTCTCTATCCAAAAATAATAGTCCCTAGTACAATTATTACACTTTAAAAATATTAATTTTTTAAAATTAACCTTTGATAGTATATTTTTTTAGAATATCAATTGTCATAATTATACTTTTTGTGTTGTTAATGAATTTTAAAAAATGGGAAAAATAAGAAATTCATATTATTTTAGTCCTTGATTTTTGAAAAAAGACTAATATTTTAGGATAATAAAAAATAAAATAAAAGACTAATATTTTGGGACGGATGTAATTTTTTTTACTAAAATTTACCCCTTTTTTTATAATAAATATGCATAAACATATGCATATTTTTTATGGTGGATTTATTTATAAATCCTATTTAATAGACTTATAACCTAATAAGTCCATAAAGTTTTCTAATTTTCCATCAAGTTCAATATATTTAGATTTCTATCCCATGAGATCCTTTTTCCCTGATTTATAATTTTTTTGGGACTACAATACCCTTTTATTTTATTTTGATAATACTTATTATATGTTTTCCATTCTCTCTCTCTCTCTCTCTCTCTCTCTCTCTCTCTCTCTCTCTCTCTCTCTCTCTCTCTCTCTCTCTCTCTCTCTCTCTCTCTTTCTCAAATTTCCATATATATATATTGATGCTCTATTCTACAACTATCACCCTAATCGGACCAAATCCAACCTTGAAAAATCAATTTCCTTGTTTTTCTCACTAAACCCATTTTGATTTTCTTTTGAATTCTTCAATTTATTTGCTTAATTCCCCATCCAAACCAATATACTTTCATTTAAACCACAGTAACACTTCAATAAGGCTTGTGCTTTGTAGTTTCAAATCGGATCATTCTATGGTAATCTCATCCCAAAATCCCCAATCTATTCATGAGTTCACCGTTGAGGTAATTGATATATATATATATATATATTTTTGGTGTATTCGGTAAAGATATATGTGTATATATAGTTTTTTGAGAATTGGAGTCGAAAGTGTTTTCGAAATTGGTGAAAAATGTTGAGAAGAGTTGAAATTTGTAGAATGTCTTGTGGTATTGTATAGAATCCAACCAAGGTTTGGAGATAGATTGATATGAAATTACAGTGTGTCTTATTTTTATTTTTATTTTTTGTTACAGGAAAATCCTCCCTACCCTCCCACAGGTCCAAGGCCAGAGATCACCAAGGTGTCCTGTTAGCCGTTCCGAGCGAGGAGACTATAACCTAGGAACTTGCCCCGACTTCCCAAGACAAGCTCCACTTAAGTCAGGACTCGCACAGCGGGGGAGCATTGAACCCACACCAAGTGCTGACTAGACAACTTGAGGTCCAACCTCCTAACCAACAGTGCTTCGCCCAGGAGATTGGCCCAAAGGGGGAATTGAACTTGTGACCTTGGGGCTTAAACCCCAAGGCCTTACCACAATGCCACAACCCCTTGGGTTACAGTGTGTCTTATTGGTAGGATGTTTCAGTGAATGCAAACGTTCACACCAACATAAAGATGTGAATGTTCACATCAACATAACATTTTAATAGTACAACATAGAGATGTGAATGTTTATATCAACATTGCATTTGCCACAATGCACACTAAATCAATAGTTATGTATACATAATTTCAAGCAATTACCAACAATGTGAATGTTCATAGTGTCTTTATAATAGCAAAATAACATAACAATATTAATAATGCAGTATCACAAATTACAATCAATGTTAATATTCACATAAAAAATTAGTCGTACTAGTATAAACAATAATGTGTTATTTTGGTTACAAACATAGTGTGTACATAGATGTGAATGTTCACATTAATTCTGTAATACAAATAGGTAGTCGCACCCAAATGTTAATGTTCACACACATGTGTATGGTTCCATGAAGGGATAATATTGTGTTGATTTAAATGCAGTTCATTACAGATTAAATGACATTATTGAATCATTTGCTCATACATTTTTTTCTTTGATAATATTTGGACTGTTTATTAGTTGATTTTGTCTTTGTCATTCGTTCTTTTTTTTTTTTTATCCTAGAATGGGAGAGATTTTTTCTATATAATAAGAGGGATATTTTCTTTTGGAATAAAGGGGAGATTTTTTCCTAAATGAGGGGCTCTTGTTATTATTATTATTATTTATTGTATATTGGTTTCAAACACATGCAAAAAAGCTTGAAAGGGTGATTTTGTCATATTATCCTAAACAAGACCTAATAAAATATTCAAAAAGAATATGGGTTAGATGAAACATAAGTCTTAAGAATGAGATTTACTAAAAAAAACTCTCATTTTTTATTTTAATTATGAAAATACTTCTTATTTATCAGTTTAATAAATAAATAGGTCAAATAATTCATAAGTTAGGCATAAACTAAGATAATTTTTTTAATGATTAGGTCATGGTCAAACTGACTTAAAAGTTGAATCGATTAGCGTTTATGCCGTTTTTAATATCTATATCCCCACTCTAACTCTTCAAGCCAATTCAACAAAATAAATTTAGGGTTAATAAAATATTGATTTGGCTCAGTTTCTCGGAAAATTGCCAAATATGATTAGCAGAATGTTTGTTTTAGATCAAGTCTTATTTGCGGAATAGGTTGAAGATAAGGGTCATTTATTGATATTTCCTTCTTTTTTTTTTATCTTTTATTATTATATATATATATATATTTTTTTAAACTAATTTTAATGATTGAATTTACAAAACAGATATACTGAGTGAATTTTACAAATGAATAAAAGTTAATTGGTCAATTGACAAATAAAATTATAAAATTCATCACGAAGAAATGTATTTATATTTTATTGTAAACATAATTTTTGCATAGGAATTAATTAATGTTAAATTATTTTTATTTTATATTATAAGCAAAGATTTATTATTTATATTTAAAATAATTTTTAATTAATTATTTCAACTCGTGCATAGCAGGTATAATAACGGATAATAGGCTAGTGTTACATAAATGAAAAAAGTTTATTGTCATAAAAACTGGTATAATTTTTTTTTTTAATTTTTTCTTAGTCTTTGAACAAATAATAAGTGTATTAAAACTTTTTTGAAGAAAAAAATTAAGGAATGTGAGTCGAATCAAACTACATAGATGACACTAATGGTTTTATTATTTTATTCTTGATATTGAATATGTTTCTTCTGAGAAAATTTCATTGTAGATTCCTTAAATAGGGAATTAAGTTTTAAAATGCAAAAATTCAAAATCCCAACTAAAAAAAAAAAAAAACAACAACAAACTTGCAATACTAAGTTGTTGGACTTGCAAACAAATGAAGTTGCAAAGTTCTTCAGCTAGGAAGGTGCTTATGGCTGAAATGACGACAATAAAAGAAAAAATTATGAATTTTAAATCAAAAAAATAAAAAATAATTCTTAACAGGAGAATCATCAAAGAAGCAAAATGATAATTTAACCTCTGAATTTAAGGAATTGAAAAAAGAGAGTAGAAACCTCTACTACAGTTAAAAAATTATTTTACAGTCCTGAAATAGGATCATAAAGCTTAAAAAACAAACAAACAAACAAACAAAACAAAAAGATTATTGGTTTACACTGCACAATAACAAAAGAAAATATGTCACGACCCAAACCCGGTACCCAAAGGCTCGGTGCCGTAACAAGATAAAAATAAAATAATTCAGATAATTCTGCAACGCAAGCGGATAAATTAAATAAAATATTTGGGTACCAACTGTTTATTTAAAAGGAAACAAAACATAGTCATTTCTTTGTATTACAAGAGTCTGTTAATAAAAAGATAGAAATCTAAAAAAAAAAAAAACAAAACAACACGGCGATTCATTTTCCATCTTGATCCCTTTAAACCTCGTCACCTGAAAGGGGTAACAGCTATAAGCACATAGCAGAGTGAAAAATATTATACTGTGAGTATAGGGGCACAAAATAGCCATGGATATTTATTTAAGCTAAAACATTAACATAATTTGAGTTGAATACACAAATTAATTAAGTGCCAGTAACTGAAATAATTAACTATAACCACGGTACATAACATAACAGAACAGAGGTCACTAAGTGACAATCACTACAGGGGTCAATGGATCCATGACAAACAGGGGACCACAAAGTGGTCAAACAGGGGCCAATGGTTATTTAAATCCCCCAAGGCGTGGGACTCCCGTGGTGGTACTTACAAAACATAATTGTATATAAGGTCATAAATATTCTTTAAAAGTAAAAACAAACATATCCATGGGTTTCATTTTCACAAATAGGGTTCAGATAATAATCCACGTAACTGAAATCTTTATAAAACATAACTTTTATTAATATACTAATAAAACATAACTTATATAAAATAAATATGGTAAGTCAAAACATAAGTAAAATACATTTTGGTAACTCAAGGTATAATATAACTCACCTTAAATTAATTTCTTTATTTCCACCACTCAAGATCTTCACCCGTGCCGTTCTCTTTTCTTCTTTCTATTTCCGTTGCCTTAAACATGATGCCATTCTTCTCTGTTTATAGGAAGTAATTCGTGGGTGACAAGTATACGGAAAGTTCCGTATATTGACGCGTGGAAATCTTACTGATCACTCCAGTCCACCTGATTTTTTTACTTTGACCATGGACCATTCGGCTCTCTTAGGACTCAGGAAAAGTTATTACCTTCTTTGGTAATTCTCTTAGGACTCAGGAAAAGTTATTACCTTCTTTGGTAATTCACGATGACTTCTAAATTTATATATGACTATAAGTTAGGTTCATGTCTAAAAACCTCACTACCCAACTATAAATCACCACTTACCACTTACTAAAATATTTAATGTGTAGGGTTTCACAACATATTTCTTTAACCATAAAATTCCCAATTTCCTAAATTATGCATTTCTTTATTATTATTGTCACTACATGTATATATATACATATATATATTATTATTATTATTTTTTATTTTTTATTTTTTTTTAATTTCTGAGTTCTATTTATTGTAATGTTAAATTTAAAACATTCGGGTGTCACATTTCTCCTCTCCTTAAAAGAAGTTTGTCCCCAAACTTGACGTACCTTGGTTCTCGAAGAGGTGTGGGTATTTGGCTCGCATTTGGCTTTCAGTTTCCCACGTTGCTTCTTCGACACGATAGTTTCTCCATAAGACCTTTACGAGGGGTATAGTCTTATTTCGAAGGATCTGATCACGATGATCGAGAATCTGTACAGGTTGCTCTTCGTAGGAGAGATCTTCTTGAACTTCTAGGTTCTCATGATCGACAACATGCTCTGGATCTCGAAGATATTGACGAAGCATCGAAACGTGAAACACATTATGGACATTGGATAGTTCGGGTGGAAGCGCAAGACGATATGCTACAGGACCAATCCTTTCAAGTATCTCGAATGGGCCGATGTATCGTGGTCTTAACTTTCCTCACTTACCAAATCGGATAACCCCTCTTGTCGGTGAGATCTTAAGGAACACATGATCTCCTATTTGAAATTCTAAGTCTCGTCTCCGTGTATCTGCATAGCTTTTCTGGCGGCTCTGGGCAGTGCGAATTCGTTGTTGGATGAGTTGAATTTTATCGCTCGTTATTTGCACGATCTCGGGGCCCAAAAATTTTCTGTCTCTGACTTCCGTCCAACACAGAGGTGATCGACATCTCCTTCCATACAGTGCCTCGTATGGTGCCATTCCAATACTTGCATGGTAGCTATTATTATACGCGAACTCCACTAAAGGTAGATGATCATCCCAGTTACCTTTGAGGTCTAGTACACACAAACGTAACATATCTTCCAAGGTCTGGATCGTCCTTTCAGATTGCCCATCAGTTTGCGGGTGATAAGCCGTGCTAAACCTTAGAGTGGTTCCCAAAGCTTCTTGTAATTTGTTCCAGAAGTGAGACACGAAGCGGGGGTCTCTATCGGATACGATTGAAACTGGGGTGCCATGCAAGCGAACGATTTCCTTAATGTAAAGAGTAGCAAACTTAGAGAGGAAGTACATGATTCTGATTGGTAGAAAGCGCCCCGACTTCGTCAATCGATCTACGATAACCCATATTGCATCATTCTTTGAGACTGACTGCGGTAGCCCGACCACGAAATCCATAGTAATATGCTCCCATTTCCATTCGGGAATAGGGAGTGGTTGCAGCATACCTACAGGTCTCTGATGCTCTGCTTTAACTTGTTGACAACGCAGGCATTTAGAGACATGGTTTGCTATGTCTTTCTTCATTCCTGTCCACCAGAAGTGTTCCTGCAGATCGTGATGCATCTTCATATTGCCAGGATGGATCGCAACCCTCGAGCTATGAGCTTCTACCAGTATCTTTTTCTTGAGTTCTGAAAGGTCGGGTACGCAAATTCGATTTTGAAATTTTAGCATCCCATTGCTTATTGTAAAGTCAGGATCAGGCGTGTTTCCTTGCTCCTCGTACTTTTTCTTCAAAAGTTTATCTTCACATTGGCGGGCTCTAATTTCTTCAATCAACTCGGGTTCCACGATTATGTTGGTGAGCAATCCATGGATCTTGCGGGGAACGAGGGTACATGCCAAATTTTTGGGTCGTTTTTCGACTTAATGCGTCTGCTACTACGTTAGCTTTGCCGGGATGATGATGGATCTCTATATCGTAGTCCTTCATAAATTCTAGCCATTGTCGTTGCCTCATATTCAATTCCTTCTGTGTAAACAGATATTTGAGACTCTTGTGATCAGTGTAGATCTCGCAGGCTACTCCGTAGAGATAATGACGCCAGATTTTGAGGGCGAAGATCACCGCAGCCAATTCTAGATCATGAGTTGGATAGTTCCTTTCGCGAGTCTTTAGTTGGCGGGAGGCATAAGCAATGACCTTCCCGTTTTGCATGAGAATGCAACCCAAACCATTGTATGAGGCATCGCTATAAATTACAAACCTTTCTGCTTCCGCGGGGAGTGCTAGTATTGGAGCCGTCACAAGTCTGTCCTTCAATTCTTGGAAGCAACGCTCCTGCTTGTCCGTCCATTCAAATGGTGTGTTCTTTTGAGTTAGCTGGGTCAAGGGTGAAGCTATCTTTGAGAAATCTTGCACAAAGCGCCGGTAATAGCCGGCTAGGCCCAAGAAGCTTTGAATTTCTGATACGTTAGTAGGTCGTGGCCAATCCACGATTGCTGCAACCTTTTGGGGATCAACTGAAATGCCATCTTTGTTGATGACGTGACCGAGGAAGTGTACACTAGTGATCCAGAATTCGCATTTCTTCAACTTGGCATAAAGTTTGTGATCACGTAATGTCTATAGAACTTTTCGCAAGTGGTATTCATGATCTTCTGGCGATTTGGAGTATATGAGAATGTCGTCAATGAAGACAATGACGAACTCGTCAAGATAGGGTTTGAACACTCGATTCATGAGGTCCATAAAGGCCACTGGAGCATTGGTGACGCCAAATGGCATAACGAGGAACTCGTAGTGCCCGTAACGGGTTCTGAAGGCAGTCTTTTTGATGCTTTCCATTTTGACTTTTAGTTGATGGTAACCAGAACGCAAGTCAATTTTTTAGAACACTTGGGTGCCTTGCAGTTGATCAAACAAGTCGTCAATTCGTGGCAGGGGGTACCGATTTTTTATGGTGACTTTATTTAGCTCTCGATAGTCGATACATAACCTCATTGTACCATCTTTCTTCTTTACGAACAGTACCGGAGCTCCCATGGTGAGGTACCTGGTTGGATAAAGCCTTTGTTCAGTAGTTCTTGGAGTTGAGTCTTTAGTTCTTTCAATTCTGCGATGGACATGCGGTAAGGGGTCTTTGAGATTGGTTGTGTACCAGGTTGGGTTTCAACGGTGAACTCGATTTCTCAATCAACTAGGGTGCCAGGAAGGTCTTCAGGAAATACATCCGGAAATTCTCGAACCACAGGGATTGCATCAAGTGTGGGGGTCTCTTGTTGAGTATCAATCACATAACAGATACAACCACAACAACCCTTTCTTAGCAGTCGTTGGGCTGTCATGAAGGACATAATACATGGAGGGGGAGAGGCTCCAGTTCCTTCGAAGACAAGCTCGAGTTGGTTTGGCGTCCTGAGGAAGACCTTTTTGGCTTTACAATCTATAGAGGCACGGTTGGCAGCTAACCAATCCATTCCTAAGATTACATCAAAGGTACTAATGCAAAGGGGTATCAAGTCTACGTGTAAGGTTTCGCCTTTTAAGGATATAGTACAAGATTTGTACACATTAGTACTAAGGGCGGAATTACCAGAAGGAAAAGACACAGACAATACATATGCTAAGGGTTCGGGTGTTGATGTCAACTTGGTAGCAAAGTGTGGTGTAACAAAAGAATGAGTTGAACCGGAGTCAAAGAGAACGTGGGCTAAGTGACCACAAACAGAAAGTGTACCTGACACGACATTCTCAGTAACTTCTAGGTTTCCAGGCACTAGGGCAAAAGCTCTTCCTTGGCGTTTCTGGTCCTTTCTCACTCCTCTAGGTACTGCGGATTTTCGGACTGGTTCAAAGGGGCGAATGAGCTTTGGACAATTCCTCAGCAAATGGCCAACTTGGCCACATCTAAAGCATGCTCCCGTATCTTGACGGCATTGTCCCCAATGAGTCCTTCCACAACTAGAGCAAGCTGGAATGGTGCCACCTTTAGGGTCTGCAGGACTTTGATTGCTTGGACCGGTTGAACTGGTTATGCCCGTATTTACTTTCTTGAGAGGCGCGGCACCAGGTCTTCTGTTATCTCTTTCCCACAATCGCTTTTTCTGGCTTGATTCCCTGGAACGCAGGGCTTTAATCCATTTTTCCGCAATGTATGCTCGATCTACTACCGTCGCATAGGTTGGCAATTTCAAAACCTCCAGCCTGTCCTTAATTTCAGGATCCAATCCTGCTTCAAATTTTCTGACTTTTCGAGCTTCGGTGGGAATTGTGACATATGTCGCGAACCGGGCTAGTTGTGTGAACTTACTTTCATATTCGGCCACTGTTATGGTTCCTTGCCTTAGATGTATGAATTCTGACGCTTTTTGTTCCCGTAGTGAATCCAGGAAATACTTTTCATAGAATACCTCTAAAAATCTTGCCCAAGTCACAATATCCTCCTTCTCCAGGGTAAGAAGCCACCATTCTTGTGCATCATCTTTGAAGCTGAATGTGGCAAAAGTCACCTTTTGTCTTTCTGTGCAAGGTAGCGCGCGAAAGATTTTCTCCATGTCCCTGACCCAAGCCTCTGCTACTAGTGGGTTTGGACTGCCAAAAAACGTGGTGGGTTTCAGATCCTGAAATTGTTTAATCGTAATCGATTCTTCTCGTCTCTCTAATGTCCCATTGGTTATGCTGGTTTGCAAGGCCTGCAAAAAGTTAGTGACTGCCCTTTCCATGATTTGTTCCATTGGAATGGTACCGCTGATTGATGATCCGGTTTCATTTCCTTCGTTGGCCATTACTACAAGGTAAAATGATATAAGCCTGACATCATATTGATATAATTTTGATACAATATCATATATAACACATTAGTTTTACTATCACATTAATATCACCACATTAGTTTTACTATCACATTAATATCACCACATTCATATATAACATATTAGTTTTACCATCACGTTAATATTACTACATTACTACCATATATACATCATTGTTACCATACACAGGGCGTTAGTCTGGCAGTCACAAATTAATGTCTAATCCTACTGATACAAAAAGATTAGACTACTCATGGTCAGCTCACAAAAAGGGTCTTTTGTGGTCTTCTGGTCAGACATCTAGAATGGATTGTTAGGCCACCAGAAGAACTGGCTTCAGAAAACTGGCCCATGAAATAACCCCGGAAACTCACTTTGCATGATGGACTCAAACTCCCACCCACTGAGCTCAACTCCGAAGCAGCTCCATACTACCTGAATCATGTAAACAGGAGTACCGTGATCATAACCCCAAAATTCCCGTCCAGTAATCCGTATCGGTGTCTCCAGGTATGATGCACCGTTAGTAAAGTCTACAGCTGGGGTATAGGCAATGTGCTGTGGAGGAGGTGTCGTGGTGCGAATGTGGCTACTAGGGTATGCGGGTCCCCTCCTTTCTGCAAAGCCTACGGGTAGAGGTGCGATCAGAAAATGTGGTGGTTCTAGGTCCGGAGCAAGACCAACAACGTGGGTCGGTCCTATGTACCTTTCACGAGTGCTACCTCGGCTAAGTCTCCAGAATAATAAGTCCTCATTGGGGTCAGCCTGTAAATAAACGGGTCTTCCCATGAGATGGTCAAGTGTTGGATGGGCTTGCCTGACAAGACTCTTTGAGTCACCTCAGCCCTCTAATTGGTTCGGGAGGAGATGAGCTTCTGGGGGCTCGTACCAGAATAACTCCATTAGGTTCGCCATTTCCTACAACACAAGAAAACTTAGCCTAGACATATATATAACATGGTTTATTTGCGTTAGACATACCACATAATACCAAATAATGCAAGTTTAATATATATATATATATGTTTTTTTTTTAATTTCAATTTAAATAATGTGAATTATAAATAATGTGAAAATTATATAAAAAGATTTAAAACTTATATTATATATGTATTTATTTATTATTATTATTATTTTTTAATATTTTTTATAAAAAAAACCATTGCTCTGATACCACTTTTGTCACGACCCAAACCCGGTACCCAAAGGCTCGGTGCCGTAACAAGATAAAAATAAAATAATTCGGATAATTCTGCAACGCAAGTGGATAAATTAAATAAAATATTTGGGTACCAACTGCTTATTTAAAAAGAAACAAAACATAGTCATTTGAATTTCTTTGTATTGCAAGAGTCTGTTAATAAAAAGATAGAAATCTAAAAAAAAAACAAAACAAAACAACACGGTGATTCATTTTCCATCTTGATCCCGCTAAATCTCGTCACCTGAAAGGGGTAACAACTATAAGCACATAGCAGAGTGAAAAATATTATACTGTGAGTGTAGGGGCACAAAATAGCCATGGATATTTATTTAAGTTAAAACATTAACATAATTTGAGTTGAATACACAAATTAATTAAGTGCCAGTAACTGAAATAATTAACTATAACCACGGTGCATAACATAACAGAACAGAGGTCACTAAGTGACAATCACTACAGGGGTCAATGGATTCATGACAAACAGGGACCACAAAGTGGTCAAACAGGGGCCAATGATTATTTAAGTCCCCCAAGGCGTGGGACTCCCGTGGTGGTACTTACAAAACATAATTGTATATAAGGTCATAGCCAAATATTCTTTAAAAGTAAAACAAACATATCCATGGGTTTCATTTTCACAAATAGGGTTCAGATAGTAATTCACGTAACTGAAATCTTTATAAAACATAACTTTTATTAATATACTAATAAAACATAACTTATATAAAATAAATATGGTAAGTCAAAACATAAGTAAAATACATTTTGGTAACTCAAGGTATAATATAACTCACCTTAAATTAATTTCTTTATTTCCACCACTCAAGATCTTCACCCGTGCCGTTCTCTTTTCTTCTTTCTATTTCTGTTGCCTTAAACATGATGCCATTCTTCTCTGTTTATAGGAAGTAATTCGTGGGTGACAAGTATACGGAAAGTTCCGTATATTGACGCGTGGAAATCTTACTGATCACTCCAGTCCACCCTTATCTAATTCTTTATTAACTTGTTTGATTTTTTTACTTTGACCATGGACCATTCGGCTCTCTTAGGACTCAGGAAAAGTTATTACCTTCTTTGGTAATTCTCTTAGGACTTAGGAAAAGTTATTACCTTTTTTGGTAATTCACGATGACTCCTAAATTTATATATGACTATAAGTTAGGTTCATGTCTAAAAACCTCACTACCCAACTATAAATCACCACTTACCACTTACTAAAATATTTAATGTGTAGGGTTTCACAACGTATTTCTTTAACCATAAAATTCCCAATTTCCTAAATTATGCATTTATTTATTATTATTGTCACTACATGTATATATATACATATATATATTATATATTTTAATTTCTGAGTTCTATTTATTGTAATGTTAAATTTAAACATTCGGGTGTCACTAAATATTTATGCAGAATTTTCAGTTATGTTATTGATTATGTTAGGCTCCTAGAAAAGCAATTTTCTTAAGTCATTATTTATTATTATTATGATTAATATTATCTTATTTTATTTTTGACTTTATTAATTGTGGTTGTCACATGAGAATTTAATGTGATATTTAATGAATTTAATGTGGTGATTAATTAATTTAATGTGTTATTTAATTATATATAATTAATCCAAATATTTATATATTATTTGTTATATAAAAAAAGAGGTGTTATATATATATATATATATATTTAATCTATATTTATATTTATATATTATAATTATGTTGTATTATATAATATAATATATTATAATATTGTAGTTATAATAGGATTAGGAATCAATCAAAAGAAAAGAAAGGAGAGAGGAGAGAGAGAGGATGAGGAGAGAGAGAGACGAGAGAGAGAGAGAGAGAGAGAGAAGAGAGAAGAGAGAGAGAGAGAGAGAGAGAGAGAAGAAAGAGGAAGAAAAAAATTAGGGTTTTGTTTTGGTGGCTCTATTAGTTCTTCAAATTATTTTTTGATCTTCAAAAAAATATTGTGAGTACAAAACCCACTTCTCTTAATTTTTGTTTAATTCGTTGTTTTTATTTATTTATTTATATTTATTTGATGTTAGTTTGATTTTGTAATTATATAAAGATGATAGATTGATTTTAATTATTTTGATTAGTTGTGTATGTAAGATTTAGAATTTTTAGATGATGGATTGATTTTAATTATTTTGATTAGTTGTGTATGCAAGGTTTAGGGTTTTTAGATGATTGATTAATTTTAATTATTTTGATTAGTTGTGTATGCAAGATTTAGGATTTTTATATGGATTTATTTTATGGTTGTATTATATGAAATTAAAATTAATTAGGAACCCATAGATAAATTCCTTACACTCCACCATGACTCCATGGATTGTTGTTATATTTGAGTGATGGTGAGAAAGAGTGTATAAAAAAAAGTGAGGATTATGAGATTTATTTGAATGCCTTAGGCTTGGCATTGTTATGTTGTTCTCATGAGTGAGATGTTTTGTATATGTATATTGTTACCTCGTTCTCATGAGTAGACGAGTGCTTTGATTTGCGTGCGTACGTATATACTAACCATCCGGAGAGTGTAGGTCAAACTCGGGACGATATCCCCGTGCAAGTTTGGCTTCGGAGCGGTGTTAGGTATACGGGAAGCACATGAAATATATGTGTAGGCCGGAAGTGAAGGGCCGAAGTGGTGGAGTTAAGGTACAAAGAATTTAATTATGAGTTTATTGGTATAGTGTGAATTGTATTGATTTGTACATCTTGAAAAATAGTAAACGACCTCGATAAATTATGAAATTTGAGAAGAGGTGTATATACATAATTCTAAACAACTTTTGTGTTTTAACTTTTCATTAAAAAGATTGATTAGAACTTATAATCGGATGATTTTGGTTATAGTAGTTTTGATTCATTTTAGCGATGCAGATTTTAGATGCTGTTTTAACTCACGAAACGAGGTCATTTTTATTGGTTTCACGTAAACTGAAATAAAACGTTATTCTGCACACTTTTTGTGTTTTAAATTTTTCTGAAAAAATCATCTTAGGGCAGTTTTTGTTCGTTTTCAGTTCCAAATTTTTCGATTGAATTCCATCTGAGTTTTTCTATCAAGTTTTTCTCTCAACCCGTTCAGTTTCTGTTAAATTCGTTCACGTAGTCTTTTAGGAAATTTGATTCTGTACAACTTTCGTTCTTTGAGTTTTGGTCAATTCGAATTATTTAAGTATGAAACTGTGCATTTTTATACTTCTTCAGCAAGTTACTTATGATTAAATTATACTAATTTTATTTTTTTGCAGGATGGTGGGTCTTACTAATATTTTTATGCAAGGCTGACCCACCATATTTTTATTTCTATTTTGTTTATTTTATAATCAATTTATATTTTGTTATGTATGGATAAGAATCTAAATGCCACCGTATCTCGGGAAACTATCTATTTGTCTCGGTGCGGTTGGAACTACTTGTCTTGTCCCGTAATAAGAATTAAATGTATTTTTGTTTATGTCTGGTGGACACGTGAATGTTTAATTTTATACTCATACCAGTATACCTGTATACTGACCCGTTTTGTCTTTTGGCAACTCGGGTGCGTTCTGTTTGAGCGCAGTCGAGCTTCCTTTGTAGGATTAGTTGGGGCTACGGTGGTGACGTGGAATAACTATAGTTGTTGGACATGTCTCTTGGATTTCTTTTGTTTTCTTGAGCTTAGGGGGTTGATATTAGTTTATGTATTTATTATTTTTTTTATGAGTTTAGTATTGGGATAATTTGGCATGATTTGTAACCGTACATTATTTAAGTGGGTGTTTGGGAAGTGAGTTTTTATGTAAGTTTTTTTAGTTGTAGGATATTATTAGATAAAAAAATTTTGGTGTTTGGGAAGACAGTTGGGCTTTTTTGTGGTTGGATGTGATGTTTGTGAGAAAAAAAGTGAAATGATTATGGGGTTGGATGTGATATTTTGTTTGGATTTTTTTTTTTTTTTTGGTTTTGCAAAAAATTTGTCTTTTAGTGTAAAAAATCAAAAAAAATCCAACACACAAACTTCCCAAACACCTTTTGACTAGTTGTTACTACTTTAATGTTGGAGGTATTGGTTAGTTATGAAATTATGATGGATGGTTTGGTTGGCGTTTAGTTTTTTTTGTTTACCCCTAGGATTTGAATGACGGAATATTGATTGGGCTTTAGTCCTAAGTTAATATTTAATTGTCCGAATTTTGGGGCGTCACAATAATGGAAGAAAGGGAAACAATAATTTGTGTTTTGAAATAAATAGAAACAGTTTTATAATAGATCTTGATGAAAAAATAAAGCAAATTACAAAAAGGATAATGAATACGAAGAAATATATTGTATGTCATATTTAGTAGAATCCTTAATTTGGTTTGCGACTGGTCAAGTCTAAGTTACCAATGAATAAAATTGATATATACTAATTATTGATATTCCGAAAATTGACATAGATGATGTTTAACTCTTAAATAAATTTTCGACAATAGGTAAATATGTTATTACAATTATAAGAGTAAACCCATGAATCATTATAGAACAAATTGTGCCTACTTTAACTGAAAAAATTAAAACTCAATTTTATCAACTGTATCAAATTTTATTTATCTACCCCGCAATCAATTCAAATCTCCTCTTCAAAAAATAAGACAAACCAATGGAAGGTATGATCCTGTCATTGACAAAATTGATAAACTCATATTTTTTCATAATACACTAGATACTCTTTTCTAACATGATGCACTAGCAATCTATCAATTTGAATATCTTTCACTCCATCATTACAAATTTGAATATCTTTCACTTGAACCTTTTGAACCTTTATAGCCGTTGTACTTCCATCATTACTAATTTGAATATCTTTCACTTGAACCTTTTGAACCTTTATAGCCGTTGTACTTCCATCATTACTAATTTGAATATCTTCCACTTGAACTTTTTGAACCTTTGCACCTGCTGCTGTGCTAAGCTGTTTGTACTTTTGTTTTGGACTGTTTGAACTCCTGATTTAATCAAATATTAAATACATTCTAACAACATTTAGGATAAAGGTTTAGGTGAGAAATAATAGAACAAAATAAATTTTGATTCTATTTTTCTTTTTCAAATAAATTATCAAAATAAATTTTGATTCTATTTTTCTTTTTCAAATAAATCATCAAAATAAATTTTGATTAAAATATAATTCAATAAATCATCCAAATAAATTTTGGAGTCTATTTTTCTCTTTCAAATAAATTAAAACATAATTAAATAAATCATCAAAATAAATAAGTCTAACAGAATAACTTGAAGATAAGGGTCATTTATTGATATTTCCTTTTTTTTTTTAATCTTTTTTTATTTTATATATTTTTTATTCAATTTTTTTTTATTTAAACTAATTTTAATTGATTGAATTTTACAAAACAGATATGCTGAGTGAATTTTACAAAATGAATAAAAGTTAATTGGTCAATTGACAAAATAAAATTATAAAATTCATCAAGAAGAAATGTATTTATATTTTATTGTAAACATAATTTTTGCATGGGAATTAATTAATGTTAAATTATTTTTATTTTATATTATAAACAAAGATTTATTATTTATATTTAAAATAATTTTTAATTAATTATTTCAACCCGTGCATAGCACGTATAATAACGGATAATAGGCTTGTGTTACATAAATGAAAAAAGTTTATTGTCATAAAAACTGGTATAATTTTTTTAAAAAATTTTTCTTAGTCTTTGAACAAATAATAAGTGTATTAAAACTTTTTTGAAGAAAAAAATTAAGGAATGTGAGTCGAATCAAACTACATAGATGACACTAATGGTTTTATTATTGCATTCTTGATATTGAATATGTTTCTTCTGAGAAAATTTCATTGTAGATTCCTTAAATAGGGAATTAAGTTTTAAAATGCAAAAATTCAAAATCCCAACTAAAAAAATAAACAAAAAAAACAAGAAACTTGCAATACTAAGTTGTTGGACTTGCAAACAAATGAAGTTGCAAAGTTCTTCAGCTAAGAAGGTGCTTATGGCTGAAATAACGACAATAAAAGAAAAAATTATGAATTTTAAATCAAAAAAATAAAAAATAATTCTTAACAGGAGAATCATCAAAGGAAGCGAAATGATAATTTAACCTTTGAATTCAAGGAATTGAAAAAAGAGAGTATGGTAGAAACCTCTACTCTACTACAGTTAAAAAATTATTTTACAGTCCTGAAGTAGGATCATAAAGCTTAAAAAAAAAAAAAAAACAACAAAAACAAAACAAAAAGATTATTGGTTTACACTGCACAATAACAAAACAAAATATTTATGCAGAATTTTCAGCTATGTTATTGATTATGTTAGGCTCCTAGAAAAGCAATTTAATATCATATACCATGATGATGAGATAATGGAAGAAAGGGAAACAATAATTTGTGTTTTGAAATAAATAGAAACAGTTTTATAAAAGATCTTGCTGAAAAAATAAAGCAAATTACAAAAAGGATAATGAATACGAAGAAATATATTGTATGTCATATTTAGTAGAATCCGTAATTTGGTTTATGACTGGTCAAGTCTAAGTTAACAATGAATAAAATCGATATATACTAATTATTGATATTGCGAAAATTGGTATAGATGATGTTTAACTCTTAAATAAATTTTCGACAATAGTTAAATATGTTATTACAATTATAAGAGTAAACCCATGAATCATTATAGCACAAATTGTGCCTACTTTAACTGAAAAAATTAAAACTCAATTTTATCAACTGTATCAAATTTTATTTATCTACCCAGCAATCAATTCAAATCTCCTCTTCAAAAAATAAGACAAACCAATGGAAGGTATGGTCCTGTCATTGACAAAATTGATGAACTCATATTTTTTCATAATACACTAGATACTCTTTTCCAACATGATGAACTAGCAATCTACCGCGATGAGAAGAGAGTTGTGGTCGTGAGGAGTGGAAATATCATTGTGAAAAATTTGAAGCTAGGACATGATAAGGCAAAAGAAATATTCAAGATACTTGAGGAGGAGATAATTGAATTATTAGACATTTCTACAACTGTTTATGAGATCTACAAGATCAAAACATCATCCCAAATCCACTATGAATCAATGCAAAAAATGGATATAAACACTTTTGAAAAATAAGTAGGAATCTTGCAGGTAGGTCACATGAGGGACAAATTCAAGAAGAGCTCACATGACAGATGGAACTAAAGAAGGCTCACATAATAAATAAATATATTAAAAAAAAAAAAAAAACCAACTCACATTATGGATGCAACTAAGAAGACACAACAAAGTGAATCAAATGATGAATAGAACCAAAAAGATCACATGATGAATAAAGTCACAGTAATGGAGATACCACAACTAAGTTTGTTGTATTTTAGTTTCAATAATTCAAATATGTAAAAGATTCATTGTCTTGTTGCAAAAAACTTATCGTCCATTCTTTTGCCTATAAAAGGTGTGACTGCATCTGGTAAAATCAAAGTAAGAAGTAGAATTTTATAAGTGAGCAAAAGCTTTTCTTTATATTTTTCTTCTAATTTTGAGTATTCAATAAAATATATTTGTCATTTTCATAAATACTTTGTCTATTGTTGTTTAAATTTTTTGAAGGCCCGAGGGTAATATAAATAAAGTAATATTCACTATGAGTAAAAAATTATACTTTCTATCTACTCGTTGATTGACTTGAAAAATATTCATAATAGATGAAATAAAATAGATATATAAAAGAAGAACATTAAGGTTATGAATAAAGGTTTGGGGGTCACCCCCTTCACCCCTTTTAATTTTGATTGGTCAACTTTTCTTTTCTTTTTCTTTTTTTTTTTCTTCTCACCCAATTCCCAACCTCCATGTGTGTGAGGGGGTTGTGGGGGTGGGTGTTTTAAGGGAGTCTAAATCAATGCCCTAAGGTTATTAAGTGAAAATTTCATAAATAATTCAGGATTAAAGTCTTAAATTGCAAATAGCGTAATTAATTTATTTGTTTTGTCTTACAATATTATAATAATTCTAAGTGAGTGGTCCCTTCGGTCATATCTTCGGTCAATTCTGTTGTGTCCATAGCACCACTCTAATTGTGAAAACTACTGGTTACCAAATTCTGAAACGATGGGTGCTATAAATAGAAATTTTTTTGAGTTCTGTTGATTTAATAAAAAACTAAAAAATAGAAAATTGACACGTGGTATGCATATATGTCACTGCCAACTCTTTGTGGGGAAAGCGACAACGCATTCGGGCAGTTGGTGCAAACTTGAAAAGCATGACCCCTCAATTTGACTTCGGATCCTTTCCATGCCTCCAGTGCGTATCGGATTCCGCACTAGATGAAAGTAGATCAGGGTTCCGCACTCGGTTGGACTATTCAGGGACTGAGGTTCCTGCCACAGGGAACACCGTTAGAGCTGTCCGACCGGGGTTGGCCGAATAACCCCTCTGGTGTGGGAATTAGTGATCGGAGAAGAAGTGTATAGAGTTGAATCTATCTTTACACGTGATTTTGCTTGGAATAGTTTAGTTACCTTCAATGTGAAGTCCATGTTGTATATATAGTGTTCCTTGCTTGCTTCTCAAGGTGGGTTCATGGAGCTTGGATGCTGCCAGGTGTTCTTTTAGCATTGCTCAAGGTGGGGGACTACCTGGTAGTTGTCATTGAATGCATATACTCATTGTAGTCATGCTGATAACAAACCACATTCCTTTGATTCAACAACTTCTGTGATTCTAGGTGTAGGGGACCAGTTGAGGTGGCAACTTGCACATGCACACATTCACAACTTCCACGTTTCCTTGCGAGGTTTCCTCAGCTCGGTATGGATGTGCCTCAGCTCAGCATCATTATGCCTTGTCTCGGCCTTTTTCATGATTCCTCATGGAAATGGGCTGATCCATTCGGGTATCTTTGTATAGGCTCGGCCTATTTTCTATTTGGCCATAGATTCAGTCTCGTAGCTTGGCCCAGCCCAGCCCAGTACCACGGCTGGACTAGCCTTTCCACTGCGGGTTGGGCCCAAGTGCTTGAGGACTTGGGTGGACTGTTGATCATGAAGTTGGGCTTAGTTGGTTTGCCCATATACTCATCCAGCCCACTTGGATTCGGACTTCAATGGATTGGGCCGACCCAAGGTTTGGACCCGACCCATTTCACATTCAGCCCCTTCATTTGCCCCATAGCTCGCGCTAAGGTTTCCCTTGGGGGGAGCTATTGTTCTGCTTCCCAAGCGTCGCGTCGTTTCGATTTTCCCTAGTTCGGCCTTGGTGACGGTTCAATCCTGACACGCAATTCCTGCATGCGTCCTTTCATGGTGACACGTGGCGATGTGAGATAGGTGTGCAGAGATAGTGCGTCAATTCCATACTGAAGGTCGTGCTCCGTGTACCTACGCGCCGACTAGTGCAATTAATGCTCTGGCTGTCAATACAAATCCCTTCATCTGCTTTTTTCGTTCCTCTAGAGAGTTTCAAAGAGAGAGAAAGAACTCTTCCCGTTCCTCTGAACCAGTCTCGTTAGTGCCCTGCTCAGACTTTTTCGCTGCTGATCTTGCTCTGCTACCACTGTTCTAATCTTTGTAAGTCCTCTTGTTACTTTTCTTCTCTTGCCTGTTTTTATCTTATTCATCTTGTTTGGCCCACTCGCTGTCTGTGTTCCATACTCTGTTATCTGAGTCCTACCTCTGTCCCGTTAAGTTTGTTAAATGGGGAAGTTCCGTTCACTGGTTGATACCCCCGAGTCCATGGCTATGTTCCGCCTGGACTATAATATTCCCAACGATGTTACCCTTTCGTTGGCGAAAGTAGACGCCAAGCGTATGGGCACGAGGAATACCGTTGCTTTTCCCATCGCGGCCATAGTCGAGGGATGGGTTCGGTTCCCTCTGGACCCGTTGGTACGCCGGTTTCTGCATCAAGTCCAGTTAACCCCAATGCAAGTATCTGTGAACCTTTTCCAGGTTGTTTGCGGCGTATTGCCCTCAATAGACGATTGGGTTTGAACCTTGACATATGGGATATCTTAGGTTGTTATACTCTTTCTCATAACAAAGACCACAACACGTATTACTTGCGTGTTCGCTCGTTTGATTGCCATTTGGTTACTAGGTTGCCTGATTCGGATAAACACAACGATGATTTCTTACAAGTTGGTGGAAACTGGGAGTTCCCCGCCGGAGCTGAGTTTCAGTCTGAGCGGATGCCCCAGAAAGACGGCTACCCAGGTTCGGGCCTCCTCTTCTAATGCCTTTTGTATTTCTTACTTTATTTTGGATATTGCTCTAATGGGTCACTTTTTTTTTTTTGCAGAGGCCTCTCATTTCCAACGAAGACTGAACCGAGAAAATGCTGAAGCCATAAAAGCTGCCCTGAGGTATAAAAAGAGATCTGCACCCGAGTTATTGGACTACCAGTCTACTTACTGCTCCATTATTCCAAAGAAGGCAAGGCTCACTGCTGCCCTTCTGGACTCCGATACCGAGACTGACACGTCTCTCACTCCTTTGGTCACGAGCCGTCGCAGGAGTTAGGGTGCACTTTCTGAGAGAGCGCCCTCCCCTACCCTCAGTTTCGCAGGGGGCGGGTCTGTGGCGAAGAGAAGGGTGTTAGTGGACTTAGAGGCCGAGGCTTTCGGAGCCTCCGATGCTTTGGAAATCCCTCTGGAAAAAACCGAGGCGAAGAGCCTCATGGAAGTGAAGATGGAGGTGGAAGCTTCTGGGACCCCTGCGACTGCTGCCGAGCCCTCAGCTTCGGTCGCTGCGCGAGCAAAAAAGAGAAGAAGAGAGGCTGGCAAAGTAGTGGTGGGGGAAGTTTCTAAGGATCTTGCTGAAGATGAGGCTTTTGAGAAATGGGAGCCGCCAATGTTGCATGAGGGCAGGCCCATTTCCACTTTTGATTCAGTTGTTGCTTCATAGGATTTTGCCTTTGATTTGACTAAGTTTTTGTTGATGCCGGTTGACATGGCTGACCATAATGGGCCCCGTGATATTCCTATCCTGAAAGGGACCCTTCAGATGATGACTGCTGTAAGTGTTTCCTCATTTTACTTGTCTTTATTGTTACGTTGCTGTCTCATTTTCTCTTAATTCTTCGTTATCCTTTGCAGTGTATCCAGAGAATGCATCTGTCCATTACCCGTGCTGAAGAGCTAGAAAGGGCCGTGCTGGAGGCCGCAATGAACGCTGAAAGACTGACGGTAAGCTTGGAGACAGAGAAGGAGGGACGCCGAACCGCGGAGAGGGAAGCATTTCGTTTGAACAAGATTGTCGCTTCAGTTGAAAAATCGAAGGAGGCTGCTATTAGGACACAGGCTCAACTCGAGGGGAAAGTGGCCGAACTGGAGGCCGTTATTGCCGTGATGGCTGCCGAGCGTTCCGCGCTGGAAGCCAAACACTGGCAACAGGGTTGGGATGAAGCTGGGGCCACCTATAAGGAAGAGGTGCTAGTGCTGCGAGATAAGCTCTTTCTAAAGGGTTGGACGAGTGCTTTGGCTGCTGCGCTGGTTCCTGAAGGCTCTTCCTTGTTTTAGGATGTCCCCGTTCCTTCGAGATCCTTGGGTTCGAAGACTGTTTCCATCCCTGCTGTTCTTCCAGCCGAAGTTTTCCCAGAAGCTGATTCTGCAAGCAAGACCCAGGACAGTAATGTTGCCGCTGAAACGGTGGATATTGAAGGGATTGAAATCCTGGAGACCGAAGCCGTGGGAGACGTAGTTAAGGAGGCTTCTACTTCTCAGGAAGTTGGAGCTGCCTCTACTTTTCCTCCCGCAAACGGCCTGGACAAAATTGTTGATGTTGCTCCTGAGTTGCCCTCTGTTAATGAAAATTGATGTTGAAAGGATTTGAACTTTTTTGCTTTTCTGTTTTGATGTATTGTGGCTCGGTCTTCATGACGAGCTTTCTTTCTGCACTTGCTAAGACAAATTTTCTTTTCTCTTTTCTTTTCTTTGCTGTTGGTTATGAGGCCATCTGTGCCTTTTGTTGGATGATAGAATTTTCTTTTTGAACTTGCAATCTGATGCTGTTTGGCTTCTATGTTTGAATATTTTCTATACTGCCTGCCCTCGGCCGAGCACTGTTGGGACCTCGGGGCCGAATCGATGCTCGGTCTGGTTCTGTACTTCTTTTAAATGGATGTTCTGTCTGATTCTATACTGCTTGCCCCCGGCCGAGCGTTGTTGGGGCCTCGGGGCCGAACTGATGCTCGGTGTGGCACTGCACTGTTTGCCCCCGGCCGAGCACTGTTGGGACCTCGGGGCCGAACTGGTGCTCGGTGTGGCTAACGGATATGTGGTATGGCTGTGCTTGAGTTCGTAAGTGGGCCTTACTTAGGTCCAGGTTGGTTTTGAAAGAAAACAATTGTTTGCCCCCACCTGGAGCTAAGTAAGATCGGTACTGAAGATTGTGCCCTTGTGTGGAACTGCTTGAGTCTGTTTCAACTTAGACAACATAGGTGCATTTGAATGCGATAAAGGCATGAAGAGGTGTCTTACTCAGGTCCAGGTTGGTTTTGAAAAACAATTGTTTGCCTCCACCTGGAGTTGAGTAAGACTAATGCTGGAAGTTTACTCCTGATCGAACCTGGTTATGCTTATTCCAACTCTGCTTGTTTGAATCAGTACTGAAGTGTCGACGTGTTGGTACTTAAGGAATTCTGTGGATTCAAAATCGTTTACTTAAGATATGTTAGTGTGGTTTCCACCAAGCAATTCCACTTGGCTAAAGTCCAATTCAGTTGCCAAACATTATTCCACTAAGCAATACCACTTAGCATGTTTGAGTGCTAACCAAATTTATGTTCCGTCCAGTCGTTCTGAAACTAAGTCCATTTGGGCAAAGACCAAAGTTAATTCCGTTTGATAAACATCAAAGCTAATTTCGTTTGGTGAGGACTAAAGCTAATTCCGTTTGATAAACATCAAAGCTAATTCCGTTTGGTAAGAACCAAAGCTAATTCCGTTTGATAAACATCAAAACTAATTACAAGAATTTGATAAATTTGAGAAAAGCGGGGAAGCATTTGCATTGGTCAGTAGATAAATGCCTTTACATTCTGATAGAGAAGTTGGGGGATAATTCTATTGATAGTATTTCTTGAGATTTACTACATTCCAGGGCCGAGGTATAGCTCTGCTATTCAGATCCTCTAGGTAGTAAGCTCCATTTCCAACAACAACTGTGACTTTGTAGGGACCTTCTCAGTTAGGCCCAAGTTTGCCCTCGTGTCACGACCCAAACCCGCCCCTATGGGTTTAGCACCGTGACCGGCCAGTAATCCGAGATTACCGAAGGCCTGCTTAACAGTAATACAGTAAAACAGAGTACAGGGGCATGGCGGAAGCCAAAACAGTAAATAAACAATGTCCAATGAGCTGTGACAGTCTGTATGCAAAAAGACTTTTCACACATATATATATACACAGTACAGAACAGTATGCACAATATTTACAATCATTCAGAACAGGGACCAAATCCCTATTAACAGTTCAGTACAGTGCTAGCAGTCTATACAGTTATACAAAATAGACACAGAGACAGATGGGGGAAATAAAAACATCCCTAAGCCATAGCTTGACAGGCTCGGAACCTCGCAGTGAGGCACAGTGGTTGGCTTAACAAGACTGGAGTTTACCCCGACGCTTCTAGCCCCGATCTGGTGCCTGTACACCTACATATATATATATATATATATATATATAAGCAGTGAGCTAAAGCCTAGTGAATAACATAATGCGTAAAGAGGTTAAGAATGAATGTCCTTACAGTAATGAAAACAGTTCATTGATTCAGTATATCAGTCATTCAGTCATTCAGTCATATGTGGTACATCCATTAGCATAGCAGTACAGTAAACAGTAGGTCTAAAAAGACCGAACAATTAATGATGGCCATCAATCAGTAAACAGTAGTGGTTCCAACAAGGGAACTGACAGAGATCTCTGTAACAGTAAATAGTAGTTGCAAAGGATGCCACAATACAGTTCAGAATATAGGACATACATTCATTCAGTTAACAATATCGATTCAGAAAGCAGTTCAGTTAAACAGTCAGAAAACATTCTCAGTTGAACATATCTTTACACAATTGTTACTCACAGAGTTCTGGGCTACAATTAGGCTAGAGCGCGTCCCCAGATGCCAACCCCACACAGTTTACATGATGAACACACACTAAGTTATGCAGTTGGGAAAGATAGTAACTTAATCCCTAATTGCCTCGGTGTGTTCTACATCTATATCCTCATTAAGATGCCTTAAACTAGGCCTAAGAATGCCTAGGATGGAATGAGGATGCAAAGATGCACTTAGAAACACTTTACGAAATTTTCAGAAAACAGGGGTCTCGCTCGAGCGTGTCTTTCTACGCTCAAGCGGACATGCAGACAAAGGAGCTCCGCTCGAGCGTGACTTCCGTCGCTCGAGTGGACTGTAAGCTACAGTGAAAATACTGGATGCTCAAAATTCACGTTCGACGGGCGTTCGATCCTCGCTCGAGCGTGAGACACAAGTCCTCGCTCGAGCGTGAACTCTCTCGCTCGAGCGGACTACAAGCTCATGCAAAGTACTGGATGCACGCATTTCACGCTCGAGCGTCACTTTACTCGCTTGAGCGGAAGGCATGATCACAGATTGTACGCTCGAGCGTGGACTTCCTCGCTCGAGCGTGGGTCCAAAATCTGGAAAACCCAGATTTGAGTCCCAAGCTCAAAACCAAGTTTAAATGCATTAAAATCGATCCTCTTGGGCTGAAAACCTGGGAAACACTTGTAAACACATAGTATGACATGGTTCAAAGCTCAATTTGTAAAATCAAAGCCCAAGGGTAGTTTAATTAAACTCATTTCAAACCAATTTTCAAGAACATGATCTCAAATGAACATGCATGAACTTTAAACAATATTCAAGCTTCAAAACATTCTCTAATGAGCCAATTCTTTTCAAAACAAGATGAAATCATGGTCTTAAACATAATTATGAGCATGCATGTAACATTTTGCCATGAAAACAACTTAAACTCAACAATACAAACATGCATGAATGGAATGAGCTTTAATTCAACATTATTTGACTAAATTTTGACTTAGATCACTAGAGGCTCATGAATCATGCAAGAACAAGCTTTGAATACACAATTAAAAGGATAGGTTCCTTACCTAGGTCCTCAAATGCAAGTTTAGAAGCTCAATTGATAATCTACACTTCAATTTCTTCAAGTTTCTTAGCAAAACCAAGATAGAACCAAGCTTTTTCTACCTCTCTTACTCTCAGTCGGTTATGCTCTCAAAATGAGCTGAGGAGATGTTTTGAATGAAGTATAATAAGGTTCAAGAATGGTCCATGTAGTGGGCCACTAGGGGGTAGGATAGTAAATAAGTCCAACTCTATTAATTTGGCTTAATTTAATCTAATCTAATCCAGTTTAATCATACCAAATCAATTTTCAATTAAAGATACCATAAAATTACATAAATTCTAATTAACACAGAATATCAATCAATTTCTGGTTCGGCCGCCGATAAGGCCTTCAATTTGCAATTCAAACATAAAAAAAACATGAACAGATAATCAAACAGGCAACAGATAGAAATGCAATATGACAGATATACTTAATTAATTCAGTTCCAGATTTCAGTCAGTCTGTTCAGTATTTCAGTCGGTTCAATTACCCATCATAATCAGTCTCAGTTTAACAGTAATCAGTAATTAATCGGTAATCAGTGGTGAGGGTTATTACAGTCTTCCCTCCTTAAAAAGAGTTTAGTCCTCTAAACTCGAGTTACCTTCATTCTGGAAGAAAACATGATTCAGAGGGAACAGTTCAGGATATCTCTTGGCCATGTCATCTTCCCTTTCCCAAGTGGCATACACGCCACCATGGTTTTGCCAGTCAACTTTCACTAACAAGATCTCTTTGTTTCTCAACCTCTTGATCCGTCTGTTTACAATCTGAATAGGCCGTTCCTCGTAAGTGTAGTCATCACTCAGCACTACACGAGTAGGCTCTATCACATGGAAAGGATCCCGGAGGTAGTCCCTCAACATAGAAATGTGGAAGACGTTATGCATATGCTCCATTTCAGGAGGAAGCGCAATTTGATACGCCACCGGATTGATTTTCTCAATAATCTCATACGGTCCGACATATCTTGGCGCTAACTTGCCTTTGACTCCAAAACGAGTCTGGCCTTTCATCGGTGTCACTTTCACAAAAACGTGATCACCCACTTCATATTCTCTGTCTCGCCTTCTGACATCTGCATAACTTTTCTGTCGGCTCTGTGCAGTTTTCAGTCTCTGTTGTATCAGTTTTACTTTCTCAGTCGTTTCATAAACAATCTCGGGCCCAAGCAAAGGCCCATCTCCAACTTCTGCCCAGCAAATCGGAGATCTACATTTTCTGCCATACAACGCCTCGAAAGGCGCCATACCAATACTTGAATGATAGCTGTTGTTGTAGGCGAATTCAGCTAAGGGCAAATGGCTTTCCCAGTTTCCCTGAAAATCAAGGACACACATTCTCAATAAATCCTCCAAAGTCTGGATGGTTCTTTCTGACTGGCCATCTGTCTGAGGATGATAGGCACTACTCAGTCTCAGTTCAGTACCCAATGCAGTCTGTAAGCTTTGCCAGAATCTCGATGTAAACTTCGAATCTTTGTCAGAAACAATGGACACAGGCACTCCATGCAATCTAACAATCTCGTCAATACAAATCACAGCCAATTTGTCCGCATTATAGATTGTTTTGACAGGTAAGAAGTGAGCAGATTTAGTCAGTCTATCAACAATAACCCAAATTGAATCCATACCTTTACTGGAGCGAGGCAATCCCATAATAAAATCCATGGTAATATGTTCCCATTTCCACTCCGGTATCGGTAAGGGCTGCAATAAGCTTGCGGGTCGTTGATGTTCAGCTTTGACTTGTTGGCAATGAAGACATTTTGATACAAAATCGGCAATTTCTTTCTTCATACCCGGCCACCAGAAATTCAATTTCAAGTCTTGATACATTTTTGTATTCCTTGGGTGAATAGACAGTTTTAAATTGTGGCCCTCTTGCAGAACTCTTCTTTTCAATTCAGAATCATTCGGTACACACAGTCTTTCCTAAAACTTCAGTACATTATCTTCGAACTTAAACCCCGGTCTTGGTTTAGATTCCCTCTCTTCGATGATCTTCTTCAAGAAGTCATCTTGTTGATGTTTCTCTTTGATTTCTTCAATCAGTGCTGGTTGAACAGAAATAGCAGCTATTGTTCCGCCTTGTTCTAGCAAAACAATTTCAATTTCAGATTTTTCAAGGTCACAAAGCAACTCTCTCTGCCCGGTAAGCAAACAGGCTAAGTTCCCGATTGATTTCCGACTCAATGCATCGGCAACGGTGTTGGCTTTTCCTGGATGATACAAAATCTGTAGGTCATAGTCTTTAATCAGTTCTAGCCATCTCCGCTGTCTCATGTTCAGTTCTTTCTGTGTGAAGAAATATTTCAGACTTTTGTGGTCGGTATACACTTCACATGTCGCCCGATAAAGGTAGTGACGCCAGATTTTTAAGGCAAATACCACTGCAGCGAGTTCCAAGTCATGGGTCGGGTAGTTCTTTTCATGCGGTCTCAACTGCCGGGAAGCATAAGCAATAACTCTCCCATTCTGCATTAAAACACATCCCAAACCCTTATGAGAAGCATCACTAAAAATGGTAAAACCATTCGTACCTGAAGGTAGGGTGAGAACCGGTGCGGTCACAAGTCGGGTTTTCAATTCTTGGAAGGCCGATTCCCTTTGGTCAGTCCAGTCAAATGATATCCCCTTCTGAGTTAACTGAGTCAACGGTAAGGCAATTTTGGAGAAATCTTTGACAAATCTTCTGTAGTATCCAGCTAACCCCAAAAAGCTTCGGACTTCTGTCACATTTGTGGGTCTAGGCCAGTTTACTACTGCTTCAACTTTCTATGGATCAACTGAAATTCCATCATTGCTAATAACATGTCCCAAAAACATAACATGATCAAGCCAAAATTCACATTTAGCCAGTTTAGCATAGAGTTTCTGTTCTCTTAGGGTCTGTAGGGCAAGTCTCAGATAATGTTCATGTTCCGTTATACTTTTGGAATAAATCAGAATGTCATCAATGAATACAACAATAAAGTCATCGAGAAATGGTTTAAAGATTCTGTTCATGAGGTCCATAAATGCAGCAGGTGCATTGGTAACTCCGAAAGGCATAACTAAAAATTCATAATGTCCATACCTCGTTCGAAAAACAGTTTTGTCAATGTCCTCTGGTTTAACTTTCAACTGATGATATCCGGATCTGAGATCGATCTTAGAGAACACTTGAGCACCCTGTAACTGATCAAATAAGTCATCAATATGCAGTAATGGGTATTTATTTTTCACAGTTACCTTGTTCAGTTCACGGTAATCGATACAAAGTCTCAGTGAGCCGTCTTTCTTTTTCACAAACAAGACGGGTGCACCCCACGGTGAAGTACTGGGCCTGATGAACTTCTTATCTAACAGTTCTTGCAGTTGCACTTTCAATTCCTTCAGTTCAGTTGGAGCCATTCGGTAAGGAGCTTTCGATACTGGCTGTGTTCCCGGAATCATATCAACGGTGAACTCAATCTCCCTGTCAACCAAATCTCCTGGCAGATTATCTGGAAAAACATCTGGGAATTCTCTGACTATAGGAATACATTTCACATCAGTTTTAACATCAGTAGGTACAGTCAATACAGAACAGAAATTACCCTTACACCCATTTCTAATCAATTTAACAGCTTTCACAGATGAAATCAAATACGGAGGGGGTACCACTCCACTTCCATTAAACACAAATTCAGGCAAATCCGGCGGACGGAAAACTACTTGTTTCATTACACAGTCTATGGTGGCATGATATTTCGTTAACCAGTCCATTCCCAATATTACATCAAAATGATCAATGTTCAGAGGCAGTAAGTCAATAAACAAATGTGCATCTCTAACAATAATTTCACAAGCAGGGTATATGTATGCACAAGTCATGGATCCCCCAACGGGTGATGATACAGCTAACAGATAATTCATGGGTTCTAAGGGTCTATTCAATTTTCGCGAAAAAGCATGCGATACATAAAATGTGTAGACCCCGAATCAATCAGTACATATGCATTTTGAGTACAAATAGAGAGAATACCTGACACTACGGTCTCGGTATTTTGGACGTCTCCCGGTACTAGGGCGAACACTCGGCCCTGCCTCATAGGCTCTTTTCCAGTAGCTTTAGGGGTCGGTTTTGGTGCAACAGTTGATGCTGCCACGCTTGGTGTAGCTTTGCTATTGGCCTACGGAGCAGAGGGGTAGTCTTTAACCATGTGGCCCACCTTGCCACACCTGTAACAGGCTCCAGATATTTTGTAACAAACCCCTTTGTGCTTCCTGCCACACTCAGAACAGGGTGGTATGAAACCACTCCCTTGGCTGGGGCTAGTTGTTGACCCCGTATTCTGTTTCTTGTTCAATGGGTTATGCTTTCCTTTCTTGAACTTGAAACCCTGCCTTTTACCACGCCACTCAGACGCTGGTGTTTTAGTTTTCAGTGCCTCGATGATTGATTCAGCCATCAAAGCTCGGTCAAGAACATTTACATAGTTCGGTAGCTTCAAAATATTATTCTGTCCAGTATTGCACATTCAGGCCGCCTTCAAACTTTCTGGCCTTCTTGTAATCAGTGTCCACCATGTGTGGTGCATATCTAGCAAGCTCGGTGAACTTTGTTTCATATTCAGCAACGGACATTGTGCCCTGTCTCAGCTGTTCAAATTCAGTTACTTTTCTGTCTCTGACACACTGTGGGAAATATTTCTCGAAGAAGGCTCCTTTGAATTGAGCCCAAGTCATTACAGTGTTGTCATCACGGATAAGCATCCACCACCTTCTAGCTTCTTCTTGCAGAGTAAAGGTGGCCAACAGTACTTTATGTGCTTCAGAGCACGGAAAAACCTCAAACAATTTTTCTGTTTCAAGAACCCATGCTTCAGCTTTTAACGGTTCAAGGCCTCCCTGAAAGGATGGCGGTTTCATTTTGCTGAACTTGTGGGTGAGAGCAATTATGTCCCCATCATTAACATTGACATTCTGTTCCGGCTGTACCGGAGGAGGAGGCGGGGGCTGTTGGTTCTGTTGTTGATCTAGTCTTTCAGTTATTAGTTCCATCATTCTTTCCAGTCTTGCCATTCTTGCCTCAGAGGATGAGGATTCAGATTCATTTGTAGTTCTTGCATTATCCATTTCACTATAGGCAGTTATAACAATTATCAACATAGGCATCATTAAACAGTTAACACATTAGCATATATTCAGTCATGTCATAGCCACACACTTCATGCTCATGTAATGCCCTAGTCGCTTTTCTAGGACATCCTATAGGTCATTTGGACACGTGTGTGCGGTATAACTCATGGTTAAGTATCGCTCTGATACCACTCTGTCATGACCCAAACCCACCCCTATGGGTTTAGCACCGTGACCGGCCAGTAATCCGAGATTACCGAAGGCCTGCTTAACAGTACTACAGTAAAACAGAGTACAGGGGCATGGCGGAAGCCAAAATAGTAAATAAACAATGTCCAATGAGCTGTGACAGTCTGTATGCAAAAAGACTTTTCACATATATATATACATCAGTACAGAACAGTATGCACAATATTTACAATCATTCAGAACAGGGACCAAATCCCTATTAACAGTTCAGTACAGTGCTAACAGTCTATACAGTTATACAAAATAGACACAGAGACAGATGGGGGAAATAAAAACACCCTAAGCCATAGCTTGACAGGCTCGGAACCTCGCAGTGAGGCATAGTGGTTGGCTTACAAACTGGAGTTTACCCCGACGCTCTAGCCCGGTCTGGTGCCTGTACACCTACATATATATATATAGCAGTGAGCTAAAGCCCAGTGAATAACATAATGCGTAAAGAGGTTAAGAATGAATGTCCTTACAGTAATGAAAACAGTTCATTGATTCAGTATATCAGTCATTCAGTCATTCAGTCATATGTGGTACATCCATTAGCATAGCAGTACAGTAAACAGTAGGTCTAAAAAGACCGAACAGTTAATGATGGCCATCAATCAGTAAACAGTAGTAGTTCCAACAAGGGAACCGACAAAGATTTCTGTAACAGTAAACAGTAGTTGCTAAGGATGCCACAATACAGTTTAGAATATAGACATACATTCATTCAGTTAACAATATCGATTCAGAAAGCAGTTCAGTTAAACAATCAGAAAACATTCTCAGTTGAACATATCTTTACACAATTGTTACTCACAGAGTTCTGGGCTACAATTAGGCCAGAGCGCGTCCCCAGATGCCAACCCTCACTATAGGAAATCGTGGATTTAGCGACGTTTAATTAACGGCGTTTTTTTAAACGTCACCTTTTCTGATAATTAACGACGTTTTGTAAACGTCGCCTTTTGTGTTAATTAAAATGGTCCCGTTTCTGAATAGAGGTCGTTTGAAAGCGCCTCCAAATCCTTATTTCCAAACCCACTCCCTGTCTCTCTTCAAACCCCTATTTCCAAACCCTACACAAAGTCGATCTATTCTTACAACTCCAAGGTGACTCTCTCTCTCTCTCTCTAAACCCTAATTTCAGTCTTAGAGGATCGAATCAATACGAAGTTCTCTCGCTCGATTCCTCTTTAGCATGGTGATTCCTCTTAGTGATTCATCTCAGAGCGATTGCGATTTTGATTTTGAAGTTCTCTCTCTCTCGATTGTGAGCACCACCTTCTACAATCTTAGAAAAATCGATTGAATCCTTCAAAACCTTATTCAGCTCGGTGATTCCAGTTGTGGTGTTCGTCTTTGTGGATTTGGAACTCTTCGTCTTCTTCGATCAGTGAGATCAGAGGTTAGTTGAGCTCAAATTTTAGGAACATTTGAAACTTGTTTCTTTCTTAGATGTTTCTTTTGTGCTCTGTTTTGAATAGCTGTTTGTGAATCTCTCTTTGCTCATCTTCTTCCCATTGGTTTGTGAAGATTTAGTGGGTATATAATTAATGTTTCTTCTATGCTCTGTTTGTGAATAGCTGTTTGTTATTTTGCTTAAATTGTGTGGATTTCGTACCAAAGTGTTGTTTCGTGGATGCAATGATAGACTAGTTAGACTTGTAGTGATATTCATTAATAATGAAATTTGTAAATCTAAGTATAGTTTTTTACTCATTGATAGACTATTGAGCTGCTTCCAAGTGGTGAGAATGAGAGAAATTAACGACCTACTTTGCTTTTAGTCTCATTCTTCTTCTGCTGGTTAGTTCTTAATCAAGAGAAAATAATAATAATAATAATGAAGATAGTATATATAGTCCAGCTGGCCAAGGAATAATAAGGGTTACCAAGTCCTTGATGTCCTTGAAAAAAGTACAGAGTTTTTATGAACAACAAAGCCATGTAAAAAATCTGAATCCATTATGTCTTCATTCCCTCTAGGCATATTGTTGAGATGATATTGTAGTGACTACCCATTCTACTTCTTTTTGACTTTTGATCATCTTTCTAGACACAACCCTATCTAATTTTGTAGCGACTACCCATTCTACTTCTTTTTGTTGAAAGTTTGGACATAAATTGATATGGTGTGCTATCATTTTCGCAGGAGTTGCCTGTTGCTTTTGTTACATTCAGAAACCGGTGGGGTGCTACTCTAGCTGCCCAATCTCAACAGCACTCAAATCCACTTATATGGATCACTGAAATGGCTCCAAAACCAAGGGATGTACTATGGAGAAATTTGTCAATCCCATATAGGCATTTACCACTATATAAAATTGGAGTTTTTGTTAAAACATCACTTCTTACACTATTTTTTGCCATCCCAGTGACTGCAGTTCAAGGAATGGCAAAATATGAAAGATTAAAGACATGGTTTCCTCCAGCCATGGCTGTACATTTGATGTAAGAGTACTATTCTTTAATGTATTTTTCTGTCATAACATTTATCAAAAATCAATGCTATAGAATAAACAGCTTATTCATGCATATAAAGTGGTGGCTAATTACTTGCTTACATTTATTTTCCTGCTTAGATTCTGACACTATTCTTATCTGTCTAGTACAATTGATTCGTACACGTCTTTATGTTGATCATTTTTTTTACTGAGATGATATCTGTCCTACAGACCCTGCTTAGGACCTGTCATTACAGGGTATCTTCCAAGTGCCATCCTTAGTGGATTTATATATGTCATTCCGTTTGCCATGCTAGGAATAGCTAAACTGGAAAGTTATGTATCGAGGAGTAAAAAGGAGATAAAAGCTTGCAACATGGTCTTCTATTTTCTGTTGGGAAATGTATTCTTCTTAACCTTGTTATCAGGGTCTTTACTTGATCAAATTGGAAAATCTGTTACTCATTCTAGGGATTTTTCCTAGCCATCTTGCAAGTGCTGTCTCGGCCCAAGTAAGTGTACTGATCCTTATTGATTCACTGGATATATTATGTAACTGTATATTCCTTTTTATATTTTTTTCTTCATGTTTTGTATAATATTCAGTTTTGGGTTGGCTAATGTGATATGAGAAGGGTGAGAGCAATGTGGAAAGCATATGAAACTGTGAAGATGTATATTTCCATATTTTTATTCTATCTATTCTTAGATTTGGGTTGTTTTCTATCTAAGGTTGTATTATGCAACATTGTAAGATCAAGGGAGCGTGATGCAATTGTTTTCTTTATCTCTAAACTTACAGAATCAATTATGTCCTTGCATTAACTCTACTATTTACTGGATTTAACTGTTCAATAATTTTTGACACTTCAATGAAATAATGTTGTTCTTTGATAATTTTATCACTCATAAAGATGATCCAGGCAGTGGCTTATTGATCCCATTGCTTTTTGTTTTTTTCTTTCAGGCAGACTTCTTTATGACATACATCTTGACAAATGGGCTAGCAGGATTTTCCCTGGAGACATATTGATTCATATATCACTCATAAGGGCATCTTGACAAGCATAGATCAGATATATTGAAAATTGTCAAGGATGGTATTGAGTATGCTTTTGTTGATGCTCCAAAGCAGCTATCTTTTTTGGATGGGGTTGTGGTCCATTTCATTTCCAAACTTCCTACACCTGATATCCTTGAAATGTAAGAGTGAATCTTTTTGACTTTTTCTTCTATAAGTTCTCTAACATATACATTTGGAAGGCAAATGCTAATGCTCCATCACTGTTGCAATAGTTTGAAGGATGTCCAAAAACGAACAGAGAACGTGAATACAGAGGTAGATCCTAGTGGATGGCGCCCCTATCACACGTTTGTAGACAGTTTAAAAGAAAAGTATGCAAAAAATGAAGCTTTCCAAGGTATCATTGGTCTTCCAATTGTTTCTTTAAAAATTTTCTTTCCATTGTACTTGTAGGTGAATGGAAAAGCACTTATGCTTGATGAAATTATAAACTATGTGCAGTCACTGCAACGAGGTAAATTAGGACTTGTTCTATACCATGGGGTTTCATTTTGATTGCATAATTGAGTTCTATGACTTAATGGGTATTGTGTATTCATTTTGTATTTTGTAGTTTCTGTCAATGAAGTTAGCTTCTGTGAATCCAAGGTTGGAATTTAACATGGATAGTCTCTTGTCAAAAGATGTGAGTATAGAAACTTGTTGTAAAATCAATTTCTTTTATCTATTGTGATGTTTTTTTTCTAAAATTGGTTGTAAATTCCAGGTATTTCAGCCTAATGGCTCTTTCCCTCATCAAACATACCCATTAGATTCCTGTGCTTCTGCTTTCTTTGGACAACAGACCCAGGAATTTCCACCAGTACATACTATCTTTCCAATGGGGACCATACAAGCACCACATTATGCCAAAACAACGGCATGCAATTACCTCCGGTTGATGAATTCGGCCAAGGTCTTCCATAGGTATTCAAATGCTGGCCCATTCCTGAAGAATTTGGTGTTGTCTTTGTTTTCTCCATTTTCATTTTTCGTGTTTCAGTAAGGAAAACAACGAAAAGTTAGAAATACCCAAAAATAAAATAAAATAAAATAAAAATCTGGAAAGAGTTTTTCATAATCTAATTCTGCTTTTCTCAACTTGAAATCCTCAGTTTCCAACATTGTGTGAAGATGATCTGCAAAGCATTGTTCAGATGGGGTTTGGTCAAGAACCCAAACCACAATACAGGATTTCAATCATCCCACATGAAAATTGAACTGTGGTCACCATTTATTCGTCCTCAACTCAAGGCCCAGAGGCTGCTGTATATTAATGGATTTTTTTTACGAGAAATATTAAAAAAAAAAAATCTTGATGCTTCAGTTATTTACCTAAAATATAGTAGAATCACAAGTTGCTTCATTCACCAACTAAATTTGATTTGTTGGGATGAAGAACTGTGTTGAATCAAGAAGGGTTGACTTTTGTTAAATCTATTTTCTATAACAGCTTTAGATATGTTACATATGATCTCTATAATTGAAATTGGTTTGATCTATTTTTGCAGGAATAGTATGTATCCTGAGCAATTGACTCATCTCAGTTGTGAACTACAACTCTTTATGAGTTCAAGAAGAGCATACAGTCTATAATGTTTTTGTAGTGGAAGTGGATAGAACCATAGACAGACCTGTAGACACCTTAAAGATGGGTTTTGAGCCACTGGTTTGGTATTGTCAGCCAGTGGCAAACAGACACTTTGGTTGTTTCCATCTCCAATTTGGTTCTTATGGACCTGTGCTTATATTGAATATGGCTGACTACGAAAAATTTATCGCTATTTTTCAGTTTTTTTTATAGGTATTTTCTAGTTCAATAACATAAAATTAGCACAATTTTTTTTTTAAAAAAGAAAGGGCTATCACGGCGTTTCTAAAAACGTCGCTAAATAGCATACCAACGGTTGGAGTTTTGAAAAAGAGATACGGCGGCGTTTTAAAACGTCGCTAAATAGCATGATGACGTCAAGTTACCGTTAGAAGAACTTTTAGGTTTTTAAAAACGCCGCCTATAGTAATATAGCGACGTTTCTAAAGCGCCATAGAGTTATAGCGACGGCCACATCTTCGACATTTGGTGCTAAACGTCGCAAAAGGATTTAACAGCGTTTTTGAGATCTATAGCGGCGTTTTTTAAACGTCTCTAAAACTCCAATTTCTAGCAGTGCCTACACAGTTTACAGGATGAACACACACTAAGTTATACAGTTGGGAAAGATAGTAACTTAATCCCTAATTGCCTCGGTGTGTTCTACATCTATATCCTCATTAAGATGCCTTAAACTAGGCCTAAGAATGCCTAGGATGGAATGAGGATGCAAAGATGCACTTAGAAATACTTTACGAAATTTTCAGAAAACAGGGGTCTCGCTCGAGCATGTCTTTCTACGCTCGAGCGGACATGCAGAAAAAGGAGCTCCACTCGAGCGTGACTTCCGTCGCTCGAGCGGACTATAAGCTATAGTGAAAATACTGGATGCTCAAAATTCACGTTCGACGGGCGCTCGATCCTCGCTCGAGCGTGAGACACAAGTCCTCGCTCGAGCGTGAACTCTCTCGCTCGAGCGGACTGCAAGCTCATGCAAAGTACTGGATGCACGCATTTCACGCTCGAGCGTCACTTTACTCGCTCGAGCGGAAGGCATGATCACAGATTGTACGCTCGAGCGTGGACTTCCTCGCTCGAGCGTGGGTCCAAAATCTGGAAAACCCAGATTTGAGTCCCAAGCTCAAAACCAAGTTTAAATGCATTAAAATCGATCCTCTTGGGCTGAAAACCTGGGAAACACTTGTAAACACATAGTATGACATGGTTCAAAGCTCAATTTGTAAAATCAAAGCCCAAGGGTAGTTTAATTAAACTCATTTCAAACCAATTTTCAAGAACATGATCTCAAATGAACATGCATGAACTTTAAACAATTTTCAAGCTTCAAAACATTCTCTAATGAGCCAATTCTTTTCAAAACAAGATGAAATCATGGTCTTAAACATAATTATGAGCATGCATGTAACATTTTGCCATGAAAACAACTTAAACTCAACAATACAAACATGCATGCATGGAATGAGCTTCAATTCAACATTATTTGACTAAATTTTGACTTAGATCACTAGAGGCTCATGAATCATGCAAGAACAAGCTTTGAATACACAATTAAAAGGATAGGTTCCTTACCTAGGTCCTCAAATGCAAGTTTAGAAGCTCAATTGATAATCTACACTTCAATTTCTTCAAGTTTCTTAGCAAAACCAAGATAGAACCAAGCTTTTTCTACCTCTCTTACTCTCAGTCAGTTATGCTCTCAAAATGAGCTGAGGAGATGTTTTGAATGAAGTATAATAAGGTTCCAGAATGGTCCATATAGTGGGTCACTAGGGGGTAGGATAGTAAATAAGTCCAACTCTATTAATTTGGCTTAATTTAATCTAATTTAATCTAGTTTAATCATACCAAATCAATTTTCAATTAAAGATACCATAAAATTACATAAATTCTAATTAACATAGAACATCAATCAATTTCTGGTTCAGCCGCCGATAATGCCTTCAATTTGCAGTTCAAACATAAAAAAAACATGAACAGATAATCAAACAGGCAACAGATAGAAATGCAATATAACAAATATACTTAATTAATTCAGTTCTAGATTTCAGTCAGTCTGTTCAGTATTTCAGTCGGTTCAATTACCCATCATAATCAGTCTCAGTTTAACAGTAATCAGTAATTAATCGGTAATCAGTGGTGAGGGTTATTACACCTCGCCAGGCACCCTTTTGTGATGCATAACTTTCCTCAAAACCAGTTCTCCTAGTGTAAATTGTCTTGGGAAAACTTTTTGGTTGAAACTTCTGATGAGCTGCTGTTGATACGCTTCAAGTCTGATCAGCGCTGCCTCTCTTCGGTCTTCTGCCATATCCAGTGTTTGCGCAATAGCTTCCTCGTTACTGGAGCTTTCAAATAATTCAGACCAAAGGGTTGGGAGACCTACTTCGAGTGGGATGACGGCCTCCATTCCATAAGTTAGGGAATAAGGTGTTACCCTAGTCGAACGCCGTGCTGTGGTTCAGTAGGCCCATAATACGTGAGGTAACTCTTTAACCCATTTGCCTTTTGCATGTTCAAGCCGCTTCTTTACCCCGTTGATGATGGTTTTGTTTCATGCTTCTGCCTGTTCATTACTCTGTGGGTACCCTGGAGAAGAGTTCCTATACTCGATTCTGAGGTCGGCACAAAACTTTTTGAAGACCTTACCATCGAATTGTGTTCCATTATCCGCAATCAGTACCCGCGGAATGCCGAAATGCACTACCACATTCCTTAAAACAAACCGCTTCGTGTCGCCTTTTTGATGCTTGCCAACGCCTCAACTTCAACCCACTTAGTGAAATAGTCGGTTGCAGTAATGAAGAATCGCCTGTTCCCAGTGCCTCGGGCCAATGGTCCGACAATATCCAGACCCCATTGCGCAAAGGGCCATGGGCTGGTGAGTGGAGTGAAAGTTTTGGCTGGCTGATGAATGAGTGGAGCAAACCTCTGACATTTATCACACTTTTGTACGTACTGCTGCGCATCTTGTTGTATCCGTGGCCACTAGTACCCGTGAGTGAGGGCTCGGTGTGCCAGTGACCTTCCGCCAACGTGGCATCCACAAATCCCATCGTGAATTTTGTAGAGAACATTCTCGACGAGATTTGGATGTACACATAGGAGGTAGGGGCCAAGATAGGAGCGTCTGTAAAGCTTCCCAGATGGTGAGATCCAGAACCGAACTGACTTATGTCTGACCTTGTTGGCTTCCCTTTTGTCTTCGGGGAGTGTACCAAATTTCAGAAAAGTAAATATCGGATCCATCCAGCTCGACTCGAAGTTGTTGCAGAGGACTGGAGATGCAATACTTGGTTCTGGTACAAACTCAACCCAAACCTTTCTGGCATCCTTTGTATCCACTGATGAGTCGAGGCATGGCAGAGCATCAGCGTGGCTGTTTTTGTCCTGACTGATTCGTTCCACTCGTATGGATTGAAATTTTCTGAGTAGGTCCTTGGCCTTGCCTGCGTACATAGCCATTCTTTCATCTCGTATTTCATAGACCCCAGAAAGCTGGTTTACCACTAGTTGTGAATTGCTGAAAACAAGAAGCTGTTTTGCACTGAAGTGTTCGGCGCTACGTAAGCCAGCCAATAACGCTTCGTACTCGGCCTCGTTGTTTGAAGCCTTCCAACCGAGCCTGAGAGCCTGTTCCCAGATGAACCCTTCTGGTGAAATAAGTACTACTCCTGCCCCCGAGCCTCAGTTATTGGACGATCCATCAACATAGAGCTGCCAGATGTTTCCAATAAAGAGTTTCCACGCTTCCGAAGCGCAGGGTTTTCCTTGTTCGGTAATGCATGGCACCTGTGCCGAACTCGGATCCCCCGGTTCGGTACTCTGGGTGGGAGCAAATTCTGCAACAAAATCCGTTAAGACCTGGGCCTTGATCGCTGTCCTGGGTTGATACCGAATGTCAAACTCACCAAGTTCTACCGCCCACTTTGCTGTTCGGCCAGAGAAATCGGCTCGGCTGAATACAGATCTGAGGGGGAATTCAGTGAGGACGTTAATAGTATGTCCTTGGAAGTAATGTTGCAGCTTTCTTGATGTGATAAGCAGCGCGTATGCTAATTTTTCCAACGGTAGATACCGTGTCTCGGCATCTAGTAAAGTCTTGCTGACATAATAGACAGGCCTCTGTTCCTTGTCAACTTCTCGAATTAATACTGCGCTTACGGCATGATCTGAGACTGCTAGATAGAGGTACAGCTCCTCTCCTGGCTCTGGAGTGGACATAAGAGGTGGTGCACTGAGGTATCTTTTGAGACTTTACAGTGCTTCGGTACATTCGCTACTCCATTCAAATGTTGCCTTTTTCCTCAAAAGCTAGAAGAAGGGCTTCATCCAATCTGAGGATTTGCTAATAAACCGATTCAGTGCGGCCGCCATTCCGGCTAGTTTCTGCAGCTCTTTAGCCTTTTTTGGTACTTCAAGATCCTGTATTGCTCTGATTTGATCCGGATTTGCTTTAATTCCTCTGTGAGTGACCATGTATCCCAAGAACTTCCATGTTCCTACCCCGAAAGCGCACTTCGAGGCATTGAGGCGAAGCTGGTGATTTTTCAAGATGCCAAAAACTTCTCTCAAGTCTGTGAGGTGGTTTGTAGCGAGCTTGCTTTTTACTACCATATCGTCTATATAAGCTTCCATGGTTTTTCCCAGTTGGTCCTTGAACATCCGAGTGATCATTCGCTGGTAGGTTGCCCTGGCGTTCTTGAGGCCGAATGACATTACTTTGTAGCAGTAAGTTCCCCTTGGAGTGATAAACGCTGTCCTTTCTTGATCCGGACCGAACAGTGGTATCTGATGATAACCGCTATAAGCGCCCAGAAAGCTCATGCGCTTATGACCTGCTGTTGAGTCTATTAGTTGGTCAATGCAAGGCAACGGAAAGCTATCTTTTGGGCAGGCTTTGTTTAAGCAAGTGAAGTCAATGCAAACTCTCCATTTTTCGTTCTTCTTCTTGACTACAACCGTGTTAGACAGCCATTGCGGGTACTGAACTTCTCTGATTGCTCCTGAAGCCAGGAGTTTTTCGACTTCGGCAATTACTACTTCGGTGTGCTCAACTGAGGATCTCCGACTTTTCTGCACAATGGGCCGAGCTGGAGGGTTGATGTTGAGCTTATGGCAAGCAAATTCTGGGTCCAACCCTGGAGTATCATATGCTGACCACGCAAATACCTCCATATTTTTCCTCAGCAGTTCCAGCAGCTGAAGTTTCTCATCAGCGCCTAGCGAGGTACCGATAATGAAGTACTTTCTGGGTCATTCTCTTTTACCAAGACTTTCTCCAAATCCTCTACCATCTTTTCCTCTGGGGTTCCCTCTACATCTTCCAAGACTGGCTGTTCGGCCACCTCTACCGTCTGTACCCGATTGCAGAGCTGTTTTGCCTTTAATGCTGCCATGAAGCAATGTTTGGACGCAACTTGATCCCCTGATATCTGCTCTACCCTGTATTCCGTTGGGAAACGGATGAGCTGGTGGCAGGTTGAAGGGACTGCCTCCATTTGATGAATCCACGGACGGCCAAGTATGGCATTGTAAGAGGATGGTGTATTAATAACCAAGAACTTTATCTGGAGGGTTTTTGTTCCCGCCACGACTGGCAACACTATTCTGCCAAGCGGCCATTCTGGCTGTGAATTGAAACCGACCAACGGGGTTGTCGCTGGGGTGAGGTGCTGCTCGGTAAGACCGAGCTTTCTGAACAAATTATAATACAATATGTCTGCTGCACTACCTTGATCTACCAGGACTCGTTTTACATCAAACCGTTTCCCAATTCCCACAGTTATAATTAATGCATCAGTATGTGGGTGCTGTATGTCCTCTAAATCTTTGCTAGTAAATGAAACAGTGCACAAGGGGGATTTATGTACTGTACATACCTTTTTCGATGTAGGCTCCACTGACATGATTCGCTGAATTTGCGCAGCCTTAGCGATATCTTCCTTCAGTGCCTTCTCAGATTCCTGAGTCGCTATCCCGTGGATCACATTTATTATCAGCCGAGGTGGATGCTCAATATTTGGTTCTGGCGGTGGGTTCCCCAGTTCGGCCACTCCCTTATCCTGATCAATGTAATCCCTTAGGTGTCCAGCTGCCACTAGGTCTTCCAAGTGTTGCTTCAGTGCCTTGCAATTCTGAGTCATATGCCCCCTGTCTTGGTGGTAGGTGCATCTGAGCTTCTGATTACGCCGAGCTTGGTGTTCTCTCTGGTGAACAGTATGGTCTAGATGATCCCGATGTTGTTCATTTTGCCTATTGCCAATCAACCAAGTACGAAGGTCCTGAGGAGGGTATTCAGTCTGTTGGCTAACGGTCTTCTGCCTCTTGGCCCTTTTCCGGCGTGACCCACGAGTGTAACTGCTTGCCGCCTCACTCTGTACTGGGATAGACTGGCTTTGTTGTCCAGACTCATTCCTGGGGAACTTCTTCACTGGTGGATGAGCTCCTCCGTCGCAAACGAGAAGGCTCTGCTTCCGTCTTCTTTTCCGTTGGATCGTCCAGCACCCTCTTAAGTTGGGCTTTCAACTCCTGTATCTCCATTCCCATAGAGTCTATGATGCGATCTCTATAATCCTTTTCCAGAAGAAAGTGATGAGAAGAACCTCCAGCGAAGGGTAATCGGTGCTCGACGGATTCAGGGTTTCGATTATTGTTTCCAGTTTGTTCCTCCGGGACTGTTGGGAGTGCCAAACCTTTGTCCTTCGTTTTCTCCGTCTGTGGAGTATGTGTCGACGGCGGAATGTCCTCAATCCCCATCGTCGAAACTGAGTGCAGAGCTCGGAGATGAAATGATCCACGCTCACCGCACCAATTGTGCGTACCAGATTCCGCACTAGATGAAAGTGGATCGGGCCTCCGCACTCGGTTGGACTATCCAGGGACTGAGGTTCCTGCCACAGGGAACACCGTTAGAGCTACCCGGCTGGGGTTGGCCGGATAACCCCTCTGGTGTGGGAATTAGTGATCAGAGAAGAAGTGTATAGAGTTGAATCTATCTTTACACGTGATTTTGCTTGGAATAATGTAGTTACCTTCAACGTGAAGTCCATGTTGTATATATAGTGTTCCTTGCTTGCTTCTCAAGGTGGGTTCATGGAGCTTGGATGTTGCCAGGTGTCCTTTTAGCATTGCTCAAGGTGGGGGACCACCTGGTAGTTGTCATTGAATGCATATACTCATTGTAGTCATGCTGATAACAAACCACATTCCTTTGATTCAACAACTTCCGTGATTCTAGGTGTAGGGGACCAGCTGAGGTGGCAACTTGCACATGCACACATTCACAACTTCCACGTTTCCTTGCGAGGTTTTCTCAACTCGGTACCGATGTGCCTCAGCTCAGCATCATTATGCCTTGTCTTGGCCTTTTTCAGGATCACTCATGGAAATGGGCTGATCCATTCGGGTATCTTTGTATGGGCTCGGCCTATTTTCTGTTCGGCCCATAGATTCAGTCTCGCAGCTCGGCCCAACCCAGCCCAGCACCACGGCTGGACTAGCCTTTCCACTGCGGGTTGGGCCCAAGTGCTTGAGGACTTGGGTGGACTGTTGATCATGAAGTTGGGCTTAATTGGTTTGCCTATATACTCATCCAGCCCACTTGGATTCAGACTTCAGTGGATTGGGCCGGCCCAAGGTTTGGACCCGACCCATTTCACATTCAACCCCTTCACTTCCTTAGTTACCAGGGTGGGAACGCACCTAAGATGATTCAACGATTTAAATTTGATTATTTAAAAAAAATTAACATAATTAGATTTGAATCGTTAAATCATCTTGAGTGTATTTTCACCATTGCAAGTAAGGAGGTAAAAAAAGAGACCAAGAAGAGGATTTAAACTTCTCAATTTGTAATCATCCATTTACACACTACTCTCTTTACAGAAAAAAAATAATAATAAAAAAAAGAAATAACTTAAAAGTAGTAGATTAGAAATTTTTTTGGGCGCGCACACCAAAAATTCAAAATTGAATTTTTTTTTTGGATCAAATGCCAAGGCATTGAAATAAGTTGTTCATAAGGACAAGTTGAAATAAAATGATTAAAATATCCTTCTTTGTAGATATATACCACACATACTATCAAAACCCTAAACAACTAACTCTCTCTTTCTCTCTCTCTCTCCCCCCCTCCGCCTCAGCTCTTTACTATCGATTCATCGACTTTGCTGTGCCGTCGTTGCCATTATAATCACTACCATCATCTTCGATCTCCTCTAATCTAGAAACTTCTTCTCCAGTTCCTTAACATCGTCTTTACCATCTATATCATGACTGTTAGGTTTTTATTCTTGGCAATCCCGTTTGACATAACTCCTTTCAGTTGTACTTTTATTCGCTCTTTTATTTCAGTGAGGCTATGAGTATTTAGATGCGAATCCAACCCGAATTATGCCTTGAAGAAAAGTTTGTGGTGTTATTCTTTCGTGTTTGCCACTTCACTGACTATGACCAGGATTGAGCTGCCTGGTCAGCTCGCAAGGGTCTAGGGGGCAAGGCCTCTTGGCGCGTCCGGGGCAGCGCCATAGCGGGGTTAAGGTTGCCCCCCGAAGCAAAATGCAAAAGTGCATTCAAAGTTTTCTGTCCGATCGAGCAGAGAATCCTTAGTTCCAGAAGTTTAATCGCCTGCAAAAATACTGGGAGATATCTTTTCCTGCTCGAGCAGTCATTCCGGCGCTCGAGCGAAGATTGCGGAACAGATTACTATAAATATGTGTTTCAGTCAGATTTTAGGGTTACACTTCTAGATCTTCTTTTTGGATATTAGGGTTTATATCTGGGGCTATTTTGCTAGTTTTCTTTGATGTTTGGTTGAATATTTAACTCATGGTTTAAGAAGTATACATCAAAGGATTGTTTGTTTATTCTATACAAAAGAGAGAGTTGTTTTTTGGTGGATTCTGAAGAATTCGAGCCTGAAGCTTTGGTGAATTCTAGAGTGGCTCATCGTCGTGATTCGACATCGGCATTGTGGATTCAACGTTGGGCAAGACAATTTCGAGGTGAAAACGGGGCTGGAAGAGGCACACAGGGGTTGGTTCAATTGGGCGTGGATTCGCTAGGTAATTGAGGGTATACCTGTGTAATTCTTTTATGTCTTTTTAGTGGATTGTTTTGTGGTTTTTGCCCGTGGTTTTTTTATCACAATTGGAGGCGCTTCAATTGTGATTTTTCCATGTAAAATCGTTGCGTTGATTTGTCTTTGATTGTTTGATTGGGATTGCTATTTACTGATTAAAATTGATACGTAATCACAAATCAATAACTAGGGGATTTCTAGATGTGGGAGCCGAATAATTAGAAGAGTTAGGAGGGATATATCCCAGAAGTCAGAGACTTTGGCTCCGTACTAATCAACTAAGATGCCGAATATATTGAGATCGCCGAATAGACGGGGAGATTTATGTTGGAATAAACAAAAGGTAATAAGTAAAAAGTGGGCTCTGGCCCGAGGTCCAAAGAATGAGTATAAATACAAGAGCTTCAGATTTAGAAAGGTATGTAAGAACACTTCACTAAACTTAGTAAACAAGCTTTCTTGAGTATAAGAACTGACTTGCCCGTCGGAGTGCTAATCCCGGCACCCCCGACCGGAGTATTTGTCTTTGCAGGTGACTAGCTGAGATCAAGAGCGTCTCCCAGGATCTGAAGAGTATTTCCAAAACCACTTCCCCACAATTGGCGCCGTCTGTGGGAATACTCAATACATCCATGGAAGGCGTGACTCAAGATTCTCCGATAGCCACCGACGCGATCACACAGAGAGTCGACCTCACTCCGGCAATATGCTCGAGAAGGAAATCATCGCTGCAAGACGTGCCTTGAATGTCGATTCACAAACTTCAGCACAGGAACGATGCTAGCCATCATGGAACGAGCCAAAAAGACCAAACACAGTTTAGACAACACCATCGCTGAGAACGAGCGCCTTCGCCGCGATCTGGCCTGGAAATAGCAAAGTCCAAACAAACAGTGCGCCAGGTTTCTAAGCGACCCCCAAGGGCAGGCGATCTACGGTCTCGGGCCCGACAGCAAAACACCGACGCTCGTTGTGCTTCAGCCGATTACTTTGAGGAGTTGACAAAGACGAACGTCTCCAGCGAAGTGTTCCGCATGATAACATCCATATGATATACAGCCTGCCGAAAGCCCCGGCCGTACATGCAATCCAGTCCCTCCCAGGCCCTCACAGCAACTCACGCCAGCAAAGCGACCCCGAGAATCGCCAAGCATCACCTTCGACGATTCTGATTTGATCGGCGTAACACTCCCTCACATCGATCCATTGGTTGTCGCGCTACGCGTAAACCGGTTCACCGTCGAACGCGTTCTTATAGACCAGGGCAGCACTTCGGAGGTCATGTATTATAAAACCTTCATCAAACTCGGGTTCACCGAATCAGACCTGACTCCGGCCCCTTATCCACTATTCGGCTTCAATGCCAATCCCGAATACCCACTGGGAAAATCAACCTACCCGTTCGAGCGGGTTCCAGAACGGTGGATGTAGAATTCCTGGTCGTCCGGCTGCCATCGCCGTACAATCTCATCATGGGGCGATCGTGGTTGCATACCTTGCAGGCCGTCCAAGCACCTACCATCAATTGTTACGTTTCCCAACAGAACACGGCATTGAGCAGATCCGCGGCTCCCAAAAATCGGCACAAGCATGTTACCTCCTGGCCGCCAAAATGCCAAAGGAATTGCAGGTAAACTCCATTGAGGTACCCAATCGGGAAATCCTGGATGACGTCGGGCGGCAGCCAAGCGAAAAGGCCACAGAAGGTTTAGACCGAGTTGACATCGATGGAAGCCCGGAAAAGTTCTTCATGATCGGCACCTCTTTAAACCAAGCCGATAGACAGCAGCTGATCTCCTTTCTACTGCCAACCTCGACGTCTTTGCGTGGACTCCGTACGAGATGCCGGGTATAGACCCATCAGTTTCACAGCACCACCTGAACGTCGACCCCACATGCAAGCCCATCATTCAGAAAGGCCGTCGGTCTGCCGCAGAGCACACTGCTGCCGTCATAGAAGAAGTCGACAGACTGCTTGACGCCGGGGCAATTAGAGAAGTCACCTACCCCACGTGGCTCTCCAACACAGTGGTGGTGAAGAAGAAAAATGGAACTTGGCGAGTGTGCGTCGACTTCACGGATCTGAACAAAGCTTGCCCCAAGGACTGCTTTCCCTTACCTAGAATCGACCAACTCGTCGATGCCACGGCGCGCCATCAACGCATGAGTTTCCTCGATGCTTACAGAGGCTACCATCAGATCGCCATGCATCCAGATGACCAGGACAAAACTGCATTCCTCACCCCAAGAGGAACCTACTGCTACAAAGTTATGCCTTTTGGGCTGAAGAATGCAGGGGCAACTTACCAAAGACTGGTCACCGCTATGTTCAAAGAACAACTCGGCCACACTATGGAAGTCTACATCGACGATATGGTGGTCAAGTCCAAAGAAGAAAGGATCACATAGCCGATCTAGAGAAGACATTCGGCATCTTGCGCAAATACAGAATGAAACTGAACGCCTCCAAGTGCGCGTTTGGAATCGGCTCCGGCAAATTCCTGGGTTATATCGTCAACCACCGTGGAATCGAAGCCAACCCGAGGCAAGTCACAGCAATCTTGGAACTCGGTTCCCCCCGATCAGTGAAAGAAGTCCAAAAGTTGATGGGGATGGCCGCTGCACTCAATAGATTCATCAGTCGGTCAACAGACCGATGCAGACAATTCTTCCAGACGCTACGTCAAGGCAAAGCTTTTGAATGGTCCGCCGAGTGCGAAGCAGCTTTCACCGGGCTCAAGACTTACCTCCGGTCAGTGCCTCTCTTGACAACACCAGCTGCCGGTGACCCCCTCATTCTGTATCTGGCAGTCTCCGATAGGGCCGTCAGCGCCGTACTATTAAAAGAAGAGGAAGGGCAGCACGGCCAGTGTATTATGTGAGCAAGGCAATGGTCGATGCCGAGACACGTTATCTTCCGCTGGAAAAACTCATCCTAGCCTTGGTCATGGCAGCAAGAAAACTGATGCATTACTTCCAGGGGCATAGCATTGGGGTGATAACAGATTATCCCCTCCGATCAGTACTACGGAGTGCAGAAGCATCAGGACGTGTTTCAAAATGGGCTCTTGAACTCGGCCAATATGACATTCAGTTTTTACCCAAAACCGCAATCAAGGGACAGGTTGGCCGACTTTGTTGCCGAATTCACAGGCGGGCTTTCCGACCTTAAACCTGCCGACGTTCTTCCAAAGGCTGAAGTTCGATCAAAGTCGAACTGGAGAATTTATGTCGGGGATATTTGGCAGCTATACTGTGATGGATCGTCTAACCAACGGGGCTGCGGCGCCGGCGTAGTAATCATGTCTCCCGACGGCGCAGTAATAGAGCAGGCCGTCAAGCTTGGCTTCGAAGCATCAAATAACGAGGCCGAGTATGAAGCCCTCTTAGCCGGTCTACGAAATGCACATATTCTTGGCGCTCGGCGTTTGCTAGTGTTTTGTGACTCAAAATTGGTCATCAACCAGCTAAAGGGGGAGTACGCTGCAAAAAACGACCGTATGGCGGCCTATATGAAAACGGCCAACTCTTTGCTAACGAAGTTTGACCATCACGAACTGAACCAAATAACACGTGATCAGAACACACACGCAGATGCCCTGGCATGCCTAGCCTCCGCCATCAATTCTGAGCTCAAACGGACCATTGAAGTAGGTTTCATCCCGGAGCCGAGTATTGGCCCTTCGGAGGAAACCCACGTAATGTTATAGAATCCGCATCAAGTTGGATGGACCCCATAGCCGGATTCCTTCTTCTGAACAACTCCCAGAGGACAAAAAAGAAGCACACAAGCTACGCAATAAGGCCCTGCGATACTATCTGGATCCACAAGGAGGGCTTTATAAAAAGTCCCTCTCCGGTCCCTATTTGGAATGCGTACACCCGGATAAAGTGGAGGAGCTTCTAACTGAGATACATGAGGGCAGTTGTGGTGCCCACTCTGGCGGACGCTCCTGGCCCATCGAGCTATAACACAGGGGTATTATTGGCCGACAATGAGAGCCGACGCAGAAAATTATGTTAAAAGATGCGAACAATGCCAAAAGTTCTCCCCACTAACCCATTTGCCCGCCGAAGGTTGAACTCTATCACCAGTCCCTGGCCGTTTGCTCAATGGGGGCTTGATATGTAGGACCGTTGCCAAGGGCCCCAGGAAACAAGCGATTCTAATCGTAGCAACAGATTACTTTACAAAATGGGTCGAAGCGGAGGCTCTAACACATACGAGATGCCGACATAAAGCGATTTGTATGGAGAAACATCATTACGCGATTCGGCATTCCAAGAGCTCTCATCTCAGACAATGGCACCCAGTTCGATTGTGGCGTATACCGAGAACTGTGCAGCAAATACGGTATCGTGCCTTACTTCTCTACGCCCGCGTACCCCCAGAGTAACGGTCAAGCCGAAGCCTCTAACAAAACCATCTTGGACGGCATCAAAAAGAGGCTGGAAAGAGCTAAAGGCAAATGGGTCGAAGAATTGCCGAGTGTATTGTGGGCGCACCGCACAACGCCGAGGAGGTCCACCGGAGAAACGCCGTTCGCTCTATGCTTCGGAACCCAAGCAATCTTACCCCTGGAAATCGGCCTCCCGACTTTGAAATCACAAGCCTTTGATACGGGCCGAAATGACATGATGCTCGCCCTGGACCTGGATCTAATCGAGGAACGAAGAGACCGCGCCTGGCCTCCATGGCACGGTATCAGCAGCAGCTCGCTAAGTCGTACAATCAACGAGTTCAGTTGCGCCGTTACACTCCAGGAGAGCTGGTCCTGAAGAAAGTACTTCCAGCCGACCGGAGACCGGCCGACGGAAAGCTGGGTCCGAACTGGGACGGCCCCTATCAAGTAGACTCCATTGCAGGAACAGGGGCATATCGGCTCTCGGACATGTCAGGAAGAAGCCTGCCACGGCCTTGGAATTCAACGCATCTACGAAAATTTTACCAATGACCCGATTTGTGGGCTTGGTACTTGTACATACTCTGCTGTAATGCAAAAGTTCTCGTTTTTATGCTCAGCTCATACGCTTCTTGATGGCCGAATAAGTCTCCGGATTCGGAGCGCCCTTCGTGGATACACGCCGAATAAGTCTCCGGATTCGGAGCCCTTGGGTGCATGACATCTAAGGGCCGAATAAGTCTCCGGATTCGGAGCGCCCTTCGTGGATACCACGATTGGCCAAACAAGTCTCCGGATTCGGAGCGCCCTTCGTGGATCCACGATTGGCCGAATAAGTCTCCGGATTCGGAGCCCCTTTGGGGATGACATCTAAGGGCCGAATAAGTCTCCGGATTCGGAGCGCCCTTCGTGGATACCACGATTGGCCAAATAAGTCTCCGGATTCGGAGCGCCCTTCGTGGATAACGATTGGCCGAATAAGTCTCCGGATTCGGAGCCCTTGGGTGCATGACATCTAAGGGCCGAATAAGTCTCCGGATTCGGAGCGCCCTTCGTGGATACCACGATTGGCCAAAAGTCTCCGGATTCGGAGCCCCTTCGTGGATCCACGATTGGCCGAATAAGTCTCCGGATTCGAGCGCCCTTTGGGTGATGACATCTAAGGGCCGAATAAGTCTCCGGATTCGGAGCGCCCTTCGTGGATACCACGATTGGCCAAATAAGTCTCCGGATTCGGAGCGCCCTTCTGGATCCACGTGGCCGAATAAGTCTCCGGATTCGGAGCCCTTTGGTGCATGACATTGGCCGAATAAGTCTCCGGATTCGGAGCGCCCTTCGTGGATCCACGATTGGCCGAATAAGTCTCCGGATTCGGAGCGCCCTTCGTGGATCCACGAGGCCGAATAGTCTCCGGATTCGGAGCCCCTTGGGTGCATGACATCTAAGGGCCGAATAAGTCTCGGATTCGGAGTGCCCTTCGTGGGGATCACGATTTAACTGACCAACTACATGGTTCCTAAATTGGAGCCGATCGATGCATGTTCGAACGTTTACATCACGCAATACAAAAGCTGACAATAAATTGAGATAGGCGTCTAATTACGCGCAAAACATTTCAAAAGCTGCTAATAAAGAAATTCTATTTATTCAAAAGCGGCTAATACATTTCAAGCATTTGATAAAATAATTCTATTTATTCAACATTGTGGCCCACTAAGTCGGCGTCTTCGTCGTCGCTTTTTCAATTTCGAACTCGGAATACGGAAGGTAATGCCGATGATATAGGGGCGAAGCCGAATTTATGCCCACGGACCAAGAGCTTCCACAGTTTGAAGGGCCTTGATCCAGCCATGCTTGAAACCACGATTTTCGCATCGGCAGACCTCCTCCGCTAGGTCTGTTTGGCCTTCCGATCCCGGCCTTCAAGCCGTCCTGATATCCGCTCTCATAACCCGAGGCCTCTCGGTTCGCCCTCTCCCCCATGCTTTTCGTTTGCCTGTCCACCACCGACTGGCCGCTCGAACACTCTTCAGCTCCCGAAGCTCACTCTCACCTTTTCGCGCGAGCCTCCAGACTGACGATTCCTTTCGTTGTTTTTCTCATTCTCGCGTCGGGCTTCGCGCAGACGCATCCCGATTTCATAAGCGCTATACAGTCCCTTGACAGCCCCATGAATGCCATCCCGAAATACTTCGAAATTCGCGTCGACCATCGACTGTTGGACCTCGGCGGAAAAATCTGCCGAGCGAACTGACCGCCACATCGGGTCTTTAATTATAAATCCGCCTCCGTCATTGGTCTATTCTTCACGAGAACGCAAAACTCAACGGTCGCGGCGCCGCGTCTGGCTCAACAGGGGTCGTGGGCGCAGGGAATCTCCCCGTGGTGCGTCCTTTCGGGGCGATCTGCTTCGACGACTGGGGGGTCGCTCTTTTTCCGATCCATGGATGCTCTCTTCCCGTGTGAATAGGCTCGCTTCTGCGACTCATTTTAAACTTCTAAACCCAGCCATGTTGGCCCCTGCAGGTCTGGATCAAGCCTGAATAAGGAATGAGTCAAGTGTTGGCATGAAATCGCCCATTTATTCTGGGACATGCAGCTCCCCGAGAAAATGTTAGAAAGACTGAGCGCCAAAAGTTGTATGCCCCTCACCCAGCCCTCGATTCAGAGCCATCGACTCATTCGGTCCCTCGGTCGCGCCCTGGCCAAGGCAAGGGCACATTCATTAATCTATTCGGCTATATTTCAAGCGCTATCGCCGGTATCGTTGGGGCAAGGGCTAGATTCATCAACCTAGCCGGCTACATTTTCAAACGATAATGCCGAGTAATTTATGCCTCAGCCAGCCCTCGATTCAGAGCCATCGGCTCATTCGGTCCCTCGCTCGCACCCTGGCCAAGGCAAGGGCAGATTCATTAATCTATTCGGCTATATTTCAAGCGTTATCGCCGGTTCGCTGGGCAAGGGCTAGATTCATTCAACCTAGCCGGCTACATTTTCAACGATATGCCGAGTAATTTATGCCTCAGCCAGCCCTCGATTCAGAGCCATCGGCTCATTCGGTCCCTCGCTCGCACCCTGGCCAAGGCAGCAAGGGCAGATTCATTAATCTATCGGCTATATTTCAAGCGTTATCGCCGGTTCGCTGGGGCAAGGGCTAGATTCATCAACCTAGCGGCTACATTTTCAAACGATAACGCCGAGTAATTATGCCTCAGCCAGCCCTCGATTCAGAGCCATCGGCTCATCGGTCCCTCGCTCGCCCGCCAAGGCAAGGCAGATTCATAATCTATTGGCTATATTTCAAGCGCTATCGAGAGCTAGGGCAAGGGCCAGATTCATTAACCTATTCGGCTATATTTCAAGCGCTATCGTGGTATCGCTGGGGCAAGGGCTAGATTCATCAACCTAGCCGGCTACATTTTCAAACGATAACGCCGAGTAATTTATGCCTCAGCCAGCCCTCGATTCAGAGCCATCGGCTCATTCGGTCCCTCGCTCGCGCCCTGGCCAAGGCAAGGGCAGATTCATTAATCTATTCGGCTATATTTCAAGCGCTATCGCCGGTATCGCTAGGGCAAGGGCCAGATTCATTAACCTATTCGGCTATATTTCAAGCGCTATCGCCGGTATCGCTAGGGCAAGGGCCAGATTCATTAACCTATTCGGCTATATTTCAAGCGCTATCAACGGTATCGCTGGGGCAAGGGCTAGATTCATCAACCTAGCCGGCTACATTTTCAAACGATAACGCCGAGTAATTTATGCCTCAGCCAGCCCTCGATTCAGAGCCATCGGCTCATTCGGTCCCTCGCTCGTGCCCTGGCCAAGGCAAGGGCAGATTCATTAATCTATTCGGCTATCTTTTCAAGAGATCACCGAGTAACTTACGCCTGAGCCAGCCCACGATTCAAAGCCCGACTCATTCGGCTTCGCGAGCCCGCGCCCTGGCCAAGGCAAGGGCAGATTCTTTAGCCCGATTGTCCGGGCTCAAAATTAAGTAATGTCATTCTTCATCAACAGCAAAATTGAGCACAACTCGTGACATTTTATATATACAAAATCAATAAGCTATAAGCCCGCACAAAAATGTCTGACAAAGCTTAAACAATACATTTGTAAAATCCTAATACATTTATAAAATCCTAATACATTTGTGAAATCCTAAGTCATTCGCCCAGCTCAACCTTCAGAATCAGTCTCCAACGACTCGACATCCACTTGCTCATACGGCACTGGCATAGTCAGTGAAACTCCAGCTGCAGCAAGGGCTTTGTGCCAGCCATGCTTGAACCCCCTGTTTTCGAAGCGCGAGACCTGGTCCACATATTCGGTGAGCCCAGCACCTTTCCCGGCTTCGAATACTTTGGAAGCAGCCGCCTTCACGTCAGCCAACTTAGCCTCCAGGCTGGCAACCACCTTCTGGGACAATCCCAGCACCGTTTCCCTCGCGTCCGCCCTCTTCTCGGCGTCCGCTCGGGATTGATCTGCAATGCGAGCCTTTTCTACCTCGGCCTCGGCCCGAGAAGCTTCCTTGTTCGCTCTCAAAACTGCATCCTCGGCCCTCTTCCTCTGGCCCTCTACTTGCTTTCGTAAGAGGTCAATCTGTTTGACGACGTCGAGATGCCGATGTCCCATGTCGGCTATCCTGCCGACGGTCTGCAAAGGAATAACCCAAAAACATAACCTCAACAGTACTTGGATAAAGTGAAGAAAAGTCAGAATACGTACCAGAGTGCCGATTGCGCGGCCAATGCTGTCGCATTCATATCTGGTTCCACCTGGAAAGCCTCGATATCAGACGGCAACGGCACGGACATAGCCACACCGAATGCGACTTTGGATCTTTAAGCGCCGAAGCGTTAGAGGGAACCGGCATGTCCTTTACCATTGGACGAATGACAAAAGGAACAACCTCACTAGATCCCTCCAATCGAGGACGCTTACCACCATGTTCGTCTGAACCGGCCTTAAGGTCAGTAGGGCGTTTCTCTGCCTTTTCCTTAACTTTTTGGCCGACTTCCCCGACCAACGGAGATTCGGCATTCCGATCTTTTTCCGTCTCCTCTAGAACTCCTAAAGACTCTAATTCGGCAACAGGGAGGGGGAGTCGAGATTCGGTGGCGGGCTTTATCTCAAACGAAAGGCCCTCCGCTCTTCGCCGTGCGGCTAACCTCTCCGCATTCGCCTTTTTGGCAAGCTTTGTCAGACTCAATCCGGCCATATCCGCAGAGTCTGTGATGGGAAGATCCTCTATGTGTTGAAGAACATCGGCAGAAGGAAGATTCCCTGATCCCGACGTAAATGGAGGAGCGGCGGAATCCAATACCTCCTCAGACTCGGTCTCGGATTGATCTAATTCGGCGATATCAGCTACCTCTTTCCGCTCCGAATCGGACCCTTCAAAGCCTACCTGCCTCAAGTTTTTTAAGTCAGACAGAATAAGAGCAGTAAGGGAATCTTCACCCTTCGGAATCGGTATGTTTTTCGCCGTCGAGAAGGTTGTGTATGTCGGCTCGTAACAAAGCAGAATGTGAGCCGCCCTCCCTTGCTTCTGAAGACTTCGACGGCCGAAATACCTGAGAGCAACCCTGATATCTGAAAGAGCGACGTCGTGGGTTGAAGGTAGTATCTTTTTCAAACCCCTCCCTGCACGAGACGAAGCCGTAAGATTTCAATGGAATAGGTTCTACAATAAAAATGAACACATGACAAAAACCAGGAGACACTCGACGACCTGGCTCGCCCCTCCTTCTAGGAATAGGGTCAACACGATCCTCCCCTTCGCCAAATTCCCAGTTACCCTGGACAACGACCACAACGTCATCAACTCGTTTCCCAGAGCTGGAAAGCATAGTGATTAGCTGATGGTCGGTGTCCTTAGCTCTAAGGAAATAACGCCCTTGCCGACCGGAGGACTTAGCCAAGGCGTAGCACTGCCGGATAGCCGATGCCAAGGTTAATTCCAAGGCGGCGATTCAACGCTACAATTCCCATTATAATTCTAAAGAAATTCACATTAGGTTGAGAGGGGATTAAATCCCAATGGCGAAGCACAGCCCTTAAAAATGGGTGTAGAGGGAAGCGGACTCCACCCTCTGCGATAGACAAAAGAGGAAAGACGATTGTGGTTTCATCTTCCCTCTCCATGTCAAGGGTGCCGTCTGCCAAAAACGACAGACGGACGTCATCAGGAATAGAGAAATGGCGTCTAAAACCAGCAATTCGATTTGATGAGAGGAGGTCTTTCAAATGTTTCGCCATACCCTACAGTTGACACAGATATGCCAAAGAATAAACTGGGAATAGTTCTCAAAGCAAAGAAGTGGAAAACTTACAGAGGGTGAAGAAGATATTGGAGGAGACAAAATTGCAAGAGCGATCCAAAAGGCAACCCAGTGACCAGTACTATGGAATGCGAATCCGAAGGGACGCCAATCTTTAAAATCACAATGAATAGGTATGTACGAAGAGGCGGGAAGTCGGTACGACAACCAAAAGGGGGTGCACTTAGACGAATATTTTGTGGGCCCAATCGCCAAAGTTTTGGTTGAGTATTCAGAATTCGGAACTAAGCACTCCAGCCAACAGATGTTGGGAGAATGCTTGGGGGGCAATTGTGGGAGCCGAATAATTAGAAGAGTTAGGAGGGATATATCCCAGAAGTCAGAGACTGTTTGGCTCCGTACTAATCAACTAAGATGCCGAATATATTGAGATCGCCGAATAGACGGGGAGATTTATGTTGGAATAAACAAAAGCGTAATAAATAAAAAGTGGGCTCTGGGCCCGAGGTCCAAAGAATGAGTATAAATACAAGAGCTTCAGATTTAGAAAGGTATGTAAGAAACACTTCACCAAACTTAGTAAACAAGCTTTCTTGAGTATAAGAGCTGACTTGTCCGTCGGAGTGCTAATCCCGGCACCCCCGACCGGAGTATTTGTCTTTGCAGGTGACTAGCTGAGTATCAAGAGCGTCTCCCAGGATCTGAAGAGTATTTCCAAAACCACTTCCCCACACTAGATTTTTCAATGACCAATTTCTGATATGAAAAACTAGAATAGAAACCCTAGTCGTCGTCGCTCCGTCAAGTCTTCCACCACCGTTACTTCTACGATTTGTCACTACCCTCTTTGCCTTTCAATTTGTTGTCGTCATCGTTGATTCAACAACGGTGGTTGTGGTTCCTGTTCATGTTGTTCAAAAAGTTAGGGTTTATTAAGGTTTGTAAGGTGTCCTCTATGCACGACTCCAACGTGAACGAATGATAGATCTTGGAGCTCCGAAACCTATGGTTTCTTTGATCTATCTCAACATATCCATCGTATCCGCCTTCTTTGGCCTCGCCTCCGGCAGCTGCGACTTCCATATAAGGTCTTAGTTGAAATCTATGCTTTGACTTATTGTATATGTTGTTGAATGCAACTCTATTGAATGCAAGTAATATTTTTAGTCCAAAGGTCTCAGTTTCATTGTGACCTCAAATCTAGATTGTTGTTTGGATTATTAAAAATATTGTTGAATCTTTGCTTAGGTAGAGAGGTTCAAATCTGTGTTTCTGGTACAATTTTTTTCATTTCTCTCTCTTTCATTCCTAGATTCTTTTTTGTTATTGTTGTTGAATAGATAGAAATTTTGTTGTACAATTAATTTTGTTTGTTTGTTTGTTTGTTGTTGTTGTTGAATTCGAATAGATAGATTTTCAACACTACAGATAGATTTTCAACATATAGATTCATTATTGTTGTTGAATTTGAATTTTATTTGTACAGATAATGGGAAAAGATAGAGAGAATTTGAACAGATATATTGCAACAAATAGATTTTTCAACAAAAAAAATTCAACAGATAGATTTTTTGAAAACAATAATTTGAACAAGTAGAATTTCAACATATAAGAATTGCAACAAATAGATTTTTTGAACAAATAATTTTAACAGATAAGAGGAAAACATTGAACAAATAGTCAAAAAAATTAAACAAATAAGGAAATTTGAATTGAAAAGGAAAAAAAATTGAACAAATAGGGAAAAAAATTGAACATATAGGGATAAATTTTGAACATATAAGAAATAAATTTTAACAGATAGTAAAAAAATTTGAATAGATAGTCAATGAAAGTCAACAGATAAATTAAGGGGTAAAATTGAAAAAAAAAATGTTCTTCAAAATAAACAAAATGATTTTTCACCAAACTATTTCACAAATGGTGAACCTTTCACTAATAAAAAATATCCATTTGATCTATTGCCTTATACCTTTCTTATATTGGATTTATCACCAATATTTTTCAATTTCTTTTTACCAAAAAGCAAAAAAAAAAAATTAATAATTAAAATCATAAATTTTTCCAGTGTACTAATTTTTGAAAATTACCATTTAATGGTAATTTTTTAGGAAAAAAAGGCAGATTACCTTCTGTTTATAATCTGGATTGAAGTGTGTTATTTGGACCCATAGGACCTATTATTGGTCTCATTCTGATAATTAGGACAAATCATTTTTCATTCATAAAAATAATTAAGTCTATTTGATAATCGTAACTTATTCAATTTATCTATCTTGTTTATCACCAAAAAAATAAATGGTTTATTCATAAAAATACAATTGTTGCCTATTTTTTGGTGACAAATGCAATAAACTGAATATGTTATGATTATTAAATAGACCTATTTATTTTTTTGAATGAAATATACAAAATATATAACAAAATAAATTATTTAGATTATCGAAACAGAATCTATAGTGAACTTCACATATTCAAACAATGTCGTCCAATCTATATGAAATCCTCCTCCAAAAAAACAAATATATACAAAACCAAGAGTATGAATTTTTAATTAAAAAAAAATGATATACGAGTCAACTTTTAAACCCATGCATAAATGAAATAACTAACTAATAATTAAATAAGATAGGAACAAAAAAAATATCTTAAATATTCTAGTTAACTATCACATAATTAAATTTACAAAAATAAAATAGCAATGTATTTTAATAAGAAATACTATGAAAAATCATGAGCTAACGAGAGTGGATAACAGCTAATTACCGTGCTAGCGCCTTAACCATTGGTCCCAATCACTTCAGTCCAGTCCCAATCACTTCCTACGCATTCATCACTATCAAACAAAAAAACAGATTAATAACAATAAAAAATAAATATGATGAAAAATTATTTGTTGTTCCTAGGACACTAAATAATCATGTGTTAAATTAATCACAAATTTTTTTACTTTTTTATATTTTTATAATTATCCAATATAAAATCATAAATTTCATTTATTTTCCTAATCAAAACACACTTATTTTCTGATGTATCAAAAAAAAAAAAAAACACTAATCAAAACACAACTGAAACCCTACATAACTGTGTCCGGGACCCATGAATAACTTCTCCAATATCACAATAAGCCTATGGCTTTAAAAGCAAGGAGCCCACCAAGAAAGCATTGGCATTAAAAAGCCAAACATTAAACACCATTTTAAGATCAAATACTCAACCTAGAATTGTGATTGTTTTGGGAATGGAACCTATGTATTTTTTTATCTTTTCATTGCATGGCTAATCCTGATGCTAACGTGCGCCAAAATTACCAACCACCCAATTCATCATTGACTCTTCTCACACAGCTCCAACAACAACCCAACAACTCTCCATTAAGAACCACCACCACTGAAGACCCATCACCAAAATCACCTCAACCCCCCCCCCCTCACAGCAACCATTGCTTCACGCGGTCAAGAGGCCGCAATCTCCAGCAAGCATCCGAATTTTCGAGGAATTTGGTACCGGAGCGGGAAATGGGTATCCGAAATACGCGAACCACGAAAGACCACACGCGTATGGCTTGGCACGTACCCAACTCCGGAAATGGCTGCGGCGGCTTACGATGCAGCGGCGCTAGCACTGAAAGGCCCCAACACGCTGCTCAACTTCCCAAAATCTCTTCTTTCGTATCCCGTGCATTACAACAAAAGTAATCTATGGTGACGAAAACTAGTGAAGAAAATAAAATTCGTCACTAAATAAAAGTAATTCGTGAGGAATTTATAAATTTTGTCACATATAATAAAAAAATAAAAATGATAGGTGACAAAATTTATTTTCATCAATAAATATTTCATTTTAAGTGAGGAAAAATTAAGGTTCGTCACCAAAAATTTTCCCGCTACTTTTTTTGGGTGGCGCCAAAATTTTGGGACTTTTGGTGAGAAAAATTTGTCACTAATTATAAAATTATTTGTGAGGAATATATTTTCGTCACCAAAACGTTTTAATATTTTTGATATCTTTTGGTGAGGAAATAATATTGTCACTAATTTTGGTGGGAAATTTTTGATATATTGAGCGGCAATAAAAAAAATAGGGTATTAATTTTTTTACTCTTTTTCTGTTTATTATCTCTCTCTCTCTCTCTCTCTCTCAATAGGGTATTAATTTGTCTTACCTCTTGCTCCTCCACCACACTGATTGCCATCGTCGTCGCCTCTATTAGCCTTGCCGATTGTCGTTGCCACTAGTAGCCTTGCCGGTAACCACCACTAGTAGCCTTGCTGGTAACCGCCACATCTTCTTCGCTCGGTGATTTGGTACGTGATTTCTCTTTGCTTTTTTTTGGGTGTCTCTTTCTCTTATTCTCTGTTTTGGTATGGTGACGAAAATTAGTGAAGAAAACAAATTTCGTTACTAAATAAGAATAATCCATGAAGAATTATAAATTTTGTCACGTATAATAAAAAAATAAAAATAATAGGTGACGAAATTTATTTCCGTCAATAAATACTTACTTTTAGGTGAGAAAAAAATTAAGTTTCGTCACCGAAATTTTTCCCACTAATTTTTTTTTTTGATGGTGCCAAAATTTTGAAACTTTTGATGAGAAAAAAAATTGTCACAAATTATAAAATTATTAGTGAGGAATATATTTTCGTCACTAATATTTCTTTTGTTTTTATTTTTGAGAAACTTGATTTTAAATATTTTGAAATATATATTCATCACTAATAATTTTTAATATTTTAAATTTTTTAATGAGGAAATTATTTTATCATTAATTTTGGAAGAAGAATTTTGATATATTGAGCGGTAATGAAAAATAGACTACAAAATTTTTTCCCTTCTTTTTTTTTTTTGGGTTGTGTTGATCAGTTTTCTTTTTTTTGGGTTTCGTTTAGCACCCCTTGTCCTCCTTTAGCGTGTTCTCCTCTAGCACCGCCGCCGACGTCACCCGTTCTCCTCCTTCAGTGCCGTTGCCGACGTTGCATCTCCGAGCCCGTCCGCCCTTCTCCTTCAGTGTCGCGTGTTCTATTCCATTAGCTCTTCTTATCATTCGATTTCTCTAATTTTCTATTTTTAGGTATGGGTCCTCTATCTCTCTCTCACTCAATTTCTCTATTTTTTTTTTAATCTTTGTTTTCCCTAATTTGCAGAATTAATGTTTTCCCTAATTTTTGAAACTAATGAGACACGCAGTGTACACATGATTCAAAATTACCTACTAAAAAGTTTGTTAATTTGTCTCATCTAGTTTCTCCTTTGGGAGATTATGTTGGTAAAATTTGTTGATGGTTTGTCATGATTCCTGTTATCCCTTTAAAGAATGAGCCAGATCACTTAGTGTTTTTCTTGTCTGGAACACGACTTAGAGCTGATCGTTTAGTTGGTTTTGCAGATCTCTGAAATTGATACATAACGTTAAATAGGCTTGTTGTGGTGCATCAATTGTTTTTTTAGATAAGTGTTGCATTTTAGATTAAAATTCTTTCTTACTTAGATTTTTTAGGAAGGTTGTCATCAAATATTGAGACTTTTGCAATCTTTTGACCAATCAATATTGATGCTATCCTCTCTGTTCAATAAATGAGGAGATAAAAAGAGGGGGAAAAAAAGAACACTACTCTTAACTTTTATACTTTCAATTCCTGTTTCTAGAAAATAAACTATTTATTGGGGCTTAATCTTTTCTTTTCCCTTATTATGTGCTTGCTTTTCCTTTGAAGTATGGATGGTCTTTTCTTTCTTTCTTTTTTTTTCTCTCTCTTATTGTATCTTTTCCCCAAAATTGGATCAGTCTATGCATATGAATATGTTGGAGACTGATCATCAATTGTTTATTTATATGCTTATTTTACCTTAAAATGCTTGTGTGCTTCCTTAATGGAGCAATAGGTTTTGTGGCAACTAGGGGATTGTATTGAGTATCATTTTTTCTACATTGGGGTCACAAAAAGAAGGAAATGCTGTGTGGGTTTGGAGAAGGTGAGATGGGTAACATCCTTGGTATTCTATGAAGTAACAGGGTAAGTTAACTTCCTTCTCATTTGTATTCTGCATTTTTTGGTTTATCGAACATCTGCAGTAATATTTTTAAAATGGGCCATATTGTTTAGTTGTTCTATTGGATGACGAACACATGCTACAGTTTTGTAATGTTTGAATAATTCATGGGCTGCCAAATGAAATTCTATCCCGAACATACAGACCGTCAAATGAAATTTTTATACTTGGATAGCGAATTTGGTTGTTACACATCTATTTTGAGTATGTGTATGGCTCTAATTCCTTTTATTTTAATTTTTATGTGGGTATAGGTGAAGGTATGGGCGAATTATCATTGGCCAATAGGGCCACTATTACAAATATGTCCCCTGAGTATGGAGCAACCATGGGTTTCTTCCCTGTAGATCATGTCACATTACAGTACCTTAAATTAACTGGAAGGAGTGATGAGACTGTGCGTTTGTCTTTTCTTTTTCTTTTTGTTTCCTTATTTTTTGTTGTGCGCTATATTTGGTTGATGGATTTCTTATATAAATTTCTGACTGCTATTGCTAAAATAATTCATAGGTAGCTATGATTGAAGCTTATTTGCGTGCAAACAAAATGTTTGTTGATTACAATGAGGTATAAAACAAAATTTCTTCCCTTCTTTGTTATTTTCCTACATGTATGCATTTCTTCTTGGCATTCTTACATCTGAGGCTAATGGGATTATTTCAAAGCCTCTACAAAAAAGAGTATTCTCATCATATTTAGAGTTGGACCTAGCAGATGTAGAACCCTGTGTTTCAGGACCAAAAAGGTAATGTTTTATTCTCAGTTCTGGCACCAAATGTTTTACACTTCCATGTTATTGTTGTGTGCTTATATGTATAGTTCTTTTTTTTATTTTATTTTTTAAACAGGCCTCATGATCGAGTTCGTCTAAAAGACATAAAGGCTGACTGGCATTTATGTCTCGATAGTAAAGTTGGATTCAAAGTAAGATGAAAACAGCTATTGCTTGGATTTGCTATAATTTGGTTTTCCAGATTGTGGTTCTGCCATCATTTCATTAATTGATACACACTTAGCACATTTCATCCTCTTTTGGTTTATGTAGTCTGATTCTATGAGTTGATTGTGTAGTGTGTAAATGGGATGGGACTATCAGTCACATTTGTGGTCGAGTCACAATGTGAGGAGCTTCAGCTGTTTTTTTCTAATTCTGTAATATTTTATATTCATTCAGGGCTTTGGCGTACCCAAGGAGGAGCAGGACAAAGTTGCAAAATTTTTATTCCATGGACAGCCTACTGAGCTCAAGCATGGTAGCGTGGTCATAGCTGCCATCACAAGTTGCACAAATACATCAAACCCTAGTGTGATGCTTGGAGCTGGTCTTGTTGCAAAGAAAGCTTGTGAATTGGGCTTGGAGGTAGGTGTTGGCTTCTTGAAATGCTTTATGTTCTTTAACTTAAATCCAGTGGAAATGCATGTCTATAAATAATATTAACAAACTAGATAGGGAGAAAAATGAGCAGTTATCTGCACCTTAATCTTACCTGTATATCATTGTGTATGATGAGTGTCTTATATGTGATTATCAACAGATCAAGCCATGGATAAAAACAAGCCTGGCCCCAGGTTCTGGAGTTGTCACAAAATATTTGCAGCAGAGGTACTGATTATATTTTTTGGAAGACATTAGTTAGTTCAAGTTATTTCTTTGGATGTCTACCATGTGCATATCAGGTACCGAATTTTGTCTGTGGCTTTGTTGTCTGTAGTGGCCTGCAAAAGTACTTAAACCAGCAGGGCTTTCATATTGTTGGTTATGGTTGCACAACATGTATTGGGAATTCCGGGGAACTTGATAAATCAGTTGCTTCTGCAATTTCAGAGAATGGTATCATTCTTGTTTATACGTAGTTGTTCGTTATGTCCCTGAATTTTTTCTCTAATGACTTAGTGCTTTATTCTACAGATATTATTGCAGCTGCTGTGCTTTCTGGAAACCGAAACTTTGAAGGTCGTGTTCATCCACTCACAAGAGCAAACTATCTTGCTTCGCCTCCCTTAGTTGTAGCGTATGCACTTGCTGGTACGGTAGGCAGACAAATTTTAATAGGATTTCCTTAAATGGCTTATTACCAGTGTTTTACTTCCTGATGTTGACTAGGATGATCAAGCGGAGCAGGATTTTGTCAAACTATCCAGTTTTTTCCTCCACTACTCTGGTGCTTTTATTTCTTGTCAATTATGACCATGGTTGGTCAACCTCATCTAATAAGTTAACAACCCTGATGTTGGCGCACTTTTTTGCTTTTAGTCTGTGAAAGGTTGTGGGTGCTTTTAATTTTTAGTCAATATAGTGATCCTACTCGGCCAATCATTTTTCTGAAAGGGCTGAGCTTGTCTCCAATCCACTGTGTGGACTGGGCTGGATATTGTGGGCCCAACTATGGTGATTTGATCTATTAATTTTATAGATCTATATGAAGATTATTCATGAAAAAAATAATCGTGACCACATGATTTCACCATATTTGTCTTTATAAAAAAAAAAGAAGAGGGACAACATGTATGATTTTAAAAATAGATTGACTACTTTTTTCAAGACAAACATGATTAAATCACGTGGCTACAATTATTGAATCAATCTTTTTTTGGATGATTTACACGTAGGGGTCTAGAAGTTCAACAAAAATGTTAACTCCTGTAAAAATCATGGGCTAATTAGTTTGTGTCAAACATGTCTCGTGATTCTCTCTGGTTCTTGTTGGCATTAGTGCTAGTGATACATGGTATTCTTGCAATCTTTTTCGTCTTCTGTTATCTGTGTTGGTTATCATTAAGGATCACCTCAACTCTTTGAAGTTTTAGATTGTTATATGCATCTCTACTAAATTGGTTTATAAAATAAAATTATTTAAATATGAGTTTAGATGTAATTGATAATATATTAATGTTTTTTTTCTTTATTTTCTTGCAGATTGGTTTTTGATGACGTTTGGAAGCATTCTTGCAAATGAAGATCAAGTGTTGAATTTTTTTTTTTTCTGAACTGATACTTAGTTTTAGTTGCAAATCAAGATTGAGTGTTGATTTTTTTTTTTTGTGAACTCCATGTTAGTTTATTTTGGGATTTGCTTTGATGGTTTTTTTTGTTATACTTAATGGATTATTATTAAATTTGTTTAATGGATATATTTTGATTTATAATATAAATTTTTTATTGAATTTTTTTTTGTGGAGTGGTGTATAATAGCTAATGGATTTTTTACTACATTTAAAAGGCTATTGGGATATGAGCAGGGATATTTGTGAAATACTAATTTAAATTGAAATATAAAATATGAGACAGTTTAGTGACGAATTTTTTTCGTCATTTGTACTTATTATTATGACAAAGTGATTATTCGTCGCTAATAAATATTTTTTGTGACAAAATTATTACAATTTATATATGAAAGTTTTCATTGATTTTGTTGTTTGGTGACAAAAAATTTCGTCTCATATATATATTTTTGCCACGAAATATATTTTGTCACCCATGTATGACGTTTGGAGACGAAAAATTTCGTCAACTTTACATCTTACTATGACGAAATTATTTCCTCATCAATGATCAACATGTATGACAAATTTATTCGTCAACTAAACTTATAAATGTAGTATTGAATAACAATTTGGTGACGAAAATGAGGATTTTAATGACAAAATGTTGTTTTATTGGTGACAAAAAGTTTCGTCACTAAAGTAATTTCATTGGTGACGAAATTATTTTTCGTTACGATGCTTTTTAGTGACAAACATTCAATGACGAACCCGGTGACGAAAATATTTCCTCACAAATATCTATAGTGACGAAATTAGCTCTTTGGAGACAAAAAAAATTCGTCATCCTAGACCCAACTTGTTGTAGTGGTGGCGGCTTCTTCGTCAACAGTTGATGTGCGTGCGGCGACGGCTACAATAGCCAGACTACCGAAGCAGAGCGGGCCGGAAAGTAGTGAGAACACGTGTCAAACTCGTACGGATTACCACCAAGTTTAAATGGGTTAGAGAGAAAAACTCTGGCTTCTCTCTAGAAACATATTGTTTCTAGGGTTCTCAAATTTCAATATTACGTTGAAAATGGTCGGAGTAAATGCTAGTCTGACTGTAATTAACTCGCAATCTAAGAGATCGAGTGTTATGCCGAGTGAGGTTAATTTGGGAGTTTCACATAATGAGGACACCCATCTAGGGTCACCCACTTTCAGAACCCCTAATTCTGGGGTTGAGGGGAATTTAGGGCAAAATGCACGCATCGAGAGTCTCATTTTTTAGAGCGATTTTAATAGTATTGTAGATATTGTTCGTCGTAGTGGGGGTATGGGGAATCAATCCCAGTCCACTATGGCTGAGTTAGTAGATCGGCTGCAACGGATGAAGGCACAGATCCATCGAGATGTCCCTAGTGCTACGATAGGGGAGCAAGATCGATCTGGGCTGGAATCTCTATCTAGGGTGGGTGCTAGTACCCCTCTGAGTAAGATCGGGGAACTAAGATGGGGTAATTGTGTTGAAGAAGATATTGAGAGCCATAGATTCGAAGCTGTCAAGGACAGCCTTCCTTTTACGAAGTCCCGTGGTATTCCTCAAGCTCTTGTTGATAACATGCCAGGGGCCGCCGACAAAGTCCAGTCTAGTCTTGAAGGTATGGATCTCTCAAAAACGACTTCATCCAGCTGCCCTGAAACTCTAGGGCTTCCAGATTTCCATGTTCGCCTGTTGGATAAAGAGAATCAGGGTCAACCTAGTAGAGGAGATCATGAGGGCAGAGGTTATGGCGCATATCGTGGGGGTCGTGGTAGAGGAGGAAGAAGGTACAATCATCTAGGGCATTCCGATGAAGGGACAAATCCGAGTGCTCCTCAGAGGCCTGCGAAATCTTGGGCTGAAGTGGCTAACATGCCAAGTAGATCTCCGATCAAACTCAGGTATATTCCCCCTCCGCCGTCTGAAAATCCTAATGTAGTGGAACTCCCTCCACATAGTGGGGACTTAGGTCGGTGGGAAACCTGTCTGGTGGGGTATTTTCTAGATAAAAAGCTCCCTTATAATTATGTCAAAAACAGTGTGTCAAACCAATGGAAAAACATGGAACTAAATGATGTTTCAGCAAATGGAGAGGGGTTTATGTTCTTCTTCTTTGATAATACAGATGCATGTGCAAATGTTTTGGAGGGTGGACCCTGGTATGTGGGTAACCAACTTCTCCTTCTGAAAAAGTGGAAGAGAATGATGAAGTTAACTAAGGAGTATGTGGCCCAGATCCCTGTTTGGTTGAAGTTATTTAATGTCCCTATGGAATATTGGGACTTTGAAGGACTTAGTAGAATAGCCAATCATATAGGGGTCCCCCTTTTTATGGATCCTCTGACTTCCTCTGGTACTAGGATTTCTTTTGCTAGAGTCCGTATGGAGGTGAATTTTGATTCTGCCCTTCCTCAGAGTTTCTTTGTCAAATGTGAGGACGAAGTGGTAGAAATTAGAGTTGAATATCAAGGTATTCTAGCTAAGTGTGAACATTGCAAGGTTTTTGGACATGATACTAAGAAATGCATAACCAATCAAGTGGCTAAACTGGTCCAATTGCAAAAGGAGACAGACAATGTACAAGATGATGGGTGGAAAACTGTCAAGGCCAAGGGCAAAAAACAGATTGAAGTGCCTGAGGGAATTGACTCGGATGCTGTTCAACAAGACTTGCATATCCACAGCAGTTTACCTCCTCTAAGTACTACTACAGTTGAGGTGAGCCAACACATCCTGCCCACTAGAAAGGAAAGCCTTATCCCTGGGGTCAACGAGGAAGATTCTCTGAAGGACCTTCAAGATGAACTTCTAGGGCTGGCCCAAGTTCTTAGCCCTAAAGCCAATCAAATTATTGAAGAAGTGGAAAGAGAGGTTTTGGCAGCAAAGACTCCTCTGGTGAATGTGGATACAGCACTGGAAGAAGGAATGCAGTATGTTAATCCTACAGATTCAGGTAGTAAAAAGCAGAAAGCAACAGGGAAGGCCTCTGGCAGTCAGAGGAAGAAAAACAGGTAACTGATTGATTATTGGGTTAACAGTGACCTTCACATTTTGAGTTTTATGGATTTTAAAATTTCATCTTGGAATATTAGAGGTCTTAATGATCCTCTAAAACAAAAAGAAATTAGGAATTTTGTCATAAAGAAAGATTTGAAAATCCTGAGTATCTTGGAGACTAAAGTAAAACATGCTAATGAGCAGACTGTTTTTGGGAAGGTTTTTAAAAATAACTGGTCTTTTGTTTCTAATTCCGACACAACTTCAACTGGGTATATATGGATTTGTTGGGATCCCAATTTTTGTTCTGTTAACCCTATCTATCAATCAAGCCAAGTCATTTTTGCAAAATTGAATTGTTAAACTCTGCTTTTTCATTTACTGCTGGTTTTGTCTATGTTGATAATCAACATGTGCTGGGAATCCCTCTTTTTGAGAAAATTGTTGAACTTGCCTCCCATGTATCCAAATCTCCCTCTGTTTGGCTGGGTGATTTCAATGCTATAAGATACCCTTCTGAAAAGCTAGGGGGTACCAAAACCTGGTCTTCTGCTAAAGATTTGTGCAACCTCTCTTTTATCAGGGCCTCTTTAGATGACATTTCTTATAGTGGCTGTCAGTTTACTTGGGCTAACAAACAAATGGATGGCCACCATATTGCTTCTAAGCTTGATAGAGTCTTAAGGAATGACCAGTGGTTCCAATCCTTTCCTTTCTCGCATGTCAGATTCTGTCCTGCTGGTTTGTCTGACCACTCCCCTGCTATAGTGTCTATGGATACTAAAGGGGTTAGTTTTAGGAAGCCTTTTAATTTTTTTCAAATTCTGGGCTGATCACAAGGAGTTTCTTCCTATTGTTAGGATGCTGGTGGAAGTATGTGAAGTTCTCCCATGTTTAGAACTTGCAGCAAGTTGAATCTTTAAAACCTCTATGAAAGTCTGAACAAGAGGGACTTGAGTGACTTGTCCACTAGAGTTCAGAATGCTAGATCTGATTTAGAAAATGCCCAAATTAAGCTTGATAAGTATCCTTTGAACCTGGAGTGTCAAGTTAATGAGAGAACTTTGTGTAAAAAGTTTGTTGACCTGTCTAATGCTGAGGAAAGCCTAGCCCAACAAAAATCTAGAATATAGTGGCTTAGCTTGGGTGACAAGAATAGTTCTTTCTTGTTCAGGTCTATTAGGAATAACCATAACAGAAGTAGCATTCATGGGGTTACTTTGGATACTGGGGTTAGGCTCACTAATCCTCCTGATGTTCAAAATGCCTTTGTTGCTAACTTCTCTAATCTGTTTGGTTCTCCTCATACTGATAATTACAATGGGTTTGAGAGAGTCAACTCCTTAGTCAATAAGAGGTTGACTACTTCTCAAATGACCTCTATGGCTAGAGATGTGACTGTTACTGAGATTACGGAAGCTTTTAAATCCCTTAACCCTAACAAGGCTCCCGGTCCTGATGGGTTCTCTGCGAGTTTTTTCCATAGTGCTTGGGATATTGTGGGTTTTGAAGTCACCCTTGCCATTAAGTCTTTCTTTGACTCTGGTGAATTACTGAAGGACATTAATAGTATTACTATTGCCTTGGTTCCTAAAGTCCCCAACCCTACTAAGGTAGGCGATTATAGACCCATATCTTGTTGCAACAACATTTACAAATGCATTGCTAAAATCATTGCTAATAGGATCAAAGATGTTCTCCCTGATATCATTGACCTTGTCCAGTCGGCTTTTGTTCAAGGGAGGAGAATTGCTGATAATATTTTCCTGTCCCAGGAACTTATGAGGGGGTACCATAAGAAGTCACCCTCTCCTAGGTGTGCTATGAAAATTGATTTAATGAAAGCCTATGATAATGTTAGGTGGGAGTTTCTATTTGACGTGCTCAGGGCAATGTCTTTCCCCACTAGAATGATACATTGGATCAAAGCCTATGTCACCTCTGCTACTTTTTTCCATTTGTATCAATGGGAGTCTTCATGGGTATTTCCAAGGGGGTAGGGGTCTGAGACAAGGTGACCCTATGTCTCCTTACCTTTTTGTCATTGTTATGGAAGTCCTTGCTAGGATCCTTAATGAGCTTACCCTTGATCCTAATTTTAAATTTCATTGGAGATGTGGTAAAAATAGAATTGTCAACCTTTGCTTTGTTGATGACCTTATGGTTTTCTGTAAAGGGCATGTCCCTTCTGTCAAGCTTATCAAGACTGGCCTTATGGAGTTTCAATCCCTCTCTGGCCTTATTCCTAACCCTCAAAAGAGTCATGTCTTTTTCTCTGGGTGCGATATTTCCTTAGAAATGATATCTTGAGGATTACCCAATTTCATGAGGGTCATCTCCCTGTGAGATATCTAGGTGTCCCACTCATTCCGACTAGACTTAAAGCTAGTGATTGTCAGAGTCTTGTGACTAGAATCACTGATAGGATTAAGTCCTGGACTAATAGAACCCTGTCTTATGCTGGGAGGGCCCAATTGATTAACACCAATCTCTTTTCCATGCAAGTATATTGGTCATCTCTATTCATTCTTCCTAAAAAAGTCATTAAGGAAGTGGAAGCTGTTTGTAGATCTTTCCTTTGGTCTGGTCTGGATCTTAAAACTACTAGTGCCAAGGTTACTTGGGACAGAGTTTGTGCTCCTAAGACTGAAGGAGGGTTAGGTTTTAAGTCCTTGGCTATCTGGAATAGAGTTGTTGTAGCTAAGCATGTTTGGTTTTATGGTCTCTAGTGGGGAGCAATCCATGTGGTGTCAATGGGTGAAATCTTCCTTGCTGAGGGGCAATAGTTTATGGGCTGTCAAAGTCCCCAGTGACCCTTCTTGGGTGTGGAGAAAACTATTATCTTTAAGGGAGTCCCTTTTCTCCTTAATTAAGTGCAAGATTGGAAATGGGTCTGATACATTTCTTTGGCATGATAATTGGCACCCTCTTGGTTCCTTATGGGCTAGGTATGGGAATAGATTGTTGTATGATACTACCTTAAATGGCCAGGCTAAAGTGGCCTCTGTTGTGGGGAATAGAGGGTGGTGCTGGCATAATGTTTCATCCTGGGTAGTGAGGGAGATCCTTGCCCACACCCCTCCTGACCTTATTCCTACCACTAGGAGTAATGACAGGACTATTTGGCTCCCTCACATGGGTGGTAATTTCAATATTGGGTCTGCCTGGCAGTCTTGGAGAACTAAGTGGCCCACTGTCCATTGGGCCAACCTTGTGTGGAGTCCCTATTCTATTCCTAGAGTTGGTTTTATTGTTTGGTTGGCCATCTTATGCAGGCTAAATACAGGTGACAGGCTTGTTTTTTTTGGTATCAATCCTAACCATAGCTGTCCTATGTGTGGGTTACTTGGGGAGGATCATGACCACCTGTTCTTCAATTGCTTCTACTCCTCTAAAGTGTGGTCTGCTGTTCTTACCCAGTGTAATGCTAATTGGCAAAGCACCACTTGGCTGGGTCTTGTTGAGGTTGTGGCCAGAGACTGTAAGGGTAAATCACTGGCCACAATTATAAAAAAATTAGCCTTTTGTTGCACTGTGTGCCAGGTTTGGCTTGAGAGGAATAATAGAATTTTTAGCAATGAGAGGAAACTTGAGGAGATCATTTTGAAGGCCATTATTTGCATGGTCAGACAAAGAGCTCTCTCTCTCTCTCAACTCTATCAAGCAGTCCCCAACTGATTATTGATATTTGCAAGAGTGGAGGTTGCCTCCTACCATCCTCAAATCTGAGGGGAGTGTTACCAGTTGAGGGTTGAGTGACTAGGAGCTACATATTGAGGGTTGAGTGGGGTGAGTTACTACAGTGAGGGTTTTTTTTTATGTTTAATTTAAATTCCCTAATGTGTTTTTCTATATGCAGGCACAATATGAAGATCATTATCCAAATAAGAAATAGCTTGGGGAAGCTATTTACTAAGTGTTGTGAGTTCACCATAAGTGGGTTGAGTGATGTGAGCTATATATGGAGTGCCAATATTGGTTACTAATTTTATCTTCTTGCAGGTCTTTGTTTATTGGCTGGTTCTTAATAGGGGATGTTATTGTTGAGGATTGAGTGTAGTGAGCTATAATTTTTTTTTTTAATCTTATTTTGATTGTTCCCAATTACCTATCACTGTTATTTTTTGTTGAGATTTGTGATCATTGTGTGTTGAGTGACTTAGACCCTATATTTTGTGAGCTTTGTGATACACAGTGTTATAGGTATTGTTGTATTTGCTGTTTGATATTTGGGCTGCTGGTTTTCCCAAGTTGCGATAGTAAGTGGTGGAGTGAGCACGGTGCTGTCCCTATTGAAGCATTAGCTCGGAAGCTGTTCACCAAGACTAGGCTGCACTACTGCGCCAGTCTTATTGGAACTTCTTCACATAGGAAATACTTGTCTTTCTTTTACTTTTTTGTAACAATTGATCTCTACGTTAACTTGTAATAGTTGGGTTTGTTTTCCTACCCCTACGGGTTGTGTAGGTGGTCCTTATTCTTTTGGCCGTGTCCCTGCTGGTTGGGCTTTCCTCCGTCCTGAGACTTCATTGGGTGGTTCATTTTGGTTTTGATTCTGTTCAGCTCCCCTATTCCTTGCTTGGTATATGGCTTCTGAACAGTTTTTTTTATGGTTTCCTTTCCTTTTGTTTTTGGCTGTTCCATTTGTGTGTTTGTTTTGTTTTGATTGTGTATAGTTGCTGTAGGTCCTGGGATATTTCCCTTTTAATTTTGTAAATCTTTTGTTTTATGTTATGACTTATTAACTAAAAAACAAAAACTCGTACGGATTCTGGGCAAGCTTTTTTTATGGACGATGAGGAGATTTTTGACATGCCGAATTTGCTGGTGGACATGGCGAAGGGAATGCTAATGAGCCCGCCGAGAATGATGAAGCCGCCACCGTCTGATGATGACTCACCGGAGAATTCTGATGGAGGAATCTTATGGAGTTATACTTAACCCATCCCATCAATTAAAAAGACAAAGCTATAAATAGTGGAAAGTAATAGAAATAAAAGATTATTCCACCATGTTGGGTGGTACATGTGCTAATTGGTTGTTTTATTTTTTATTTTCTTCGATGTCGGTATATTCTGACGCTGATTGGGTTCCTATAGGCAATAGGTAATGAGAAATATGAAGAGTTGAGGACGATATTTTAATATATTAATGAAATTAAATATTACAAAAATAAAAAAAGTGAAAATTTTGTAGAGGAACCAATAAACAACCCACCAAAGCAAGCAAATAAACAACTAATAAAAGACACCCAACCCATCAACACCCAAACACCCCCCTAAAACATTATAAATAAATAAAAAAAAAATGAAAACAATCCAAAATACCAAAAATAAAGCTCCAGAAAACAATTAAAAGCAACAAACCGAGAGATAAAAAAAAAAAAAAAAAAAAAAAAAAAAAAAAAAAAAAAAAAAAACACCAAGCATAAAGGCCCACAACAGCCACAAAAATTAAATTGCACGAATCTAAAGCTGTTCCTCGAAACACCAAGGAAGGACTTATAGAAGAAGACTCCTAACCAGATAAAATGATGACCACAGAAATCTCCAACATAACAAATTAATGAGTTGCGGAATCATGGATTTTATCAACCAAAAAGCTTGCCCTACAGAGACCCACTCCTATGCCGACAATCCACGAAAGAAGCTTCATCATTTGCGTTTCGTCGAGATTGAACTTAACAACACTGCTGCTATGTCTAGTGGGGTGAAGTCCTTTATGTATATTAAACATGAGCTTAGCACTCTTAATTCTCATGAGTTTTCTAATTATATAGGACAAATTACCACGGTAATTCTTCTATTTTGCTCTTTATGTTATTTTTGTCTTTGTCATTATAATTAATTTGATTTTAATCGCTAATTTTAGATTTTTATGTAAATTAGATCTAACTAGTAACACTAATTAGAGTTTTTTTTTTTTTAAAAAAAAATAAATAAATAAATGATTACTAAGTTGGTAGAGATTAACCTACTACATTAAACAAATTTATAATTTTGCCTATAAAAACATGACATATGGCGCTTATATGTGAATTTTTCATTAAAAAAATACTACAAATTATAATTAATGTTAAATTGAGATAAAATTATAAATTCATAATTAAAATTGAACCAATTGAAATTATGAAAACTAAAATGACAAATGAGTTAAAGTATAGGGATTATTAGTTTAATTTGCTCAATTATATATCTTTTTGTCCAAAATTATTAACTAGTCTCTAAGACCATCTCCAACATTGAATTAAAAATTTCATCAAATTTGATGAAAAATTTGATTTGATGTTGTTCACTCCAATGCTAAAATTAGAATTTTCATTAGATTTTTTCACATTCTCGGTTGTCTGACAAGACATCCGGGCAGATGTCCTAAAAATCGTCCTAACATGAATAAAAAAACTGTCGAAATTGCTCTTGGGTGAACATCCGGAAGGATGTCCGGCCCAACGGTAATAATTTAAATGGGAAATTTAGCTATAAATCCCATTTACTTTCCTTTCATTGTTAAAAGGACTAAGAAAAAAATTACACTTTCTAAACCCCCTCATAATTATAAAGTCTTGCATAAAGGACAAATTTATTATTTAAATATTTTATATGACTATTATATCCACTCTCTTCCCCACTCTCTTCCTTTCCACAGACGACCTCTTCAAGAAGACCGGCGAGCTCTGCAACTTGTGCGGCACCGAAGCCGCCGTCATCACCTTCTTCAACGCCGGCAACACCTTCGCCTTCGGCAACCCCTCCGTCGACTCCGTCCTCAACTGTTACCTCTCCATGACCTCATCATCCTCCAGAGCCTCCGCAAGCTTCTCTTCCCTCTTTCGACATAGGGTTTCAACTCAAATCTGTACACCATGAACGATTCCGATCTCTAATCTCCCGAGATCGACCTACGTGAACCGTTGTAGAATTGGCGACGATCAATTAGGGCTTGTGGTAGTCATCTTGATCGAAGTGACATCTTTAGAGATGTCGGTGGTGGAGTCAACGACGATGAAGGAGGCGATGGTGGTGAAGTGAGAGAGAGAAATAGAGAGATGATCAGAGAAGTTTTTAAACATATTTTTGGTTATACATAATTTTTTTAAACACAGATTTGAGTTTTGAATATATGTATATATATATATTTGTGTGTACGAGTGTTGTTGAACACATGTATTTTTTTCATTGAGATTTGTGATTGTTGATCGAGTTTTAGAAGTTTTTCTTTTCAATTAGATATGTTGATTTGTTGATTAATTTGTTTTGTTTTTGTTTGTTTTTTTTTTTAATTATTTATTTTTGTTGTTTTTTATCTAATTTCATTTGACAGAACCAGAGTAAAATTTTACTCTGGTTCTATTGCTCTGTTTTTTTCATTTGACAGAACCAGAGTAAAATTTTACTTTTATACAGAGTAAAATTTTACTTTTGTGTAGAGTCTAACATTTTACTAGTTTTCCAGAGTAAAATTTTACTTCTATACAGAGTAAAATTTTACTTTTAGCTTCAGAATCTCACAGTTTACTCATTTTTCATAGTAAAATTTTACTTTTATACAGAGTAAAATTTTACTTTTGTGTAGAGTCTAACATTTTACTGGTTTTTCAGAGTAAAATTTTACTTTTATACAGAGTAAAATTTTACTTTTAGTTTAGAGTGTAAAATTTTACTAGTTTTTCAGAGTAAAATTTTACTTTTATACAGAGTAAAATTTTACTCTGAAATACATAGTGAAAATGGCTTAATAGGAGAGCTGATAGATATTAGGGTAATATAGTAAAAGAAACAAGTTTTAAAATATTAAGGGGTTTTGAAAGTACTTATATAATTCTTGTCCTTTTGAAAGACAAATTAGATAGTAAGGGGGCTATCACCAAATCCCCCAATTTAAATTTGATGAAAGATAAAAGGCTCCCTTCATTTGATAAAAGTTTTGGTTCTTCTATTTGATATGAATTTGGTGAAAATGTTAGAGTGCCAAAATGAGGCATTTTTTATCAAATTTAAATTTGATGAAATATCTGATACCGAATTAGAAATGCTATAAGAAAAAAGATAAACTATAAATAGGGGAAGGTAATATAAAATTCCGTACAGTTAAACGGAATTTAAAAAAAAAATAAATAAAAAGTAATTCCACCATGTGAGTGGTACTAGCTTTTTTTTGTTAGTATTATTTTGGAATTTGGTCAAAACTCTTTCCTAATAAAATTTTAATGCGCTAAAAATAAATTTAAAATGTTTTTCTTAAAAAATTTAACAAATATCACTATTATCAGAATATTAAATTTAAAATAATATAACTTTTGATGTATATACTAATTTTTAATAAAATTAATATTTTTAAAATTCTCTTATCAAAATCTATTAAATAAGATTTATATTGACTGTGAAATTCTTTAAAAAAAATTATAACTGTTAAAATTAATGTAAATAGTAACTGTAACATGTTACTCTGGAAATATTGTCTAAGAAAAAAAAATTTATTTTACTTTGTCCTTATTCAATTATGTGTTTTCTCCTTAAGGAGTTTATGAAGAAAAATAAATTAGGCTGTACTTTTCGCCAAACAAAGATCCAAGGAAGGATTTTTACTGAATTTCCCTTTTCTGTTTTTTTTTTTTTTTTTCTTTTTTGTGCTTTTGGCGTAATTCCACCATGTGAGTGGTATTATTTATTATTATTTTCCAGTTTGAGTATATGCTAAAGCTGATTGGGTTGCTTAGTATAATGAGAAATATGAATGTTAATATATATTATCAATATATATTAGTTAGTATTATAAATATATATTAGTTAGTGTTTCATTATAATACTATTAGTTAGCATCATTCATTCCTCAGATAGTGCTTCTCCATCATTTCCTTTAGTTAGGTGAAGCTTTGCTTCGTTGTATAGGTAGTGTGCCCTCTCACAGATGCTTGCTTTAGGCTGCTTTCGGTTCTTTTTGATTTCTCTAATGGTGTAGTCTAATAATGATGTTTGTATCAAACTCTCCTATATAATGGAGTTTTTCCTTCAGGTTTATACACATTGAAATACAGAGCTTTTGCCTCTTTCAATCACTCTCTACATTTCTTTCATGGTATCAGAGCACAGGTTTTCTGCCTAGCCTCTTCACTCTCTATATATATATATTTTTTTGTTTGCAGATTGCATCTCTGCATCCAATTTTTGTTTGCAAATTGCATCTCATCTGCTTGGCCGACTGTTGCATTTTTTTTCGTCCGTCTCTAAAATACGGTTTTCACCACACCAGAGCCTTCGTCTCCTCCGGACGATTCCAACACCACCAGTTTCATCCTATTCCGCCGTCACACGCACCCTTACGCGCCGTTTTTGTGCCCGGCGCGTCGCCTGCTTCCGCCTTCCGCATCCCACGCGCTCCACGCGTCCTCTACCCGATCCCGTGCTATCGTGCGCTGCGGCATCCTCTGCTAACATAAGCCGCGTGTCCTGACGTCAGCCGACGTCAGCCCTACCTGCTACCGTGCACTGCTTGACCCCTCCTGCTAACATACGCCGCGCAGCGCCTTGCTAACGTGCGCCGCGCCCTGTGACGTCAGCCCTGCCGACCTGACATCATCCTGTTTGACTGATTTGGTGCTGTTTGACCAAATTTGTTGCCAAAAAAAAAAACAAAAAACAAAAACAAAACAAAACAAAAAAAACAAAAAAAAAAAAAATTCCACTCCTTTTCCACTTAATTTCGGCCTTCTGAATTCACCGGTAACCTCCGTTTTTTCAGATTCTACCTTGATTGTGCTATTTTTCCCTCATGGATCGCCCCGATTCCTCTACTCACCCTATTTCCGTTATTCTTGACGGGACTAATTATGTCCTTTGGGCACAAGCCATGTCTGGCTTCCTCAAAGGCAAGAAACTTTGGCGTATCATCACTGGGGATGTGTGCAAACCGGTCCCAGCAACCACGGAATCCGCTGCCACGGACTCCACTACCAAATATGTCGACCGACTGGAAGATTGGGATAGTAAAAACTATCTGATCATCACCTGGCTTCGCAAAGATTGGGATAGTAAAAACTATCAGATCATCACTTGGCTTCGCAATACTTCTATTACATCCATCAGCCTTCAGTTTGGTAGGTTCCAACTTGACTCTGCTTCCTCTCCCGCCAAGGCCATCTGGGATTTTTTACGAGAACGCTATCAGACTACTGGTCTTGCTCACCAATATCAGCTTCTGAGCCATCTTCACTGTATGCGTCAAGATACAGCTCAGACCATTAATGCTTTCCTCTCCCAAATGTATTATGTTTGGGATCAGCTCGCTCTTTCTGAGCCTCCATGGCCTCATACTGAGGATGCTGCCTTGTTTACTACCTACCGTGACCAACAGTGCTTGGTTCAGTTTCTCATGGCTCTCACTCCTCGTTTTGAGCCCGTACGCGCCTTTCTCCTACATCGCACTCCTTTACCCACTTTTGAGCAGGCCATTTCTGAACTCCTGTCAGAGGAAACCAGGTTTGATACTCTCCATCCACACCCTGTGGACTCTGTTCTTGCTACTCCTCAGATTCGGAGTTCTCCTTCACCGCCTTCATCACAGCGGTCCACTGCTTGTAACTACTGTCACAACCGCAATCTTCCATCGACTCATCTTCTGGTTCATTGTCCCGTTCGTCTTTGTCGATTTTGCAACAAGACTGGCCCTGGACATCTCCAACAAGATTGCTTCCGCAATCCTACCCGTGCCTCTCGCCATGGTCCCTCCACCGGGAATTTTTCCGCAGCAACTCTCACCGTTCTGGGACTCCATTTAAACCATGCCTTGCTCCACGCACTGCTGCTGCTGCCTCCGAAGATTCACCTTCCTCTGTCCCTGTAGATCCTTCCACTCCGGTCTTCTCTCACACAGATGTTGAAGCCATGTTTCAACACTTTTGGCAGCATTCCAGTACTCCTCCATCTACTGCTTTGTCTACCACCGCAGGTAACACTTCCTGGTACTTTGACTCCGCTTGTTGTAATCACATGACCTTTGATCCTACTATTTTTACTCCTCTCTCTTCTCTTTGCTCCTCCTGTTCCTTCTATCCATACTGCTGATGGGTCTCTTCTGTCTGTAAGTCATGTTGGGTCTGTTTCCACCTCTCATTATCTTTATCCCATGTATATCTTATGCCTGCTCTCACTTTAAATCTTATCTCCATTAGTCAATTATGTGAGCATGGTCTAACTGTTTCCTTTTCCCCTACTGGTTGTTTGGTGCAGGACCCTCGGACAGGGCAAACTCTTGGGATAGGCCGTAAGCGTGGACGTCTCTACGAACTTATCCATCTTCATGTTCCGGATTCCTCTCAAATCACTGCTCCTACCACTGCTACCACTGCTCCTCCTGTATCTCCTTTTCAGCTTTGGCACTATCGTTTAGGCCATCTTTCTGTTGGTCGTTTGAAGTCTTTAATTTCTAGTGGTCATTTGGGTACTGTAAGTTCTGATGCTTTCAATTGTGTGTCCTGTCAACTTGCCAAACAACCTGCTTTGTCGTTTAATAAAAGTGACTCTGTTTCTCTTGCGCCCTTTGATCTCATCCATTCTGATATTTGGGGACCCTCCCTACTCCACTATACTATGGGAGGCGCACGTTATTTTGTTGTTTTTATAGATGATTTTTCCGTTTACATGGTTGTTTCTTATGAAAAATCGCTCTGAGCTCAAACAACTTTATTACAATTTTGCTGCCATGGTTAAACCCAATTTTCTAAAACTATTAAGATTTTTCGCTCCGACAATGCCATGGAATATAAAGATTTTGACTTTCTTTCCTTCCTTCAGAGTCATGGTACTCAACCTCATCGTTCCTGTCCAGGTACGTCCCAACAAAATGGCCGTGCTGAACGGAAACATCGGCATCTACTTGACACTACTCGAGCCCTCCTTCTCTCTTCCTCTTGTCCGGAAAATTTTTGGGGTGAAGCCGCTCTCACTGCTGCTTACACTATCAATTGTATCCCTACAACCGGTCATTCATAATCACACTCCCTATGAGCGTTTACATGGCACCCGTCCCCCTTACGACACCCTTAGGGTTTTTGGCTCCGCCTGTTTTGTTCTTCTCCAACCTCATGAACGTACCAAACTTGAACCTCGTTCACGCCTTTGTTGCTTCTTGGGGTATGGTATTGAACATAAAGGGTATCGTTGTTGGGATCCTCTCTCCCAACGTCTCCGTATCTCTCGTCATGTGGTCTTTTGGGAACACAAAATGTTTTCCTCTCTCTCTCAATTCCGTTTATCTGTTCCTTCCCCCTCTCTGTGTTTTACTGACCCTTCTGCAGATCTGTTTTCTGATAAGCTTACTCCACTACCCATGCCCGACTCTCTCGAGACTGCCTTGCCTACTGGTCTTTCTCAAGCACCTGCCCGCTCTGATGGTCCTGATCTTGCTCCCTTGGACTCCTCACCTCCTGTTGAGTCTCTGGCTCCTCCTCCTCCTGCTCGACCATACCGGGTAATCCAACCTTCTACTCGTCTTCGTGACTTTATTATTGGTTCTACTGCTTTTTCTACTTATGAACCTACCTCCTATCGGGAGGCTCGCTCTAATCCTCTTTGGTAGCAAGCTATGACTGATGAATTGCAGGCTTTAGACAAAACTCACACTTGGGACATTGTTGATCTTCCTCCTAGCAAGACTGCCATTGGCTGTAAATGGGTATACAAAATCAAAACTTGTTCTGATGGATCTATTGAGCGCTATAAAACTCGCCTTGTTGCTAAAGGCTTCAACCAAGAATATGGTATTGACTATGAGGAGACCTTTGCGCCTGTTGCTCGTCTCACCTCTGTTCGCAGCCTCATTGCAGTTGCTACTACCCGACACTGGGATCTTTATCAAATGGATGTGAAAAATGCCTTTCTTAATGGTGTTCTTCTTGAGGAGGTCTACATGCAACCTCCCCCTAGGTCTACTTATCCACCTCATAAAGTCTGCAAACTTCAGCGTGCTTTATATGGTCTTAAACAGGCTCCCCGAGCTTGGTTTGCCACGTTCAGCTCTACTATTCATGACTGTGGTTTCACCTCCAGCTCTTATGATACTGCTCTTTTTATCCGCAAAACTGCTCAAGGGACCACCTTGCTCCTTCTTTATGTGGATGATATGATTATCACCGGTGATGATATCAATGGCATTCTTCACCTTAAACAATTTCTTAGCCATCATTTCGAGATGAAAGACCTTGGTCCTCTCAGCTATTTCTTGGGTCTTGAAATCTTTCATGATTCCACGGGTTCTTTTCTCTCTCAGGCTAAGTATACCTCTGATCTTCTCACACGTGCTGGTCTTATGGATTGCAAGACTGCCTCAACTCCCCTGGAGCCTCAGAGTCGTCTTACACCTCTTGATGGCACTCTTCTCTCTGATGTTACCCTCTATCGTCAGCTGGTTGGCAGTCTTGTCTATCTCACTGTTACTCGTCCTGATATTGCCTATGCCGTCCATATTGTCAGCCAGTTTATGTCCGCTCCTCGTACCACTCATTATGCTGCCTTAGTTCGTATCATTCGCTATCTCAAGGGCACCATGTTTCATGGTCTTCATTACTCCGCTCGCTCCTCTCTCCAGCTTTGTGCCTTCTCTGATGCTGATTGGGCTGGAGATCCTACTGACCGCCGCTCTACTACTGGGTTCTGCTTTTTTCTGGGTGATTCTCTTATTTCTTGGCGTAGCAAGAAACAATCTCTCACTGCTCGTTCCAGTACCGAAGCCGAATACCGTGCTCTTGCTGATACTACTCAAGAGCTTCTCTGGCTTCGTTGGCTTCTTGCTGACATGGGTGTTCCTCCCTCTAGCGCTACTGCCCTCTTTTGTGACAATCATAGTGCTCTTCAAATTGCTCACAATGATGTTTTCCATGATCGCACAAAACACATTGAGATTGACTGCCATTTTATTCGTCAGCACGTTAGTCGTGGTACTGTCCATCTCCATCCGATTTCTTCTATTGATCAACCTGCTGATATCTTCACCAAAGCTCATTCTCCTGGCCGCTTCGTTGATCTTGTCTCCAAACTCAAGTTGGTTGATGTTTGTCCTCCTTGAGTTTGAGGGGGGCTGTTAATATATTATCAATATATATTAGTTAGTATTATAAATATATATTAGTTAGTGTTCATTATAATACTATTAGTTAGCATCATTCATTCCTCAATAGTGCTCTCTCCATCATTTCCTTTAGTTAGGTGAAGCTTTGCTTCGTTGTATAGGTAGTGCGCCCTCTCACAGATGCTTGCTTTAGGCTGCTTTCGGTTCTCTTTGATTTCTCTAATGGTGTAGTCTAATAATGATGTTTGTATCAAACTCTCTATATAATGGAGTTTTTCCTTCAGGTTATACACATTGAAATACAGAGCTTTTGCCTCTTTCAATCACTCTCTACATTTCTTTCAATGAAGAGTTGAGGATATGTATTATTTACAGTGGTATATATGGGAACACCAGTGCTATGTTTTGTATATTAAACCTGATGAGCTTAGCACTATTTGATTTTCATCAGTTTTCTAATTATATAGGGTAAGTTATATCCGCAGTAGTCTTTATATTATGCCTTTTTGTGTTATTCTGATCCTTATCATTTTAATTAGTTAAATTTTAAATTTTAATTTTAATTTTTATATTAATTTGGTTTAATTGATAATGTTGATTAGTATTTTTTAAGAAAAATAGTTACTAAGTTGGTTAGACTCACTAAATTTAACAAATTTATAGTTTTGTGTATAAAAATATGACACGTGTTGTTTATGTGTAAAATTTTCATTATAAAATTATAATTAAATGAACTAAATTAAGATAAAATCATAAAAATTTAAGGTTAAAATTAAGTCAATTGAAATTATAGGAACTAAAATGACAAGAGGGTTCAAGTATAAGAACTACTAGTGTACTTTGTCCAATTATATGCGTTTTGTCATAAATTATTTAAGGAAAATATTTGAGACTTCGCAATTCAAATAAGTAAGAATAAAAGAAAATAATAATAAAATTAATATTATAATGTGTATTTAGTTTAAGTGGTATGAGTCCTCATACACCAATTCCTGAAGAAGATGATAGAACTGAAAAGTATTTTCATTATATTGAATCTCAATGCTTACACAGTATTTTTAACAGAATCTGTTATACACTTATAACAAAAATATACACGTGCCTTCTAACAAACTAACAAACTAATCTAACCAACTGTACAGCTGGACAACAGAACTAACTAACTCCTCTGCTGATCTGTTGATGTAGAACTGTTGCAGCTGCTTACGGCCTCTGTTCTAGATTCTGGGAGCAACTCCTTATCTGTGAGCAACTCCTTATTATGCCCCTGCAAACTGATGGGCGAAGGGAAGACCATGAGTTTGGATTACAAATAGTGAAAGCGAGAAGGAGAGAGAGGCTTAGTGAGAATGTCAGCGATTTGATCTGAGGAAGGGATGTATTGAAGAAGAATCAACCTCTGAGCTACCTTCTCCCGAATGAAATGATAATAATCGACCTCGATATGCTTTGTCCGAGCATGAAAAACAGGATTCGAAGCAAGGGATGGCAGAAAGGTTATCACACCAGACAGTAGGAATAGACAGAGGAACATGCATATCAGTAAGAAGCATTTTAAGCCATGATACTTCAGCTGTGGCCTGAGCTAAAGAGCGATACTCAGCCTCAGTGGAAGAGCGAGCAACCGTAGGTTGTTTCTTGGCAGCCCAAGAAATAAGACTGGGACCAAGAAACACACAATACCCAGAAACAGACCGACGATCAGAGGAATCACCAGCACAGTCAGCATCTGAGAAAACTTGAAGATCAAAAGACCCAGGAGTAAAGCATAAACCATGAGAAAGTGTGCCTTTAAGATACCGAAGAAGCCTCTTGACAGCACAAAAGTGACCATTAGTGGGAGCATGCATAAATTGACAGGCATGATTAACAGAAATAGCAAGATCAGGTCTGGTAATGGTTAAGTATTGCAACGCACCAACCAAACTCCTGTAAAGAGAAGGATTAGAAAAAGGAAGAGAAGAGGCAGCAGTAGGAGAAGTTTTCAGAGACATGGGAGAGGAATAAGGTTTGCAATCAAGCATGCCGGCTTTAGTAAGAATATCAGTAGCATATTTAGGTTGAGAAAGAAATAACCCAGAAGAAGTATGAGTAACCTGGATACCAAGGAAGTAGGAAATAAGACCAAGATCTTTGAGAGCAAACACAGAATTAAGTTGAGAAATTAAAGAGGAAATATGAGAAGAATTAGTACCTGTGATCAAAATGTCATCAACATAAACTAAAAGAAAAGTAAGAGAAGTGGGAGTATGTTGAATGAACAAAGAAGTATCAGAGGCACTATTATGAAAACCAAGAGAAAGAGATGAGAAGAGAAAGTAGTATACCAAGCACGAGGCGCCTGTTTGAGTCCATAAAGGGCTTTATTAAGCTTGCAAATATAGGAAGGATGAATAGGATCTTCAAACCCAGGAGGTTGAGTCATATAGACATCCTCAGATAAATGGCCATGAAGAAAGGCATTGGACACATCCAATTGACGGAGAGGCCACTGAAAATGAAGAGCAAGACACAACAAAATACGAACAGTGGGCTGCTTTGCCACGGGACTAAAAGTATCATGAAAATCAACACCTTCCTCTTGAAGGTAACCTTTGGCGACAAAACGAGCCTTAAAGCGAGCAATGGAACCATCAGCATGCTTTTTAATACGGAAGACCCATTTGCAGCCAATAACATGCTGAGAAGAAGAAGGAGGAACCAAATTCCAGGTATGCTGCCCCTGCAAAGCAGAGAACTCCTCTGTCATAGCATGAAACCAGTCTTTGGAAAGAAGAGCAGCTTGATAAGAAGGAGGTTCGGTTATATCAGCAGAACAGGGAGTAGAAATAAGAGCAGGTAAGGAAGACTTAGAGCGAGTAACCATAGGATGTGTATTGGAAGTAGAAGGAAGAGAAGGAAGATGAATAGAAATGGAAGAGATGGGAATTGGAGAAGGAGAAGGAGGAGATAAAGGAGCTGCAGAGGGAGATGAATCGGGTTGAGGAGTAGGAGGTGCTGCAGAGGGAGATAAATCTGTAGAAGAAGAAGAAGAATGAGGGGTAGAGGAAGAGCAAAAGAAAGAAGTCAAGTGAGACATAGTAGGAGGAGAAGAAGGAGAAGATGGAGTAGCAACCAAAGGAAAAAGAGTCTCATCAAAGACAACATGCCGAGAAAGATAAATCTTGTTAGTAACAGGATCAAGACATCGATAGCCTTTGACAGAAGGATGATAACCTAAGAAAATACAAGGAAGAGATTTAGGCTGAAATTTATGAACAGTGTAGGGCTTGAGCCAAGGATAGCATTGACAGCCAAATGCTTTGAGAAAATGATAATCAGGTGGAGTATGAAAAAGAATTTCATAAGGACTAAGAGGAAAAGCCCGATTACCAGGAAGTCTATTAATAAGATAGGTGGCTATGGCAACCGCATCAAACCAGTATTGAAGAGACAAACCAGACTGATGAAGTAAGGCAATAGTAGTCTCCACTATATGCCGATGTTTCCTCTCAGCAACACCATTCTGAGAGGGAGTGTGAGGGCAACTAGTTTGATGTAAGATGCCATGAGTTTGAAAGAAATGAAACAATTTATTAGAGGAAAACTCACCACCACCATCACTACGAAAAATTTGAAGAGAAGTAGTAAACTGTTTTTCAACAAAAGCTTTAAACACAAGAATTTTATCATAGACTTCACTTTTATAATGCAGTGGATACAGCCAGGTAAAACCACTAAAATCATCTACAAACAAAACATAGTACTTATATGGAGAAGAAACATGAGTAAATGGACCCCATACATCACTATGAACTAATGATAGGGGCTTATTAACAGTGGAATTAGAAAGAGAAAAAGGCAAACGATGACTCTTGGCAATACAACAGTCTTTACACAAAGAAGAAGAAAATTGTGCAGCAACAAGGGACAAGTCTTTAGCAACAGGTGCAAACTTGGCAGCAGAGGGATGTCCTAGCCTTTGATGCCATGTTTGAGGAGAAATAGACTGAGTGATGTGAGCATGTGGTGCAAAACTGGAAGGAACCTGATAAAGACCATTCAGATAATAGCCTTTACATAGGATGGCTTTCGAAACTTTGTCCTGAACAACAAAGGAATCACTGTCAAATAACACACTACAATGATTATCCTTGGTTAATTGATGAACAGAAACAAGATTAGAAGAGATGTGAGGAACATGCAGTAGATTGGTCAATTGAAATTGAAAAGAAGGAGTAGGAAGGATACCAGTCCCAGAATTATGAATGGGAAGAGTACTACCATTACTAACAACAACCTGATCAGTGCCATGATAAGGTTGATGGAGATGAAGATGATCAAGATCATTGGTGATATGTGTGGTAGCAGCCGAATCAAGATACCAGGGACTAGGTGAAGATGTCTGAGTGACTGCAGAGTAAGCAGGATAAGGTGTAGGCAGAATACCAACAGCAGATGAAGAACCAGACATGGACGGCTGATAGGTAGGACTCACAGCAGCAGATGAATAACCAGACAGTGATGGTTGATAGGCAGGATTCATTCGATTGTGACATTCCAAAGCAGTATGATTACCTTTTCCACAAATCTGACAAAAAATATGAAATCTGCCTCCTCTGCGACCTCTATTTCCAGAAAATCTGCCACCACCTCTAAAACCAGAGTTATAAGAACGGCCTCGATAATTGGATTGATAACCTCGATTACCATATCCAAAACCAAACGTAGTTGGTGAAGTATAACTCTGAGAAGAAGAAACGGATTCCTTTGTGGTTGCAAAGGCAACAGTTGAACCAATGGAAGCAGATGAATGAGATTGCTGTTCAATATGAATTGCTTCAGAACTCAGTAATGAAGATAATTCTTCAAGAGTAATCCCAGCTGATCGAGTTCTAATTGAAGTTTTAAATGAATTATATTCATCAGGCAAGCCATTCAAGATCATAAGAACCAGATCTTCATCATCAAGATGATGAGAAGCTAAAGAAATTTGGTCTGAAATTTCTTTAAACTGATGCAGATAAGCCTCCATGGATTGTGACTTCTTTTTGATTGCTTGAAGCTTGTTCTTAAGTTGATGAACATGAGACCTGGACAAAGCTGTAAATCGTCTCTCAAGAGCAAGCCATACCTCTGCACTTTGTTTCAAATGCAGAACAGATGAAAAAATAGGAGGAGAAAGTGTTGATGTTAAGCAACTGAGGAGATGTGCATCAATAATCTTCCACTGACGAAAATCAGGATTCTCAATTGTCTTGTTACTTGAATCAAGAATTGAGGCTAAAGGACATGGAACTGATCCATCAATGTAACCATATAACTCAGTTGCTTGAAACAGATTCTGAACTTGATTTTTCCAAATGATATAGTTGGATGAATCAAGTTTTACATTGACTAACGAGTTCAGATTTGTGATGAGCAAGGTAAGATTTGGTGGAAGAGATGATGATGATGAAGAGACCACCATGATTGCTCGTTGGAGCTTACAGGAGCTCTGATACCATGAAGAAGATGATAGAACTGAAAAGTATTTTCATTATATTGAATCTCAATGCTTACACAGTATTTATAACAGAATCTGTTATACACTTATAACAAAAATATACACGTGCCTTCTAACAAACTAACAAACTAATCTAACCAACTGTACAGCTGGACAACAGAACTAACTAACTCCTCTGCTGATCTGTTGATGTAGAACTATTGCAGCTGCTTACGGCCTCTGTTCTAGATTCTGGGAGCAACTCCTTATCTGTGAGCAACTCCTTATTAATTCCCACCTCTTTGTTAACCTTTTTTTTTTTCTTAATAAAAAAATACTGCCACGTTATATGAGAAGAGCAATGATTTCACTACATCAATTGAGACTTTTACTTAATAATAGTATAAAATAAGATAAATAGATAGATAATGTATTATCATACATGTCAACTTTTGATTTGTTATACAACTAATAATATAGGGCTCAGTTATCTTGACACATCATTATTAATGAATTTATGAGCCTATAATTATAAATCTCTAACACTTTCTTAATTCCTACATAACTCGATAAATGAAAAATTGTAAAATTGAAGGTTGGTATTTTTTTCAACTTCCTAACAAAATCAACATTATTTTACATGTAAAACTTTTTATTATGTAATTAGATGAAAATATTACATTAAAAAAATGAAATGATACTAAAAATAATTAATTGAATAATTAGTCATACTTTGGCTTTGTTTGGCATGTGTTTGTTTGACTAAATTAGTCCCAAAAAAAAATTAAAAAATTAATAAAATAAAATATCACATTTAAATTATAATTATTTTATTTTATTCTTTCACAAAAATTAAAAAAAAAAATCAACCTAAACAAACTTTTTAACCAAAACTAAAATACTAAAAAAATCACATGCCAAATGGCAGCTTTGTTGAAGTTATCTGTTAGCATAAAGCGGGCATGAATAGTGCTGAGTGAAACAATGGCTTATTTTGATAAATATGTTAAAAATTATTTTTTTTTTAATTTTTAAAAACTTTTTATAAAAAAATAATATAACAATAAAAAAATAATATAACTAAAAATAATTAAAAAATTTAAAAAAAAAAACTTTTTATAAAAAATATAAAACAATAAAAAATAATATAACTAAAAATAATTAAAAAATTTAAAAAAAAAAAAACTACTTTTAACTAAGTTGCCAAACCAAACGATTTTGAGTAGTGGTGGAATCTGAAAAGGTAAGTAGGAACATGACAAGAGTTTCATGATGAGGTGGGAAGGTGATAAATTGAACTTTCACATTTACCGACCTTTAAATGCTAAAGTTGTTGTCAATTTATTGACTAAAAAATTTAATTATTAAAAAATTGAACCTTTTTTTTTTCCTTCTAAAATAATTACTTTGACCGTTTCTAAAATTATTAGAATAATTTGAAAATTATAAATATGTTAAATACATTAATTTTTTAGTATTAACTTCTTTAAAGTTTATTTGTAATTAATAAACTAATTTTTTTTAGTTAACTCTCAATAAAAGCTTTAGTATAAAAATTTAAAATAAAAAAATTTGTTTTCACCTCACCTCTAAATAGAATGAATACATGAACTTAATAATGACCATAGTTATCTATCATTTGTCAACTCATGAATATAGATAAGAAACGAACTAATGATCTACAACAAAAACTTAATAAAGTTCAGGCTGATAAGATTATTAGTCAGTGAAATCAGTATAAACGCATGAAGAATGGGTTTGACCACAACTTGTGAGCGTCAAGATTGAACTCAATCAATTTAAAGGGCACTTACATTCTTCTAGTTGGAGGATCTACCTGGTTGGGAGGCCAGCTACTGTTAGAAGCTTAAGAAATGCTTGCTCAAGTGGAGATGTGTCATGTTTTTTGCACTTACAATAGTTGGGACACATAGCACTACGTATGATACTCCCTCTACCTACAATCATTACCAGCTAGCAAGAAATGTGTCTCATAGTCTTAACTTGCCTTAACATGGCAATGCATGTGGCATTCTCAAATTTTCTAAGAGGCTAATAGAATTATTCTCTCACGTTGAGTGTAACCATCGAAAGTGAGATATATACATATACATGTAAACAGGGCCGGCCCTGAGTTCATCGGGGCCTAAGGTGAACTCCGGAAATTGGGACCCTTTTATATTGAAAAAAAAAATTCATGAATAAAATGATAAATTATAACTTTTTTATTTGTTTGTAGCTATAACAAAATTTACTTACACATATAATCATTAAAATTATAAACAAAACAATTTAATAAAACAAAATTAGAACAAAAAAATTAGGAAAAAAGTATTCAATTAAAATTGATAAAGACCTAGGTAAAAAAATTTGAGCAAAATTATTTATTCCACTAAAATCTAATAGATAAAGAAGGTAAAAATAAAAAATAAAAAAATAGGGCCCATATATTGTATGTGTTATTTTTCTTGAGCCTAAACACTTTTTTTTTTTAATATATATTTTCATTTTAATAAATATGGACCAAACTACACTTATAAATAAATATGGAGTAAATCATACATGGACCCAAAAAAATATTTTGGGGCCCTTTAAATTGATCCTAAAACCAAAAAAAAAAAACATTGAGCCTATAATATTTTACCAAATTTAGGGGCCCTATTTTTGGGCCAAATTTAGGAGCCCTATGTTATATATGTTTATATGTTTTACCAAATTTAGGGGCCCTATTGTTTTTTTTTTTTATTTATATATTTTCATTTTAATAAATATGGGCCAAACACATTTATAAATAAATATGGACTAAATTATACATGGGCCCAATAAAACATTTGGGGCCCTTTAAATTGATCTCAAAAAAAAAAAAAAAAAAAAAAAGGTTAGACCTATAACAATTTTTTAAATTTGGGAACCCTATTTTTAGGCCAAAATATGGGGCCTAAAGCACAAGCCTTACCTGCCTTAGGGCAGGGCCGGCCCTGCATGTAAAGGTACATATTCAATTATATTGTAAAGGTACGGTATCTATTTCCAACACTAACTCTCTGATTATCTTCTTCTTCAAACACATTTCTAATTTGATTATTGGAAGGCCGTTGAGAAGTACATCTACCGGTGAGTTCTCAAGACTTTGTTTACAGATCTTACAAAGAGGAAACCCATCCGAAAGCCTTCAGAGTCCAATCCATCTTTATTTCATCTGGTCCGTAAACCACTCATTTACTAATTCTATCATTTACCATTCTATTGTTAAAGTTATATTGATTTAATGAGTCTCACCACTCATATAAATATTATTAAGTGATGACATATAAAATGGTAAACTAATACTATTGAAATTGAAATTATATAAAAGACCATAGTTTGCAAATATGACATATGATGTGCTCATTTGGCCATGTATTTTTATCGTTTTCATTTTTATTTTTAATTTTTTTTTGTGTGAATTTCAACCATCATGTTAGGGGTTGGACTTTTAGTCGACATTCTACGAGGTATAGAAGGAATACAAATTATTGATCTCACTCTATTATATTCTTTATCTCATATTTGTCCTATATTATCCTATTACTAAAATTAATAATTAGAAAAATATGGAACCAATGATTCTAAGCAATTTGAAGAGTACTATGTTGTCAAACAATTTGAGGTTTATTTATTTATTTATTTTTATTATTATTATTTATTTAAGATCCCTAGTAATATTATTTTAGAAGAATAAGGATAAACAATTTTCAATATTAGTATAGGTCTTCCAAAACACACGGTGACAAAAATACTCTCACTACACCGCTTCAAGTAACACCTATTACTTTTTAACTCATTTAAAATTTTTGAAATTCTATAACTTTTGATCTAAATCAGGATATATATATATATATATATAATTTGTATTTTTGAAATCGTTTCATCAAAATATGTAAAACAAGATCTATGATGAATACAAAATTCTAACAAAAAAAAGGTTGACAAAATTTCACTAACCTAAAATAGGTCAATGAAATTTCACTGACATTCTTGAATTTTTTTCTTCAGAATTTCATATTACTCATGAATTTTGTTTAAAAGATCTTGTTAATAGGATTATAAAAATATAAATTTTACAAAAAAATGGATGTAATCAAAAGTTATTAAATCTTAAAATTTTGAAATCACTTAAACAATGTGAAAATTCATTAGAGAGAGAAACAACGTTATGAGAGAAACAAGAAGAAAGATTAAAGTTTTTAAGATTATGAGATTGTTTTGGATCATATATGTTAAAATTTGTCATTATCACTTTAAGATTTCAAATCCAATGAATTTTAATTAGCATCAAATTGTTGGTGTTCTTAAACTTTTACACAAACTTGTAACAGGATGACTTATAGGACACAAAATGATTCTTGTTTGAGAATGGTTTCAAAAGTGAAGTGTATATATATATATATTTAATTATATATACAAAGCACATAAGGTTTGAGGGGTTTAAGTTTAAAATCATCTAAATTCACATTATTTTTCTGTGAAAAATCTATCAAAAAATTGTATTATTGTATGATTGCTCTACAAAGAAAAGTACTAAAGCATGTTGGCACTAAAAATTCAAATAGGCAATTAGCCTTCTGTTGACTTTTTGGTTTTCGAAGGTTATTTTTGTAATTATGAGCGTGCCAGCAAGGATCAATCAGTCCTTACAGAATATTAATTGCCAACCAATTATTAGACGATTGTGTTTTAGTTCTTTCAGCCTCAATGAAGATGACTTTTACTGGTGGCTTTGTTTAGGAAAATTAAGTAAACAATAATCAAATGAAGAACAATTATAGCATTTCATTAAGTAAAATGAAAGACTTACAAAAATCCAAATCAGCCTCGTAGAGGTTTACAGTAACAAACTACTTGAAACTACTCCTATGAACGAAGTGCAGTGTATGAATTTGAAGTACAGAAATATAAAGAACAATAAATGTAAAAACTGGAAAGGAAATAAAGTAGATAAAACTGGGTTTTTTGGATCTGAGTCTGGGGCACTTTCTGGGCCTTTTCTGCTATTTATACTTCTTAATGACAACCGCCGAACTGCATTCCTAACCGTCAAACCATCCTTCCATGGTCGCTGATCATGTTGCCTTATAATTAGCTCCACTATGCCATATCTACAGTTAGGTTTCCTTCCTGATTTTGAATTTAAATATGAGTAATTGTTGAAGCTACGTCATCTTGCATCTCTTTGCTGATCCAGTGCTATGTAGATCTACAAAAAACCAATACTAACTGCCACGTGTGTGATTATGATTGAAGATTTGAATTGTCTTCCCGTATTGCCCTTATCCAGCCACGTGTCGAACTGTAATTGGCTTATACAAAATATGTAGCCAACATTACCTCCCATACCAATATACCCAGTACTTGGTGATATTAGTGGATCAAGGTATTTTATCTACGTCTTAGAACGTGCATGTGCTTTGCATTTTCCAGAAATGCAACTGTCATTCATCATTTGCATTAAATTCTCTTCTAATCCTTTGAACATCCCCACTATCCCAGTATTCGAAAAGACTGATACATCTTTTATGGTCAAGCCAATCTTCTCTTACATTGATCAAGCATACAAAGAGTTATGTGATGATGTTGTTCATCTTCGAAAGAACCTTTATGCATTGATTAGCCACCTTTACCCACCTTCCTATATTCAAGTCATGGAAGCTTTTGCAAACTATCAACCTTTGGATTACGAACCCGTTATCCACAATTCTTTAACCCAAAATTTTGTGAACATGGATATTGGAAGCTCTTCTTCTAAACCAAAACCTTCTGCGTGGGATGAGGCTGCAATTTCTTCTTCCTCTGGGGCTTCTAGTTGGAGAAGCTGGCCAGAATCTGAGGAGTTTAAGTTAAGGGAACGAATCAATCATCATTTTGTCGAATTTGTTAATCCCTTAACTTTCCTTCCCTTTGCTCGGAGTTCGGTGGTTTACCCATATGTACCCATCGATCGCCGACGCTGTTTAGAAGACAACCTACTCATAGCATGGTACACGTCTTCTATGCCTACGAAGATAGTACAAGCCACTCATCGTCCAGAAGAGGCCCAAGGGTATAGCCCGTCATTCTTAGCTCAAAAGGCAAAACTTTGCTCTTCTGACTGGCTTGATATTGTCAACAACCCCCAATTTCCTCCTTCCTTCGAGATGGAAGCTCATGCGCCTCCTCTTCCGCGAAATCCTCACTGGATGGAGGAACTGAGACTTACTCTCTTTGAGGACTAGTTTCTCCCCTCCTATCACCTTCCATCTCCTCCTACTAAATGTCAACGACAGCAAGCCTAACTTCTGCTGCGGTCTTTTCTCACTTGCCCTTCAATGTTCTCGAGGACGATGTTCCTCTCAAGAACTTTCGATGGGCTTGTGATGTTATGACCCGGGGTCATGTCCTTAACCCTATCACCCAAGCTGAGCTCCAGATGTTTTTAGACCAACTCTGTAACAACCCTCGTCACTGTTTACTGATTACCTACTGATTACTATTTACTAAGACTGAACATGATTGATAATTGAATTGATTAAAGTACCGAACCGACTGACTGAGATCCGAAACTGAATCGATTGACGGTAACTGTTTAAATGCATAATCTATCTGTTTGACTACCAAATTATATGTTCTCGTCTTATGCATTAAACTGCAAATTGAAGGCCTTATCGGCGGCCGAAGTAGAAATCGATTAGTGTTTTATGATCGGCATAATTTATGTGATTTTATGGTATATTTATTGAAAAATTGATTTGGTATGATTAAATTGGATTAAATTAGGGATTAAGTTATTGATCTTCCCCAACTGTATAGCTTAGTGTGTGTTCATCCTGTATACTGTGTAGGGTTGGCTTACCGAGGGGACGCTCTAGCTTACTGTAGCCCAGAACTCTGTGAGTAACAACTGTGTAACGATATGTTCAAATGATTACTTTCTAATCACTAAACTGTACTGTTTTCTGAACTGTTTACTGTTTACTGAAATGTATATCGAACTGTTTACTGAAATGTATATTGAACTGTTTATTGAACTGAACTGTTTATTAAACTGAACTGTTTACTGAATCGAACTGTTTATTGAACTGAACTGTTTACTGAACTGAACTGTTTACTGAATTGAACTGTATTCTGATCTGTATTGTGGCATCCTTGGCACCTACTGTTTACTGTTACTATGACAGAGAGATCTCTGTTGGTTCCCAAGTTTGGAACCACTACTGTTTACTGTTATGATGGCCATTCTGTATTTCTGATTTGGAGCAACGTGCTGCACGGAGCTAAGTGCTACAGAGTGAGCCACCTCTAGAGTCTGTGCGAGACACCTCTTGAATCCATAAGTACTGTACTGTTTTTTGAAATGGTACTGTTACTGTTACTGTACTGCTACTGATGGCCATCATCCCCTGTTTGGTCTGTTAAGACCCGGTCTTTTAAGACCTACTGTTTACTGTACTGTTATGCTAATGGATGTACCACATATCACTGTTTTAACTGAATGATTGTTATGGCCTGAAATATGAGCCGCAAACTGATTGACTGATAAACTGACTGAAATGACTGTTTTCAATACTGAAAGAATATTCACTCTTAACCTCTTTACGCATTGTGTTATTCACTGGCTTTAGCTCACTGCTCATATATATATATATATATATATGTAGGTGTACAGGCACTGGACTGTTGCTTGAAGCGTCGGGGTAACTCCAGTTTTGTCAAGCCAACCACTGTGCCTCACTGCGAGGTTCCGAGCCTATCAAGCTATGGCTTAGGGGCTTAGGGGTGTTTTATTTCCCCGTCTGTCTCTGTAACTGTTTTGTTTACTGTATAGACTGGTAGCACTGTACTGTACTGTTTAATAGGGATTAAGTCCCTGTACTGAATGATTGTATATATGATGCATACTGTTCTGTACTGAAAGTATTAATGTATGAAAAATCTTTTTGCATACAGACTGTCACAGCTCATTGGACATTGTTTATTTACTGTATTGGCTTCCGCCATGCCCCTGTACTCTGTATTACTGTTCTACTGTTAAGCAGGCCTTCGGTAATCTAGGATTACTGGCTGGTTACGGTACTAAACCCATAGGGGCGGGTTTGGGTCGTGACAAACTCTCATTGCTTCTTCATTGGCATCACATTTATGTGGCCACCACTCGATCTTTGGATCAAATCTCAGCCCGTTGAGTTCATACCCAGTATGAAGCAGAGAACCTTATCGATGAATATAATCATTTCAAGAATAAAGACTCTGCATACTGGGATGATTTGAACATGGATGAGATGGAACAAGGGTTGAAAGAAACAGAATTCGAAATAAAGGCCGAAAGACTTTTTTATCAAGTAAGAGCATATCAACTTCAGCAGCCTAGCCTGGAGAAGATAGAAGATAGGGTAAAGAAGGAACAGAAGTTCATTGACCATAGTTGGGACAAGTTTCATGACCTTGTTATTTATTCTGTTCCTTACTTTTATGAACTTGAATATGTAGCCAAAGAAGGCTTCTGATGTAATTGCTTTTGTCTTAATAAAGCTTAAGACATTTTTCTTTTATTTAGCATGGTCTGATTTTACCCCATTTGTCAAAGCCAAACAAACTTAGGGCTTCAAAATCAACAATTTCATCCTTCGAATCTCAATTCGATCATACCTAATGAAATACTGAAAACCCAATTTGAATTTTTCCAACTTATGGAGTGTCATTAACAACTTTTGCCGGTTTCCTTTTAGAATCAAAGCTTCGAATTTATCAATTCTGCCCTTCGAAACTCGATTTGATCATATCCAGTTCCCCAACATATGGTTAATACAATCAAGTGATTTCGAATCAACTAACTTTGTTTCAAACAAACAGTCTACATTTTTCAAAATATGGAAACCTCTTTTAAGAACTGCACTGTTTTATTCTAAAACAAAGTAATTTCTTTTGTGTATTATCAAACCACCTATTGGTTTTGACACTTAGAACAACAATTTCTAACCTTAAGGTATTTCAAGTTTCGCTTCGAAGTATTTTACTATCACCGACAAACCCTAAAACATGTCCTTAATCCCTTTGAAGTAAACAAATACTTAAGCGTTTTTTCACCGTGAGGCGTGGCATATGCTTCGAAGTAGGCTTCCTGCTTTCGAAGCCGTTTGTCATTTGATTTTGGTGCCAAAACTTGGCTTTTAAACCAAATATTTTATTTCGAAGCTGACGATAGTATTTGAGATGTGTTTCCCTCCATAACTATCAATATCGAGAGAAACTTTTCACACTCGTACTGGAGTACTTCTTTGTGAATTCCGTCCGTGTAAAAACGACTGAGTATATTTTCAGACACAAAAGTTTTAAAACCCTTTTTTTCATGCTTTGAATTCACCTATTTGCCTATCACACACCCTTCATCTCTACTGACCTTTCTTTTCCCTCTACTCCTTTCTCGACAACTCTCTATCAATGGCTTCTTCTTCTTTGAAATACCAGTCGTGGAGCGTGCGAGTCCGTCTGTAACCTTGAAAAGATTTGACGCAGAGTGTGAAAGTACAAGGCTGGTGAGAAAAGTGCCATTGATGGACGCATCTTTATTCCTCGTCGTCATGAGCAACAAGAGTATGTGCTTGGGCCCATCTTCAGGAGATTCCTACTGAGCTTCCAGCTCTATATCCACATCTAGAAGACCATTGTCTCCTTTACGAAGGTGGTTTTGACTGGGGAAGCTGGAGATGAACCGCCCCCATCGCTGCTGGCCCACGGTGAGACCAGAGTAGCAAGAATGGTATGATCGGGTTGTCCCTGATAGGACTTTGGATCTTCAAGAGCTCTGTTTTTCGACGCCCTTCAATTATCCAGGTTCACCATTTCGGAGACCCTTTCTTAATACCTGCTGCCCTTTGCTTTTGGAATTACTTTTAATTTCTTTCAATTCAGATGTGGGATGATGGCCCCTACTGTTCTTGATATCTGCCATCTATTAGGATTGTCCCCTACTGGAACCCCATTGGTCCAGATTATCCTGACCTCAAAACCCCTTTTTCCCTCCCCTCTTAACTCATCCTATAATGACTTTGTCAAGGCTGAGAATAAAAGAGAGGGCCTGTGACTGATAGGGAATTCTTTTCTTTCATATTAAATTGGCTTTGCAAGTTCCTTTTCTGCACCTCTTCTCAAAGGATCATGCCTGAATTCGCCCCTCTCGCCAAAGCCCTTGTCTTACAAAGAAAAGTAGTCTTAGCTCCATATATTCTAGGTCATGTATATAGAGCTTGTTCTTTTTTTTGTGAGAAACCCTTGGATGCCAATCAAGGAGGTCCATTTTGGATACTTCAGCTTTGGCTTTTTGCATATTTTACTGAGCTACAATCTAAATGCCTAAAGTTTTTGGAGCCAAACCCTACTACTCATAGCATGAGGTTAGCCAATGTTTCACTATATCCTTCCACCTTTGCTTTTTACTTTTCCTTCTTCCACCAACACCCAACTTCCCTTTCTTCCTACAGCTTCCGTCCCTTTGAACCCACCAACATTGGCCCATCCTAGTTGAGGACCTTTCTGAGTGATAGGTTTTGCTCTTCACCCCAACACAAGAACATATGGGCCTCTTTTCTGATCCCTAGAGAGTTATTCATTGGGACTATGAACCCCAGAGCTTACAAATGCATTGTTAAGCCCTATTGTCCTGCCTAATTTGCTAGGCAATTTGGCTTCTCACAAGAGGTCCCAATACCTCTCTGCAACCAGACCAATTTAAGCCTTACCAGCAGGGACTTGAAGGTTTGAACATCCAGATTAGAAAAAGCAACTTCTAAATTTATCCAAGACTTTATTGAATTTGAGTACTTCCCTTTCATTCCTCAAAGTAACATATTGAAAAAGTGCCAGAACTGGTGGATGGTCAATATGGAGGTACACTTAGCCATTCCTCCCCAAGGCCTATTAATGGTACTGGACGTACCTCAAGCTAAATCGAAAGGGGCTGGAGTTGTTACTTCTTCCACTGCTCCTGCTACTACAGTTCTTACACCTGTCACCACAAAGCCTATTCATGCTGCCTCAACTCCTCCTAGAGTTACTCGAGCTGCCTCGAAGAAAGGTATGTACCCTTGCTTCTTTTCTCTTCTTCTCCTTTATAATGCTTTACCCTTACTTATAGTTCTTTCTTTGGTGTAGGTGGTGCAGGTGCCTCACCGGAGATTCTCCCCAAAGGTCCAAGCTTTAAACCTTCAGGAGCAAACAACAACAACAAAAGAAAAGAAAGCTTTTACTTGATCCTGAAGAGGAGGCACCTGGGGTTCACGCAGCAGAAAAGAAGAAGCAGAAAAAGAAGAGACAGTACAAGAGCAAGAGACACCTTTAAAAAGAAGGAAGAAGATGATTGTCTCTCTTGTTGATTTCACTGGAGATCCCATCCACGAAGCATCTGCTAAAGCAGTGCAAGCAGAGCATTCCAAAGAGCTTATTGTATTTCAAAAGGCTGAAAAGAGGAGGCAACAGCAAATGCTTAGGGATGAAGCCGCTGCTGCTGATGCACTTCAAAGAGAAATGGCAAGAAAACAACAAGCTGCTGGACATTATACTCTTCGCAGCTCTCCAATCATAGCGACTACTTCTGAAACCAGTAAGTTCCTTCGTACTTCTATTTCTTTCTCAAATTCTCAATACTGAGGCTTGACATTGTTTTGTATTTCTTCTTTTGCAGCAACAACTACTTTGCCTACTCTTCCAATAAGGATTCCTTCAGTTTCAGTCGAAGTTGAACAACCTCAAAATGTAGAGCCCATTCAGATAATACTCCCACTTTCTGGCCCTATATTTTCCATACCCTTCTTGAGGCCAAGTATTCCTGCATCTCTTTCTTTTGGCTTAACTCCATACTTTCCTTATTTATCTTTCAATTTTACTCAATTTGATTCTCTTTCAAGCCTTGCTTCTCCTTCCCCCTAAGGAAATTCCAGCTGTTACTTCATCTTTGATGATAACTGATTCCTATAGAGAAGGTACAGGTAGCTCTCCAATTCATCGTCCATTATCTTTGCCTAGCTCCAGTCCCTCTTCTCTTGACCAACTGGTAGCCAAAACTATAGAGACTGCTAAGGATACTCCACCTTCTTCTCCTATTCCTATACAGTCATTTCTTCCTTCTACCAGAGCTCTTTCTGCACCTTCCATGTCAATGGATGAGGTGGATATCTTCGAAGCTAGGCTAGCTAGTCTCTTTGACATACCTTCCACCTCTCCAACAGCTAGCAATGAGACTGAGCCATTAATTCTAGCTGATTCTCTACTAGAAATTTTTGAGAGCTCTTCCTCCAGTGATAAGACTCTCTTGCCTTCAATAGACTTAAACAGCTGCCTGGAGCTGCTGACAATCTTTTCGAGGATTCCTTTCGAAGCCTTACAAAGGCCTATAATAAAAAATGGCTTCCTCCAGTGCTGCAAGATTGTTGAGCAATCCGGTATGACTGTTTCAAGTCATTTATCTCAGGCAGCAGCCACCATAGATTTTTACATCAACATTTGTCATGCTGCCAAGGCTGCAGAGGAGAAATTGCTGAGAGATCAGAGTTTTGTTTCCAAAGTTCATGCTGAAGTGTCAGAGTGAAAGAGCAACATTCCTCTGTCTCCCAATTTCAAGCTCAACTGTTGGAAAAGAAGGCTCAACTTGAGGAAGAGTTATCAGCAGTCAACCAAGCTTTAGATCGAATTGCTACCAAGCAAATTACTAATCAAGAGCTGGCTGATCGAAAGCAGGAGATGACCACAGCCATTCAGTTGTTCCCATCTCTCAAGAATAGAGCATCTATTGTAAAAGAGCAACTGAAACACTGTACTGACTTTTGGGCCAATCTATGGCTACATGTACTCAACTCTTTATGAAATAAAGTTCTTATTTCATTTGAGTGTTCTCATGTTCTTTTCATTCAGCACCTATTTTATTTCTTGTGCTTCCACACGGTTGGAATAAGGCTTCAAATATCTACCATTAATCTTTTGGGATGTATATATCCATTCAAATTTTTCAAATGATATGCTCCCAAAGGCAAGACGCTATGAACTTGATATGGTCCTTCTCAGTTAGGTGACCATTTGCCAAATTTGTGGCTTTTAATCCCTATTAGGAGTATTGTCTTCCATACCAAATCACCTTCATCAAAGCTAATGTGCTTGACTTTCTTATTATAGTTTTTGGCTGCTTTCTTCTTTTGGAAAAGAATGCTATTTAATGCCAGAATTCTAGCTTCATCTATACTATCTAAGTCCAAGCACATACTCTGATGGTATTACTCAAGATCTAACTGATCCTGGCATCTCACCCTCAAGGACTTAACATTAATTTCCACAGGAAGCACTGCATCATGCCCATATACTAAGGCATAAGGGTGATTCCTGTACTTGATCTTGAAGAAGTCCTATAAGCTCACAATACATCCAACAGCAAGTTATGCCAATCCCTGGGATTGTCTTCCACGACCTTCTGTATTCCTTTCTTCAAAGACTTATTGGATTATTCAGCTTGACCATTGGCTTGTGCATAATAGGGGGTAGAATTAACAAGACTAATTCCAAACTCTGCCACAAAAGACTTTACCATTTTCCCATCAAATACAGTCCCATTATCAACAGTTATAGTCTGTGGGATGCCAAATCTATGGATCAGATCTTTAATGAATCCAATAACTTCGCTCTGGTCTATAGCCTTATATGGCTTAGCTTCAACCCACTTAGTGAAATAATCTGTGGCCACTAAGATGAAACAATGATGCTTCGAAGAGGGTGGGTGTATTTTCCCTATCATATCTATAGCCCATCCTCTAAATGGCCAAGACTTCACAACTGCATGCAGATCAGTTATGGGTACATGCCTTATTGTGCCATGCTTTTGGCATGCAGCATATTCTATGCAGTCCTTAAGGACGGTTGGCCAATAATAGGAATGTCTTCGAAGCAGCCATCTCATCTTCACACCAGGCTGATGAGCACCACAGATGCCTTCATGAACCTCAGCCATGGCTGTCAATGCTTCCCTTGGACCTAAACATTCCAATAATAAACCATCTGCCCCCTTTTGTAGAGAGCATTACCATACATTATGTATTGCATAGATTGCAATTTGATTTTTCTGCTGGCTTTCGAGATGGACCAGCCAGATACTGCATTATTGGATGCCTCCAATCTTGTTCTTGTAAGTCATTATGATTGACTTCCAGGACCACATTCCTTTTATTTAAGGGTGGTATTACTTTCTGATATGTTGTTTGGCTTATGTCCCTTTGAGTATTATCCCTTCTCTTGAAATTCGAAGCTTTTGAGCCACATCATTAGCTTTATTATTCAAGAATCTTGGGACATAGGTTATATTTGCTATCTGAAATTGAGAAAGCAGATGTAATGCAACAACATAGGATGTCAACATGCTCACACTTTGACATTTGAAAATCCCTTTCACCTGGTTAACTACCAATTGAGAATCTTCAAATATGTCAACTGCATGAGCTTGTAATCCAATAAGTATTTCCAGCCCCATTATTAAGGCTTCATATTCAGCTTGATTATTGGAACAAGTAATTTCATGCACTCTGAAACCATGTGTGGTTTCTACCCCTTGTGGTAACTTAATCACTACACCAATTCCAGTCAGACCATTGGCTTTTGATCCATCGAACCACATTTGCCATGGTTCAACACTAACCATTCCAAATTCCATTATCTCTTGGCTTTCTGTTTGACATGAATGGTCTGCCAAAAAATTAACTAAAACTTGTCCTTTTACTGCCTTTTGGGGGACATATTCTAAATGAAATTCTGATAAAGCTAGTATCCATTTGCCAATTCTTCCCCTCAACATGGGTCTAGATAACATATATTTAACCAAATCTGTGGTTGCAATGACCAAGACAGTTGTAGGCAAAGATAGTACTTAATTTCATTGCAGCAAAATACAATGCAAGGCACGCTTTTCTACAGCTGAATATTTACATTCACAAGAATTTAGAAACCTACTAAGGTAATAAACAGCTTGCTCCTTGCCTTCTTCATTGTCTTGGGCTAAGAAAACTCCCAACGAATCTTCTGCTGCAGCTATGTACAACTTCAAGGGCTTATCACCCTTTGGTGGCATCAGCACTGGAGGGTTGGCCAAGTAGGCTTTGATTCCTTCGAAAGCAGTTTGATGCTCTGCTGTCCACACAAACTCCTCTTTATCTTTCAGCCTTAATAAGGAAGAAAATACTTTAGTTTTCCCTGCAGTATTAGAAATGAATCTTCGAAGAAAATTAACCTGTCTAAGGAATTTTTGTAATTCTTTCTTACTTGATGGAGGTCTGGCTTCAATGATAGCTTTGGCTTTATTCTGATCAATCTGTATTCCCTTCTTGTGTACTACATAGCCCAAGAAGTTTCCAGCTGATACGCCAAAAGCACATTTGAGAGGATTAAGTTTCAACTTGAACCTCATTCTTTCAAAAGCTGCTTCCAAGTGAAACAAATGTTCCTCCATGGATTGGGACTTTACTACAATATCATCAATGTAACACTCTAAATATCCTCCAATGAGGTCATGAAAATAGTGTTCATAGCCCTTTGATATGTAGCCCCAGCATTCTTCAGCCAAATGGCATTTTAACCCATTCGAAGGTGCCAATATTCCCAGGACATCTGAATGCTGTCTTGTGGATATCCTCTCTGCAATGCAGATTTGGTTATAACCAGAGTGCCCATCCATCATTGATAAAATTTGATGCCCTGCTGAACTGTCTACCAACAAATCTACTATGGCATAGGATACTCATCTTTTGGGTTGCTAAATTCAGGTTTTGAAATCGATGCATACCCTCATTTTACCATTCTTCTTAACTACAGGCACAATATTGGATAGCCATTCAACGTACCTGGCTGTCCTAATAAAGCTGCCTTGAGGAGCCTAAGAATTTCCTCTTGACCTTCTGAATCACCTCAGGGCTCATTCTTCTTGGTTTTTTTGTATGGCTTGAAATTAGGCCTCATAGGGAGCCTATGCTTTACTAATGATCTATCCAATCCTGGTAGTTCATTCTAAGACCATGCAAAACAATCTTTATATCTCTTCAAGACTACCAACAACTGGTCCCTGTCAAGAGCATTCAACCCAGCACTTATATAGGTGGGCTACTGTATAGAACCTTCCTCTAAGTTCACTTCTTCCAAAGGGTCTTGCATCTAAGGACTCACTGATGCTTCTTTTTTGATTTCGTTTACCTTCGAAGCAATCTCCTTGCTTTGTCTGCTCCCAGTTTCTTTGATTCAACATCTTTGCCCTCCTCCTCATAGACAAAGTCTGTCCACAAGGCTTCTTCTTCTTGTATCTCCTGGACTTTTGTTTCAATGTCCAATGCACAGTATTTTCCAAGGCCAAAACCCTGACCTGTTGCTGCTCCTGCTTACAGCCAATTGCCATGGCTTCTTCCTTTGCTCTTGCATCTTCTGGACTATTGATTTTATGTCCAATACTGAGAACTTAATTAAAGCCAAAGACCTGGCCTCCTGGGTTCCATCTTTTTGCCTACAACCAGGCATCATTGTCATCTTTGGCGACAAACTCCATCAGCACTTTCTTGGACTAAGTGCTTCAGGTGTGCTAATTCCTCATCAGCCGTCACTTCGGCTGATCCATCAGGTTTCCTCAGTACACTGAGTGGTGCCACTCCTTCAGTATACAATTTGGCCTCTGCAAAATCTGCACAAGCTATGAAGGGTTGAGGATCTGCATTGATCTCCTTGTCTCTCCACTGCCAAGGCCATCATTATTTTCTGATGTAGAGAGGAAGGCACACACTTGTTGGTGTGAATCCAATCCCTACCAAGTAGAGCATTGTACTTAGCATTGCTGTCGATAACGAAGAATGCATATACAGTCCTGGTTCCCACACTCAGGTTGATGGGCAAAATGCCTTGAGCCATCTGTTTGTCTCCAGCAAAACCAGCAATGGTTGTACTGGTTGGGATTAGTCTGGGGTTCCTCTTTCCTAGTTTCTTCAAAGAAGATTTCGGAAGCAGGTTTACTGCTGCCCCATTATCCACCTACCCGGTTCATCTGTATCCCATCGAAGAAGGCCTTGATATACAAGGGTTTGACATGCTGTGTCATGGATGTCGGGATACTCAAAAGGGTATGAGAGGTTAATACTCACCTCTTCCTCACTCTCATCTCCAGTTTCCATTGGTATGGCCACTTCGGATTCATCTTGCACCATACTCACTTGTGAGTCTTCACTAGAAACTGGAATTGGGTCAATTTCTTGACCTTCTTGGTTCTCATCTTCAGCTTGGAATTCCTGTGGTAGTATATGTACCATATTCACTGATACTGGAGGAAACGAGCCAAATTGGATGACTGGCTGTACCTGTTTCTCTTCCTGGCCAACTTGTTCAATTACTTCAGAAGCATCTTCCATGCTGTTCTGGCACTTCAGTACTTAACTTCCTTCGAATGGTCTGTTTCTGCTGGTTTTTCAACCAAAAATGTTTGTTCAGCCATGAAGGCTTCAAACATTTCTTCCTCAACCATCTCCTTCCTTTGGCCTAGGCCAACTTCTTCTCTCTCCTATCACTTTCCATCAAAGCTTTTCTCTCCTGCCAAACTGGATCTTTCTTTGGCTTTCAGTTCGGAATGAACTTTGGCCAATTGCTTCTGCTACAACTCCTTTTTCTTGAGGAGTCGATTATTATGATCTAACTTTGAACTTTTTCTCCCTCTGCCTGGCCCTTTGGCTGGACCAATGAAGAACTTTCTCCGCTTTCTTTCAGATCCTTCTGGTACTGAGTGTACCTTCGCTGGATCTTCCTCCTTTGGGACCTAGAGATCACTGGGACCATATTTGGTTCCTTTGTTTTTGGATGCTTAAGTAACACCCAATTATTTGGAGCCACCAAAGGAGGTTTAACCATCCTACCTTGGTCTCCAACAACATTTCTTTGGAGTATTCCCTAGGTTTGTTTGCATGACAAACCAATCTGGGACCCACGAACCTACTAGCCCAGTTGTTGAACTGTCTCTTTCTTCCTTCGAAGCCATCTTCGAAGCTGGCTGTGAAGGCCACTGCTGGCCCTGACTCCCTGTTTTGGGCCAATTCAGGCCTTCCATGAAGGTGGCCACTTTCCATCCTGTGTGAGCTGGTTAGGAGGCCAATCCTGGCTTTGATCCCATAACTTGAACCCTTTCAGGTCTCCTTTCAGGATGATTGCCCTCCATTCTGTAATAGTTAGGTGGTCTGGATTCATGTAGAGGTCTCTTGCCTTTGGAGTGCACTCTAGTGGCTGTTGGCTCAGCCATTAATGGCTGCTGCTGCTAATACCAGTTGGATACGGCCTTTTGTTATAAGCACTGGTTGGTTTAGGACGCCTCTGCACATCCTTGTAATATTGTTTCCATCAATCGGAAGCCCTTTCAACCACTTGTAGCTCAACCTGCATCTGGGACACATTCTTTGCATGACAGCTGCTCTAAAGAATCATCATCCAGTGCTTCTTCATCAGAGTCTTCCCTCTGGTCTGGAAAACCTTGTCCAATAGCTGGTAAACTTCTAGCATCTTTCTTGACAGTAGTCTGGCTGCAACATGCATTTGCACATTGACCTCTTCCAATTCTTTCAAGGACAAGTTCTGGAAGTCTGGTACAATAACATTGGCTGCCACTTCTCCAATTTCTGGGAATGGATTAGTGTCAATCCCCATGGCCTTTTCTGCTTTAGCTGGGAATTTCAAACTCCCTTTCGAATTGCTCTTGGATCCTGTCTCGAAAAACAATGCAGTTTTTAGTTGAGTGAGACCAAGAATTATGCCATTTACAATACACTTTTCCTTTAAGTTCCTCTGGAGACGGAATTTTGACTCCTTTTGGTAACTTCAGGAAGTTCGCAAGCAAATGATCAAAAATGTCATCTGCCTTTGTCAAATCAAAAGAGTATTTCCTATGAAGGTCTTTCTTTTTAAACTGCTGGTCTATTGTGTGTCTTTATGAATTAATGCTTCACAGATCACAGGTTCTTTCCCTACAATCTCTGCTGCATTAATCTCATAATTAGGATCTCTATAATACGTCTTGTATGATGCATTACTTCGATCTTGTTCTTCTTCTAGTAATGCTTCATACCTAGACACCTTATAGGTCAGTTCCACTAAGTCTCTAAACTCAGTTGAGTCAAACTTCTTTCGAAGCCTAAACTCTAGACCATTTTGAGCCAATCTCACAAACTCAGGCTCTGGTAGGACAATCCTACATTTGTTTCGTGCTCTTTTGAATCTGGCAATAAATTGAGCAGCCTTTTCATCAGGCCTTTGACTCAACCTTGCCAAGTCTGCCATAGAAACTTCTGGCTCCGTTTGGAAGAATTGGGCATGAAATGCCTCCTCCATCTGTTGCCAAGTTTGGATAGAGCCAGGTGTAAGGTTAATATACCATACAAAGGCTGCCCCAGTTAGAGAATTTGGGAACAATCTCAACTTCATGTAATCATTATTGGTAAATTCACCACATTGAGCAGCGAACCTAGCAATATGCTCCACCGTTGACTGGTTTCCATTCCCATAAAAAAGAGCAAAGTCTGGTATCCTGAAGCCTCTTGGGTATTCATGTACCCTATCTACCCATTCTGGGTATGGTTTCCTGTACACAAGTTTGAACCCCGAGCCATTGGTCCACACATCTCTCTAACAATATCAGCAATTTGGTCCCTAGGAACCATATTTTGTGCTTGTTGAACCACTACTGGAGGAACAAACACAGGATTTGGTGGACAACCTTGTGCCTGAGGTCCTCTTGGTCCATAGGGTGGCACATTTGGGACTGGTTGTCCCTGTGGTGCTGGCTGCTGTTGAGGGTATGGGTAACCCCTTTGAGCCTGTCCTGCGAAAGGACCTGCGAAAGGTGCTGGAACAGGTGTTGTGTTTCTTCCAATTGTAGGAACCCTTCCAACCCCCGGTGTAAATTCAACAAAGGATTAGTGAACCCCCTTGTGCCAGGTATGGCTTCGAACATGGGATTTGGAAACATCCTTATGCCATTTTCTTGTGGGGCCAGATCCACCAATTTGCATGGCTTCACTGTTAAGTAGAGGCATTTTGATTTATCACAGGCTCGAAAGAGGTTCATACCAAGACTGAGGTGATGGTCTTTCGTAGTTTTGGTTACTAGTTTGACCATTAGAATGTCCATTAATTTGCATAGGCTGTTTATCTCTAGCCAATCTTTGCTGAGGGACATTTGAAATTTCCTCCATATGTCTTGTGTTTGTTGGTTGGTGGGTATTCATTCGATCCATGAAGGATGTTGCCCACCTTTCCATTGTGTTCATTAACTGCTGTCCCATGGCATCTACTAGGCCACCCCATGGATTCATTGGCTGAGTAGATGGAACAGTGGATGGTCCAATTCCTTGGCCTCGTCCAATATTTTGAACATGTGGTACTTGTTCCGAAGTGCTGGTCTGTTCGACCATAGGTTCTGATAGAAGAGGTACTTCCACAGGATGTGTTATCACATTATCCTCTGGATTAGGCATTTCTACCTCTCCTTCCACGCCTTCTTCCAAGCGTTCATTTTCTCCTTGTCTCCTACGTCTAGCCATTTCAATTAGTCCCACTGGGCGTGCCAAAAATATATGTTGGCTTTTTGGCTTTCGAAGGTTATTTTTGTAATTGTGAGCGTGCCAGCAAGGATCAATCAGTCCTTACAGAATATTAATTGCCAACCAATTATCAGACGATTGTGTTTTAGTTCTTTCAGCCTCAATGAAGAGGACTTTTACTGGTGGCTTTGTTTAGGAAAATTAAGTAAACAATGATTAAATGAAGAACAATTATAGCATTTCATTAAGTAAAATGAAAGACTTACAAAGATCCAAATCAGCCTCGTAGAGGTTTACAGCAACAAACTACTTGAAACTACTCCTATGAACGAAGTGCAGTGTAGGAATTTGAAGTACAGAAATGTAAAGAACAAGAAATGTAAAAATAGAAAGGAAATAAAGTAAATAAAACTGGTTTTTTGGATCTGAGTCTGGGGCATTTTCTGGGGCCTTCTCTCTATTTATACTTCTTAATGACAACCGTAGAACTGCATTTCTAACCGTCAAACCATCCTTCGATGGTCGCTGATCATGTTGCCTTATAATTAGCTCCACTATGCCATATCTGCAGTTAGGTTTCCCTCCTGATTTTGAATTTAAATATGAGTAACCGTTGAAGCCACGTCATCTTGCATCTCTTTGCTAATCCAGTGCTATGCAGATCTACAAAAAACCAATACTAACTGCCACGTGTGTGATTATGATTGAAGATTTGAATTGTCTTCCCGTATTGCCCTTATCCAGCCACGTGTTGAACTGTAATTGGCTTATACAAAATATGTAGCCAACACATTCGTTTGGCTAACTTAGTTTGACTAAAAAAACACAAAAGATAAAATAGGCTAAATAAGCCAATAAAATAAAATGTCACATTCAAATCATAATCATTTCACTTTTTCTCTCACAAAAGTCAAAAAAACTAAAAAAGCCAAACCAAACGAACTTTTTAATCCCAAACTAAAAAAATCACAATTCAAAAAGCCAACTAAAAAGTCAATACCAAAGGGCGACGTGTGAGTAGAAATGAAAACTTTCATATGTTTAACATGGTCATATTTGGTTTGTTTTTAAAAAATTATTTAAGATTTTTTTTAAAAAAAAAAAAACTTAAAGTTAGTTGCGTGGAAAAATGAAAAAATTAAGTCATTATTATTTTTTATATAATTTTATCTTTTCGGAAGTCAAAATAATCTTTTAAAATTTTAAAATATATTTTTATATTTATATTGTTAAATTAATTTTTATATTTTTAAAAAATTAAGAAATAATTTGAAAATTCAAACTAAACATTTTATGACTTTGACATAGAATTTCTTTTATTAAAATAAAATGATAATAATATTTTTATAATTAAAAATATTTTAATAGAATAATAAGTACACGACAATGTCAATGTTACAGTAGACGACAATGAAACAAATTCATTTGTGGGGATATATTTTCTGAGCACCAACACGTGGCCAAGGTGACGCCGACGTGTCAGCCGAGGTGCCACGTGTCCTGTTCGTGACGCCGAGGTGATCTCGGCTAGGCCGAGGTTACCTCCGAAGATATCGAATCCGGGATAAGCGGATAAGGTACAAGAGTCCTAGAATGAGGAAGGACTTCAGCATGGATAAGGATAACACTCTTAGGGAGTTTATCTTTATCTCTTGGAGAGTCCAGGATAAGCACTGAGCAGAAGTCCATTAAGCTAGGCTTCTATGGGACTAGGATTGAATTAACTATAAAAGAAAGGCACCCCCGATGGGTCTAAGGTACGCAATTCATATTCTGAACAGTGAGTTTAGCACTATTGATTATCTTTGAGAGATATACTGACTTGATCGTCGGAGTGCCCCCGGGTGGACGAACCACCGCCGGAATCTTCTCTTTCTGTTGCAGGTCAGTCAGGTGCCATCTATTCTTCCAGTGCTCTCCAGCTGAATACTGAGTTGGCAGTGTGGTCAGAAATTCACCCACACAATTTGGCGCCGTCTGTGGGAAAGAAAGGAGAATAGATGGCCAGTAACGGACAGAAGGATAAGGTTGGGGACGAAATCCCTGCTGGGAACGGTAAACACGTCGACCTGAACATAGAAGAAGATGGTTGCAACGAGGAGACTCAGAACTAGAATCATAACAAAAAAGACGTCGGCCAAGGTGGCGACGCACCAGAGAAACCAGAACGAAGCGGGTATTACAACGAGGATAACCTCCAGGTATGGAAGGATAGATGCCTGCGGAGGGACGAAGAAGTGAAAAAGATGGCGAACAAATTGGCAGACCTGCAATCGGTCGTCAATTTTATGATGCAAAACAACGTCATGCAGCCACTGTTCCCGCTGCACGACACGCCGATTCCAGCGGCCAATGCCCAAAAGGGAGGGCAGAAAACAATCCCTGTGGCCCCCCAGCACACCAGGAGCGAAAGACACTCTCACCGACCTTCAAGGGAGGTCGGGCGAGGAGAGTCGAGGAGGGAAGAATCGTGGAGGACGCATCGCACCAAGGAGGCAGACCCCAAAGAACATCGGCATGTTCAAGGGCAGGCGCTGTGCTTTGACACAACTAATGGAGAAAGGTCGAAGAGGGCTCACCACGAAGCTGAAAGTAGTGCACCCAAAAGATTGAAATCAGGAGATAGCCGAGCTCCTGGGCGGACAAAGGAAGACTTGAGAGATTACCTCAAGAGGAAGCAACAAAATGCCGATGCCGAGGTGACTTCCCCTGTTAAGCCGAGAACACCATTCTCAGTGGAGTTGGACAAATTTGAGGCTCCGAAGAGATTCAGTATGCCGAGGTTCCAAATATACGATGGTAAGTCGACCCGAACTTTTACGTTGGATTATACCTGAACTCGATGGCATTGTATAGTGGAACGAGCCGCTGCTCTGCAAAGTGTTCCCCTCATCCTTCGGGAGATTGCATCGGATTGGTTTCACAAATTGCCAAAGGAAAGTGTGAAGACCTGGGAAGGCCTTGGCCGAGATGTTTGTGGCCAGGTTTGTGACAAACAAGCTATAGCCATTAAGGGTGAACGCATTGATGGCTCTGAGAATCAGTAAGGATAAAGGCCTTAGGGCCTACGCAAAAAGGTACTATGAGGTGTTCAACCGAATACCTGAGTGCAACCAAGAGGTGGCGGTCGTATCTTTCAAGAACGGCCTAAAGATGACTGTCCACTACGAAAGTCTTTGGCAAAGACACTGCCAAAAAGCATGGAAGAGCTCATGCCAGAATTGAGAAATACGCCAGAGCCAAGGAAGATACATCAGGACTAAGGAGACGAAGCAAGAAAAGGAGAACGGCTCGCCGAAGCGAGGCCGAGGTAACAATGGATCCAACAAGCAAGAAATAAGACTAAGGGTTGCACAGGCAGTCACGACTGTGTTCCGAATCCCAATTCACAAAGTCCTGGACAAAATTCGACCCCAACCCTATTTCAGAGCACCAGCAAGGGTACCAGGAGAGTTCATGGGAAGAAGCCTTGGTAAGCATTGCGCTTACCATAATGAAGATGGGTATATGACTCAGGGTTGTAGAGCCCTGAAAGCACACTTGGAAGACCTGGTAAGACAAGGCCATCTGAGGGACCTTGTAGATGAGGCCAGGACAAGGGAAGAGCATGCAAGACTGCCTCAGGCGCCAGCAGCTCTGCCTCCCCCAACATAGCAACCTCAGGCAGGAAGACCTCGGGTAATTAATGTAATTCACTCAAAAGTCAACGAAAACGAAATTCGGGGGGAGACCCAAAAGGTAAAGCACCTACAGCATGTCTACCAAGTCGGGGAGAAGAGACATCGGGCCGAGGAGTACCAGGGACCAATAGTATCCTTTACTGAAGCCGACCTGGAGATGGTCCAACATCCGCACAACGATGCCTGGTAGTATCCTTCCAGGTTGGGGAGTGCCAAGTGAAGCGTATCCTCATTGACCAAGGCAGCTCTTGTGACATCATGTATGTCAGATGCTACAAGGAGCTTGGCCTTCACCCAGACGATATGGAACAATCTAATGGCCCAATGGTCGGGTTCAATGGAACGCCGATATGGCCACTGGAGCAGTAAACTTAGATTTGTAGGCTGGCACGAAGAAGATAAAGAGAATTCACCGTCGACACACCCTCCCTTTACAATATTATCTTGGGAAAGGCCATGGTTGCATGCAATGGGGGTTTCCCTCAACATTGCATCAACTATTGCGGTTCCCAACAGAGCATGGATAGAGGAGGTCAGAGGAGATCAGCTGCAGGCAAAGAACTGCTCCATGGCAGCAATGAAATCCACCTGCAACATACGAGAACCAGAGAAGGTAGAGATCGAAGACGAGGACGTGGAGGTCCTAGAAGATGTCGGCAAGGAACCAGCCGAGAAGAACGAAGAAGCACTGAAGAAAATCCTCGTCCAGGAGGGGGATGAAGAACGCTTCTTTCTTCTCGGCTCGGACTTAGCCGAAGAAAAGGAAAAAGAGTTGGAAGCTTTCTTGAGAGCAAATATTGAGGTGTTTGCTTGGACACCTTACGAAATGCCTAGCATTGACCCCGAGGTCACTTGCCATAAACTGAACGTTGACAGGTCGGCCAAACCTGTAATCCAACGTGCAAGAAGACCGACATTGATGCACGTCGAAGCAGTGGAGGAGGAAGTAGACAGACTTCTGGAGGCCAGGGCCATTCGAGAAGTAAATTACCCGACATGGCTATCGAACACAGTAGTGGTGAAGAAGAAGAATGGTAAATGGAGGGTCTGCGTGGACTTTACCAGCCTAAACAAGGCTTGTCCCAAAGACAGCTTCCCTCTACCCAAGATTGACCAGCTGGTGGATGCCACTTCAGGGCATGGATGCTTCTGGATGCCTAGGGGTATCACCAGATAGCCATGTACCCCCCAGATGAAGAGAAGACTGCGTTTATCACCCCAAAAGGGATGTATTGCTACAAAAGTGATGCCTTTTGGGCTAAAAACACAAGAGCAACTTACCAAAGATTGGTAACCAAGATGTTCAAACAGCTGATTGGAACGGTGGAAGTTTACATCGACGACATGGTCGTGAAGACCAAGGAACCTGAGGGTCATCTGGCCGACCTAAAAGCATCTTTGAAATCCTAAAAACATATTGGCTCCGACTCAATGCATCGAAGTGTGCATTTGGAGTTGGATCTGGTAAGTTCTTGGGATACCTAGTGACCAGAAGGGGCATTGAGGCCAGCCCAGATCAGATCAAGGCCATCCTAGAGTTGAAAAGCCCGACGTCGGCAAAACAGGTACAAATGCTGACTGGAAGGGTCGCAGCCCTGAATAGGTTCATAAGCAAAAGCTCAGACAAGTGCAAACCTTTTTTCAACTTAGTGAAGAAAGCCACATATTTTTTGTGGACTGAAGAATGCGAAGTCGCCCTGGCCGACTTGAGGAAGTATTTGACCACAGCTCCAGTCCTTTCAAATCTAGAACCTGGGGAGGAGCTGTTCCTATACCTGGCAGTCTCAAACATGAGGTAAGTGCAGTGGTAATCCGAGAAGAAAAAAGGAAACAAAGGGTATTTAGTATGTAAGCAAAACCCTGGCTGATGCAGAAACTAGGTATCTACCCTTAGAGAAATTGGCACTGGCTTTAGTAATGGCTTCAAAGAAGCTGAACCATTACTTCCAAGCCCATAAAATTGTGGTGCTAACTGAACACCCCTTAAGTTCTTGCTGCAGCAAGGAGATCTAACAGGCAGAATAGCCAGATGGGCAGTGGCCTTGGGACAGTATGACCTGGAGTTCAGACCCAGAACAGCAATCAAAGGCCAAGTTTTGGCCGACTTCGTGGCCGAGTTCACGCCAGAATCCATCATACATCGGCTCCGTTGAGCCGAGGTGAACGATGTCCAAGCAAGCAAGGAGGAGCCCAACCGAAGGCAACGGAACAAAGGAAGGAAGAGAAACTCAGACCCTGCACATTTACATTGGCGACTCCTTCTGACTATTTGTCGATGGGAGTTTAAACCGACAAGGAGCGGGAGCAGGAGCAGGAGTAGTACTGGTATCTCCAGATGGACAGATATTGGAACAGTCCATTCGTTTGGGGTTTAAGGCCTCAAACAATGAAGCAGAGTACGAAGCATTGATTGCAAGACTGAAGCTGGCAGTAGCAGCAGAAGCAGATGAGGTCATAGTCTTCTGTGACTCCCAGCTCATAGTCAACCAGACAACAGGCGAGTTTGCAGCCCGAGATGAAAGGATGTCGGACTACGCAAAGGAGGTCAACAGGTTGGTGGCCTTGTTTCAGAATTGCCGGCTACATCAGGTTAGCCGAGATAATAACAGTCATGCTGATGCACTGGCCAACCTGGCTAGTGAAATACAACCTGGAAAGGCAAGGACAATAATGGTGGAATACTTGTCGGGCCCGAGCATTGAACCACTGATCACGGAACGTGAAGCAATGTGTGTGGACATGAGACCAAGCTGGATGGATGCAATAGTAGCATTCCTGAAAGAAGGAAAATTGCCAGATGACCACAAAGAGGCACACAAGATCAGATTGAAGTCGGCAAGATTCAGTCTGACAGCAGAAGGACATCTCTACAGAAGATCCTTTTCAAGACCCCTTTTAAGGTGTGTATATCCTTCACAAGTTGAAGATTTTTTATATGAAATACATGAAGGAATTTGTGGAAGCCACGCTGGGGGCAGATCACTAGCCTATAGGGCTATTATGCAGGGGTATTGGTGGCCCTACATGCAGAAAGATGCAGAAGCCTATGTGAAGAAGTGTGAAAAGTGCCAAAGGTTTGCACCTCTGATACACCAACCAGCAGCAGACCTAAACCCAGTATCCAATCCTTGGCCGTTTGCCCAATGGGGCATGGATCTTGTTGGACAACTTCCCCAAGCAACTGGACAAAGGAAGTACCTGCTGGTGGCAACAGATTATTTCACCAAGTGGATAGAAGCCGAACCCCTTGCCAAGATCCGAGATGTAGATGTGAAGAGCTTCATATGGAAGAACATCATCATCCGGTTTGGGATTCCAAGAGCAATAGTTGCAGACAATGGAACACAATTTGACAGTAAGCTAATCAAGAACTTCTGTGCAAAGTTCAAAATCAAGAATTATTTTTCCACCCCGAGTTTTTCTCAAAGCAATGGACAAGCAGAAGCATCCAACAAAGTCATCTTGGATGGGATTAAGAAGAGGCTGCAAGCAGCAAAGGGAAAGTGGGTGGATGAACTGCTAAGCGTACTCTGGGCATATCGAACTACGCCGAGAAGATCAACTGGGGAATCCCCATTTGCTATGGCTTATGGCGCAGAAGCAGTCATTCCTCTGGAAGTCGGCATCCCAGGGATCAGAACCCAGGGAGTAGAGAATAGGACCAATGATATATTATTAGCCTGAGATCTGGATCTACTAGAAGAAAGAAGGGAGAGAGCTGCAATTCAGCTGGCGGCATACCAGCAACAACTTGCCAGGGCTTATAACAAGAGGGTTAACCCAAGGGAGTTCCAAGTCGGCGACCTGGTCTTGAGAAAAGTCGTCGGCAATAAGAAGGATCCCAGAGAGGGTAAGCTTGGCCCAAATTGGGAGGGACCCTATAGAATCACTTTGGTATTGGGCAATGGGGCTTACCGGCTTGAAGATAATGAAGGCAAAGAGTTGCCAAGACCTTGGAATACTTGCAATTTGAAATTTTTCTATCATTAGAATTTTTGTTCTTTGTTATTTGCCGAAGTAAATAAATAAAGTTTTAGCTTGACTTCTTACACTTTTGACTAATATGATACTTGCCGATGTTTTTGGAATACATGCATAATGAGAACCAAGTGGAACTTACGTTCACATTAGAGGGCAGAGAGTTGGAAAATGTTTTAACACTTGTTGAAATTTGTGAAAAATTTTACAAGTTGAAGTTAAAACCAAGGTTATGTTTAACACNGCCTCCGGATTCGGAGCGCCCTTCGTGGATATCACGATTGGCCGATTAAAGCCTCCGGATTCGGAGCGCCCTTCGAGGATATCACGATTGGTCCGATAAAAGTCTCAATTCGGAGCCCCACAGTGAATGACGCCTTTGGGCCGACTAAGCCTCCGGATTCGGAGCGCCCTTCGTGGATATCACGATTGGCCCAATAAAGTCTCCGGATTCGGAGCGCCCTTCGTGGATATCATGATTGGCCGATTAAAGCCTTCGGATTCGGAGCGCCCTTCGTGGATTTCATGATTGGCCCAATAAAGTCTCGGATTCGAAGCCCCATCGGCGAATGACACCTTTGGGCCGACTAAGCCTCCGATTCGGAGCGCCCTTCGTGGATATCACGATTGGCCGATTAAACCTCTGGATTCGGAGCGCCCTTCGTGGATATCACGATTGGCCGATTAAAGTCTCTGGATTCGGAGCCCCATCGGCGAATGACGTCTTTGGGCCGATTAAGCCTTCGGGCCGTGCTAACACAATGATGTCAATTAAATCAGGCCAATCAATATTCGTTTACTCGTCCGAAATGCGTTTATTCAAACATGTATATAATAAAACACATGCAAGCACGTATGCGCCGAACAAAAATTATAACAAAACATTGAAAATAAAGTTCTGTTTTATTCGACCAACCAATAAATACATAATTCTAGACGGATCCGCGTTTGAACATTACAAGAATATTTTTATTCGGCGTCGCCCTCATCATCGCTCTTTTCAACTTCAAAGGCGGCAAAGGCAAATGGTCACGATGATCCAGGTCACATAAGTTGGAGTCAACACCCTTTGCTCGGAGAGCCTCCGCGCCTGAAGAGCCGCGATCCAACCATGCTTAAAACCCCGATTCTCGCATCGGCAGACCTCCTCAGCAAGTGTCTCTTTCGTTTTGTCGATCCCAACCTTCCGACCAGCATGGAAGCCCTTCTCGTAACCTTTGGCCCTCGCATTTTGTACGGCAAACATGCCTACCGTATCTCAGTCGGCGATGGCAAGACTCAATAGCCGTTGGGTAACCCTCTCGTCCACAATTGGGTTAGATTGACCCGCCGCATGCGGATAGGCGACTTTAACCTTCCTGAGCTCCCTAAGCTGCCCTCGGCTTTCTCCGCACGAGCCTCCGAACTGCGGACCCGTTCGTCATTTTCTCCATCTCCCGCCGCGCGTCGCTGCAGACGCATGCCGACTTCGTAGGCGGTGTACAGCCCCTTCACCGCTCCATGAATACCTTCTTGAAACACTTCCAAATCTCGTCGTCCAACCATCGATTGTTGGACTTCCGGTGGAAAGATCTGTCGAGCGAACTCGACCGCTACACCCGGATCATTGACGATGGAATCTGTCTCAGTCATCGGTTTATTCCCCACGAACACCGCAAAACTCAATGGTGTGGCGTCGCGTCTGACTCATTCCCCGGTCGTAGTCATGGGGAGCTTCCCCGATTGATGCTTCTCTCTTCGGGGTGATCTGCTTCGACGGCTTGAAAGTTGACGTTTTTCGCTTTCCTTGGACGTCCTTCCTCCATACACACAGGCTCGCTGCTGTGATTCATCGCAGCATCTAGCTCAGCCAGCGTTCTCCCTCTCCTCTGCTGTTGAAGAACAGTTTGTTTGACATTCGCCCTCGCCCCAAGCTAGTTCAAATCGAATTGAATAAGAATAAGTGGACCCACTGGCGCGAAATCACCCCATTTATTCGTAGGTATGCAGTGACCCCGAGGCAATTTCATTAACGCTTTGGCAGTCTCCAAACGACGAAGGCCGATTGATATGTGCCACAAGCACTTCATGCACTAAGTTCTGGCTTGTTAAAACGACCTAATTATCTAAAACGACAATTATGGGAGAATGCCTTGAAGTTCATACACTGGCTAGGCAAGGGCAGATTTATTAATCTAACCGGCCGAGCATCTTGGCCCCATGCCGATTGATATGTGCCACAACACTTCATACACTAAGTTCTGGCGTGTTAAAACGGCCTAATTATCTAAAAGGCAATTATGGGAGAATGCCTTGAAGTCCATGCACTGGCTGGGGCAAGGGCAGATTTATTAATCTAACCGGTCGAGCATCTTGGCCCCATGCCGATTGATATGTGCCACAGCCACTTTATGCACTAAGTTCTGGCTTGTTAAAACGGCCTAATTATCTAAAACGACAATTATAGGAGAATGCCTTGAAGTCCATGCACTGGCTGGGGCAAGGGTAGATTTATTAATCTAACCGGCCTAGCATCTTGGCCCCATGCCGATTGATATGTGCCACAGCCACTTCATGCACTAATTTTTGGCTTGTTAAAATGGCCTAATTATCTAAAATAGCAATTATGGGAGAATTCCTTGAAGTCCATGCACTGACTGGGGCAAGGGCAGATTTATTAATCTAACCGGCTGAGCATCTTGGCCCCATGCGATTGATATGTGCCACAGCCACTTCATGCACTAATTTTGGCTTGTTGAAACGGCCTAATTATCTAAACGACAATTATGGGAGAATGCCTTAAAGTCCATGCACTGGCTGGGGCAAGGGCAGATTTATTAATCTAACCGGCCGAGCATCTTGGCCCTATGCCGATTGATATGTGCCACAGCCACTTCATGCACTAAGTTCTGGCTTGTTTAAACGGCTAATTATCTAAAACGGCAATTATGGGAGATGCCTTGAAGTCCATGCACTGGCTGGGGCAATGGCAGATTTATTAATCTAACGGCCGAGCATCTTGGCCCCATGCCGATTGATATGTGCCATAGCCACTTCATGCACTAATTTTGGCTTTTTAAACGGCCTAACTATCTAAACGGCCTAATCATCTAGTCGGCAAGTATACAAAACGTTTTATCCAAAACAGCAACCAAACAATTCCGTTCATTAGTAACAGCAAATTACAAAATGAATTTTCATTAAGTAAATGGGCACAAATTGTAACCATTTTACATATGAAAATTACTAGACAAAAAGCTGTAAAAAGCTGAAAATTACATGCAAATCCTAAAAAAAAAAAACAAGAAAAGCCGCCCAAATTAGTTCTCGGAGTCAGACTCCAGCGGCTCAACATCCACTTGCTCGTATGGAATTGGCGTAGCCAATGTCACATCAGCAGCAGCAAGGGCTTTGAGCCAGCCGTGTTTAAATCCCTGATTCTCAAATTTGGGGACTTCGTCTACATATTCCTTCAAAGCAGATTTTTTCCCAGCATCGAATGCGCTTGGAAGCCTTCAGGTCGGTGTTTCCTTCGCCGCCTTCATCTCTTCCAACCCAGCCTCAAATTTAGAGATCGCCTCCTGGGCCAATTTAAGCGCGTCGTCACTTGCATCTGCCCTCTTCTCGGCGACTGATCTCAATTCTTCAGCATTGCGGCTCTCTCCATCTCGGCCTCGGCACGGGCGCCCTCCGATGGCGCCTTACTCCTTTGGCCCGTTACCTCCGCTTGTAAACGGCCAATTAGCTCGACGGCATCGTGATAGCGACGACCCATGTCGGCTATCCTTCCGACTGGCCTGCAAAACAGGAAGTTAAGAACAAAATAATATTTGCGTAAAGAGAAAAGACAAAGTCTAGATATATACCAAAAGAGCCGATTGCGCGGCCAACCCAATTGCAACCAGATCCGGCTCTGCCCGAAAAGCCGCCTTGTCAGCAGGCAGTGAAACGGACGTCGCCAAGCTGAGTGCAACACGCTGGATCTTTGATCACCGAAGCATCGGAGGAGATCGGCATATTCTTTATCTTGGGCTGAATAACAAAAGGTACGATCACATCCGACTCTCCAAACGAGGTCGTTTGTCGGCACGGTCTTCTTCTGAGCCGGCCTCGACATCGGCAGGGCGCTTCTCCACCCTTGCTCAGTTGCAACACTTGCCTGCACAAAAGGTTCCGCCTCGGTACTTCCGTTCTTTGCCGTCTCCTCAATAACAGGCAAGGAGGACTGGGACTGAGACTCGGCAGCCCGAATCTCCTCCGCCCTTCGCCGCGGCCATCCTTTCCGCGTTCGCCTTCTTGGCAAGTTTAGTGAGGCTCAACCCAGCCATATCTTCTGGGAACGCGCCGGAGAAGGTCCTCCAGACCGTGAAAAATATCGTCAAGCGGACGGTTTCTCGACCCGAGGTGGACGGAGGATCAGCCGAATTGAGGCCGGCTTCTTCAAATGCTAACTTCAAAGCCTCGTCAACCTCAGTTTCGGATTGGTCTGACTCGACGGCCTCAGCAACTTCCGGTCGCTCGAATCTGATCCCTCGCAACCGACTTGCCTGAAATTTCTGAAATCAGTCAAGATAAGGGCGACAAGAAACTCCTCACCCTTCGGAATTGGGATGTTTTCCGCCCCGAAAAGGTCGTATAAGTCGGCTCTAGCGGAGCAGAACGTGGGCCGCCCTCCCCTGCTTCTGAAGACTCGATCGGCCGAAATACTTGAGCGCAGTCTTGATTTCCGAAAGGACAGCGTCGTCAGTCGAGGTCAAGACTTTCTTTCCTTGCCGACATCATCTAGGACCTCCACGTCCTCATCTTCAATCTCTGCCTTTGCTGGTTCTCGAATATTGCAGGTAGTCTTCATTGCTGCCATAGAGCATTTTTTGCCTGCAGTTGATCTCCTCTGACTTCTTCAATCCCATGTTCTGTTGGGAAGCGCAGTAGTTGGTGCAATGTCGAGGGAACTGCCCCCATTGCATGCAACCACGGCCTTTCCAATATGATGTTGTAAGGAGAAGGCGTATCAATCACGATGAATTTTGTCCTGATCTTCTTGGTACGGCCTGTACTTCCAAGTTTGTAGCGCCCAGTGGCCATGTCGGCGTTCTATTGAAGCCGATCATCGGGCCATTCGATTGCTCCATGTCGTCTGGGTGAAGGCCTAGCTCCTTGTAACATCTAACGTACATGATGTCACAAGAGTTGCCTTGATCTATTAGGATGCGTTTCACTTGGCACTCCCCAACCAGGAGGGATACTACCAAGGCATCATTATGCGGGTGCTGGACCATCTCTAGGTCGGCTTCGGTGAAGGTTATCATCGGTCCTTGGCACTCCGCTGGCCGATGTCTCTTCTCCCCGACTTGGTAGACATGCTGCAGATGCCTTACCCTCTGAGTCTCTCCTCTGACTTCGTTCTCGTTAACTTTTGAATGAATCACATTAACTATCCGAGGTTCTTCTGCCCGCGGTGGAGGTGGTGGGGCTACTGGAGCCTGAGGCAGTCTTGCCTGCTCTTCTCTTGTTCTGGTTTCATCGACAAGGTCTCTCAGGTGTCCTTGTCTTACCAGATCTTCCAGGTGCGCTTTTAAGGTCTGCAGCCCTGTGTTGTATGTCCGTTTTCATTGTGATAAGCACAATGTCTGTCCATGTTTCTTCCCATGAATTCTCCTGGTTCCCTTGCTGGTGTTCTGAAATAGGGCTGGCTCCAAATTATTCCTAGGACTTTTTGAATTGGAATTCGGAACACGGTTGTCACTGTCTGTTTAGCCCTTAACTCCATCTCTGTTTTGCTGAATCCGTTGTTACTTCGGCTTTGCTTTGGCGAGCCGTTCCCTTTTTCCTGTTTGACTTCCTTGTGGGCCGATGTATCCTCCTCGGCTCGTGCGTACTTCTCAATTCTTGCCATAAGCTCCTCCATGCTTTTCGGCAACGTTTTTGCCAAAGATTTCCGTAGTGAACAGCTATCTTTCAGTCCGTTCTTGAAAGACACGACCGCTACCTCCTGGTTGCATTCAGGTATTCGATTGAACACCTCGTAGTACCTTTTTGCATATGCCCTGAGGCTTTCATCTTTGCTGATTTTTAAAGCCATTAGCGCGTCCACCCTTAACGGCTGTAGTTTGTTTGTTATGAACCTGGCCACAAACATCTTGGCCAGGCCTTCCCATGTCTTCACGTTTCCCTTAGGTAATTTATGGAACCAATCTGATGCAATTTCCCCAAAAGACGAGGGGAACACTTTGCAGAGCAGTGGCTCGTTTCCACTGTATAACGCCATTGAGTTCAGGAATAGACCAACGTGGAAGTTAGGGTCAGACTTACCATCGTATACTTGAAACCTCGGCATGCTGAATCTTTTTGGTGCCTCGAACTTGTCCAGTTCTACCGAGAATGGTGTCCTTGGTTTGTCGGGTGAATTAACCTCCGCTTCGGCATTCTGTTCCTTCCTCTTGAGATAGTTTCTCAAGTCCTCCTTACTCCTCCCTGGAGCTCGGCTATCTTTTGACTTTAGTCTTTTCGGCACACTGCTCTCGGCCTCGTGATGGGCCCGTTTTGATCTTTCTCCATGGGTTGTATCGAAGCAGAGGGCCTGTCTTTGGACATGCCGATGTTCTCTGGGTTCTGGGTCCTTCGTGTGGTATGTCCTCTGGGATTTCTCTGGTCTCGGTTCTTCTCGTCTGATCTCCCTGGAAGGCGGGTACGAGTGCCTTGCGCTCCTTGTATGCCGAGGTACTTCGGGAATTACTTTCCTTCCTCCCTTCTGAGTATTATCTGCAGGAATTGGCGTGTCCTGCAGCGGGTATGGTGGCTGCATGACCTTGTTTTGCATCATAAAGTTGACGACCGACTGTAGGTCTGCCAATTTGTCTGCCAGTTCTTTTACTTCGTCATCCCTTCGTAGGCACCTATCCCTCCATACCTGCAGGTTGTCTTCATTGTAGTATCTGCACTAGTCTGTTTTCTTCGAAGTGTCGCCCTCCTGGACGACGTCCTTTCCCCCGTGTCCCTGGCTACGGGCTTCTTCGTTATGGTTGTCTCCTTCGGCGTCAAGGTTGATTGGCCTGCCACTCCCAGCTAGAGCATCGTCCCCAACCTTCTCGTTTTGTGCGTTGCTAGCCATCTATTCGTCTTTCTTTCCCACAGACGGCGCCAAATTGTGTGAGTGATTTTCTGACTACACTGCTCTCCTAGGAATTCAGCTGTAGAACACAGGCAGAATAGATGGCACCTTGCTGTCCTGCACAGAAAGAAAAGGCTCTAGCGGTGGTTCTTCCACCCGGGGGGACTCCGACGATCAAGTCAGTATATCTCTCAAAGATAATCAAGTATTCAACTCACAAGCTTCAGTATTAAAAAACGTACCTTAGACCCATAGGGGTGCCTCTCTTTTATAGCTAATACAGTCCTAGTCCCAATTGGAGCCTAACTCCAATGGACTCAGGATTACAGATAATCTGGAACTCCCAGTGGGATTAAGATAAACCCTTTAAGAGTTTCATCTTTACCCAAACTGAAGTCTTCTCTCAATCTAGGACTCCTGTCTTTTATCCACTTATCTCGGATTCCAATATCTTCGGAGATTACCTCGGCAACTCCGAGATTACCTTGGCATAACTACCACGACACGTGGCACCTCGGCCGACACGTCGGCGTCACCCATGCCACGTGTTGGTACTCAGAAAATATGTCCCCATATATATATATATATATCAATTACCTCAGCGGTGAACTCATGAACAGATTGGGGTTTTTGGGATGAGATTACCATAGAATGATCCGATTTGAAACTACAGAGCACAAGCCTTATTGAAGTGTTACTGTGGTTTAAATGAAAGTATATTGGTTTGGATGGGGAATTAAGCAAATAAATTGAAGAATTCAAAAGAAAATCAAAATGGGTTTAGTGAGAAAAACAAGGAAATTGATTTTTCAAGCTTGGATTTGGTCCGATTAGGTGATAGCTATAGAATAGAGCATCAATATATATACATATGGAAATTTGTGTGTGTGTGTGTGTGTGTGTGTGTGTGAGAGAGAGAGAGAGAGAGAGAGAGAGAGAGAGAGAGAGAGAATGGAAAACATAATATAATATAAATTAAAATAGAAAGAAAATGGTATTGTATTATCAAATAAAAAATGGTATGTAGTATTATAATCGGGGAAAAAGGATCTCACGGGATAGAAATCTAAATATATTGAACTTGATGGAACACTAGAAAACTTTATGGACTTATTAGGTTATAAGTCTATTAAATAGGATTTATAAATAAATCCTCCATAAAAAATATGCATATGTTTATGCATATTTATTATAAAAAAAAAAGAGGTAAATTTGAGTAAAAAAAATTACATCCGTCCCAAAATATTAGTCTTTTATTCTATTTTTTATTATCCTAAAATATTAGTCCCTTTTCAAAAATCAAGGACTAAAATAATATGAATTTCCTATTTTGTCCCTTTTTTAAAATTCATTAACAACACAAAAAGTATAATTATGATAATTGATATTCTCAAAAAATATACTATCGAAGGGTAATTTTAAAAAATTAATATTTTTAAAATGCAATAATTGTACTAGAGACTATTATTTTTGGATAGAGTATTTATGTTTAAAAGTATTAAATGAATAGTTAGGCATATTTATATATTAAAAAACCGATCTAAATCGAGTCGCCCAAAGTTATGGGTCATATTCGGGCCATAGCCTTACATCTAATTTTTTAATTTATTGGTTCATCAATATAAATATTCAATAATATAAATTTAAACTTTATGTCTAAATTATATCATAGTTTCTCAGATTGTGACTGATATAAGTTAGTTTGGCGGGTTCCAATATTAGATTAAACACTAAAATTAGCCTAAAAATCGAGTTTGAATCGATTTTTATACCAATAATTCTTGGCTCAATCCTAGTCTTTGGAGATTTGTTTTAATTTTTTGTCCAATTCATGAGTTACTTGGCCTACTTATTTATTTATTTTTGAATTAGAAAATATAATTTTAAATATTTATTTATAACAAAAATAGGAAATATGAGCATCCACCTTATTTGGAAATTGTTTAAAAGTTACATTTTCTTAATTTTCTTTCTTCAATTAAAATAATAAATAAATCTATATTAATTTTTTCCCTAATTTGAGGTCCTTTTATTAAAAAAGAATCAAAAAAATTGAAGGGGAAAAAAAAAGAATAGAAATAAAAGACAAATGACAAAATAAATTAAGCTTACTTGAATTTTTCTCAATAACAAAAAAGTAACTGAAAAACTTCATTCTAAAAAAAAAAATTACTAAAACTGCATTCAACAAATCATTCATGCAATACAAGTTTGTACAAAAATAGTAATTACCGAAGGAGTTTCTACAATGACCCTTAAAAAAAATCAAATATGAACACTGTTAGAAATGGTAGGGAAAAATTCTGGAAAATAGAATTTTTTCTTAACTTTGGTCTAATTTTTAGGTGGGACCCGTGAGCCAAAGTTGGCGGATCAAAGTGGTAACACGTTCTATGCTGCGTTGTGATTCATGTGGTATATTTGTGTAGACGCGCCCTTGGGCTTTGCTACTACAGTTCGGACTCAAATGTCACGGTTCTGAATCTAATCTCGTAAAGTGTAATGCAAGACCGATAAATCACTAAAGAGTCCAAATCCGGCAAATCGTTTTGGAAAACTGATTTTTAAGAAAGAAGTGCCAAACATGGACTGCTTTGCCAGATACAGAGTTGCCACCTAAATATTTTGTTTTGGGGAAAATTTAGGAAACCCTGACTCGTGCCTAAGGCCACATGTCCGTCATCACCAAAGTTACCTCGGCTTGGGAACTTGGGTACGATTGGGGAAGGTCATCTATGAGCACCCCCGCTCGCCCGATCAAAGATCGGCCTGTACTAAGCATGATATCTTGTTTTTGAAAACACATGTGTTCTTATTCCGGTTAATTAGCTAATCTTACTATGTGATGCGCACAACACACAAGTATAGACTAGATCGCCTAATTTGGAACAAAACATTGCATATCCGTTTGTTTGAAAAATGGTTTGAAGTTTGCTACTCGCAAGTAGGCTAAATCGAGAATTTTGATGAATTGTTCCAACTCAAGTAATCCAACCTTCACCCACAGGCATTCAGGCAGTTAATCAACTAAGCAGTTAGCTTCATGGCAAGCATGCTTTGATGGCAATCAATAACACACATGCAGTATGCTAAAGCGTAAACACTCACAGTGTACTCCGAGCCAAAATAGAAACTAGTTAGTAATCAATGCATGATCCTAGTTCATGTTAAGATGACTAATGCAACACATGCAAAATGCAACTAGAAATAGGCTCGGCTATTCTAAAATGGTATGTGAGATGCAATACTTGATACATGTATTCAAATTGGAATTGAAGTACAATATGGTTAGTATGATGCGCCGAGCCCCGTGCATGTAATACAGATGAATGATGCAAACATGCATAGCATAAGGATGCTAACTGAAACATGCCCTAAAACTAACCATTGAAAGCGGTTAAGTAAAAGGGAGAAAGACGTGGGGTTGGAAGACATGCACACACTCACGCACACTTATTACAACATATGCCCTCTCGACGGAGGGTCTGAATAAATAATACAAACCAACTAACTAACCAACTAACAAGATAATTAATTATTACATAACCAAATTAATAAGCGAACTACTTACTAATTATTACAACAATTAACTAATTAAATTACAAATTAAAAGCTAACTAACAAGTAAGCATTAAAATGAGATTGCTAGGCCGCCTCAGCTCTGCCTTGAAGAAATTGGAGATGCATGCTCGGTTCCCATCCCGAAAGCTTTCCGAATGCTCTCTTGAGGCTCTGTCCGCAGGGTGTCCTCAAGGAATTCCTGCTGAACCTTACCAAAACCAGTTTGGGGAATACATCAGTGGCCTGCCGGCCATGGGGAGCCACTACCGACCATCTTGCCGACCAAGAGTGGGCACTCCCAGCCAATAATGAAGGACTGCCGGCCATTTGCAAGGCACTGCCGGCCACTGATATGCTAGGACACCAAGCTGCAGCAGAACACAAAATAGAGAAAAGGGAGGGTCTCCCAAGGGTATGTACGCACTATGCCACCCCATATCACCTCAAAACATCAAGGGGGAGGCATAATTGGATCCACGACCATCAATCACGCATCCCGATGCATGATGGCCAAAGATCCAATTTGTGCAAATCAATGAGAAATGAATGCACAAGAAAAACACATAAGTGCCTAGAACTCTATCATGGATCGTCAAGAGCATCGGCGACCGAGAATTAAGGCACGTTCCATCACTTGAAGTATGAAACGTCCCTCGTTTCTCATGCTCGGATTAATACTTAATCCAAACAACAATGCAACACAAACATGGCAAACATGCAATATGTCCTAAGCATGCAAACATGCAACTACATGGCATACTCAATGTAAGGTTGTATGATTAACTTAACAAAGCTAATGGCATGCACAATGCTAATGCTTACAACAACTAGCATACTCAATGCGAACGTCAATTAGCATGCTCAATGCAATGGTAGCATACTCAATGCAATATACATAGCGTACACAATGGACTTAAACCAAAAGAGTAGACCTCAGTCATGCTCCAAATCAGTGGCCATAAGTGTTGGAATGAGGGCACAAAAACAAGGTATGCATGCACAATGCATTAGCCCAAGAATTAAAGCATAAGGACACAACTCTCAAACATGAGCAAAGAGTGACAATCATGATAATGTGGCAATGAGGTAAGCTCTGAAATGATGCAAGGAGTGATGCCAAACCACCCAAACAAGTCAAACATAGCATGCAAGAAAGCTCAAAGTACGAAGCCAACAAAGGGACTTAAACCATGGCCATGCAAGGCAAGCCCCGAAGGACTAAGGGCACTTAAAACAGTCCTAAGGCAGGTCAAGGTGAGACTTAAAACATGCTTGAACCTAGCCATTACAAGCTAGAACAAAGGGCCAAAACATGGAGCATGCAAGGCTACAAAAAGGGGTATTACATTACACCTATTAAAACCAAACATGGCATGACTTGGACAACATAAAACAGGGTTACATCATGGTATAACAAGACCAAAAATGCACTGATATGATGACCCAAAGGCTTAGGCTTAATGGCATGCACAATGATCCATTCATGAGGCATAAAACACAAACTCTTCAAGGCATTTAAAGCATGTCAAATGCAGGTATATGACCACATTTCATGGACTAAAATAACATTCGAAATGATGGCAAAGCATGCAAACATCACATGTATGGCATGGTAGGGGCCTCAAAACCCAAGGCTAGTCAAAGCATTTACACTATAGCTATACAAAACATGAGTGATATGACCATGGCAGCCCAAAACAGTCCTAGAACAGCCCAAAATAAGAATAAAATTATGTTGGAGCAAAGCCAAAACATGCTGGAATGATGAGTCAAAACATCATGCACATAAAGCTAGTAAGCAAGATTTGTTCTACAAGTATATGGAGCATGCAAAAGATGACCAAACCCACTTTAGATAGAGTTATGTCATGGCAAAACATCACCAAAAACATGCTGAAATGGACTCAACATAAGCTAGGCAAACATGCTACTTTGATGAGCCACAAATGGGATTACACTACACATATAAGAAGCATGCAAAAGATGACCAAACCAGCTATGGACAGAGTCAAGGTAGGTCCTAAGAGTCACAAAAAAGGGTCTGAACGAAGCCTCAAAAGTTAAGGGATACATGCTCCTTTGATAGGCCAATAACTCAAGCAAACAAAACAAAAAGGGAGGGGGTCACCCCCCTCTGGTTTTAGGCCTCAAAACCACATGCCTACCACTGAAAATCCATTGGATTTCAGTGGCTAAAAAGCCAAACCAAGACTACCTCGAGGGCCTTAAAGCATGGCACAAAACAAAGCCAAACAAGGAAAACAAGAGGGTTGTGCACCCTTAACACCAAGAAGACCTTAAACAATCATCAAAAGCACTCAAATACAGAACTTTTTTCAGTTGAAAGCAAGGCCTAAAACAATATGCAAGGATGGCCAAAATGAGGTACAAATAAATGTTAAAACGGGGGAATATACTCACCATTGAAGATCAACTTCGAAACCAGCAACCTCAGGGGCCAAAAACCAAGTTTCAGAGCTCAAGTAACACTCCCAAGAACCTCAGCTCCAAGATGGTGGTGTATATCTATGTGTTGTAGTGTAAAAGTGCAAGAAAAATGGACTTTAGAGCACTATTCAATACAATATATAGAGAGAGTATGAGAAACATAGAGAGAGAGATATATATCTTCTCTTCAAAATGGCTCAACCTCTGCTAAGGAGAGAGGGCCTCTCCTTATATAGAAGAGAAGCAATGCAAAGCTTGTTGAACAAGCTTGGCAAGAGCTTCATCCCTCCATACACGTGTATGGAGGGGAAAGGAGTGAAAACCATCTGGCTCAAAAGATCTGGCGTGAAACCTGCTGAGACAAGGGGTCTGCTGGCCATCAGTGGTGGCCGGCAGTGGCTCATTGATGGCCGGCAAACTCTATCAATGGCCGACAGCAAAAAAGTCATGGTTGGCAGGGCCAAAAGGTGGTCGACAGTGCACCAAGAGAAACATTCTGAAAGGACCAAGTCATGGTCCAAGAATAGGGCAGAAAGGATACAGGGTTTGGAAAGCTCAAACCTGTGATGTTCCGCCGCGAAAGTCGAATACCCGACAAGCAATCGAACTTGTGGCTGGATGTACCAGCAAGCACAACCGAGTCTTGAGGACGGTCAAAAATAGAGTGTCTACAGTTGCCCCTCTTTGACAGAACTCGAAAGTCGCAAGGCGACATGAGTGAATGTTAAAGCCCAGAGACGACCCATTTTTGATGAAGCCGAAGACTTGGGCAAACATTCAAAATAAACATATAGAGATGTGCCCGCAGGCTGGGGCAAAATGCAAATGATATGCACGATGCAAGAGCATAACTTATGATTATGCAAAGAAAGCTATAATGAAGCAATTAGATACAATAAATGCAACAGTTTTAAGCGAGCGAATATAAATCAAACTATATTACATGCAGAAAGGATGTAAGAGAATTATGCAATTCTTGCTACGTCTCACACGGAGTGCATACAATACCGTGCGGTTCGTCTGGTCGTGTCAACTCCAAATGAACTGTACATACAATATCGTGCCTACAAGAGAAAGAAACTCAACAGGCACAATATCGTTAGAAACATGCATAGCAATGCAAGTTAAAAGTGCGTGACAACGCAAATGAAGTAGTGCATAACAATGCAAGTAACATACGTGACAGTGCAAGCGAAGATCTGCATAACAATACAAGTAGAGACATGTGCGTGACGGCGCAAGATAAAGATATGCAAGACAATGCAAGTAACAAGCATAACAGCGCAAGTTAAAGATGGGTGCAAAACAACACAAATAACGAGTGTAACAGCGCAAGTTAAAGGGGGGTGCGAAACAACGCAAGTAACGAGCGTAACAGCGCAAGTTAAAGGAATGCGAAACAACGCAAGTTAGAGAAATGCGAAACAACGCAAGTTAGAGAAATGCGAAACAACGCAAATTAGGGAAATGCGAAACAACGCAAGTAAAACATGCGAGACAACGCAAATAAAACATGCGAGACAACGCAGGTTATAGGAATGCGAAACAACGCAGATAAAACATGCGAGACAACGCAGGTTATATATTAATGCGAAACAACGCAAATAAAACATGCGAGACAACACAGGTTATAGGAATGCGAAACAACGCAAATAAAACATGCGAGACAACGCAGGTTATATATTAATGCGAAACAACGCAAATAAAACATGCGAGACAACGCAAGTTATATATTAATGCGAAACAACGCAAATAAAACATGCGAGACAACGCAGGTTATATATTAATGCGAAACAACGCAAATAAAACATGTGAGACAACGCAAGTTATATATTAATGCGAGACAACGCAAATAAAACATGCAAGACAACGCAGGTTATATATTAATGCGAAACAGCGCAAATAAAACATGCGAGACAACGCAGGTTATATATTAATGCGAAACAACGCAAATAAAACATGCGAGACAACGCAGGTTAAAAGAAATGCAAAATAATATAAGTAAAACGTACGAGACAACACAAGTTATATATGCATAAGAATGTAAAATAACATGTGAATGACATGCGTATGGATGTTTAATATGAAAAACGGATGCTAGGTGACAACAAAAGCATGCTTGATTAATGACATCTTGAAAGCAACTTCCGGTTTACCTCTCGGAAGATTTGTGAGGTGTCAAAAGGATACACCTTGTGTGCGTTGATGGGCGATGACCACCTTATGTTGAGAACATGATTCCGGGCTTCCATGGAGGCGTTTTGAATCAAATTTTGAACAATCCTCGGAATTGTTGGAACCCAAGCTCACATACCAAGGTAAAATAGGCAATAGAACTTGATGGAGGCCTGCCGGCCCCATTCCGGCCATCAGAAGCCACTGCCGGCCATCAACAGAGTGGTGCCGGCCACCGATGAGGGGGGTGCCGGCCACCACTGGTAGATTTGGGCAAATTGGTCTTTTTGGCCGTGGGTCTTCATATATACCCAAAATCACTTCATTTTCTCACAAACCCTTGCATAGAAAACATTTCTCTTGCCCTCTAGGTGTGTCTTCTCTCTAGATTTGCACGTTCTACGCGTTTCCCAACACCCTAATCAACCTTGAATTGCTAAAACCCCTTTGTTCTCTTTGATTTGAACCGATTAGAAATTGAATCCGAGGTGTCTTTTGTCATTTCCCCCATTCAAGGATCATTTCCCCCGAATTTCTCTCGAGGTTAGTTCACTTTTCTCGGGTTTTCAACTTTATTCGAATTTTCCCTCTCCTAGGGTTTGGTTTGTTCAAAACTTCATCATTTTGCTCATCATTTGTTTTTTCATTTTTGCATCTATCTCAGATGGCTGACGATATCCCGCATGATGAGGGCTTCCCCGCACTCCCTCCAATAGAGTTGGCGGCAGACTTTGCGACCGAGCCGGAGGTTGAGCCTCAGCCTTTACCATTAAGCATACGTCTCTTTGACCCCGCGAGGTATCACTCGGAGACTCACATTATTCCAGTGGCGGGAGGCATCCACACCTTCACTGATTTTGATGAGGGCGTGCCAGACGACCTCTTACTGAGAGAGCCGATGTCTCATTTGTCGGCCATTGTTGTGGAGGTACCAACTCTACTTTTCTGCAGTATTACTTTCAACTATTTGCAGTTCTTGCACTATTTCGATCTGATTGCATCACATGCTTTGATCTGACTGTATTTCATACATTGTTGCTCTTCATTTAACTGTACTTCGCGCATTACTGCCCTGTATGTACTGTATACGACCACACCTCGTGCGTCACTACCCTGAATTCAACTATATCTTCGATACACCACTGATTTGCATGTAACTATATTTTCAATACATCGCTAATCTGATCTGAACTGCATTTTCAATACATCGTTGATCTAACTTGAACTGCATTTTCAATACATCACTGATTTGATTTGAACTGCATTTTCAATACATCACTGATCTGATTTGAACTGCATTTTCACAGGATGGATCTCGCTCCTTCAGAGGTTATGGTGCTACGACCGCTCGGGACTGGTATGATGTGCTTCCTGCGAGGGTCTGCCGGATCATTGATGGGACCGGCTTCGGTGTATTTTGCTGCAGCTTGATGCGAGTCATAGCGAGTCGCCCTCTCCTAGGGGCTCTTGTGGAGAGGTGGTGGGACACTACCAACTCTTTCCACTTTTCCACGGTGGGAGAGATGACGATGACCCTCCTTGACTTCGTTATGATCACTGGCTTGGGCGTAGGAGGTGATTCGATTCCTCTTGATCCCGACATAGGAGAGTGGGTAGCCGCATGGGATACATTACTTAGAGCGCGTCCACCGACACTTCGAGCAGGTATGGTCAGATATACTTGGTTCGAGGAGCATTACAGAGGGGAGAATCCCGATACTGATGAGGAGGCAGAGTAGTACGCCAGGGGCTTCCTCTTGTTGCTTTTCGGTACCACCTTGTTTTCGAACAGGTGGAACACCGTGGGTTTATACTTCTTGGGCGCTCTGGTGGTGCTCCTGTGGGTTCATTTCTACGACTGGGGCGCAGCCGGCCTTACCACGCTCTGCAGATATATGAGTTCAACCTCTCGGATGTGTGGGAGATTGATCGGCGGCTACTGGCGAGCTTGGGAGGTACACAACCTAGTTTCCCCTTTTCATTACTTTGCTCAGCATTTCCGCTTTTGCTTTGTTCGACACTTGTACTTCCTGCATTGTCCGTGTCTGCTCTTACACTGTATGCTTTCTGCTTTGCATTTTCTGTACACCATACATGCTGCACACTACATACCATACACTGCACACGCAAAATCTAATATTTGCTCTAGACTTGCACTCCTTATGCACTGTACTGTATTCTGCTTTCTGCATGTTCTATACTCTGTTCATACACTGTACTAATCACATCTTTCTAACAGCTGTGGGTATACGCATACTTCCCGACACTTGCTCCAGAGCCTGTGGAGGAGACCCCAGCGACAGTCCCATTTTCTGATGTATACGACGGCCAGCTCCGTTGTAGGACCTGAGAGAGCTTCATGTTCTTCCGGCAGTATTTTGACACGGTCATGGCGCGCGAGGTAAGTCTGCAATAAGATTATTTCAATTAACCTGATGCACCCTTATTAATTATTTGACAACTGATCATCCTGTTCATTTTCTTTTCTCAGATCACGTGGCAGCCATGGGATGTGATCCCGTCAGGACTCCGAGATCAGTACCACACTGCCCGGACTATGTCTCAGTTCCACATTCTCTTCGAGGGCCCGATCTGTCGCGCCTGGTTTTTGAGTGAGCGCTTCGTGCGTCAAACCTTAAGACTCCCTGCTCCATTTGTACCGATGGCACCTCCACCATAGATGAGGGAGACAAACAGGTTGTCCGCCGACCAGGTGATTCAGTTCATGGTAGGACTGGAGACGGATTTCTTCAGCGCCGAGGGCGACTACACAACCTTTATTCAGACACGTCTGATGCCACCTTTGTCCGGTGTCCGTGGAGGAGAGGGAGAGGCGGAGCGACCAGGTCTCGTAAGAGGAGAGGTCCTGAGGGGAGACAGGGGACTGCATGGCCAGCGCTACCTACTACTATGACATGGCGAGGGCGGGCTGGAGAGACTTATCAGGTTCCCTTCGCTCATCCTCCAGCTGGTCATGAGCTTGTCGGAGCTTACGGCCCGACCCTGGTATGTGCTATACTTTTCATTTTGCACAGTCATTTCATTTCATTTGATATCCCGCAGATTACTAATGACTTCAACACTCTTGCAGGCTCCTATTGAGTACACTCGTCAGTCTCTGGAGCTGACTGCTTCGGCGATAGGGATGCTGCAGACAAGCCTGGACCTGCTCAGCATTTACAGTATTCCGGTAAGTTCTTTCAAACTACATTTCATGCCACAAAGTCTTGTCTTGACACGCCATCATTTGCATAGTTCCACACTGCACTGATCTGATACATTGATTCCATACACCGCTCACGATGCACATACGCTGCAAATTATTCACTGCTCGTAGCACATTATTTTTGCATCTGATACATTTTGATTACTAATGCATTTTGGTGAATTACCCTTTTCCAGATTCCTTTCTTGGCGCTAGGCCCATCAGGTGTCCCAGCAGGAGCAGGAGCAGGGGCGGGTCCTCCAGCACCTCCTCGAGCAGCAGAGGGAGCGGGACGAGGGGCTCCAGCGCACAGCCGCAGCAGAGTTAGGCGTGCTCACGCCGGGAGTAGTTCATGGGGGCCTGCCCCGGATGATGATGAGTCTGACGAGGAGGCAGTGAGCTCACGGTCAGAGTCGTCTCAGGACAGAGATGAGGCTGGAGATGGCTCAGATTTAGACTCTGACGGTGGAGATCTTAGACCTTCGTCCACGAAGAGGACCAGGACGGATTCCCGCACTTGAGGCTACCGGCGCCAATCCATACATTTTGTTGCTTTCAGATGCTGCTCTTCTCCCTTTTTTGTTTTATTTTTCTTTGTACTGGTAGTTTTAGCACCTTGTACTGCGTCAGGCAGGTTTTATTTTATTCAAAACTATGTACCTTTTGCAAAAGAAAATATGATGGAATGAGACAGCTCTTTTTGTTGAAAAAGGGTTACATTTGCACATTCTATGCATCGCATCGCATCACATCGCATTACATAACAATGTAAATGAGATTGAATTTCGTTTTGAAAACCAAACACTCGAATCGCATTAATCAGGTAGTGGACCGACTAACAAAACAACTCGATAAGCAAAACAAAACCTTAACAAGTTTACAACTCGATAAGCAAGTTACAACAACTCGATAAATGAAATGAAGATGATCCAACTCGATACAAAAATGAAAACTAATACGTCTTAAACAAGACACAACAAAGTCCAATAGGACAAAAACAAAACCTCAAAAGAGACGAGTAACAGGACTCCGCTGCAGCAAATAACTAGGTCTTCACCAAGAAGGTCAGTGGGCAGGAGGGAGAGGCTGCCGGCCACATAGGAAGGCCTGCCGGCCATCAGTGTGCCACTGCCGGCCACTGATGAGCCACTGCCGGCCATCGATGGCAGACTCTCTGAAACATCGACATCTGTCCTCCACTCACTACCTTATCTTCTATATGAGTTCCAGCTTCGGGGTTTTCTTTATTTCAGCTCAGTTTGCCTCAAATGGAAGCAATTCTTGTCCAAAATCTCATAAATTGGATTGCCAACTTGGATGGCTCAGAAAAGCTGAATTTTCGGGGCTTCGGCATAAATGCACGATTCACGTTGAGTCGCACCTCGCTACGTTTTCCGTTCCTTCATGCCGCAGCAAGGTTTTGGAATCCGGTGACACACGTCTTTAGCTTTGGTGGACAAGAGATGTGTCCTACTTTTGAGGATTTCCAAGCTTTAATGGAATCCGAACGCGAGGAAGAAATCTTGCCTCAACTCCGGTTCGGCCACGTCCAAGCTTTAGGACGGATGTGCGGCCTCACTTTGCATGATGCTCGGTCATTGACTCACGACGGGGAGTTGGACATTTCGAGTTTTGTTCGTCGGTTTTCTGGTGCGGTGACCGCAGCGACCATCATTGGCAGGGTTATCGACGACATGCACTTTGCTTGTGCATGCTATCCCATTTCTTGCTTGCCCCAGGTTCCGGTGGGTTTAGCACTCATTTGATCGAGGTCGCTGAGGGCTTAAGAGAGGGGAAGAGCTACATCGCCATGACGCTAGCCAAGACGTTGATAGGATTGGATGCTTTTCACCGCCGGGAGACGACTAGATTTGCGGGGAGTCCACTACTATTGCAGGTAATGTTTCCCACCCCATCTTACTTATATATCGCTCACATCACTCGGCCCTCAGGCTCGGTTTTCCTTTTAAAACCCTTTTCTTACTTTTCTCTCAACGTACACCTCTCTATTCTTTAATCTCTCATTTTTTATCCCTCCCCAGGTATGGTTGATGGACAAATTGAGAGTGGCAGACTCATGTCCGGTGTATTCAGCTCGCAGCTATTTCTTCCGACAGCGTCTAGTTGATGCCCCGGATGAGGGATGGTGGTATAACTGGATGTGCAATTTGTCCGCGGACTACATTGCTTGGCGCTGCCCTTGGCTTAATCTGCCAGCGATGAGCTATAGCATGACTCACCAGCTCGGGATTCAGTTGATTGGCTTGACACACTGTGTCTTTTACTTTCTATTCCGGATCCAGTGCCAGTTCGGTCATGATCAGACTTGTCCGGAGGAGGGGATAGAGTACCCTGCCACATTTCCGATCTGAGGCGTACAGCTAGCCCGATATGCCACAGCATAGAGGACGAGAGAGCTTCTGGCCCCTGCTCCCGCTTTTAGCTGCACCCTCTCTGATGAATGCATAGATTGGCTCAATGAAGAGGCACAAGTAGGGCCCACTTTGGCATCAGAGGCTTCGACCAGCTCTGGGAGGGGACGCAGGAACATCTGACTATGCCCTGGATTTATTTGCTTTTAATCAGAACTTTCAAGTTTTCCTTATGAATGTAATGAAAAGCAACTTCAATTTTGTATTCAAGAGCAGGAGAACTCTGTATTGAAATTAATGAAATTGAAGGTTATGGGTACTGAAAAATTTCCGTTTGGTCCAAAAAAAAGGTCTAAGTTGTAAAAAGATTAATTTGAACAAAATCAACTTTTATTAAAACTTTTCAAAACCATTTTCGATATGGGTCAGAACTGGACACGCCTAAGATCTATCACCGAGATGCACAACCCCGGATTCCAGCAACTGGAAAGTTGCCCCTAGTCTGAGTAGCACTGCATCGGAGATCATAACTGAGCTCTTGAATGCTGAATAGACAAAGATGACCAAGGCGATCACATGGACAAAGTTGATCGGGGAAGTGTTTATGGCTGGACTTCGGGATGAAGTTTCCTACGTATCCCAAAGATGGGAATCAAGCCTTATGTAGTTCGGCTCAGGTTCACTCATGTATTAACCGTCACCTTTTACGGCTCTAACTTTTGCCAAGGCCGTCCTTTGCAAGTTTTCAACCTTGCGAGCTCAGTTTTTATAATTTCAAATTTTATGTGCTCTAACTTTTGCCTAGGTCGCCCTTTTGGGTTTTCGGCCTAGCGAGCCTCTCAGGGAAAATATTTCTTCAACTTGTCCATGTTGATCGGTTGGGAGAACTTTAGGCCATCTAGGTCCATCAGAACGACAACTCTACCCGACCAAATAGACTTGATGATGTAAAGACCAGTCCAATTAGGTCTGAACTTGCCCCTAGGGTCGTGGATGGGAGCTCGGTTGTCTTTGAGCACTAGATCCCTTTCCTTCAAATTCCTGGACTTAACCTTCTTGTTGAAAGCCCTGGCGATTCTTCGTTGATAACCCTGAACATGGTACAGTGTTTTCAGCCTTCTCTCATCAAACAGCATGAGTTCTTCGAACCTGCTCTATTGCCAATCTGCCTCAGCTATCTGATACTCAGCCAGTACCCGTAATGACGGAACCTCAATCTCGATAGGGAGAACAACCTCCATCCCATAAACCAAGGAGTACGGAGTCGCCCCAGTAGAAGTCCGAATTGACGTCCGGTAGCCCCACAGAGCAAATGGCAACTTATCTGGCCAGTCCCGGTAGGTTTCTACCATCTTCTGCAGTATATGCTTGATGTTCTTGTTGGCAGCCTCAACTGCTCCGTTGGTCTGCAGCCGATATGTAGATGACTTGTGAAAAGCCACGTTGTACTTCTCCAACAAGTCGATCACTTCTTTCTTGAAGTGGGAACCATTATCTGAAATGATCTCGTTTGGGACCCCGTAGCGATAGATGATGTTGTTCCTGATGAACTTTGCAACATGCGAAGCCTTCAACACCGCATAAGATTGGGCCTCAACCCACTTCGTGAAGTAGTCTATCGCTACCAAAATGAACTCATGCCCATTGGACCCCTTCAGAGTGACAGCTCCAATCACATCAATCCCCCAGACTGAAAACGGCCATGGCGAAGTCATGTTGTACAGCTTTGATGGCAGAATGTTCATGCGGTTTGCATGGATCTGGCATTTGTGGCATCGCCGGACAAAGCTGATACAATCCTCCTCCATGGTGGACAGTAGTAACCCTGTCTAAGGTTTTTCCGGGCTAGCATCACCCCGTTCATGTGCGCTCCGCACTCTTCTCCATGGATGGCCTCCATCAGGCGCTTCGATTCTTCAGCATCAACACACAACTTATGCATCCCGAGATGACCTCTCTTGTATAGTTTACCCCCGCAGACGATGAACTGAGCAGCCATTCTTCTAATTGCCCTCTTATCTTTGGCATTTGCCCCTGGTGGATACGCCTCTTTTTCCAAGAAGTTCCAGACATCGTAATACCAGGGATTTTCATCTTGTACTTCATCTATGGCGGCAATCAGCTCGTAGGCCGGCACAAATTTCTGGTCAATGATAATCGAACGCATCCGGACTCCGAAAGGGATGTATATCATAGAAGATAGAGTTGCTAATGAATCTACGAACCTGTTGTTCTCTCTTAACAGATGAGCGAAGTTCAGTTTCTCAAACCGAGGAATCAGTAAGTCCAAGGTCTGGTGATAGATTCTCATCTTTTCTTCTTTGACTTTTCAATCTCCCTTAGCTTGGGATACAACAAGGTTCGAGTCCCCGATGACGTCCAACCATTTTGCCCCTAGTTCTAGGGCTGCTTCTAAACCGACAATACATGCCTCATATTCTGCTTCGTTGTTCGAGACTTTGAACCGGAGTTTGAATGCTAGAGGGATACGGGAATTGTCGGGCGCTATCAGTAACAACCCTATCCCATACCCGTATTGGTTTGACGCTCCGTCAAAGTACATCATTCAAAACTCGTCTTCGACATGCAGAATGGCCTCGTCTGGGAATAGGTACTCAACTGCTTCATCCCCTTCCACTGGGTGATCGGCTAGGAACTCTGCTACCGCTCTCCCCTTTACTGACTTGCGCGTCACATACTTCAGATTGAATTCGGAAAGGAGAAGTAACCAACGAGCTAGCCTACCCATAAGCGCCGGTTTCTCGAAGAGATATTTGATGGGATCTAATCTCGAAACCAACATTACAGAGTGAGCTAACAGGTAGTGCCGCAGCTTCCTGATAGCCCATACCAAGGCCAAACAAGCGTTTTCCAGCGGAGTGTAGCGAGTCTCATAACCCAACATCTTCTTGCTCAGGTAGTAGATAGCTCTCTCCACCTTGTCCTCAGACTCTTGTGCAAGCATGCAGCCCATTGTAGTAGTTTCAGTCACTAAAAGGTACAAAATCAACGATTTTCCCGGCTCAGGCGGTGACAACACGGGTGGGTTCTGTAAGTATTGCTTAATCTGTTCGAAAGCTGCTTGGCATAGGCCGTCCCATCGGAACTTTGTTCCTTTCTTCAGGAGACCAAATAGTGGTTCACAAGTCAAGGTTAATTTAGCAATAAACCGTCTTATGAATTGCACTTTACCCAGAAAGTCTCGCACCTCCTTTTCAGTCATCGGTGGTGGCATTTCTAAGATGGCCTTGATTTTGGAAGGGTCGACTTCGATACCTCTCTATGTGATCAAGAACCCCAGCATTTTCCCTACTGTAACACCAAACGTACATTTATGAGGATTCAGCCGCAACCGAAATTCTCTGATCCTTTGGAAGAACTTTTGCAAGGCGGTGTAGTGGCCCTCTCTTTCCTTGGACTTGACAATCATGTCGTCCACGTACACCTCAACCTCTTTGTGGATCATGTCATGTAATATCGTGGTCGCAGCCCGTTGATATGTAGCTCCAGCATTCTTCAGCCTAAACGGCATTACCCTATAACAATAGGTCCCCCACGGGGTGGTAAAAGCAGTCTTCTCCCGGCCTTCGGGTGCCATTACAATCTGGTTGTAGCCTGAAAAGCCATCCATGAATGAGAACAATGCATGCCCTGCAATAAAATCCACTAACTCGTCGATATGCGGCAAAGGAAAGTCTTCCTTCGGACTGGCTTTGTTCAAATCTCTAAAGTCCACACATACCCGGATTCTGCCATCCTTCTTCGGAACTAGAACGATATTGGCTAACCAAGTTGGGTATTCAGATACCAGCAGGAACCCTGTGTCAATTTGCTTGGTGACCTCTTCTTTGATCTTGATAGCCCAGTCTGGGCGGATCCTTTTGAGTTTCTGCTTAACAGGTCGGGCCTCTGGGTCAAGAGGGATCCAGTGCTGTACAATCTCAGGATCGATTCCAGGCATGTCTTCGTAGGACCACGCGAAAACATCTTTGAAATCTTTTAATAAAGCGACTAAGCGTTCGCGCTCCTCTGAAGACAATGTGGACCCGATCTGGACCAGCTGCGGGTCCTTCTCAGTACCAACATTAATTTGGGTGATTTCATCAACCAGCGGTTTTACAAACCTCTCCTGCTCTTGTTCTAGCAAATATTTCAAAACCGGAGGAATTTCTTCCTCGTCGTTTTCATCGAAATTTTGAAAGTCTGAATTGATGCAATAAATCAAAGGCACAGAAAAGTAAACGAAAGCCACAGCCACTTCATTCTCATTAAGTACTTCATCTAGTCCATCTGATTCCTCTGTTACAACAGACTCAAAAGAGAAAGAAAAAGACGACCTAGACAGGACTGTGGTATCCGGGTTATCACTCCTAGGAATACCGGACTCAGACTCAGACGAGCTGGAACCTGATTCCGACCCCACAGACTCGGTGGAATCAGATTCCGGCTCACTACCTGACCCGATGCTGCTCGATAAGAATCCCTCCTCATACTACCAGACAAGGGAGGGTGCGACAGATGCATCCAGAATGTTTGGAGCTGGGCTTGCAGCCGTTTCATTCCCAATCATAGACACTGAGAGATCATCCCCCAAGCACTCATGTACGATCCGAGGATCTTATAGTAGACCAGCCAGTGCTACCCCCATTTCAATCTCGGTGCTCTCGGAATCCACTTCCTTACACTGTTCAATCTTAGCTAATGGGTCTGCCTGCTCCTCGGCCTCATCATCCCCGAACAACTGCAAGTCGAAAAAGATTTCAAAACCCGGCAAGCGCCTCTTCTCGGGATTCAGCCATGGCTCGGGGAAACCGCAGAAGGGAAAGTCTTCCCCCTTCCGGACAAAGCGTCCGTTCAGGGTACCCTGGATGGGCCGATGTATTAACTCAAAATGCTTCCCGGTCTACTTGGCTCTGGCTCTTCCAGCTATCCATTTGCCTTTTCTTACCCAGTCCTCTTTGGTGGGTAGATAACCCAAACCAAAGGTATGCGGGTTGTGCGGCACTTCGGCCGATACTGCAATGCCTTTCCGGCCACTTTTTCCTAGTCCCATCCCAGGGATGTGCTGAAGCTTGTTCATAAGGTACACCGACTGTGCACTGACATACAATCCCTCATCAACGGCTAAGATACTCTGTACGACCCGGGCCTCGACTAGGGTAAATCCTGACAGGAACACATCCTTCGTGCCGTGCTCGATTTCCAGATCCGGTGTAGACACCTCTGGCGGCGAATGAATTGACGAATTCCCGAAAACTATAGCCACCCCTTTCTTGTGAGGGTATTTCAACATCTGATGCAGGGTGGAAGAGACCGCCTTTACCTGGTGCAGCCACGGCCGCCCTAGGAGTAGATTGAAGGTTTCGGGAACGTCCAAGACATGAAAGTCAATCTCGTGTTGTCCTGGACCAACCTGGGTGTGAATCTTCACGGTCCCTATCACTTCTCTGCTAGTATTGTCATAGGCCATTATCACCTGGGCAGTCGGCTCAAAGTCCACGGGCTTCAACCCGATTGCATATGCTGTCTTTGACGGGCACACGTTAATGGCGGATCCCGTGTCGACAAGAACCACTGGTATCCACTTGTCTCTATACTCCACAGAGATGTAGAGTGGTTTGTTGTGATTTGCGCCCTCAGGTGGCAGTTCCTTGTCAGAAAAGGTCAACGTCAGGGAAGCTCCTCCTAGAAAGACCAGCCCTACTAGCTGTTCAGGTGTGGTGTCTATTGAAAGTTTGGCCTTGTCCATCGCAGAAAGGACAGCCTGCCTATGTACTCTTGAAGCCATAAGCAGTCCCCAGATGGAGATGTCTGCCTGTATTTTTTTCAGCTGTTTCAGCACAGCCTCTTCTTCGAGTAACTTCTCTATTTGCTTCTCTGCCTCATTGTCCTTCCCGGACGCTTCTGGTTGATCTAAGTGCGGGGGCTTGAAATAACGCCCGCTCCTAGTCATGTGGTCAACTTCGCCAATGTACCAGGTATCATCCGGCTAACTTTGCCCCCAGTCTTCATCTGTGTGGGCCAGACATGGATCATCATCTTCCCACCACATGCCATCGGCAGCCGACAGACACCAGTCCGGCTCCGTCACAACTATTTTTATGCTCATAGCGCCTTCCATTCCTGTTCCGCAGCACGCTCTGTCCCCTAGGGGCTTTGGCTTTCCTGATCCTCTCAGAATCCTCGATCATTTCCCGCTCAAACTGCTTCAGTGCAGCCTTCTGTTCAGTTTCTTCCGTACCCAAACTGTCCGTGTTCTGAGCAAAATTCTTAACACTGGTGCTCTCCGGCGATGCAGATTGATTCCCGGCCCTTCTGGCCACTGTTGATGTCTCCGTCCCTGGCGGACCCTGTTCTAGTTGAGGTTGTTCGACAACATCTGGCTGGTCGTCAAGCCACCCAGTAGACTCTGTTAACCCATCAAACCAATTGACTACCACGTCCCCTGAATCTAGTTCTTCAAAGAACTGCAGATTTGCCATGTCTTCTTCCAGATCCGCTAGGTCATCTAGCCCCTGATTAGGTCCATCATTCCGTACTACACAAATCTCTGCCCCCACTGGCAATTCCACTCTCGGCCTAGCCTAGCCTGCTGATATAATGTAATCGCTCGGATTATTCGTGAAGCTCGCAGACCCCTCAGTCTCTGACTGATCATTCTCATCTGTTCCCACAGTTGACCTAATTCTATCTTCGATAGCCACCACCACTACTTCTGGTCGGGTTTGGGAGATGTCCAACATGCACAAGTCAGTGCTGTCAGGGATAAACACCTCCAGCTTGGGTAGGTGAGAAGGGGTGATATATATACTAGGGTCGTATGACACAACCACAGTTTGGATTAGATTGATGCGTTTGGGAGGTGGAGCTTGGTTGTGTAGTGGGAGAGGGTTGGTTGTGACGTTCGGTTTTTCCAGAGGTACGATCACCCTGTTATCAATGAGGTCCTGAATCTCATGACGTAATCGAAAGCACTGGTTGGTGTCATGACCATGCTGTTGGTGGAAGGCGCAGTACTTGGCTGGGTTATGGGAGGCAGGGAGTCTATCTGGTAGTGGCCGCGGCTCTAGGGGCTTCAAGTGCCCTTTCCTGATCAAAACCCCCAGAGCTTTGGACGGGGGCATATATAGTGGGGTGAAGGTTCTTTGGCCTCGGGGTGAATACTTGGTTGTTTGCAAGCTACTTCCGGACGCACCGGTGAATGGTGTGGCTGCAAGGGTTCTTGGAGTGGTGGTGGTGGTAACCATGCCCACGTCTAAAGATCTGGCAGCTGCAGCACTGCTTGTGCCTGCATTTGCACTGCGGTTGAATGCCCTCTTGGGTTGCTCTCTATCCTGGTTAATCAGACCCTGTTTCATAGCATCCTCGATCTGCACCCCTATCTTATGTAGATCTGCAAAGGTGGGAAGGGGGAGAACGATCATCTTTTGCATAAGCTTTGGGTGGAGGTTGCGCACAACCATCCGAATCTGATCTTTGTCAACGGGCATGATGGTCATCATCGAGGCTTTGGCCCTCCACCGAGTCACAAAATCAGAGAAACTCTCCTTAGGCTCCTGTCTAGTTGTCTCGAGATCACGGGTTGTAATCTCAATTTGTGTATTGTAGGAGTATTGAGCTATGAAGGCCTCGGCCATCTCCTCCAAACTCCTCTTGACGGAGTCTTCCAGTTTGGCGTACCAAATGGCCGCTACACCCGACAGGGTCCGGCCAAATAAGGAAAGCTTCTGTAATCTAGAGAGGCCCATCGGCCTTAGTATGTCCGAAAACAGCCGCAAATGCACCATAGGATCTCCAGACCCGTCGAAACGGTCTATGTGCGGCATTTTAAACCGATTTGGCAGAGTCACAGCCGAGTCGGTATACCCATCCTCTATATCCGGGATGGACTTCACGCCCTGGGACTTCTTGAACAGCTTTTCAAGCTTGCTCACTTTTAGTGCTGTGAGGTCCACTTCGAACTCAAAGGGAGAATCCGGTAGGTTGGTGGGTGTGGGTGCCTTGGACAGCTAGGGTGGGATTGGGGGCGGCGTCGGCCCCGTTGAGATGTCCATATCTTCTTGGACATTTGCTATCTCCCCGAGTATTGGGACTCTTGGTGGGGGAGGAACCTGATGTGAAGCGGATGCTCCGGTTTGCTGCTGTAGCCTAGTGATTAACTCTGCCTGTTGGGCCATAACCTCGGCCTGGCGTGTAGCAAATTCCATTTGACGGGCAACATCCTGCTGCATGGTTTTCATACTTTCCTGGAGTTGACGCACCATCTCCTCTAAGCCTGCCATATTGTACTGATCTATCTGAATAACTGGTATATCTGTCCCTGCAATAGAAATTGAGACCTCAGCCTGACTGTTCACTGGTGGGGTAGACCACTGATTTGGCGACCGCTGTACTGATACACTGCGCCTTGCTGACCTCCGTCTGATAACCGGGGGTAAAGAAAGGAACACTACTTGTCCGTCTATTAGATCCCTGGATCGATTAAGTCTACGACCTCTAACCCAGAGTGCTCGGGGAATATCTATCTGGTCGGATGCAATGGTGCTAAACTACCTTACAAAAAGATAAATAAAGCATAATAAGGAAATAATGAACAGAAAAACGGACAGCATAACAGCTTAAATTAACACAACACATAGTTAGCCAACACAAGCTGAATGAACCGTTCTCAACCACTGACCACTGTTCCCAAATCACTGTCCCAAATCTGGATCTGATACCCGCAGATATAACTGATTCCCAAATACTGATGCCCGCAGGCCTGATACCCAGACTTGCAAACTGATACGTGCATTCCTGTAGAGGCACACTCTAAAAGCACATAGCAAGCAAATGAGAGCCAAAACACCCCTATGTTAGGGTAGGGTTTCCCTGTCCTTTTTGTCAGGGGCTAGGGTTTTACTACGCACGCAGCAGTTTCAAACAACCTATATTCGGGTAAGCAACCTGTCCTAGTTCGAATAGTCACTACAGTTTCCGATATGCACTAGGTCGAATGGTCAAAAAGGGTGCCCCGGTAAAAACTGGGGTTTGTGTTCCCGTAGTGGCAGAGCTCGCAACCGGTCAGCCTTATGGCACGCTTCTCGAAGTGAGCCTCCGGCAAACCGTTCAGGAATAGCATACAGCAAACACGGTGTCCTAGGCGTACCAATGCAAATGCAATGCAAAGAAACACATAAGTGTAGTCAAAACAAGATATCATGAGTTCGAGTCAAGCTCTCCAAATTCTCCAACAAAGTCGCCAGAAACTGTAGACGCGCCCTTGGGCTTTGCTGTTACAGTTGGGACTCAAATGTCACGGTTCTGAATCTAATCTCGCAAAGTGCAATGCAAGACCAATAAATCACCAAAGAGTCCAAATCCGGCAAATCGTTTTGGAAAACTGATTTTTAAGAAAGAAGTGCCAAACATGGACTGCTTTGCCAGATACAGAGTCGCCACCTACATATTTTGTTTTGGGGGAAATTTAGGAAACCTTGACTCGTGCCTAAGGCCACGTGTCCGTCATCACCAAAGTTGCCTCGGCTCGGGAACTTGGGTACGATTGGGGAGGGTCATCTATGAGCACCCCCGCTCGCCCGATCAAATATCGGCCTGTACTAAGTATGATATCTTGTTTTTGAAAACACATGTGTTCTTATTCCTGTTTAGTTAGCTAATCTTACTATGTGATGCGCACAACACACAAGTATAGACTAGATCACCTAATTTGGAACAAAACATTGCATATCCGTTTTTTTGAAAAATGGTTTGAAGTTTGCTACTCGCAAGTAGGCTAAATCGAGGATTTTGATGAATTGTTCCAACTCAAGTAATCCAACCTTCACCCACAGGCATTCAGGTAGTTAATCAACTAAGCAGTTAGCCTCATGGCAAGCATGCTTTGATGGCAATCAATAACACACATGCAGTATGCTAAAGCGTAAACACTCACAGTGTACTCCGAGCCAAAACAGAAACTAGTTAGTAATCAATGCATGATCCTAGTTCATGTTAAGATGACTAATGCAACACATGCAAAATACAACTAGAAATAGGCTCCGCTATTCTAAAATGGTATGTGAGATGCAATACTTGATACATGTATTCAAATTGGAATTGAAGTACAATGCGGTTAGTATGATGCGCCGAGACCCGTGCATGTAATACAGATGAATGATGCAAACATGCATAGCATAAGGATGCTAACTGAAACATGCCCTAAAACTAACCATTGAAAGCGGCTAAGTAAAAGGGAGAAAGACGAGGGGTTGGAAGACATGCACACACTCACGCACACTTATTACAACATATGCCCTCTCGACGGAGGGTCCGAATAAATAATACAAACCAACTAACTAACCAACTAACAAGCTAATTAATTATTACATAACCGAATTAATAAGCGAACTACTTACTAATTATTACAACAATTAACTAATTAAATTACAAATTAAAAGCTAACTAACAAGTAAGCATTAAAATGAGATTGCTAGGCCGCCTCAGCTCTGCCTTGAAGAAATTGGAGATGCATGCTCGGTTCCCATCCCGAAAGCTCTCCGAATGCTCTCTTGAGGCTCTATCCGTAGGGTGTCCTCAAGGAATTCCTGCTGAACCTTACCAAAACTAGTCTGGGGAATACATCAGTGGCCTGCCGGCCATGGGGAGCCACTGCCGACCATCCTGCCGACCAAGAGTGGGCACTCCCAACCAATAATGAAGGACTGCCGGCCATCTACAAGGCACTGCTGGCCACTAATGTGCTGGGACACCAAGCTGCAGCAGAACACAAAATAGAGAAAAGAGAGGGTCTCCCAAGGGTATGTACACACTATGCCACCCCATATCACCTCAAAACATCAAGGGGGAGGCATAATTGGATCCACGACCATCAATCACGCATCCCAATGCATGATGGCCAAAGATCCAATTTGTACAAATCAATAAGAAATGAATGCACAAGAAAAACACATAAGTGCCTAGAACTCTATCATGGATCGTCAAGAGCGTCAGCGACCGAGAATTGAGGCACGTTCCATCACTTGAAGTATGAAACGTCCCTCGTTTCTCATGCTCGGATTAATAGTTAATCTAAACAACAATGCAACACAAAACATGGCAAACATGTAATATGTCCTAAGCATGCAAACATGCAACTACATGGCATACTCAATGCAAGGTAGTATGATTAACTTAACAAAGCTAATGGCATGCACAATGCTAATGCTTACAACAACTAGCATACTCAATGCGAACGTCAATTAGCATGCTCAATGCAATGGTAGCATACTCAATGCAATATACATAGCGTACACAATGGACTTAAACCAAAAGAGTAGACCTCAGTCATGCTCCAAATCAGTGACCATAAGTGTTGGAATGAGGGCACAAAAACAAGGTATGCATGCACAATGCATTAGCCCAAGAATTAAAGCATAAGGACACAACTCTCAAACATGAGCAAAGAGTGACAATCATGATAATGTGGCAATGAGGTAAGCTCTGAAATCATGCAAGGAGTGATGCTAAACCACCCAAATGAGTCAAACATAGCATGCAAGAAAGCTCAAAGTACGAAGCCAACAAAGGGACTTAAACCATGGCCATGCAAGGCAAGCCCCGAAGGACTAAGGGCACTTAAAACAGTCCCAAGGTAGGTCAAGGTGAGACTAAAAACATGCTTAAACCTAGCCATTACAAGCTAGAACAAAGGGCCAAAACATGGAGCATGCAAGGCTACAAAAAAGGGTATTACATTACACCTATTAAAACCAAACATGGCATGACTTGGACAACATAAAACAGGGTTACATCATGGTATAACAAGACCAAAAATGCACTGATATGATGACCCAAAGGCCCAGGCTTAATGGCATGCACAATGATCCATTCATGAGGCATAAAACACAAACTCTTCAAGGCATTTAAAGCATGTCAAATGCAGGTATATGACCACATTTCATGGACTGAAATAACATTCGAAATGATGGCAAAGCATGCAAACATCACATGTATGGCATGGTAGGGGCCTCAAAACCCAAGGCTAGTCAAAGCATTTACACTATAGCTATACAAAACATGAGTGATATGACCATGGCAGCCCAAAATAGTTCTAGAATAGCCCAAAATAAGAATAAAATTATGCTGGAGCAAAGCCAAAACATGCTGGAATGATGAGTCAAAACATCATGCACATAAAGCTAGTAAGCAAGATTTGTTCTACAAGTATATGGAGCATGCAAAAGATGACCAAACTCACTTTAGACAGAGTTATGTCATGGCAAAACATCACCAAAAACATGCTGAAATGGACTCAACATAAGCTAGGCAAACATGCTACTTTGATGAGCCACAAATGGGATTACACTACACATATAAGAAGCATGCAAAAGATGACAAAACCAGCCATGGAAAGAGTCAAGGCAGGTCCTAAAAGTCACAAAAAAGGGCCTGAACCAAGCATCAAAAGTTAAGGGATACATGCTCCTTTGATAGGCCAATAACTCAAGCAAACAAAACAAAAAGGGAGGGGGTCACCCCCCTCTGGTTTTAGGCCTCAAAACCACATTCCTACTATTGAAAATCCACTGGATTGCAGTGGCTAAAATTCCAAACCAAGACTACCTCGATGGCCTTAAAGCATGGCACAAAACAAAGCCAAACAAGGAAAACAAGAGGGTTGTGCACCCTTAACACCAAGAAGACCTTAAACAATCATCAAAAGCACTCAAATACAGAACTTTTTTCAGTTGAAAGCAAGGCCTAAAACAATATGCAAGGATGGCCAAAATGAGGTACAAATAAATGCTAAAATGGGGAATATACTCACCCTTGAAGATCAACTTCGAAACTAGCAACCTCAGGGGCCAAAAACCAAGTTTCAGAGCTCAAGTAACACTCCCAAGAACCTTAGCTCCAAGATGGTGGTGTATCTCTATGTGTTGTAGTGTAAAAGTGCAAGAAAAATGGACTTTAGAGCACTATTCAATACAATATATAGAGAGAGAATGAGAAATATAGAGAGAGAGATATATCTTCTCTTCAAAATGGCTCAACCTCTGCTAAGGAGAGAGGGCCTCTCCTTATATAGAAGAGGAGCAATGCAAAGCTTGTTGAACAAGCTTGGCAAGAGTTTCATCCCTCCATACACGTGTATGGAAGGGAAAGGAGTGAAAACCAGCTGGCTCAAAAGATCTGGCATGAAACCTGCTGAGATAAGGGGTCTGCCGGCCATCAGTGGTGGCCGGCAGTGGCTCATTGATGGCCGGCAGGCTCTATCAATGGCCGACAGCAATAAAGTCATGGCCGGCAGGGCCAAAAGGTGGTCGGCAGTGCACCAAGAGAAACATTCTGAAAGGACCAAGTCATGGTCCAAGAATGGGGCAGAAAGGATACAGGGTTTGGAAAGCTCAAACCTGTGACGTTCCGCCGCAAAAGTCGAATACCCGACAAGCAATCGAACTTGTGGCTGGATGTACCTGCAAGCACAACCGAGTCTTGAGGACGGTCAAAAATGGGGTGTCTACAATTTGGTTGCTCAAAACCATTATCGAGTGAATGGGAAATTGAAGCCAAAGTGTGCTCCATGGAAATGGAGTTTTGGTGAAAAATCCTTAACGTTTTGAAAAATGGCTTGTTCCACATTAATTTGGTGGGAAGTTTTGAGTGGGTTTATAAGGCATGGGATTGGAACTTGGGGTTAAATTCAAATTTTTCCAATTTTTTTTTTCAGAAATTTAAATTCAAAATTGGGTCCGTTTTTCTCCTACCTGAACAGATTTGAATCTGTTTAAATTTTAGAAAACCGGACATATTTAAATCTGTGCAATTCGGTTTTATCTGTTTGAATTTGAACTTAAACAGTACCAATTTCAAACTAACAGGTTTGTACTTGTTCAATTCAAAATTAAAAGGTGCCACTACATCTATAAATAGACTAGCCCTCATTTGATGAATTCATTCACTATTTTTCGTCCCAAATAATTCTGAGATTATTCTCTTCATATTGCTGCTTTAGTTTTCTATGAGAAAGAGTATATACACTTAGTGTGTTCGTTGTACAAATAAATTGTAGTGCTGCATTTATTTGTTGTTGATCATTTCATCCTGGGAGATAGACGTCCATATTCTGAAAGCACCGTGGAGAGGACGAATCTGTCTTAAGGACATAGTGTTGAACACTGGATTTGATCAAAATATTATTCAAGAATTAATCAAGTAAGTTGTTTATTCATTTTCTATTTTATTATTTTTATTTAAATCAGATTTTGATTTTGTTTTTGTAACAAAATAAAAATCTGTTTTTTTATTTATTTTATTTTATTTGTCTAGTTTGATTTTTGTAATCAAACGAATTCTCTCATTTCTTTTATTTCTTTTGTATTCTGGTTGTTGTTAAGTACACAACAGAATTTAATTTTCAAATACAGTGAAGATTGTCCAACAATCTTAAGACAGATTATTTTTTGTATCTTTATTGTATTTAATTTTCTGTGTTTTCACAAAGTGATTGTTGGCTTTTTGGCTTTCGAAGGTTATTATTGTAATTGTAAGCGTGCCAGTAATGATCAATCAGTCCTTACAGAAAATTAATTGCCAACCAATTATCAGACGATTGTGTTTTAGTTCTTTCAGCCTCAATGAAGAGGACTTTTACTGGTGGCTTGATTTAGGAGAATTAAGCAAACAACAATTAAATGAAGAACAATTGAAGCATTTCATTAAAATGAAAAACTTACAATGATCCAATTCAGCCTCGTAGAGGTTTACAGCAACAATCTACTTGAAGCTACTCTTATGAACGAAGTGCAGTGCAGGAATTTTAAAGTACAGAAATGTAAAGAACAGGAAATGTAAAACTGGAAAGGAAATAAAGTAGAATAAAACTGGGTTTTTTGGATCTGAGTCTGGGCCTTTTTCTGGGGCTTTCTCTGCTATTTATACTTCTCAAGGATGACCATCGAACTGCACTTCTAACCGTTGAAACGTTCCTCCATGATCGCTGATCATGTTGCCTTATAGTTAGCTCCACTATGCCATCACTTGCAGTTAGGCTTCCCTCCTGATTTTGAATTTGAATGTGAGTAACCGTTGAAGCCACACCACTTTGCATCTCTTTGCTGATCCAGTGCTACGCAGATCTTGTAAGAACCAATACTAACTGCCACGTGTACGATCACGATCGAAAACTTGAATAGTCTTCCCGTATTACCCTTATTTTGCCACGCATTGAATTGTAATTGGCTTATACAAAATATGTAGCCAACATTACCCCCCGCACTAATATACCTAATACTTGGTGATATTAGTGGATCAAGGTCTTTTATCTACGTCTTAGAACGTGCATGGGCTTTGCATTCTTCTAGAAATGCAACCGTCATTCATCATTTGCATTAAATTCTCTTTTAATCTTTTGAACGTCCCCACCACCTTAGTATTCGAACAGATTGATACATCTTTTATGGCCAAACCAATTCTCTCTTCTATTGATCGAGTATACGAAGAGTCATCTGATGATGTTGTTCTTCCTCGAAAGAACCTTCATGCATTGATTAGCCACCTTTATCCACCTTTTTATATTCAAGTCATGGAAGCTTTTACAAATTATCAACCCTTGGACTACGAACACACTGTCCATAATTCTTTGATTCAGAAATTTGCAAATATGGACATGGGAAGTTCTTCTTCTAATCCACAATCTTCTGCATGGAATGAGGCTGTGGCTTCTTCTTCCCTTGGGGCTTCTGGTCGGAGAAGCTGGTCGAACCTGAGGCATGTGAGTTAAGGGAGCGAGTTAATCACCACTTTGTCAAGTTCACTGATCCTCTAGAATTCCCTTCTGATGCTCGAAGTTCGGTGGTTTATCCTTACGTGCCCATCGATCGTCGACGCAGTTTAGAGGACAATCTGCTTGTAGCATGGTACACATCCTCCATGCCTACAAAGATAGTACAAGCTACCCGACGCCCAGAAGAGGCACAAGGGTATAACCCATCGTTCTTAGCCCAGAAGGCGAGGCTTTGCTCTTCCGACTGGCTTGATTGTGTTAATGCCCCTCAGTTTCCTATTCTTTCGAAATGGAAGCCTCTATACCTCCTCCTTCGCAAAATCCCTGCTGGACAGAGAGACTAAGGCTTACCCTCTCTGCGGACAAGGTTTTTCCTCCTTATAAGCCTCCACCTTCTCCTACTCCAGCTCAGCGAAAGCAAGCCCAACTTCTGCTTGCAGCCTTTTCTCACTTGCCTTTCAATGTTCTTGAAGACGATGTTCCTCTCAAGAACCTTCGATGGGCTTGTGATATTACGACTCGGAGTCACGTCCTCAACCCCATCGCCCAAGCAGAACTCCAAATGTTTTTGGACCAACTCCCGTTGCTTCTCCATTGGCACCGGACTTCTGTGGCCACCACGCAATCTTTGAACCAACTTTCATCCCTTTGAGTTCATACCCAGTACGAAGCAGAGAACCTCATCGAAGAATACGATGATTTCAAGAATAAAGACTCTGCGTACTGGGATGACTTGGATATGGACGAGCTAGAACAAGGGTTAAAAGAAACAGTGTTCGAAATAAAGGCTGAAGAACTCTTTTATCAAGTACGAGCATATCAACTTCAGCAGCCAAGCCTGGAGAAAATAGAGGATAGAATAAAAAAAGAACAGAAATTTATTGACCATAGCTGGACTAAATTCCATGATCTTGTTATTTATTCTATTCCTTACTTTTATGAACTCGAATTTGTACCCAAAGAGGGCCTTTTGATGTAATTGCTTTTGTTTCAATACAACTAAGACTTTTCTCTTTGTTTGGCATGGTTTGACTTTATCTCCGTTTGTCTTTACAAGCAAATTTAGGGCTTCGAACTCAACAATCTCATCCTTCGAATCTAGATTCAATCATCTCAAATGAAACACTGAAAAACCAACAAGAACTTTTCCAATTCATGGAATACAGTTGACAACTTTTGCTGGTTTCCATTTAGAATCAGTGCTTTGAATTTAACAATCTTACCCCTTAAAGCTTGTTTTAATCATATCCAACATATGGTCATGGTTAGTACGATCAATCAGTTTTAAATTGACCATTTTTGCTTCGAACAACAGTCCATACTTTAGAAAATATGGAAGCCCCTCTCAAGGGCTGCACTGTTTTAGTCCGAAAAAGCAATCTTTTCTGTATATTATCAAACCAACTATTGGTTTTGATACTTCGAACAACAATTCCCATCCTTAAGGGATCTCAAGTTTTGTTTCGAAGGATATTACTCTCATTAAAAAACCTAAAACAGGTATTTAATCCCTTTGAAGTAAACAAATACTTGAGCATTCTTACATCCGTAAGTATGGAATATGCTTCGAAGTCGGCTCCTTGCCTTCGAAGCTATTTGTTATCGGATCTCGGCGCCAAAATTTGGCTTCGAAGTCAAATGCTGTATTTCGAAGCTAATATCAGTATTTGAGATATGTTTCCCTCCAAAACTACCAACATTGAGGGAAACCTTTCGCATCCATATTTTTAGTACTTTTTGTGAATTCTGTCCGTGTCACACGACCGGGTATATTTTCAGACACAAAAGTTTCAAAACCCTTTTATTTCGTGCTCGGAATTCACCTATTTGTCTATCGCACAAACCCTTTATCTCTACCGACCTTCCACTTCTCTCTACTCTCTTTCCCAACTTCGTCCTCTAAGAAAGCTTTCTATCAATGGCTTCTTCTTCGTTGAAAATACCGATTATGGAGCGTGCAAGTCTGTCTGTGACCTTGAAAAGGATTATTGCCGAAGAGTGTGAGAAGTATAAGGCAGGTGAGAAAAGCGCCATTAATGGACGCATCTTCATTCCCTGCCGTCATGAGCAGCAAGAGTATGTGCTTGGGCCCATCTTCAAAGAGATTCCTATTGAGCTTCCAGCTCTATATCCACGTCTAGAAGACCATTGTCTCTTTTACGAAGGTGGTCTTGACTGGGGAAACTGGAGGATGAACCGCCCCCATCGCTGCTGGCCCACGGTGAGACCAGAGTGGCAAGAATGGTATGATCGGGTTGTCCTTGATAGGACTCTGGACCTTCAAGAGCTCTGCCTTTTCGATGCCCTCCAATTATCCAGGTTCACTATCTCAGGGGACTCTTTCTTAATACCTGCTGCCCTTTGCTTTTGGAATTCTGCCTTTAATTTCTTTCAATTCAGATGTGGGATGATGGCCCCTACTGTTCTTGATATCTGCCATCTATTAGGATTATCCCCCATTGGAACCCCCTTTGGACCAGATTACCCTGACCTACCAACCCTTTTTTCCCTCCCATCTTTTAACTCATCCTATAGTGACTTTGTCAAGGCTGAGAATAAAAGGGAGGGCTCTATGACTTATAGGGAATTTTTCTCTTTCATACTATATTGGCTTTGCAAATTTCTTTTCTGCACCTCTTCTCAAAGAATCATGCCTGAATTCGCCCCTCTTGCCAAAGCCCTTGTTTTACAGAAAAAGATGGCCTTAGCTCCATATGTTCTAGGTCACGTATATAGAGTCTGTTATCTTTTTTGTGAGAAACCCTTGGATGCCAATCAAGGGGGTCCATTTTGGATACTTCAGCTTTAGCTTTTTGCTTATTTGCTGAGCTACAATCTAAATGCCTTAAATTTTTTGAGCCAAACCCTACTACTCATGGCATGAGGCTAGCCAACGCTTCACTCTATCCTTCTACCTTTGCTTTTTACTTCTCATTCTTCCATTAACTTCCAACTTCCAACTTCCCTTCCTTCTTACAACTTTCGTCCCTTCGAACCTACTACCATTGGCCCATCTTGGTTGAAAAACTTTCTAAGTGATAGGTTCTGTTCTTCACCTCATCACAAGAACATATGGGCCTCTATTCTGATCCCCAGAGAGTTATTCATTGGGACTATGAACCCCAGAGCTTCCAAGTGCATTGCTGAGCCCTATTGTCCTGCTCAATTTGCTAGGCAATTTGGCCTCTCACAAGGGGTCCCAATACCTCTCTGCAGCCAGACCAATTTAAGTCTTACCAGCAGGGATTTAAAGGTTCGAAGATCCAGACTAGAGGAAGCCACTTCTAAATTTATACAGGACTTGATTGAGTTTGAGTATATCTCCTTCATTCCTCAAGATAACCTATTGAAAAGGTGCCAAAACTGGTGGGTGACCAATATGGAGGTATACTTGGCCATTCCTCCTTAAGACCTATTAATGGTGCTGGATGTGCCCCAAGCCAAACCCAAAGGAGTTGGAGTTGTCACCTCTTCCACTGCTCCTACCACTTCAGTTCCTGTGCCTGCCACCACACAGTCTATTCCTACTGCCTCAATTTCTCCTAGGGTTACTCGAGCTGCTTCGAAGAAAAGTATATATTCTTGTTTCTTCTCTCTTCTTCTTCTTTATAATGCTTTTAGCCTTACCTTTAGTTCTTATTTTTGAAGGTGGTGCGGGTGCCTCACAGGGAGATTCTCCCCAAAAGATCCAAGCTTTAAATCTTCTTAGGAGCAAACAGCAACAAAAGAAAAGAAAGCTTTTACTTGATCCTGAAGAGGAAGCACCTGGGGTTTAGGCAGCAGAAGAAGAAGAGGCAGATCAAGAGCAAGAGATACCCTTAAAAAGAAGAAAGAAGATGACTGTCTCTCTTGCTGATTTCACTGAAGATCCTATCCATGAAGCATCTGCTAAAGCAGTGCAAGCAGAGCATTCCAAAGAGCTTATTGTATTCCAAAGGGCTGAGAAGAGGAAGCAACAACAAATGCTCAGGGATGAAGCTGCCGCCGCTGATGCACTCCAGAAAGAGATTGCAAGGAAACAGCAAGCTGCTAGACACTATACTCTTCGCAGCTTCCCAATCATAGCTATTACTTCTGAAACCAGTAAGCTCCTTTGTACTTTTATTCATATTTTTCAAATTCTCAATGCTGAGGCTTGACATTGTTTTGTATTTCTTCTTTTGCAGCCACAACTACTTTGTCTATTCTTCCAATAAGGACTCCATCAGTTTCAGTCGAAGTTGAACAACCTCAAGATGTGGAGCCCATTCAAATAATTCTCCCACTTCCTGGCCCTATATTCTCTATACCCTTCTTGAGGCCAAGTATTCCTGCTTCTTTTCCCTTTTGCTTAACTCCATACCTCCCTCATTTGTCTTTTGATTTTTTTCAATTTGATTTTCCCTCGAGCACTGTTTCTCCTCCTTTTCCTAAGGAAATTCCAGCTGCCACTTCATCTTTGATGGTAGCTGACTCTCACATTGAGGGTACTGGTAGCTCTCCAATCCATCATCCATTACCTTTGCCTAGCTCCAGTCCTTCTTCTCTTGACCAACTGGTAGCAAAAACCATAGAGACTGCTAAGGATACTCCATCTTCTTCTCCGATTCCTATGCAGTCATTTCTTCCTTCTACCAGAGCTCTTTCTGCACCTTCCATGTCAATGGATGAGGTGGACATTTTTGAGGCTAGACTAGCTAGTCTTTTTGACATACCTTCCACCTCTCCACTAACTAGCAATGAGACTGAGCCATTAGTTCTAGCTGATTCTCTGCTAGAAATTTTTTAGAGCTCTTCCTCCAGTAGTAAGACTTCCTTGCCTTCGATAGACTTGGACAGCTGTCTGGAGCTGCTGGCATCTTTTTCGAGGATTCTTTTCGAAGCCTTACAAGGCCTATAATTAAAGATGGCTTCTTCCAGTGTTGCAAGGTCATTGAGCAATCCGGCATGGCTGTCTCAAGTTATTTATCTCAGGCAGCAGCCACTATTGATTTTTACATCAACATTTGCCATGCTGCCAAGGCTGTGGAGGAGAAATTGGTGAAGGATCAGAGCTTTGTTTCCAAAGTACATACTGAGGTGTCAGAATTGAAGGAACAACATTCCTCTGTCTCCCAATTTCAAGCTCAACTGTTGGAAAAGAAGGCTCAACTTGAGGAAGAATTATCAGCAGTCAACCAAGCTTTGGATCGGACTACTACCAAGCTGCACGTCACTAATCAAGAGCTAGCTGATCGAAAGCAAGAGATGACTACAGCCATTCAATTGTTTCCATCCCTCAAGAATAGAGCATCTATTATAAAAGAACAATTTAAACACTGTACTGACTTTTGGGCCAATCTATGGCTACATGTATTTGACTCTTTATGAAATAAATTATTATTTATCTTTGAAGTGTTCTCATGTTCTTTTGTTTAGCACTTATTCTATTCTTTGTGTTTCCCACACGGTTGGATAATAAGGCTTCAAATATCTGTCATTAATCTTTTTGGGATGTACATATCCATTCAAATTTCTCAAATGGTATGCTCCAAAAGGCAGGACTCTATGAACTTGATATGGTCCTTCCCAGTTAGGTGACCATTTGCCAAACTTATGGCTTTTAATTCCTATTGGGAGTATTGTCTTCCATACCAGATCACCTTCATCAAAGCCAATGTGTTTGACTTTCTTATTATAGTTTTTGGCTGCCTTCTTCTTTTGGAAAAAAATGTTATTTAATGCCAGAATTCTAGCTTCATCTATACTTTCTAACTCCAAGCACATACTCTGATGGTATTGCTCAAAATCTAATTGATCCTGGCATCTCACCCTCAAGGACTTAACATTAATTTCCACAGGTAGCACTGCATCATGCCCATATACTAAGGCATAAGGAGTGATTCATGTGCTTGACCTTGGAGAAGTCCTATAAGCCCATAATACATCCAATAATAAGTTATGCCAATCCCTAGGATTGTCTTCCACAACTTTCTGTATTCCTTTTTTCAAAGACTTATTGGATGATTCAGCTTGACTATTGGCTTGTGCATAATAGGGGGTGGAATTAACAAGGCTAATTCCAAACTCTGCCACAAAAGACTTTACCATTTTCCTATCAAATACAGTCCCATTATCAACAGTTATAGTCTGTGGGATGCCAAATCTATGGATTAAATCCTTAATGAATCCAATGACTTCAGTCTGGTCTACAGCCTTGTATGGCTTAGCTTCGACCCACTTGGTGAAGTAATCAGTGGCCACTAAGATGAAGCAATGATGCTTCGAAGAGGGTGGGTGTATTTTCCCCATCATATCCATGGCCCATCCTCTAAATGGCCAAGGCTTCACAACTGCATGCAGGTCAGTTATGGGCACGTGCCTTATTGTGCCATGCTTTTGGCATGCCTGGCAACCTCTTGCATATTCTATGCAGTCTTTAAGGATAGTTGGCCAATAGTAGGAATGCCTTCGAAGCAGCCATCTCATCTTCACACCGGGCTGATGAGCACCACAGATGCCTTCATGAACCTCAGCCATAGCTGTCAATGCTTCCTTTGGGCCTAAACATTCCAACAATAACCCATCTCCCCCTCTTTTGTAGAGAGCATTACCATACATTATGTATTGCATAGACTGCAATTTAATTTTTCTGCTGGCCTTCGAAGATGGGCTAGCTAGATACTGCATTATTGGATGCCTCCAATCTTGTTATTGTAAGTCATTATTATTGACTTCCAGGACCACATTCCTTTTATTTAAGGGTGGTATTAATTTCTGATATGTTGCTTGGCTTATGTCCCTTTGAGTATTATCCCTTCTTTTGAAATTCGAAACTTTCTGAGCCACATCATTAGCTTTATTATTCAAGAACCTTGGGACATGAGTTACATTTGCTATCTGAAATTGGGAAAGCAGATGTAATGCAACAACATAATATGGCAACATGCTTATACTTTGACATTTGAAAATCCCTTTCACTTGGTTAATTACCAACTGAGAATCTCCAAATATGTCAACTGCATGAGCTTGTAATCCAATAAGTATTTCCAATCCCATTATTAAGGCTTCATATTCAGCTTGATTATTGGAACAAGTAATTTCATCCACTCTGAAACCATGCGTGGTTTCTACTCCTTGTGGTGACTAAATTACTACACCAATTCCAGTTAAACCATTGGCTTTTGACCCATCGAACCACATTTGCCATGGTTCAACACTAGCCATACCAAGTTCCATTATCTCTTGGCTTTCTGTTTGACATGGATTGTCTGCCAAAAAATTAGCTAAAACTTGTCCTTTTACTACCTTTTGAGGGACATATTCTAGATGAAATTCTGATAAGGCTAGTATCCATTTGCCAATTCTTCCCCTCAACATGGGTCTAGATAACATATATTTAACCAAATCTGTGGTTGCAATTACCAAGACAGTTGTAGGCAAAAGATAGTATCTTAATTTCATTGCAGCAAAATACAATGCAAGGCACAGCTTTTCTACAGCTGAATATTTACATTCACAAGAATTTAGAAACCTACTAAGGTAATAAACAGCTTGCTCCTTGCCTTCTTTATTGTCTTGGGCTAAGAAAACTCCCAATGAATCTTCTGCTGCAGCTATGTACAACTTCAAGGGCTTATCACCCTTTGGTGGCATCAGCACTGGAGGGTTGGCCAAGTAAGCTTTGATTCCTTTGAAAGCAGTTTGATGCTCTGCTGCCCACACAAATTCCTCTTCATCTTTTAGCCTTAACAGGGAAGAAAATACTTTAGTTTTCCCTGCAGTATTAGAAATGAATCTTCGAAGAAAATTAACCTGTCCAAGGAACCTTTGTAATTCTTTCTTACTTGATGGAGGTCTGGCTTCAATGATGGCTTTGGCTTTATTCTGGTCAATCTGTATTCCTTTCTTGTGTACTACATAGCCCAAGAAGTTTCCAGATGATACGCCAAAAGCACACTTAAGAGGATTGAGTTTCAACTTAAACTTTCTCATTCTTTCAAAAGCTGCTTCTAAGTTAAACAAATGTTACTCCATGGATTGGGATTTCACTACAATGTCATCAATATAACACTCTAAATACCCTCCAATGAGGTCATGAAAGATAGTGTTTATAGCCCTCTGATATGTAGCCCCAACATTCTTCAGGCCAAATGGCATTTTAACTCATTCGAAGGTGCCAATATTCCCAGGACATCTGAATGCTGTCTTGTGGACATCTTCCTCTGCAATGCAGATTTGGTTATAACCAGAGTGCCCATCCATCATTGATAAAATTTGATGCCCTGCTAAACTGTCTATCAACAAATCTACTACAGGCATAGAATACTCATCTTTTGGAGTTGCTAGATTTAAGTTTCTGAAATCGATGCATACCCTCATTTTACCATTCTTCTTAACTACAGGCATAATATTGGATAGCCATTCAACATACCTGGCTGTCCTAATAAAGGCTGCCTTGAATAGTCTAAGAATTTCCTCCTTAACTTTCTGAATCACTTCTGGACTCATTCTTCTTGGTTTTTGCTTGTATGGCTTGAAATTAGGCCTCATAGGGAGCCTATGTTCTACTAATGACCTATCCAATCCTGGTAGTTCATTATAAGACCATGCAAAACAATCTTTATATTTCTTCAGAACAACCAACAACTGGTCCCTGTCAAGAGCATTCAACCAAGCACTTATGTAGGTGGGTTGTTGTATAGAACCTTCCCCTAAATTTACTTCTTCCAAGGGGTCTTGTATCTGAGAACTTACTGAAGCTCCTTCTTTGATTCCTTCTTCCTTCGAAGCAATCTCCTTGCTTTGTTATGCTCCCAGCTTCTTTGATTCAACATCTTTACCCTCCTCCTCATAGATAAAGTCTGTCCATAAGGCTTCTTCTTCCTGTATCTCCTGGACTTTTGTTTCAATGTCCAATGCACAGTATTTATCAAGGGCCAAAACCCTGGCCTGTTGCTGCTCCTGCTTACAGCCAATTATCATGGCTTTTCTTTCTTGCCTTTGCACCTTCTGGACTATTGATTTTACATCCAATACTGAGAACTTAATTAGAGCCAAAGACCTGGCTTCTTGGGTTTCATCTCTTGGCCTACAACCAGGCATCATTGTCATCCTTAACGACAAACTCTTCGTCAGCACTTTCCTGGACTAAGTGCTTCAGGTGCGCCAATTCCTCATTAGCCGTCACTTCGGCTGATCCATCAGGTTTTCTCAGTATACTGAGTGGTGTCACTCCTTCAATATACAATTTGGCCTCTGCGAAGTCTGCACAAGCTATGAAGGGTTAAGGATCTGCATCAATTTCCTCTATCTCTCCATTGCCCAAGGCCATCATTATCTTCTGATGCAGAGAGGAATGCACACACTTGTTAGTGTGAATCGAATCTCTACCAAGTAAAGCATTGTACTTAGCATTGTTGTCGATAACGAAGAATGCCGTCATGCAGTCCCTGGTTCCAACACTCAGGTTGATGGGCAAAATTCCCTGAGCCATCTGTTTGTCTCTAGCAAAGCCAGCAATGGTTGTGCTGGTTGGGATTAACCTGGGGTTCCTTTTTCCTAGTTTCCTCAAGGAAGATTTTGGAAGCAGGTTCACTGCTGCCCCATTATCCACCAAGACTCAGTTCAATTGTATCCCATCGAAGAAGGCCTTGATATACAAAGGCTTGACATGCTGTGTCATAGATGTCGTGGGATACTCAAAAGGATATGAGAGGTTAATACTCACCTCTTCTTCACTCTCGTATTCAGTTTCCATTGGGGTAGCTATTTCAGATTCATCTTACACCATACTCATTTGTGAGTCTTCACTAGAGACTGGAATTGGGTCAATTTCTTGACCCTCTTGGTTCTCATCTCCAGCTTGGAATTCATGTGGTAGTATATATACCATATTCACTAATACTGGAGGAAACGAGCCAAATTGGATGGCTGGTTGTACCTGTTTCTTCTCTTGGCCACCTTGTTCAACTACTTCAGAAGCATCTTCCATGTTGCATTCTGGCACTTCATTACTAACAAACTCCTTCGAATGGTCTGCTTCTGCTGGCTTTTCAACCAAAAATCTCTGTTCAGCCATGAAGGCTTCGAACAGTTCTTCCTCAACCATTTCTTTCTTTTGGCCTAGGCCAACTTCTCCCTCTGTCTCGCTATCACTCTCCATCAAAGCCTTCTCTAATCCTGCTAAACTGGACCTCTCTTTGGCTTTTAGTTCAGAGTGAACTTTGGCCAACTGTTCTCTACTGCAACCCATTTTGTCTTGTAAAGTTGATTTTGGACTATGGTCTGACTTTGGATTTTTCTTTCCTTCTGTCTGCCCCTCTGTCTGGACCAATGAAGAGCTTTCTCCACTTTCTTTCAGGTCTTTCTGGTACTGAGTGTACCTACGCTGGATCTTCCTCCTTTGTGATCTAGAAATTACTGGGACCATGTTTGGTTCCTTTGTTTTTGGATGCTTTAGTAACACCCAATTATTTGGGGCCACCAGGGGAGGTTTAACCATCCTACCCTGATCTCCAACAGCATTTCTTTGGGCAGGTATCTCCCTAGGTTTGTTCTGCATGACAAACCAATCTGGGACTCCAGGTACCCATGAACCCACCAACTCAGTCGTTGAGCTGTCTCTTTCTTCCTTCGAAGCCAGTTTCGAAGCTATCTGTGAATGCCATTGCTTAGCCCTGACTCCTTATTTTGGGCCTAATTCAGGCCTTCCATGAAGGTGGCCACTTTCCATCTTGTGTGAGGCTGGTCTAGGGGGCCAATTTCTGGCTTTGCTCCCATAACTTGAACCTACTTTAGTCCTTCTTTCAGGACGATTGCCTTCCATTCTGTAATAGTTGGGAGGTCTGGACTCATGTAAAGGCCTCTTACCCTTGGATTGCATTCTAGTAGCTGCTGATCCAACCATGATTGGCTGCTGCCTAGGACCAGTTGGATATGGCCTTTTGTTATGAGCACTGGTTGGCTTAGGACGTCCCTGCACATCCCTGTAGTATTGCTTTCCATCAATTGGAAGCCCTTTCAGCCACTTATAGCTCAATCTACACCTGGGACACATTCTTTGGATAACTGCTGCCTCTAAAGAGTCATCATCCAGTGTTTCCTCATCAGAGTCCTTTTCCTGACCTGTAGAGCCTTGTCCAACATCTGGTGAACTTCTAGTGTCTTTCTTGACAGTAGTCTGGCTGGCAACATGCATTTGCACATTGACCTCTTCCAATTCCTTCAAAGATAAATTCTGGAAGTCTGGTACAACAACATTAGCTGCACTTTCTCCAACTTCTGGGAATGGATTACTGTCGATTCCCATGGCCTTTTCTGCTTTAGCTGGGAATTTTAAGCTTCCTTTCCGAATTTGTTCTTGGATCCTGTCTCGAAAAACAATACAGTTTTTAGTCGAGTGAGACCAAGAATTATGCCATTTACAATACACTTTTCCTTTAAGTTCATCTGGAGATGGAATTTTGACTCTTTTTGGTAACTTAAGGAAGTTGGCCGCAAGCAAATGATCAAAAATGTCATCTGCCTTTGTTAAATCGAAAGAGTATTTCCTATGAAGGTCTTTTTTTTTAAACTGCTGGTCAATTGTTGTGTCCTTATGAATTAATGCCTCACAGATCACAGGTTCTTTCCCCACAATCTCTGCTGCATCGATCTTATAATTAGGATCTCTATAATATGTCTTGTATGATGCATTATTTCGATCTTGTTCTTCCTCTAGTAATACTTCATACCTAGACACCTTATAAGTTAGTTCCACTAAGTCTCTAAACTCAGTTGAGTCAAACTTCTTTCGAAGCCTAAACTCTAAGCCATTTTGAGCCAATCTCACGAATTCTGGCTCTGGTAGGATGACCCTACATTTGTTTCGTGCTCTTTTAAATCTGGCAATAAATTGAGCAGCCTTTTCATCAGGCCTTTGGCTCAACCTTGCCAAATCTGCCATGGACACTTCTGGCTCCGTTTGGAAGAATTGGGCATGAAATGCCTCTTCCATTTGTTGCCAAGTCTGAATGGAGCCAGGCGTAAGGTTAATATACCATACGAAGGCTGCCCCTGTAAGAGAATTTGGGAACAATCTTAACTTCATGTAATCATTATTGGTAAATTCACCACATTGAGCAGCAAACCTAGCAATATGCTCCACTATTGACTGGTTTCCATTTCCAAAAAAAAGGGCAAAGTCTGGTATCCTGAATCCTTTTGGGTATTCATGTACCCTATCCACCCATTCTGGATATGGTTTCCTGTACACAGGAGCTTGAACCCCCCGAGCCATTGGTCCACACATCTCTCTAACAATATCAGCAATTTGGTCCCTAGGGACCATATTTTGTGCCTGTTGAACCATTATTGGAGGAATAAACACAGGATTTGGTGGACAACCTTGTGCCTGGGGTCCTTTTGGTCCATAAGGTGGTATATTTGGGACTGGTTGTCCCTGTGGTGCCGGCTGCTGTTGGGGGTATGGGTGACCCCTTTGAGCCTGTCCTGCGAAAGGTGCTAGAACAGGTGTTGTGTCTCTTCCAGTTGTAGGAAAACCTTCCAACCCCCCGGGTATAAATTCGAATAAAGGATTAGTGAACCCCCTCGTGCCAGGTATGGCTTCGAACATGGGATTTGGAACCATTCTTATGCCATTTTCTTGTACTGGGCCAGATCCGCCAATTTGCATAGCTTCACTGTTAAGTACTGAGGCATTTTGACCTGCTATAGGCCTCGAAATAGGTTCATACCAAGATTGAGGTGATGGTCTTTCATAGTTTTGATTACTAGTTTGACCATTAGAATGTCCATTAATTTGCATAGGCTGTTTATCTCTAGCCAATCTTTGCTGAGGGATATTTGAAATTTCCTCCATGTGTCTTATGTTTGTTGGTTGATGGGTATTCATTCGATCCAAAAAGGATGTTGCCCATCTTTCCATTGTGTTCATTAACTGCTGTCCTATGGCATCCACTAGGCCACCCCATGGATTCATTGGCTGAGTAGATGGAACAATGGATGGTCCAATTCCTTGTTCCGAAGTGCTGGTCTGTTCAACCATAGGTTCTGATAAAATTGATGTCTCCACAGGATGTGTTATCACATTATCCTCTGGATTAAGTATTTCTACCTCTTCTTCTACCCCTTCTTTCAGGCGTTCATTTTCTCCTTATCTTCTACGTCTAGCCATTTCAATTAGTCCCACTGGGCGTGCCAAAAATATATGTTGGCTTTTTGGCTTTCGAAGGTTATTATTGTAATTGTGAGAGTGCCAGCAAGGATCAATCAGTCCTTACAAAAATTAATTGCCAACCAATTATCAGACGATTGTGTTTTAGTTCTTTCAGCCTCAATGAAGAGGACTTTTACTGGTGGCTTGATTTAGGAGAATTAAGCAAACAACAATCAAATGAAGAACAATCGAAGCATTTCATTAAAATGAAAAACTTACAATGATCCAATTCAGCCTCGTAAAGGTTTACAACAACAATCTACTTGAAACTACTCCTATGAACGAAGTGCAGTGCAGGAATTTTAAAGTACAGAAATGTAAAGAATAGAAAATATAAAACTGGAAAGGAAATAAAGTAGAATAAAACTAGGTTTTTTGGATCTAAGTCTGGGCCTTTTTCTGGGGCCTTCTCTGCTATTTATACTTCTTAAGGATGACCATCGAACTGCACTTCTAACCGTCGAAACGTTCCTCCATGATCGCTGATCATGTTGCCTTATAGTTAGCTTCACTATGCCATCACTTGCAGTTAGGCTTCCCTCCTGATTTTGAATTTGAATGTGAGTAACCGTTGAAGCCACACCACTTTGCATCTCTTTGCTGATCCAGTGCTACGCAGATCTTGTAAGAACCAATACTAACTGCCACGTGTACGATCACGATCGAAAACTTGAATAGTCTTCCCGTATTGCCCTTATTTTGCCACGCGTTGAATTGTAATTGGCTTATACAAAATATGTAGCCAACAGTGATATTCTGGTTGGAAAATATAAATAGTATTTATAAACTATTTGACAGATAGTAGTAATATACTGTCTATTTTCTTTGACAACTAGTAGTAATATACTGGTGTCATTAACAATTACAGAATATTATTTGGTGTTATAGAAAATTATTGTGGTATTTTATTTTTCTGGTTTTAGTAACAAGAAAAATAAAATTATTTTATGTTATAATTTATTTTCTAGTTTTAATAACTAGAAAATTAATTTGTGGTTTGTTTTTCTGATTTTTGTAATCAGATATTATGGCTACTGCAACTGAAACTGCAACTGGAAGTGGTACTTCAATTGTTACACCAACACTGGTCCCTATCCAGAACCATGTTCAAGTACCAATAAATCATGGAGAAAAAGGGGAAAAATTTAACGGCACTGAGTTTAAGAGATGGCAACAGAAGATGTTGTTCTATCTTACAACTCTAAATTTGGCCCGGTTTCTCCATGAAGAGGCTCCAGCACTTAAAGAGGGTGAAAGTGATCGGCAAGTTGTTGCCGCTGTAGATGCTTGGAAACATTCAGATTTCCTGTGCAGAAACTACATCCTCAATGGCCTTGACAACATGTTGTATAATGTTTACAGCCCTCTGAAGTCAGCAAAAGAATTGTGGGATTCTTTGGAGAAGAAATACAAGACAAAGGATGCCAGCACGAAGAAATTTGTTGTCAGTAAATTTTTGGACTTTGTTATGTTAGACTCCCAAACAGTAATTTCTCAAGTTCAAAATTTTCAAATAATTTTGCATGATATTCATTCAGAAGGTATGTCTCTTAGCGAGTCTTTCCAAGTCGCTGCTCTAGTGGAAAAGTTACCACCGGCTTGGAAAGATTTCAAAAATTATTTAAAACATAAACGCAAGGAGATGACCATGGATGAATTAATTGTAAGATTGAGAATTGAGGAAGATAATCGAAAGGCTGAAAAGAAAAATGGGAAAAATCCCATTGAGTCTAAGGCTAATGTGGTTGAAGAAGTTCACAAACCATATAACAAAAAGAGGAAGTTTACTGGAGATGGTCCTAAACAAGGTGACAACAATGGCAATAAGAAGTTCAAAGGAAAATGCTATAACTGTGACAAGACTGGACATCGAGCTTCTGATTGCCGCCGCCCTAACAAGGATCGCAGAAGTACAAGCAAGAAGACTACTAATCATGCCAATGTAACTGAACTAGATTACATCTCTGACGGGGTGAATGACATCAACCTCTCTGCTGTGGTGTCTGAGGCTAATTTGGTTGGAAATCCCAAGGAGTGATGGGTTGACACTGGAGCAACTCGTCACATATGTGCGGACAAGAAGATGTTCACTACCTATAATGAGGCTGCAAATGGTGAACAACTTTTCATGGGAAATTCTTCTACTTCTACTGTGGCTGGACAAGGAAAGGTGATCTTGAAGATGACATCAGGGAAAGAACTGACCCTCAACAATGTACTGCATGTACCTGACATCCAGAAGAATTTGGTTTCTGGCTCTTTGTTAAGTAAAAATGGTTTTAGGCTTGTATTTGAGTCTGATAAATTTGTATTATCAAAGAGTGGTATGTATGTTGGTAAGGGATACATGAGTGATGGTCTCTTCAAATTAAATGTAATGACAGTTGTACCAAAAGTTGCTATGAATAAGAATAACACATCTTTTGCTTATATTCTTGAGTCGAATATATGGCATGGTAGATTAGGAGATGTGAATTTTGATGCTTTGCATAGATTAATTGGTTTGGATTATATACTAAAGTTTGAAATTGATCCTAATCATAAATGTGAAATTTGTGTAGAAGCAAAACTAACTAAGGCTCCATTTAAATCGATTGAAAGGAAAACCAAACCTCTAGAATTAATTCATACGGATGTATGTGATCTTAAATTTGTTCAAACTAGAGGAGGCAAAAAGTATTTCATAACATTTATCGATGATTGCACAAGATATTGTTTTATTTATTTACTTAGAAGTAAAGATGAAGCCTTAGAAATGTTTAAACTTTACAAAACAGAAGTTGAAAATCAACTTGGTAAAACCATTAAAATGGTTAGAAGTTATAGGGGTGGTGAACATGATGCACCATTAAATGAATTTTGTGCACAACATCGCATTATTCACCAAACTACAGCACCCTATTCTCCTCAGCAAAATGGAATTGCTGAAAGGAAGAATAAAACCCTAAAAGAAATGATGAATGCCATGTTACTAAGTTCAGGTTTATCACAGAACTTGTGGGGGGCAGCAATATTGTCCGCTAATTATGTTCTTAACAGAATACCCCACAAGAAAACCAACAGCACTCCTTATGAATTGTGGAAAGATTGACCACCTTCCTACAAATACTTAAAAGTGTGGGGGTGTTTGGCAAAAGTTGAAGTTCCTGTGCCTAAAAAGACTAAGATTGGACCAAAAACAGTAGATTGTGTGTTTATTGGTTATGCTCAGAATAGTAGTGCATATCGGTTTCTGACTTATAAGTCAGAAATACCTGATATAAATGTGAACACTATTATAGAGTCAAGGAATGCTATGTTTTTTGAACATGTCTTTCCTTACAAGAAAGGACAGGAATTAAGTTCACAGAAAAGAACTTATGATTGTACACAAAGTCAAGAGAGTAATTGTGGAGAAGTGGTTTGGAAATACTCTTCTGATCCTGGGGGACGCTCGTGATCCTCTGCTAATCACCTGAAAAGGAATAAACACTCTGGTCGGGGGTGCCGGAATTAGCACTCCGACGGGCAAGTCAATTTCCACACTCAAGATTACTTGTATTCTAAGTTAGATATAATGGTTCTCACATACCTCTTTCTGGCTGATGCTCTTCTATTTATATCTTTTCTTTCTTGGGCCTCGGGATTAGGTCCATTTTCAATTCTCTATTCGGCATATTTTGTAGCAAACCGCTCTTCACTCGGCCCCTTGCTTAACCGGCTATTTGGCCAAGTAGGGTTGGATTCGAGCGTGCGAGCCGACGCCGAGTGCCACATATTTCGACTCTCCCAAGTTCGACTATCCGGAATCTCTACGACTCCCAATACTCGGCCCCCACAATTGCCCCCCGAGCACTCCACTAACGACAGTTGGCTGGAGTGTTTGGCTTCGAACTCGAAAAGTCAGAGCCGAAATTCGGCGGCTGACCGTATTCCAACGCAAATGTCTGAACACACGCTTCTCGGTTATCATTTCAACTTCCCGCCTCTTCGTACACTTCTATTTATTGTGATTTAAAATTTTGATGTCTTTTCAAATACATACATGCTTTTAGACGCTCGTTGCTGGACTGCCTTCCGAATTACCTCTGCAACTTCGTTTTCTTCTCTATCCTCTTCGCCTTTTGTAAGTACTCTCCTTCTCTGCTTTGAATCTTTTTTCTTGCTTTGTTTTTGGCTTAGCATATTCCTATTGGCTGGGGGAAATGGCAAAACATTTAAAAGATCTCCCCTCATCGGATTGAATTTCTGGCTTTCGACGCCATTTCTCCATTCCTGATGACGTCCGTCTGTCACTTGTCACAAACGGCACCCTCGATATGGAGAGGGTTGATGAAACTACGATTGTCTTCCCTCTCCTATCAATCGTAAAGGGTGGAGTCCGTTTGTAACGCCCCGACTTCCGGGTCGGTAATAAATCAAATCAACCTCAAATCAACCTTTAGATGCTTCAACTCCAATCGCCACTAAATTTGCTCCATGCCTGAAAAATAAATTAATTCGGGAAGTATACAATACAACAGGAATTGCAAGGTTCAGATAGAAAATAAATTAACAAAGATCCAGCAATTACACAATCGATTAGATTCGATAAACAAGCAATTTACCAAATTGTACAAACAAGTCAACTCGACATATGATAATTTATCGAGAACCAAATACCCAGTCCTACTCGGTACATGACCAGTGACTGGCCTCACCCCCCTCACCCAAGCACAATCGCTTATCCGGGGTATTGGTACAGAGTATATTGGCAAAGTCCACTCGATCCATGTACGGAGCATTTCCACGTCATTTAGTCAGACAAATCAACATTTCCAACACAGATTAACTACACATAGTTCATCAAATGACTAGAGTAATCAAATGAATCAACAACGAATAATTCCATAGAATTTATCAAATGATCAGAATAATCAAGAGTTTATGGGAATTAAAAATAAATTCTTGCAAAGAGAATTTAGGAAGCATATTGTATACCATCGAATTACCTCAAATCAATCTCCTCCTTCTCCAACACTTGAATCTCGAACTTTCTCCATAAATCTCCAAATTCTAAGCCATAAGGTATGTAAGGTTTCACAAAATCTACAACTCTCCTCCTTTATGAAAATGCTTACTCTCACTCTAACCACTCTTAATCTAAACTCAAAATCTGTATAACAAATGGAGAGAGATATGGGAAAAACCATAGAAAGAAGTTGAGAGGTGAGCTCAATTTATAGGCAACTTGGTGTAACATACTAGTTGGAATTTGAAAGGACAAGTTTGAATATGAATGGACCACTAATAAGGATAGTAAATGAACTACTAGTAAATGAACCACTAATAAGGATATTAAATGAACCACTAATAAGGATATTAAATGAACATTAAACACTAATTGATATTAAATGAACACTAAACACTAATTGATATTAAATGAACACTAACTAGAATTAAATGAACTACTAGTTAGACTATGAATGGACACTAGTTGGAATAAGAAAAGACACTGAAAATACGGGGTGTCACAATCTATCCCCCTTAAAACAATTTCGTCCCCGAAATTCAACTACTTACTGCCTTCGAAAAGCTCGGCGTTTCACACCGTTTCCCTCTTCACCCACTCCTTAGGGCTGTGCTCTGCCATTGAGGCTTAATCCCTTCCCCTCCCAATGTTAACTTCTTTAGAATCGTGATGGGGATTATCGCACTAAACCGTCGCCTTAGGCTTAACCTTGGCATTCCCGCTATTCGGTATTGTTACGCCTTAGCCAAGTCTTTTGGTTGGCACGGGCGTTATTTCGTTAGGGCCAAAGACACTGACCATCAACTAGTGACTATGCTTTCTAGCTCTGGGAAGCGAGTCGATGATGTTATGGTCGTCGTCCAAGGAAACTGGGAATTCGGCCTATTCCTAGACGGAGGGGCGAACCAGGTGGCCGTGTAGCTTCTTTTATTTATTTATTTTTTGTTATATTTATAAAGCTTCAATTTCGGGACCTCATGGTTTTGCTTGTGCAGGAAACGATTTGAAGAAAATCTTGACCTCGACCGACGACGCTGTTCTTTTGGAAATCAAGGTTGCGCTCAAATATTTCGGCCGACCAAGTCTTCAAAAATAGGGGAGGGCGGCCCACGTTCTGCTCCGCTACGAGCCGACTTATACAACCTTTTCGGCGGCGAAAAACATCCCAATTCCGAAGGGTGAGGAGTTTCTTACCGCCCTTATCTTGACTGATTTAAAAAATTTAAGGCAAGTCGGTTTCGAGAGATCAGATTCGGAGCGACTGGAAGTAGCTGAGGCTGCCGAATCAGACCAGTCCGAAGCCGAAGTCGACGAGGCTTTGAACTTAGCATTTGAAGAAGCCGGCCTCAATTCAGTCGACCCTCCGTCTACTTCGGGCCGAGAGGACCTTCCACTTGATGATATTTTTCACGGTCTAGAGGACCTTTCCGGCGCGTACCCAGAAAATATGGCTGGGTTAAGCCTCACTAAACTTGCCAAGAAGGCAAACGCAGAAAGGATGGCCGCGCGGCGAAGAGCGAAGGCCATTCGGGCTGCCAAATCTCAGCCCTCCCTGCCTATTGGCGAATCTCAACCCTCCTTGCCTGTTATTGAGGAGGGAACGGCAAAAAACCGAAGTGCTGAGGTGGAGCTGGTTGTGCAGGCCAGTGTAGAGGCTGAGCAAAGGGTAGAGAAGCGCCCTGCCGAGGTCGAGGCCAGTTCAGAAGAAGACCGCGCCGACAAGCGACCTCGTTTGGAGGAATCGGATGTGATTGTACCTTTTGTTATTCAACCGAAGATAAAAAACACGCCGATCCCCTCCGATGCTTCAGTAATCAAAGATCCAGCGGTCGCACTCAGCATGGCTACGTCCGTTTCACTGCCTGCTGACAAGGCGGCTTTTCGGGCGGAGCCGGATCTGGTTGCAATAGCGCTGGCCGCGCAATCGGCTCTTTTGGTATATATCTTGACTTTGTCTTTTTACTTTACGCAAATATTGTTTTGGTCTCAACTTCCTGTTTTGCAGACCGTCGGAAGGATAGCCGAGATGGGCCGTCACCATCATGATGCCATCGAGCAGATTGGCCGTTTACAAACGGAGGTTGAGGGCCAAAGGAGTAGGGCCGAGTTCGAGGCTTTAAGGGCGAAGATGGAGGCCGCCTGCGCCGAGGCCGAGATGGAGAGAGCCCATAACGTTGAAGAATTGAGATTGGTCGCCGAGAAGAGGGCGGATGCGAGTGACGACGCGCTTAAGTTGGCCCAGGAGGCGATCTCTAAATTGGAGGCTGAGTTGGAAGAAATAAAGGCGACGAAGGAAGCAGCCGACCTGGAGGCTTCCAGGGCACTCGACGCCGGGAAAAATGCTGCTTTCGCTGAATACGTAGATGAAGTCCCCAAATTTGAAAATCGAGGATTCAAACATGGCTGGCTCAAAGCCCTTGCTGTTGCTGATGTGACATTGGCTATGCCAATTCCATACGAGCAAGTGGATGTTGAGCCGTTGGAGTCTGACTCTGAGGACTAATTTGGGCGACTCTTGTTTTTGTTTTAGGATTTTCATGTATTTTTACAGCTTTTTGTTTGGTAATTTTCAGCTTTTTACAGCTTTTTGTTTAGTAGTTTTCATATGTAAAATGGCTACAATTTGTGCCCAATTTACTTGATGAAAATTCCTTTTGTACTTTGCTATTATTTGTGCTAAATTGTGTTATTTAATGAATGGTATTGTTTTGTTGCTATTTTGGATAAAACGTTCATGTATATTCACCAACTAGATGATTAGGCAATTTTAACTCCAAAAAGCCGAATTCTTGAAGTTTATGGACTGGCTACGGCATAAATCGATCGGCATTGGGTTCAGACGCTTGGTCGATCAGATTAATAAATATGCCCTTTCCCCAGCCAGTGCATGAACTCCAAGGCATTCATGTATAATTGCCGTTTAGATAATTAGGCCATTTCAACTCCAAAAAGCCAAAAATTAGTACATGGAGTGGTTGTGGCACAAATCGATCGGCATGGGGCCTAGATGCTTGGCCGGTTAGATTAATAAATCTGCCCTTGCCCCAACCAGTGCATGAACTCCAAGGCATTCATGTATAATTGCCGTTTAGATAATTAGGCCATTTCAACTCCGAAAAGCCGAAAATTAGTACATGGAGTGGCTGTGGCACAAATCGATCGGCATGGGGCCTAGATGCTTGGCCGGTTAGATTAATAAATCTGCCCTTGGCCCTACCAGTGCATGAACTCCAAGGCATTTATGTATAATTGCCATTTAGATCGACATCCGTCTTTTGGAGTTTAGCGTTAATGAAATCGCCTCAGGGTCGCTGCAAGGACTAGAAATAAATGGGATGGACTCTTCGCGCCAGTAACTTCACTTACTGTGTTCAGAATCAATTTAAAACAATTTGTTGCGTAGATAAGTGCGAATGTCAAATAGAGTTTTCTTCAACAGCAGAGGAGAAGCGCGAACTTTGGCTGAGCTTGATACTGCAATGAATCGCAGCAGCAAACCCACCTGCGTGGGAGGTAGGGCGTCCAAAGAACGAGAAAAGCATCAGCCTCCAAGTCGTCGAAGCAGATCACCCCGAAAGGAAAAACAGCAACAGGGAAGTTCTCCACAATCGCAACCGAGAAATGAGACCGACGTGGCGCCGCGACCGTTGAGTTTCGCAATTTTCGTGGGGAATAAACCGATGATGGAGGCAAACTCCATTATTAAGGACCCAGGTGTGGCGGTCAAATTTGCTCGACAGATTTTTCCACCGGAGGTCCAGCAGTCGATGGTTGGTCGACAGGATTTCGACGTATTTCGAGAGGGCATCCACGGGGCGGTGAAAGGGCTGTATACCGCCTATGAAGTCGGCATGTGCCTGCGCGCCGCTCGACGTGAGATAGAGAAGAAGGAGGAAAGAATCCGCAGTTTGGAGGCTCGCGCGGAGAAGGCCGAGCGTGAGCTCAAGGAGCTTAGGAAGGCTCAAACCGCTGAGCCGCGTGCGGTGGGTCAATCCAACCCGATCGTGGAGGAGAGGGTGACTCAACGGCTGTTGAGTCACGCCATCGCCGACCGAGACACGGCAAGCATGTTCGCCATAGAGAATGCGAGGACCATGGGTTACGAACAAGGCTTCCATGCGGGCCGGAAGGTCGGCATCGACAAAACCAAAGAGAAACTTGCGGAGGAGGTCTGCCGATGCGAGAACCGGGGATTTAAGCATGGTTGGATCGAGGCACTTCAGGCCGCGGAGACTCTTCGTGCAAAGGGTGTTGATTCGGCGTTACCGCTATACCGGCATGATCATTTTCCCTTTTTCGCTTTTGAAGTCGAAAAGAGTGACGATGATGGAGACGCCAGATAAAAACACTCATTGTGATGCTAAAAACGCGGATTGCGTTAAAAACTATGTAATCATTGTCTTGTTGAAATTTTTTTTTATAATTTTTGTTCGGCACACATATGTTTGCGTGTTTTGTTCTTTATTGCACGAATGTTTGAATAAATGTGTTTTGTGTTTCATTGTATAAACATCATTACGATTGTTTACATGCTTTGATATATAAAGGGGTTTTGCCGGCTCCATTTGAGAGCACTCTACATTAAGTATTTAATCGGCATAATTATGTTACGCACGGCCCGAATATCTACGAAGGGCGCTCCGAATCCGGAGGCTTAATCGGCCCAAAGACGTCTTGCGCCGATGGGGCTCCGAATCCGGAGACTTATTTGGCCAATCGTGATATCCACGAAGGGCGCTCCGAATCCGGACGCTTAATCGGCCCAAGGACGTCTTGCGCCGATGGGGCTTCGAATCCGGAGACTTATTTGGCTGATCGTGATATCCACGAAGGGTGCTCCGAATCTGGAGGCTTAATCGGCTCAAAGACGTCTTGCGCCGATGGGGCTCCGAATCCAGAGACTTATTTGGCCGATCGTGATATCCACGAAGGGCGCTCCGAATCCGGAGGCTTTTGTCGGAACACCTTTGAACTGGATTTTGAAGTGAGTGAATAGCGATCTTTGCATTACAGAAAATGAGATGTACATGGAGAACCGTTCATAACAAGTATCATGCCCTACAAGTCGGGTCAGTGATAAAATTTGCGTAAATGCATGGAATTCCAAGGCCGAGGCAGACTCTTTCTTGACATGTCTTCGAGCTGATATGCCCCTACTCCTGCGATTGAATCAATCTGATATGGGTCGTCCTAGTTAGGACCCAATTTTTCATCAGCCGGTTTCTTGGCAGCTGGAAGTACCTTCTTCAGGACCAACTTCCCTGGTATGTAGCGGCGCAGCTGAACATGTTGATTATATGACTTGGCAAGCTGCTGCTGGTACCGCGCCATGGATGCAAGGGCACGGTCTCTTCGTTCTTCAATCAGAATCAAATCCAAAGCCAGCATCATGTCGTTTCGGCCCATGTTAAAAACTTGAGTTTTCAGGGTTGGGTGGCCGATCTCCAGGGGCATGATCGCATGGGTTCCAAAGCATAGAGCAAACGACGTCTCTCCAGTAGATCTCCTCGGCGTAGTTCGATGAGCCCACAATACACTCGACAATTTCTTTGACCCATTTGCCTTTAGCTCTCTCCAGCCTCTTCTTGATGCCGTCCAAGATGGATTTTGTTAGAGGCTTCGGCTTGACCATTGCTTTGTGGGTAAGCCGACGTAGAAAAGTAGGGCCGGATACCATACTTACTGCACAACTCCCGGTAGACGCCACAATCAAACTGGGCGCCGTTGTCTAAGATAAAAGCTCTTGGAATGCCGAATCGAGTTATGATATTTCTCCACACAAAGCGCTTGACATCAGAATCTCGAATGTGTGTTAATGCCTCTGCTTCGACCCATTTTGTGAAGTAGTCTGTGGCGACGATCAAGTACCGCTTGTTCCCTGGGGCCCTCGGCAATGGTCCTACGATATCAAGCCCCCAGTGGGCAAACGGCCAGGGACTGGTGATAGAGCTCAACTCTTCAGTAGGCAGATGCGTTAACGGGGAGAACTTCTGGCATTGTTCACATTTTTTCACATAGCATTCCGCATCAGATCTCATTATCGGCCAATAATACCCCTGTGTTATAGCTCTATGGGCCAAAGAGCGCCCGCCAAAATGGGCACCACAACTGCCTTCATGTATTTCAGCAAGAAGCTCTTCGACTTTGTCAGGGTGCACACATTCCAAATATGGACCAGAGAGGGATTTTTTATAAAGCCTTCATTGCGGATCCAAGTAGTATCGCAAGGCTTTGTTTCGTAGCTTGTGCGCTTCTTTCTTGTCATCTGGGAGCTGTTCGGAAGACAGGAATGCAGCAATGGGATCCATCCAACTCGGTCCAGATTCTATAACATTTACCTGAACTTCCTCCAAAGGGTCGATGCTCGGCTCCGAGATGAAACCTACTTCGATGGTCCGTTTAATCTCTGAGTTAATGGCGGAGGCTAGGCAGGCAAGGGCATCTGCATGTGTGTTCTGATCACGTGTTATCTGGTTCAATTCATGATGGTCAAATTTTGCCAACAAGGAGTTGGCCGTTTTCATGTAAGCCGCCATACGGTCGTTTTTTTGCCGCGTACTCCCCCTTTAGCTGATTGATCACCAGTTTTGAATCGCAAAATACAAGCAAGCGCCGGGCACCCAGAAGATGTGCATTCCGCAAACCGGCTAGAAGGGCTTCGTATTCGGCTTCGTTATTTAATGCTTCGAAGCTGAGCTTGACGCCTTTTCAATTATGCGCCGTCGGGCCAGATCTCATGATTCCTGAGCACTCTGCAGTCCTCATTATTGCGCCGTCCAGCACCTCTCCGCCCTGCACTGCGCGCTCGATTGGATGATCCATCACAATACAACTGCCAGATGTCTCCAACATAAATTCTCCAGTTCGGCTCCGGTCGAATTTCGTCGGACTTGAAATCGGCAAGACCCCCAGTGAATTCGGCAACAAAGTCGGCTAGCACCTGTCCCTTGATTGAAGTTCTGGATAGAAACTGAATGTCGTACTGGCCAAGTTCAAGAGCCCACTTTGAAACACGTCCTGATGCTTCTGCACTTCGTAGTACTGATCGGAGGAGATAATCTGTTAGCACCCCAATGCTATATCCTTGGAAGTAGTGCATCAGTTTTCTTGCCGCCATGACTAGGGCTAGGATGAGTTTTTCCAGCGGAAGGTAGCGTGTTTCGGCGTCCACCATTGCCTTGCTCATATAATACACTGGCCGCGCTCTCCCCAACTCTTCTTTATCAGTACGGCACTGACGGCCCTTTGGAAACTGCCAGATACAAAATGAGCGGGTCACCAGCTGCAGGTGTTGTCAGGAGTGGTACTGAGCGGAGGTAAGTCTTGAGGCCGTTGAAAGCGGCTTTGGATTCGGCAGACCATTCAAAAGCCTTGCCCTGCCGTAATGTATGAAAGAATTGTCGGCAGCAATCTGTAGACCGACCGATGAACCTATTGAGTACGGCGGCCATCCCTATCAACTTTTGAACCTCTTTTACTGAACGAGAAGAGCTGAGTTCCAAGATTGCTGTGATTTGCCTCGGGTTGGCCTCGATTCCCCGGTGGTTGACAATGTAACCCAAGAACTTGCCGGAGCCAATCCCAAACGCACATTTGGAAGCATTCAGTTTCATTTTGTATTTGTGTAAGATGTCGAACATCTCTTCTAGATCGGCTAGATGGGTTTGCTCTTCTCTGGACTTGACTACCATGTCATCAATGTACACTTCCATAGTGCGGCTGAGTTGCTCCTTGAACATAGCCGTGACCAGTCTTTGGTAAGTTGCCCCTGCATTCTTCAGCCCAAAAGGCATAACCTTATAGCAGTAGGTTCCTCTTGGGGTGAGGAATGTAGTTTTTTCTTGGTCCTCAGGATGCATGACGATCTGATGGTAGCCTCTGTAAGCATCGAGGAAGCTCATGCGCTGATGGTGTGCCATCGCATCTATAAGTTGGTCAATTCTGGGTAGGGGAAAACAATCCTTGGGGCCAGCTTTGTTTAGGTCCGTGAAGTTGACGCACACTCACTAAGTCCTATTTTTCTTCTTCACGACCACTGTATTAGAGAGCTATGTAGGGTAGGTCACTTCCCTGATTGCCCCGGCATCAAGCAGCCTGTCAACCTCTTCAACAACGGTGGCAGTGTGCTCTGCGGCTGACCGCCAGCTTTTCTGAATAATCGGCTTGCACTTAATGTCAACATTCAAACGGTGCTGTGAAACGGACGGATCTATACCCGACATCTCGTATGGAGTCCACGCAAAGATGTCAAGGTTGCTAAGCAGGAAAGAGATTAGCTGTTGTCTGTCGGCTTGGCTCAGGGAAGCGCCGACCATGAAGAACTTCTCTAGGCTTTTGTCAATTTCAACTCGGTCTAGGCCTTCCGTGGCCTTTTCACTTGGAAGCCGCCCAACATCATCGAGGCTCTCCCGATTCGGCACCTCAATGGAATTTACTTGCAACTCCTTTGCCGTCTTTCCAGCGAGGAGATAACGTGCTTGTGCCGATTTCTGGGAGCCGTGGATTTGCTCAATGCCGCGTTCCGTCGGGAAGCATAGCAATTGATGATATGTACTCGGCAAGGCCTGCATGGTGTGCAACCAAGTTCACCCCATAATGAGATTGTACGGCGATGGAGGAAGCTTGACGACCAAGAATTCTACATCTACTGTTCGGGAGCCTGCTCGAACAGGTAGTAGTGTGATTTTTTCCAACGGGTACTCTGGATTGGAGTTGAAGCCGAATAGTGGATATGGGGCCGGAGAGAGATCTGATTCGGAGAAGCCGAGTTTGGTAAATGTCTTATAGTACATAACCTCCGATGTACTCCCCGGATCGATGAGTACGCGCTCAACTATGAACTGGTTTACGCGTAACTCAACTACCAAGGGATCAATGTGGGGCACTGTTACTCCGACCAAATCTGAATCATCAAAAGTAATGCCCGCGGCTTCATGGGGCTGTTTAGTCGGAGTGAGTTGGTTTTGAGGGTCGAAGTTTGACTGAATCGTATGCACCGCCGATGACATTGGCAAGCTGTATATCATGTAGATCACGTCGAGCGGAGGTGAATCCTGTCTTAAGGCTATTGCTTTGGTCGGGTTGCCTTTTCGGACGTACTGTTGCAGCCGACCATCCTGCACCAATTCCTCCAGGTGATCTTTCAATGCATAACAACTCTCAGTTTCATGGCCATGATCCTTATGATACTCGCACCGCCGATCCCGTCTTCGAGTATCGGGAGGTCCCACCATTTTTGACGACCACTTGAAGAACGCAAGATGTTGGATTTTGGACATGACCGTGCTGATCGACTCTGACAACTCAGTATATTTCTTGTCGGCGCGCCTTATGCGCCTGCTGTTGACTTGCAGCCGTTCATTCGCTCGGTGAGAGCATTGGTCACTTGATCGGCTAGAATCCCGTCTCTTTTCTCCTTTTTCCTGATGGTGAGGTTCAGGGCTCTGAGGTGCTACAGAATTTATCGGCTGAGCAATTTCAGCAGGAGCCGTCTTGTTGGTGACATTGCCGGCTTTAACCCTCAAGGCATCATCTTCCACTTTACAGTATTCTTCAACTTTCTTCATCAACGACCAAACTGTTTTGGGGGGCCGTCTGGTCAAAGAGCTGCAGCGGGCACTGTCGGGATGTAGCTCCATCTTGAAGGCGTGGTGATGGCCATGGAGTCATTGCAAGCATCGTCTACCAGATTGAAACATTCCTAATATCACGCCGAGTAGGCACGAAGGGTTTCCCCGGTTGAATCTGCATTGCCCAAAGGGAATCGGCTTGCTTTGGCTGGACCTCATTAGTGATAAACCTTGCCCTGAAGATTTTTGGAGTTGGTGGAAGCTTTTAATCGAAGCCGGTCCCAGTTCGTAATACAACCTAACAGCTAGTGGTCCCAAACTGCTCGAAAATATTCTGCACATCAAAGCCTCGTCATCTGCATGCAGTGTCATGGCTTGCTTGTAATGGAGGATGTGATCGGTAGGGTCTGATTTACCGTCGTACAAGGTGAATGACAGTGCTTTGAATTTCTTGGTAGCACTACCTTTGCAATCCATCGTACAAAAAGATCGTGTTGATCTTCATCCGAACTGTTTTTTCTTCGCTTATGCCTTATACGGGGACTCTCTTCAGAAGAACTAGAAGTTTCAGATCGTCCCTTCTTCCTAGGCTCCGGGGATAATGAGTCGGAGTTGCTATCAGTGTCTTGTTGTAGGGCTCAAGATCGTCGACCACCTGCCCTCACAGGTCGTTCCGGGCCTTGGTGTATAGCTTGTTTGGACTTCACCACCTCCAAGGCCAAATCCTGACGGAGACGTTCATTCTTTGCGATCGTGTTCTCCAACCTTTGTTCATTTTGCTTTGCTTGTTCCAGGATCGCTTGCATTGCTTCATGCTCTGGAGGCGAGGGTAAGGCGAAGTTCAAAGCGTGTCTTGCGAGGATAGTCTCCGGTCCAAGCATGTTTGTTGGAGTGAGGTCGTCTCTCTGTGTGGTTTCATCAGTGACTATCGGAGGGTCTTCCGTTACGCCCGCCATGGATGTGTTTGAGTATTTCCCACAGACGGCGCCAGTTGTGAAGAAGTGGCTTGGAAATACTCTTCTGATCCTAGGGGACGCTCGTGATCCTCTACTAATCACCTGAAAAGGAATAAGCACTCTGGTCGGGGGTGTCGGAATTAGCACTCCGACGGACAAGTCAATTTTCTACACTCAAGATTACTTGTATTCTAAGTTAGATATAATGGTTCTCACATACCACTTTCTGGCTGATGCTCTTCTATTTATATCTTTTCTTTCTTGGGCCTCGGGATTAGGTCCATTTTCAATTCTCTATTCGGCATATTTTGTAGCAAACCGCTCTTCACTCGGCCCTTTGCTTAACTGGCTATTTGGCCGAGTAAGGTTGGACTTAAGCGTGCGAGCCGACGCCGAGTGCCACATATTTCGACTCTCCCAAGTTCGACTATCCGGAATCTCTACGACTCCCAATACTCGACCTCCACACTAATGACAATCAAACACAAGAGACTAGTAATGGTCTCGACCAACAGGATTTAACTGATGATGAACCAAGACGAGAAGTAAAGAGCGAGAACATCAAAATCTTTTGGTCTAGATTTTCTGACATACCTGTTAGAAAATGAACCTCAAAGCTTTAAGGAGCAATGACAAGTCCTGAAGCACCTTTGTGGAAAGAGGCTGTTAATAATGAAAATTGAAATCATTATGCAAAATCATACTTGGGAATTGGTGGATCTTCCACCTGGTTCTAAAACCTTGGATATAAGTGGATATTCAAGAGAGAAAATGAAAGCAGATGGTTCAATAGACAAGTATAAAGCAAGACTTGTAGTAAATGGTTACAGACAAAGGAAGGTCTGGATTATTTTGACACATATTCCCCTGTGACAAGAATAACATCCATTCGCTTGCTTATAGCTATAGCAGCGTTGTTTAATTTAGAAATACATCAAATGGATGTGAAGACAAATTTCTTAATGGTGATCTAATGAAGAGATCTATATGGAGCAACCCGAAGGGTTTGTAGTACCGGGGCAAGAAAAGAAAGTTTGTCGGCTTGTAAAATCTCTTTATGGATTAAAAACAAACACCTAAGCAATGGCATGAAAAATTTTGATCATGCTATGCTTACTAATGGGTTTAAGATAAACGAATGTGACAAGTGTGTCTATGTTAAAAACACTGACCAAGGATATGTCATAGTTTGTCTTTATGTAGATGACATGCTTATCATTGGAAGCAGTCAAAACATGATCAAATCAACTAAGCAAATGCTTAACAAAAGATTTGATATGAAAGATATGGAGGCCGTAGATGTTATATTAGGAATGGAAATTACTAAAATATCTAACGGATATGCATTATCTCCATCACATTATATTGAGAAAATTCTTGGTAAATTTATCAAAGATGATATGAATTTAGATAGAACACCTGTAGACATCAGTCATTATTTATCGAAAAATAAAGGTAATGCGGTGTCTCAATTAAAATACTCCCAAATCATTGAAAGCCTAAATGTACCTAATGAATTGTACTCGTCCTGACATAGCTTATGCAGTCAGTAGATTGAGTAGTAGGTACACTAGTAACCCCGGAGAAGACCATTGGAAGGTGATCATTCGGGTTCTTAGATATCTAAGATTTACCCGTGATCATGGTTTGAACTTTACTCGATATCCAGCAGTAGTCGAAGGTTATTGTGATGCAAATTGGATATCGGATACTAAAGATTCAAAATCCACTAGTGGATATGTCTTTACTCTGGGAGGCGCCGCTGTTTCTTGGAAATCCATGAAACAAACATGCATCGCACGATCCACAATGGAATCTGAGTTCATTGCTTTAGACAAAGTAGGAGAAGAAGCAGAATGGCTTCGTCACTTTTTAGAAGACATTCCAATGTGGCCTAAACCTGTGCCAACTATTTGCATTCATTGTGATAGTCAATCTGCAATAGGCAGGGCATAGAATCATATGTATAATGGTAAGTCACGACACATTCGTCGTCGACATAATACTGTAAAGCAATTGCTCTCAAATGGAATAATCTCAATAGATTATATAAAATCTAAAGAGAATATTGCGGATCCGTTAACAAAAGGTTTGACAAGAGAGCAAGTGTATAGTTCACGAAGGGGATGGGATTAAAGCCTATTACATAAGAGTCATCATAATCGTAACCCTACTTATATGACTGAAGATCCCAAGAACTAAGTTCAAAGGGATAACTAAGTTATGTGTAGCTCGCCAGAAATTTTCAAGGGATTAAAATTTCTTACCCATGCTTATGTTGAGAGTGATATCTGCAATATGTGTTGTCTGCAGAGGTATAAGGATAAGTTTTGCTTTTAATGATTACTTATATCTTGATTTGGGCATAAAAATCAAGACGAGTATAAGGAGATACTCACAATAAGAATCACCTATACGAGTGTCGAACTGGGGCCGGTTCTATGAGAATGAAGATGCTACATTCTCTAGAAGCACTCATGAGAACCAGGAGCGTTCAAGGCCAAAATGAACACAACAGTGAGAACCACAATGTGTTAGAAGATATTTTGTGTGAAATCTATTGTCTTGGCTTACACAAACGGCTGAACAATTCAAGGCATCGCGTCCATTGGTTAGCTAGTAAGTCCGATAGGTTATCACTAGGGAAGGTTCAAGGCCGGAAGCTACCTATCCTGATGCAAGATATTTTTGATTTATACTCTTTCGACAAATTCTGCATATTGTTGCATTTCCGTTGTCATCAAATTCCATTCATGTGGGGGATTGTTAGAAATCATAGGGAAAAATTCTGGAAAACATAATTTTTTCCTAACTTTGGTCTAATTTTTAGGTGGGACCCGTGCGCCAAAGTTGGCGGGTCAAAGTGGTAACGCGTTCCATGCCGCATTGTGATTCATGTGGTATATTTGGTTGCTCAAAACCATTATCGAGTGAATGGGAAATTGAAGCCAAAGTGTGCTCTATGGAAATGGAGTTTTGGTGAAAAATCTTCTTAAAGGTTTGAAAAATGGTTGTACCACATTGTTTGGTAGGAAGTTTTGAGTGGGTTTATAAGGCATGGGATTAGAACTTAGGGTGTGCCCCAAGGGGTACCCAAGTTTTGTAGAGAGGGAGGTCATGGGCAAAATGGGCTAGACTCATTTGACCCAAAAATCACCACACACGCGTGCGTGCGCCGCCGTCCGTCCGTCCGGTTAACAGGGCCTAGGCTTGGGCGCGGGTGCGTGGTGTGAGGTTGGGTTGGGCTTGTCCAGCCCAATACCTATCTTTTTGGGCCAAAAACATTTGAATTTTATTTTTCTAAAATTCAAAATTTTCCAATTTGTTTTACAGAAATTTAAATTCAAAATTAGGCCCTTTTTTCTCCCACCCGAACAGATTTGAATTTGTTTAAATTTCAGAAAACCCGGACAGATTTAAATCTGTGCAATTTGGTTTTATTTGTTTGAATTTGAACTCAAACAGTACGAATTTCAAACCAACAGGTTTGTACCTGTTCAAACAGGTATGCTACCTCTTTAATTCAAAATTAAAAGGTGCCACTACATCTATAAATTGACTAGCCCTCATTTGATGAATTCATTCACTATTTTTCATCCCAAATAATTATGAGATTATTCTCTTCATATTACTGCATTAGTTTTCTGTGAGAAAGAGTATATACACTTAGTGTGTTCGTTGTACAAATAAATTGTAGTGCTGCATTTATTTGTTATTGATCATTTCATCTTGGGAGATAGACGTCCACATTCTGAAAGCACTGTGGAGAGGACGAATCTGTCTTAAGGACATAGTGTCGAACATTGGATTTGATCAAAATATTATTCAAGAATTAATCAAGTAAGTTGTTTATTGATTTTCTATTTTATTATTATTAAAATCAGATTTGATTTGTTTGTTGTAACAAAATAAAAATTTGTTTATTTATTTTTTATTTATTTGTCTAGTTTGATTTTTGTAATCAAACGAATTCTGTCCTTTCTTTTATTTCTTTTGTATTCTGGTCGTTGTTAAGTACACAACAGAATTTAATTTTCAAATACAGTGAAGATTGTCCAACAAGCACCAGATAAAAAAATACAAAGTAAATTTAAGAAAAATTATTAAAGGAAATATTTTTCACGCTAAGGTATTGGGTAACAACTTAGGAAGCAAGTTTGAGCACAAATCATAACTCATATTGCAATTCACACAACCTCTACAACAACTCTTTTACTGAACGGAGAGCTGAGTCTCCAGATTGCTGTGATTTGCCTTGGGTTGGCTTCGATGCCTCTGTGGTTGACAATGTAGCCCAAGAATTTGCCAGAGCCGATACCAAACGCACATTTGGAAGCGTTCAACTTCATTCCATATTTGCGTAGGATGCCGAATGTCTCTTCCAGATCGGCTATATGATTCTGCTCTTCTTTGGATTTGACCACCATATCGTCAATGTACACTTCCATAGTTTTGCCGAGTTTCTCCTTGAACATGGTGTACCAGTCTCTGGTAGGTTGCCCCTGCATTCTTCAGCCCAAAAGGCATTACCTTATAGCAATAGGTTCCTCTTGGGGTGAGGAATGCAGTTTTCTCTTGGTCCTCGGATGCATGGCGATTTGATGATAACCTCTTATAGGCATCAAGGAAACTCATACGCTGATGGTGCGCCGTAGCATCTACAAGTTGGTCTATCCTGGGAGGGGAAAACAGTCCTTGGGCAGGCTTTGTTTAGGTCCGTGAAGTCGACGCACACTCGCCAAGTCCCATTTTTCTTCTTCACCACCACTGTATTAGAGAGCCATGTAGGGTAGGTCACCTCCCTAATTGCTCCGGCGTCAAGCAGCCTGTCAACTTCCTCAACAACGGCGGCAGTGTGCTCTGCGGCCGACCGCCGGCTTTTCTGAATGATCGGCTTACACTTAGGATCGACATTCAAATGGTGCTGTGAAACTGACGGATCTATACCCGACATCTCGTAGGAGTCCATGCAAAGACATCGAGGTTGCTGAGCAGGAAAGATATTAGCTGCTGTCTGTCGGCCTGATTCAAGGAGGCGCCGACCATGAAGAACTTGTCTGGGCTTCCATCGATTTGCACTCGTGCTAAGTCTTCTGTTGCCTTTTCGTTTGGGGCCGCCCAACATCGTCGAGGCTTTCTCGATCCGGCAACTCAATGGAATTCACCTGTAGTTCCTTTGGCGTTTTCTCAGCAAGAAGATAACATGCTTGTGCCGATTTCTGGGAGCCCGGATTTGCTCAATACCGCGTTCTGTCGGGAAGCGGAGCAGCTGATGATAGGTGCTGGGCAGGCTCGCATAGCATGCAACCATGATCGCCCCATGATGAGATTATACGGCGACGGCAGTCTGACGACCAAGAATCCACATCCACTGTTCGGGAACCTGCTCGAACGGGAAGTCTGATTTTCCCCAACGGGTACTCTGGATTGGCATTGAAGCCGAAAAGTGGATAAGGGGCCGGAGAGAGATCTGATTCGGAGAAGCCCAGTTTGGTGAATGTCCTGTAGTACATAATCTCCGATGTACTCCCTGGATCGATGAGTACGCGCTCAACTGTGAATGGTTTACGCGTAACTCAATTACCAAGGGATCGCTGTGGGGCAGTGTTACTCCGGCCAAATCCGAATCATCAAAAGTGATAACCTCGGCTTCATGGGGCCGTTTAGCCGGAGTGAGTTGCTCTTGAGGGTTAGACTTCGACTGAATCGCGTGCACCGCCGATGACATTGGCAGGCTGTATATCATGCGGATCATGTGGAGCGAATGTGAATCCTGTGTCAAGGCTGTTGCTTTGGTTGGGTTGCCTTTTCGGACGTACGGTTGTAGCCGGCCATCTTGTACCAATTACCGTCGTCAGGTGATCTTTCAATGCATAACAACTCTCAGTTTCATGGCCATGATCCTTATGATACTCGCACCGCCGATCCCGTCTTCGAGTATCGGGAGGTCCCACCATTTTTGACGACCACTTGAAGAACGCAAGATGTTGGATTTTGGACATGACCGTGCTGATCGGCTCTGAAACTCAGTATATTTCTTGTCGGCGCGCCTTGTGCGCCTGCTGTTGACTTGCAGCCGTTCATTCGCTCGGTGAGAGCATTGGTCACTTGATCGGCTAGAATCCCGTCTCTTTTCTCCTTTTCCTGATGGTGAGGTTCAGGGCTCTGAGGTGCTACAGAATTTATCGGCTGAGCAATTTCAGCAGGAGCCGTCTTGTTGGTGACATTGCCGGCTTTAACCCTCAAGGCATCATCTTCCACTTTACAGTATTCTTCAACTTTCTTCATCAACGACCAAACTGTTTTGGGGGCCCGTCTGGTCAAAGAGCTGCAGAGGGCACTGTCGGGATGTAGCTCCATCTTGAAGGCGGTGATGGCCATGGAGTCATTGCAAGCATCGTCTACCAGATTGAAACATTCCTAATATCACGCCGAGTAGGCACGAAGGGTTTCCCCGGTTGAATCTGCATTGCCCAAGGGAATCGGCTTGCTTTGGCTGGACCTCATTAGTGATAAACCTTGCCCTGAAGGATTTTTGGAGTTGGTGGAAGCTTTTAATCGAAGCCGGTCCCAGTTCGTAATACAACCTAACAGCTAGTGGTCCCAAACTGCTCGAAAATATTCTGCACATCAAAGCCTCGTCATCTGCATGCAGTGTCATGGCTTGCTTGTAATGGAGGATGTGATCGGTAGGGTCTGATTTACCGTCGTACAAGGTGAATGACAGTGCTTTGAATTTCTTGGGTAGCACTACCTTTGCAATCCATCGTACAAAAAGATCGTGTTGATCTTCATCCGAACTGTTTTTTCTTCGCTTATGCTTATACGGGGACTCTCTTCAGAAGAACTAGAAGTTTCAGATCGTCCCTTCTTCCTAGGCTCGGGGATAATGAGTCGGAGTTGCTATCAGTGTCTTGTTGTAGGGCTCGAGATCGTCGACCACCTGCCCTCACAGGTCGTTCCGGGCCTTGGTGTATAGCTTGTTTGGACTTCACCACCTCCAAGGCCAAATCCTGACGGAGACGTTCATTCTTTGCGATCGTGTTCTCCAACCTTTGTTCATTTTGCTTTGCTTGTTCCAGGATCGCTTGCATTGCTTCATGCTCTGGAGGCGAGGGTAAGGCGAAGTTCAAAGCGTGTCTTGCGAGGATAGTCTCCGGTCCAAGCATGTTTGTTGGAGTGAGGTCGTCTCTCTGTGTGGTTTCATCAGTGACTATCGGAGGGTCTTCCGTTACGCCCGCCATGGATGTGTTTGAGTATTTCCCACAGACGGCGCCAGTTGTGAAGAAGTGGCTTGGAAATACTCTTCTGATCCTAGGGGACGCTCGTGATCCTCTACTAATCACCTGAAAAGGAATAAGCACTCTGGTCGGGGGTGTCGGAATTAGCACTCCGACATCCAACGGACAAGTCAATTTCTACACTCAAGATTACTTGTATTCTAAGTTAGATATAATGGTTCTCACATACCACTTTCTGGCTGATGCTCTTCTATTTATATCTTTTCTTTCTTGGGCCTCGGGATTAGGTCCATTTTCAATTCTCTATTCGGCATATTTTGTAGCAAACCGCTCTTCACTCGGCCCTTGCTTAACTGGCTATTTGGCCGAGTAAGGTTGGACTTAAGCGTGCGAGCCGACGCCGAGTGCCACATATTTCGACTCTCCCAAGTTCGACTATCCGGAATCTCTACGACTCCCAATACTCGACCTCCACACTAATGACAATCAAACACAAGAGACTAGTAATGGTCTCGACCAACAGGATTTAACTGATGATGAACCAAGACGAAGTAAGAGAGCGAGAACATCAAAATCTTTTGGTCTAGATTTTCTGACATACCTGTTAGAAAATGAACCTCAAAGCTTTAAGGAAGCAATGACAAGTCCTGAAGCACCTTTGTGGAAAGAGGCTGTTAATAATGAAATTGAATCCATTATGCAAAATCATACTTGGGAATTGGTGGATCTTCCACCTGGTTCTAAACCTCTTGGATATAAGTGGATATTCAAGAGAAAAATGAAAGCAGATGGTTCAATAGACAAGTATAAAGCAAGACTTGTAGTAAATGGTTACAGACAAAAGGAAGGTCTGGATTATTTTGACACATATTCCCCTGTGACAAGAATAACATCCATTCGCTTGCTTATAGCTATAGCAGCGTTGTTTAATTTAGAAATACATCAAATGGATGTGAAGACAACTTTCTTAATGGTGATCTAAATGAAGAGATCTATATGGAGCAACCCGAAGGGTTTGTAGTACCGGGGCAAGAAAAGAAAGTTTGTCGGCTTGTAAAATCTCTTTATGGATTAAAAACAAACACCTAAGCAATGGCATGAAAAATTTGATCATGCTATGCTTACTAATGGGTTTAAGATAAACGAATGTGACAAGTGTGTCTATGTTAAAAAACTGACCAAGGATATGTCATAGTTTGTCTTTATGTAGATGACATGCTTATCATTGGAAGCAGTCAAAACATGATCAAATCAACTAAGCAAATGCTTAACAAAAGATTTGATATGAAAGATATGGAGGCCGTAGATGTTATATTAGGAATGGAAATTACTAAAATATCTAACGGATATGCATTATCTCCATCACATTATATTGAGAAAATTCTTGGTAAATTTATCAAAGATGATATGAATTTAGATAGAACACCTGTAGACATCAGTCATTATTTATCGAAAAATAAAGGTAATGCGGTGTCTCAATTAAAATACTCCCAAATCATTGAAAGCCTAATGTACCTAATGAATTGTACTCGTCCTGACATAGCTTATGCAGTCAGTAGATTGAGTAGGTACACTAGTAACCCCGGAGAAGACCATTGGAAGGCGATCATTCGGGTTCTTAGATATCTAAGATTTACCCGTGATCATGGTTTGAACTTTACTCGATATCCAGCAGTAGTCGAAGGTTATTGTGATGCAAATTGGATATCGTCGGAACATCTTTGAACTAGATTCTGTGCTAGGTGAAGGGGAATCTTTGTATTACAGAAAAAAGAGATGTACATGGCGAACAGTTCGGAACAAGCATCATGTCCCACAAGTCGGACTAATGATAAATTTGCGTAAGTGCGTGGAATTCAAGGTCGTGGCAGACTCCTTCCTGACATGTCTTTGAGCCGATATGCCCCTACTCCAGCGATCGAATCGATCTGATAGGGACCGTCCCAGTTAGGACCCAATTTTCCATCGACCGGTTTCCTGTCAGCTGGGAGCACCTTCTTCAGGACAAACTCTCCTGGTGTGTAGCGGCGCAGCTGAACGCGTTGATTATACGACTTTGCCAGCTGTTGTTGTACCGTGAGGCTGCTGGTGTGCCTATGGAGCAAGGGCTCGCGTCTCTCTTCGTTCTTCGATTAGAATCAAATCCAAAGCCAGCATCATGTCGTTTCGGCCCGTATCAAAACTTGCGACTTGAGTGTCGGGTGGCCGATCTCCAGGGGTAGGATTGCTGGGTTCCAAGCATAGAGCAAACAGCGTTTCTCCAGTCGATCTTCTTGGTGTAGTTCGATGAGCCCAGAGTACACTCGGCAATTCTTCGACCCATTTGCCTTTGGCTTTCTCAAGCCTCTTCTTGATGCCGTCCAAGATGGATTTATTAGAGGCTTCGGCTTAGTCATTGCTTTGGGGATAAGCCAGCGTAGAAAAGTAAGGCCGAATACCATATTTGCTGCACAGCTCTCGGTATAGGCCACAATCAAACTGGGTGCCGTTGTCTGAGATAAGAGCTTTGGGAATGCCAAATCGTGTTATGATGTCCTCCACACAAAGCGTTTAAATGTCAGCATCTCGAATGTGTGTTAATGCCTTCGCTTCGACCCATTTCGTGAAGTAATCTGTTGCGACGATCAGGTATCGCTTGTTCCCTGGGGCCCTCGGCAATGGTCCTACGATATCAAGCCCCCACTGGGCGAACGGCCAAGGACTGGTGATAGAGTTCAACTCTTCAGCAGGCAAGGACTGGGAGATTTTTGGCACTGTTCACACTTTTTTGCATAACACTCGGCGTCCGCTCTCATTGTCGGCCAATAATACCCCTGCGTTATAGCTCGATGGGCCAAAGAGCGTCCACCAGAATGGGCACCACAACTGCCTTCGTGTATCTCAGTCAGAAGCTCCTCGACTTTGTCCGGGTGCACACATTCCAAATATGGGCCAGAGAGTGACTTTTTATAAAGCCTTCCTTGCGAATCCAAGTAGTATCGCATGGCTTTGTTTCGCAGCTTATGTGCTTCTTTCTTGTCCTCTGGGAGTTGTTCATAAGATAATAATTCAGCAATGGGATCCATCCAACTTGGTGCAGATTCTATAACGCTGATTTGGACTTCCTTCGGAGGGCCAATGCTTGGCTCTGGGATGAATCCTACTTCGATGGTCCGTTTTATCTCTGAGTTGATTGCGGAGGCTAGGCAAGCCAAGGCATCTGCATGGGTGTTCTGATTACGTGTTATCTGGTTCAACTCATGATGGTCAAATTTTGCCAACAAGGAGTTGGCTGTTTTCATGTAGGCCGCCATACGGTTGTTTCTTGCCTCGTACTTCCCCTTTAGCTGATTAATCACCAGTTTTGAGTCGCAAAATACAAGCAAACGCCGAGCACCCAGAATATGCGCATTCCGCAAACCGGCTAAAAGGGCTTCATATTCGGTTTCATTATTTGATACTTCGAAGCCGAGCTTGACGGCCTGCTCAATTACTGCACCGTCAGGGGTCATGATTACAACTCCGGCTCCACTGCCCCGCTGATTGGACGATCCATCACAATACAACTGCCAGATGTCCCCAACATAAATCCCCCAGTTCGGCTTCGGTCGAATTTTATCTGTCTTGAAGTCGGCGACATCAAACTTGAAGTCGACGAGGCTCCCAGTGAATTCGGCGATAAAGTCAGCAAGCACCTGTCCCTTGATTGAGGTTCTGGGTAGAAATTGAATATCGTACTGGCCAAGTTCCAGGGCCCACTTTGAAACACGTCCAGATGCTTCCGCACTGCGTAGTGTTGATCGGAGGAGATAATATGTTAGCACCCCAATGCTATGCCCCTGGAAGTAATGCATGAGCTTCCTTGCCACCATAACTAGGGCTGGGATGAGCTTTTCCAATGAAAGATAGCGTGTTTCGGCGTCAACCATTGCCTTGCTCTCATAATACACTGGCCGCTGCTCCCCTAGCTTTTCCTTTATCAATACGGCGCTGACTGCTCGATCAGAAACTGCCAGGTACAAAATGAGCGGGTCGCCAGCAGAGGGTGTTGTCAGGAGTGGTGCTGAGCGGAGGTAGATCTTCAGGCCGTTAAAAGCGGCTTCGCACTCGGCGGACCATTCAAAGGCCTGGCCCTACCATAGTGTATGAAAGAATTGTCGGTAGCGATCTGTGGACCGGCTGATAAACCTGTTGAGTGCGGCAGCCATCCCCATCGACTTTTGAACTTCCTTTACTGAACGAGGGGAGCCGAGCTCCAGGATTGCTGTGATTTGCCTTGGGTTGGCTTCGATGCCTCTGTGGTTGACAATGTAGCCCAAGAATTTGCCAGAGCTGATACCAAACGCACATTTGGAAGCGTTCAACTTCATTCCATATTTGCGTAGGATGCCGAATGTCTCTTCCAGATCGGCTATATGATTCTGCTCTTCTTTGGATTTGACCACCATATCGTCAATGTACACTTCCATAGTTTTGCCGAGTTTCTCCTTGAACATGGTGGTGACCAGTCTCTGGTAGGTTGCCCCTGCATTCTTCAGCCCAAAAGGCATTACCTTATAGCAATAGGTTCCTCTTGGGGTGAGGAATACAGTTTTCTCTTGGTCCTCTGGATGCATGGTGATTTGATGATAACCTTTATAGGCATCAAGGAAACTCATACGCTGGTGGCGCGCCATAGCATCTACAAGCTGGTCTATCCTGGGAAGAGGAAAACAGTCCTTTAGGCAGGCTTTGTTTAGGTCCGTGAAGTCGACGCACACTCGCCAAGTCCCATTTTTCTTCTTCACCACCACTGTACTAGAGAGCCATGTAGGGTAGGTCACCTCCCTAATTGCTCCGGCGTCAAGCAGCCTGTCAACTTCCTCAACAACGGCGGCAGTGTGCTCTGCGGCCGACCGCCGGCTTTTCTGAATGATCGGCTTACACTTAGGATCGACATTCAAATGGTGCTGTGAAACTGACGGATCGATACCCGACATCTCGTATAGAGTCCATGGAAAGACATCGAGGTTGCTGAGCAGGAAAGATATTAGCTGCTGTCTGTCGGCCTGATTCAAGGAGGCGCCGACCATGAAGAACTTGTCTGGGCTTCCATCGATTTGCACTCGTGCTAAGTCTTCTGTTGCCTTTTCGTTTGGGGGCCGCCCAACATCGTCGAGGCTTTCTCGATCCGGCAACTCAATGGAATTCACCTGTAGTTCCTTTGGCGTTTTCTCAATAAGAAGATAACATGCTTATGCCAATTTCTGGGAGCCACGGATTTGCTCAATACCGCGTTTTGTCGGGAAGCGGAGCAGCTGATGATAGGTGCTGGGCACGGCTCGCATAGCATGCAACCATGATCGCCCCATGATGAGATTATACGGTGACGGCAGTCTGACGACCAAGAATCTCACATCCACTGTTCAGGAACCTGCTCGAACGGGAAGTCTGATTTTCCCCAACGGGTACTCTGGATTGGCATTGAAGCCGAAAAGTGGATAAGGGGCTGGAGAGAGATTCGATTCGGAGAAGCCCAGTTTGGTGAATATCCTGTAGTACATAATCTCCGATGTACTCCCTGGATCGATGAGTACGCGCTCAACTGTGAATCGATTTACGCGTAACTCAATTACAAAGGGATCGCTGTGGGGCAGTGTTACTCCGGCCAAATCCGAATCATCAAAAGTGATAACCTCGGCTTCATGGGGCCGTTTAGCCGGAGTGAGTTGCTCTTGAGGGTTAGACTACGCCTGAATCGCGTGCACCGCTGATGACATTGGCAGGCTGTATATCATGCGGATCATGTGGAGCGAATGTGAATCCTGTGTCCAGGCTGTTGCTTTGGTTGGGTTGCCTTTTCGGACGTACGGTTGTAGCCGGCCATCTTGTACCATGTACCGTCGTACAGGGTGAATGACGGTGCTTTGAATTTCTTGGGTAGGACTGCCTTTGCGATCCGTCGTACAAAAGGATCGTGTTGATCGTCATCCGAGCTGTTTCTCCTTTGCTTAAGCCTTGTATAGGGACTCTCTTCAGAAGAATTAGAAATTTTAGATCGTCCCTCCTTCTTGAGCTCTGAGGATAATAAGTCGGAGTTGCTATCAGCATCTTGTTGTCGAGCTCGAGATCGTCGACCAGCTGCCCTCTCAGGTCGTTTCGAGCTTTGGTATGCATCTTGTTTGGACTTCACCACCTCCATGGCCAAATTATGACGGAGATGTTCGTTCTCTGCAATCATGCTTGCCAATCTTTGTTCGTTTTGCTTTGCTTGTTCCAGGAGTGCTTGCATTGCTTCGTGCTCCGAAGTCGAGGGTGAGGCGAAATTTAAGGCACGTCTTGCGGCGATAGTCTCTGTTCCAAGCATGTTTGTTGGAGTGGTTTCATCTCTCGATATAGGGTCGACAGTGACTGTCGGAGGATCTTCCGTCACGCTCGCCATGGATGTGCTTGAGTATTCCCACAGACGGCGCCAATTGTGGAGAAGTGGTTTGGAAATACTCTTTTAATCCTGGGAGCACTCGAGATCCGTTGATAGTCACCTGAAATGGGATAAACACTCCGGTCGGGGGTGCCGGAATTAGCACTCCGACGGATAAGTCAGTCTCTACACTCAAGAATGCTTGTGTTCTAAGTTAAGTATAGTAATTCTCACCTACCTCATTCTGGTTGATGTTTCTTCTATTTATATCTTTTCTTCTTTGGGCCTCGGGATTAGGTCCATCCCCCACCTCATATTCGACACATTTTATAATGGACCGATCCCTACTCGGCCCCTCGCTTAATTGGTTATTTGGCCGAGTAGGGTTGGATTTTGAGCTTTCGAGCCAATTGCCGAGTGCTCCGAGCCTCGACTCTACCAGATTCGGCAATCCGGAACCTCTACGAATCTTGAATCTCGGCCCCCACACTAAGTTATGTGTAGCTCGCCAGAAATCACCAAGGGATTAAAATTTCTTACCCATGCCTATGGTGAGAGTGATATCTGCAACATGTGTTGTCTACAGAGGTATAAGGATAAGCTTTGCTTTTAATGATTACTTATATCTTAATTTAGGCATAAAAATCAAGACGAGTATAAGGAGATACTCACAATAAGAATCACCTATACGAGTATCGAACTGGGGCCAGTTCTATGAGAATGAAGAGGCTACATTCTCTAGAAGCACTCATGAAAACCAAGAGCATTCAAGGCCAAAATGAACACAACAGTGAGAACCACAATGTGTTAGAAGATATTTTGTGTGAAATCTATTGTCTTGGCTTACACAAACGGCTGAACAATTCAAGGCATCGCGTCCATTGGTTAGCTAGTAAGTCCGATAGGTTATCACTAGGGAAGGTTCAAGGCCGAAAGCTACCTATCCTGATGCAAGATATTTTTGATTTATACTCTTTCGACAAATTCTGCATATTGTTGCATTTCCGTTGTTATCAAATTCCATTCATGTGGGGGATTGTTAGAAATGGTAGGGAAAAATTCTGGAAAACATAATTTTTTCCTAACTTTGGTCTAATTTTTAGGTGGGACCCATGCACCAAAGTTGACGGGTCAAAATGGTAACGCGTTCTATGCCGCGTTGTGATTCACGTGGTATATTTGGTTGCTCAAAACCATTATCGAGTGAATGGGAAATTGAAGCCAAAGTGTGCTCTATGGAAATGGAGTTTTGGTGGAAAATCCTTAAAGGTTTGAAAAATGGCCTGTCCCACATTGATTTGGTGGGAAGTTTTGAGTGGGTTTATAAGGCATGGGATTGGAACTTAGGGTGTGCCCCAAGGGGTACCCAAGTTTTATAGAGAGGGAGGTTATGGGCAAAATGGGCTAGACCCATTGGACCCAAAAATCACCACACACGCGTGCGCGCGCCGCCGCCGCCGCCGTCCGGTCAGGCGGGCTGAACAGGGCCTGGGCTTGGGCGCGGGTGCGTGGTGTGAGGTTGGGTTGGGCTTGTCCAGCCCAATACCTATCTTTTTGGGCCAAAAACATTTGAATTTTATTTTTCTAAAATTAAATTCAAAATTTTCCAATTTGTTTTTCAGAAATTTAAATTCAAAATTGGGCCCGTTTTTCTCCCACCCGAACAGATTTGAATCTGTTTAAATTTCAGAAAACCCGGACAGATTTAAATCTGTGCAATTCGATTTTATCTGTTTGAATTTGAACTCAAATAGTACGAATTTCAAACCAATAGGTTTGTACCTGTTCAAACAGGTATGCTACCTGTTCAATTCAAAATTAAAAGGTGCTACTACATCTATAAATTGACTAGCCCTCATTTGATGAATTCATTCACTATTTTTCATCCCAAATAATTCTGAGATTATTCTCTTCATATTGCGGCATTAGTGTTCTGTGAGAAAGAGTATATACACTTAGTGTGTTCGTTGTACAAATAAATTGTAGTGCTGCATTTATTTGTTATTGATCATTTCATCTTGGGAGATAGACGTCCACATTCTGAAAGCAACGTGGAGAGGACGAATCTGTCTTAAGGACACAGTGTCGAACACTAGACTTGATCAAAATATTATTCAAGAATTAATCAAGTAAGTTGTTTATTGATTTTCTATTTTATTATTTTTATTTAAATCAGATTTTGATTTTGTTTTTGTAACAAAATAAAAATTTATTTATTTATTTATTTTATTTTATTTGTCTAGTTTGATTTTTGTAATCAAACAAATTCTGTCCTTTCTTTTATTTCTTTTGTATTCTGGTTGTTGTTAAGTACACAACAGAATTTAATTTTCAAATACAGTGAAGATTGTCCAACAAACACCAGATAAAAAAAATACAAAGTAAATTTAAGAAAAATTATTAAAGGAAATATTTTTCACGCTAAGGTATTGGGTAACAACTTAGGAAGCAAGTTTGAGCACAAATCATAACTCATATTGCAATTCACACAACCTCTACAACAAAATAAAAATAAAAAATTAAATAGAAAATCAAAACAAATGAATCGAAAGTGTTTAAAAATTGAATGTTTCATTACATACAATTAAGTAACTAATTGAAGTTGGCAGCTAGTCGCCGAGCTAGGTATAGAGCTATCTCTCTTCTTAGATGTTGTTATTTCTATGCTAATAGTTCTCTTTCTCTTATCTGAGTAGCTAGCAATGCTATCCCAAGGGACATTGGGAATCCCCGATGGATGGAGGCGATTGAATCTAAGAGTTTAGTTCCACGAGATTGAACAACATGGCCTGAAATAGGATAGACTCATTGAGGAAATGAGCCCCCGTGCTTCTCTTCAAATTCAGCAACGGAAGCCTGAGAGGGTTAAGCAGAACCAGAGGTGTTAAGAGCATTGGAAGTTTCATTCCTGACAATCTTATGTTGCTCCGTCGACCTTAGAGAGCCAACTGGAGTTTTACCCTCAGTTGTATTCCGAGCTGTCTCCCTTTTCTTTTTCTTCGGAGCAGCTATGTTCGCATCCCTGACTCATAATTGAAGTGGTCTCGTGCGATTTCATGTGCGGCCATCATGAAGTTGGGTTTAGGCTGCTTGCAGTGATAAAATCGCTCGCAAAAACCCCTCTTACTCTAGATGGACATTGTTATGACCCAAATCCACCCCTATAGGTTTAGCATCGTAACCGACCAGTAATCCTAAGATTACCGAAGGCCTCTAAAATAGATTAGCAAAATAAGGGGCTAGCGAAAGCAAATATCAAAATATAAGGTCCATAGACCTGTGTAGACTTATATGGGGCAGAAAATTTAAACTTATATTTACATAACATATGACGGAGTTATCCCTATTTACAGAGTAACATAAAGACTTGCCCAAATAAACAAAAGAAATAAAAGCTTAAAACTTGTTCATTAGCTTAGTCACAAACATTGTCCACATAAACTTAACCATAAAAGACTTCCGGAAAGCGCACTGGTTGGCTGACACAAACAGAATCCAGATTGGAAGTCTTAAGCTTAGTCACGCACCTGGTTATCTACATACATAATATAAATAATGAATTGGAGCCTAGTGAATAACAACAGAGTAAAGGTTTTAATGAATGATGTCCATAATATATTTAGAAATCAGAATTCAAATTAGAAACAGATCCATATACATATTCAGATTTGTAAACAGTCATACAAGGTACATCCATTAGCGCTAACATATCAGATTGGTCATAAAGACCCATATACAGAGTAGATGGTTATTAAGACCTTATTCATATCAAACAGATGATTGTGCACAATCGTAACAGATAACCATATAAGTTTCTGTAGCTCGACTTTTCGTGCTCCTTTCGGATACGATAGCCCTACAGTTCGGATTCTCGTGGTTCTGAATCTGATTCCACAAGTGCAATGTGAAATAGATAAACACAAATGAGTCCAAATCCGGTAATTCTTTTAGAAAATCGATTTTAATCAAAATACCAAAAATAGGCTGCTTTGCCAAATACAGAGTCGCCACCTAAATATTTTTGGAAAATTTAGGAAACCCATAACTCGTGCCAAAGGCCACGTGTCCGTCATCACTAAGATTGTCTCGGCTCGGGAACTTAGTTATGAGAGGGGAAGGTCATGAATTGAGCACCTCACTCGCCCGATCAAAGATCGGCCTCTACTAATCATGATGTGATTCTTATTTACATTATATGCTCTTGTTCCGGTTATTAGGCTATTGTTACTATGTGATGCGCAGACAAGTGTAGACTAATTTGCAAAAATTGGAACACTTTGATTTATGTTTGTTTTGAAAAGTGTTTGAATATGTACCACTTGAAAAAGTGATCTCATATATACATTACTCAAATTATTCCCATTCAAGCAATTAGCCTTCATCCACAAGCATTCAAGCAAGTATATCAATTAAGCACTTAGTCTCATGGTATCATGCTAGACATGGCAACAATCACACGCATGCGATATGCTAAAGCACAAAAATGCTCACCTCGTACTCCAAGGCAAGCCAAAAGAAACAAAAGGGTTAGAAAACATACATGCCCCTAACTAATGCAACATGACTAATGTAACACATGCAATGATGCAATTAATAGGCTCGACTACTAATTATGACATGTGAATCAATTTGAAAGCATGCGGTTTAAACACGTATTCAACGAAGTAATAAACGATAATGCTTATTAGAATGATGAACCGATCCTCGATGCATGCAAGACAAGTGGATGCGAACATGGGAAATGCTAAAAAAAACATGATGTTCTAAACTACCCATTATAAGCAAGTAAATAAAAAGGAGAAAGATGTGGGGTTGGAAGACATACACATTATTACATATTTGCCCTCTCATAAGAGGGTCTGAATAAATAAATTAGCTAAGCTACTTAACTAATTATTACAAACCAAATGAAATAAATTAACTATACTAGCTAATTATTATAATACCACGAATCAACTAACTACTTTAGCTAATTAAATAAGTACAACACAAAATTAACTAGCTATTCTACTTAGTTTAATACAAAAACTAACTAGCTAATTATAATGCACAATTAATTAGCTAATTAATTAACGTTTATGAGCCCCGGGGATTGAGTGTTGACCATTGCATGCATGCAGATTTCCACCCAAAAAAGTCCCCTATTTTGCTGCCAGAATGCCTCTGTTGCACAGCTAGAAAATTGCACTGTTTTTCCACCTCAGCCTCTGCTTTGCTCTGTTGGCAAAAGGACACTGCCTGGCTGGAAAAAGTGGCCAGTAACCCAGAAGTAGTGGTCGGCCGACCACTAATGGTGGCCTACCACCCAGTAAAAGTGGCCTGCCGGCCACTAATGTTGGTTCTTTCCTACTGCAACAGAGAATAAACAGAGCACAAACAGAGCATCTCAAGAGATGTTTGTCCGCCCTGCCTCTCCTTATCATCAAATAGCTCAAAGGAGGGGTAGGCTTGATTCGCAAGCCATCAACCGGCATAATTTTATTGCATGATGACTTATGAACCAAGGGATACAATTTTGATAAATGCACAATAAAAGACTCTCAAAACCTTTTTCCTATCATGAATTGATCAAAGGAAATGGTTAACCTTGGAAACTTGAACCATTTCATCACTAACAAGTATGAAATGACCCAAGTTTCCATGTGTTCAATTAACGTCTGATTGAACGCCAAATCATTTTATTATCTTGCTTCATTTTAACCCCAATTTATTACTCCATTTTAATTACCTTCCATTCATTAGTCAATTGAGTTCAATAATGAGTTTTAAGTCCACTAATGGAGAGAAGTACCAAACCAAATATTGTTTTAGACATGAGAGGGAAATCATGCCGTTGGTAATAAACCCCACTCCTTCAAGCTTAAACACCACTTCTTTTTGGAGTAACTCTCAAAACAAAAAGAAAAAGCTAAGAAAGGGGAGAGGTTGCAAAGATGCTTAGAGGTGAACACAAGTATGGAAAGCAAGAAATAAATGCTATCAATTCAAATAGGTTGGTGGCTAAGACTTAAATTATCAAGCCTATGAAGACTATTGCACTACAAGCATATTATACAAAGCATGAATGAAGCTAACTCATAAAAACAGTCCAAAAAAGTGCTGGAATTAAGACAAAAACAACTACAACAACAAGCTAAAATATTGAGGGATTAAAACTAGTACACAAGCACAAGGAGGGGAAGCTAACCCCTCCACTTTTAGGACTTCAAAACATGATTTTGGCCTCTGAAAAACTCTGAAATTTAGGGTTAAAAAAGCTCAAAAACAGTTGATGAGAAGATGGGAAATACAAGGGCAAAGGCCTTAAAAGCAAGGTTCAAAGAAGGGTTGTCAACCCCTCTACTTTTAATGGCCTTAAACCATAAGTTTTAGCCCAAAAATATAGGTAATAAACAGCTCAAAAACAGCAAAAAAAGATGAGAAAAAAATGGTACAAAAGAACTTGAATGTATACCTCTTGAAGATGAATGATCCCTTGAATTCTCAAACCACTATTTCACACTCTCAAGAGCCTCAAGAGCTAAAATGCAAACTTAAATCACCTCAGCAAGGAACTCTCTAGGTTTGGATTAGAATGTTTAGGAAAAGGTTATGTAAGTTGCAAGAGAGAGAGAGAGAGAGAGAGAGAGAGAGAAATTGTCCAAACTTTTGCTCTCCAAAATTTTCTAAGATCAAAATTTTTTCTAACCTCTCTATCAAAAGAAAGGGTCATCTATATATAGAAATATATGAGAGACCCTAAAAAATATCCCTACAAACACAGATGGAATGATGCATGTATCTGTGGGGACAACTGACAGAAAATATCTGATTTTTTGCACTAGTGGCCGGCATGCCACACTAGTGGGTCCGCAGGTCCCTGGATGCTCAGACTTGAAAAACCACTATTTTGGTCCAAAACAAGGCACAAGGTTTGTAGGTTCAAAACTGAGGTTTCTTATTGAGAAAGTCAAACATTTGACAAGCGTACACATTCATCATTGAGTGATCAATAAGTGACGCCCAAATCTTAAGGGACGTAAAAAACGGGGTGTCTACAGTTGCTCCTCTTTGACAGAACTCGAAATCATGACATGACATGAGTATGTCAAAGCCCGAAGACGACCTATTTTGAAAAGGCCGTAAGACTTGGGCAAACAATCAAAACATAAATAAAATTAGTTGAGCTCGCAAGCTGCCTACGTATCCTTTTGCAGGGAATCAAACCAGCTTAGTTTTGGGGCAAGATACAAATGATATGCACGAAAAATATACCTTGAAAGTTGGACTCACACGCTTCGTGAAACCGGCAATTTTGAAAATTCATGATCATGCAAGATGGTACAATAAGCAATAACAGATGCAATAAGCAATAACAAGATGTCCAACCACGTTTCACACGGGAAGAACTAAAAACGTGCACTCTAAGCACGCCGAAACTGTGAAAAGATGGGAGAAAAACCGCTCAGGGTCACATTTCACGCGTCCTGAGATACTCTAATCACACTGAAATCGTGAGAAGGGGAGAAAAACCACTGAGGGTCGCGTGAAACGTGACCTAAGATACTCTAATCACGCTGAAATCGTGAGAAAGGGAAAAAACTACTTAGGGTCACATTTCACGCGTCCTGAGATAAAAATCACTCAGGGTTGCGTTTCACGCGTCTTAAGATACTCTAATCACGCTGAAATCATGAGAAGATGAGAAAAACTGCTCAGGGTCGCGTTTCACGCGTCTTGAGATACTCTAATCACGCTAAAATCGTGAGAAGATGAGAAAAACCGCTCAGGGTCGCGTTTCACACATCCTAAGATAAAAATCGCTCAGGGTCGCGTTTCACGTGTCTTGAGATACTCTAATTACGTTGAAATCATGAGAAGTAGAGAAAAACCACTCAGGGTCGCGTTTCACGCGTCCTGAGATAGATGCAAAAAGTATGAGATTGTATGATAAATACACAATGTAGTGAAAGTGTGCGATAGATGCACGAGGTGAACAGGTGCGATAGATACACAAAGTGAACAGGATTGAAAATCAATACAGTGACAATGCATGTTTCATGCAAGATTATAGACAACCGACATATGATGTTAATTGAAAGCATGTTCTATGCAAGAAACAAGTGCATGTTCTATGCATGATTGTGCTATGTAAGAATCAAAAGCATGTTCAAAATAAAAGCATGTTCTATGCAAAATTGAAGACATGGAACGATGTAGGGCACTCGTACAACATAAGTGTATATGAAAACGCATGTTCTATGCAACAGAAGAGAACAAATCTGTAACTTGACAAAATGAACAAAAGCGATGTTCGGCAACAACCTCCGACTTACTCCTCGGAGACTTTGCAACATGCTAAAAAAGGATACACCTTATTCATATTGGCACGTGGGGCACGTTCGTGCACCGGAACACAACGGGTATTGGGAACAGCGCAATCGAAACACAGTTTTGAGCTCCTCGAAAATCAATCTGGACCTAGAAGAGAACCTCTCATACACTGTTAGGGAAAAACAGGAACAAAACTAGCACTAGGCCACAAATGAGGGTTGCCGGCCACAAATGAGGCCTGTCGGCCATTAATAGTGGGCGGCCGGCCACTAATGTTAAATCGGGGCAGATTTGTCATTTTGCTTTGGGTCTTCATTAAATACACATCCAAACCTCATTTCCTCACACACCCAAGTTCGAAATCATCATCCATCTCTCTCTAAGTGCTTCCTCTTTCTAGATTTGTGTTTGTACGCGTTTTCCAACACCCCACGCAAACTTTATTCGTAAACCCTCTTTGATCCTCTACACTTTGAACCGATCAGATTTTGTTTTCGTTGATTTTCTCAAGTTTTCAACACTTTAGGCTTATTTCCCTCGAGTTTCTCACGGGTTTTGTGAACTTTTCCGGGTTTTGATTTTTGTCCCATTTTCTCTCCCTTAGGGTTGACTTTTTCTAAGTTTTCCCTATTTTTCTTCATTTTCTTCACTTTTTTCACCAGTCTTCACCCACTCTTCAGATAGCAGATGACATTTCTCATGTTGATGCCCTTCCTAAGGTTCCACCTGTACTTTCACCACCTGTTGAGGCCGAGGAGCCGGCGGTCGCTGAGGTCGGCAAGGCGGCAAAGGGCGTTGTGGCCGACTTTGAGGCAGAGTTCGCTCCAGGGCTCAAGCCTAAGCCACTACCATTGAGGATGTGGCTCTTTGATCTAGTCACTTATCACCCTCGCACACATATGCTAGCGCCTGGAGGCATGTTGCGTTTTGATGATTTTGCTAGTGGCATGCCAGATGACGTTTTGCTGAGAGAGCCGTACTCTCACATTTTCTACGGTGTTTCTGAGGTATAAACTTTATTTTCATACTTTCTTGCCTTTCATTTGACTGTATTTCTTACACTACCTTTCATCTGACTGCTCTTTTATCACTGTTTTTCATTTGATTCACTCTTTCTTTGCCACATAGGGACTCCCGTTCTTGCAGGGGTTATAGGGCAGTGACGGTCAAAGATTGGTATCATGAGCTGTCACCCGAGGTCCGCGACCTTGTTGATGAGGCCGACGTTGGCTTATTCTGCACAGCGCTCTTACGACATATGGCGAGCCGAGCTCTACTTAGAGCGTTGGTGGAGAGGTGGTGGGATACCACCAACTCTTTCTACTTCTCTTCCGTTAGGGAGATGACGATGACTCTCTATGTCTTCTCCATGATCACAGGCTTAGGAGTAGGGGGTGATCCAATCCCCTTTGACATGAATATGAGCGAGTGAGAGGCGGCTTGGATCTACCTACTTGGAGTGCGCCCACCTCTACACAGGCCAGCGATGGTGAGATACAGCTGGTTCTCCAAGCAATTCTGCAGGAGTGAGGCCGAGAAACAAGAAGAGGTAGAGCAGTACGTCCGAGGCTTCTTGATGTTCTTCCTCGGTACCACTTTGCTTGCGAACAGGTGAAAAACTGTGGGTTTGTAGTTACTGAGTGCCCTCATGACCTTGCCCTGAGTCCGGTTTTACGACTGGGGTGGAGCTGGCCTCGCCACACTCTATGGCTATATGAGTTCCACTTCCTGCATGAAAAGAGAGCGGGTCGGAGGCTATTGGAGAGCCTGGGAGATATGCACCACACATTTTTGCTTTTGCACTTTCTGTTGACACATTGTGCTTTCTACTTTGCACCTCATGTTTTATATCTGTTGACACTTCGTGCTTTCTGCTTTGCACTTTCTGTTTTATATTTATTGACACATTGTGCTTTCTGCTTTGCACTTCCTGTTTTATATCTGTTGACACTTTGTGGATAACACTACTAACATTTTCTTACAGTTATGGGTTTATGTTTATTTTCCAGCTCTGGCTCTAGAGCCAGTAGATGAGATCTCTCCCGTCGTGCCTTACTCGCAACGGTATGATGGTCGGTGTCAGTATAGCGACCCCGGTCTTTTCCTTTTGATTGTTGTATCAGGATTTATGTTCCGTAGACTCCGTTGTTATTAGATTGTTGTCATCGTCCTTTAATTTCTTATTTTTGAGTTATAGGATGTGTTGGGCAGGTTTGTGGCAGGTCGGTTGAGTTTAGATGCCTAAACTAGTTGCCCAGATTTTGACCTGTCCGCTCGAGCGGGGAGTTTGACGCTCGAGCAGGGACCCTGTTGTGGCTTGTCCGCTCGAGCGGGGGTTTTGGCGCTCGAGCGGGAATATCACCCATCCAGTATTTCCTGTGTAGTGTTGGACGCTCAAGCGGGGGATTGGCCGCTCGAGCGGAAGGTTGTGAGTGACGCTCGAGCGAGGAGTTGGGAGCTCGAGCGGGGAGCCTGTATGCGAAAATGCTGAGAGTGTGCATCCGCCGCTCGAGCGGGAGTTTGGCCGCTCGAGCGGGAGTCTGTGAGTGGCGCTTGAGCGGGGGTTTCCACGCTCGAGCGGGGCGACTGTTATAAAAGGGCGAGATCCGACTTTCTGGACCATTTTTCATCTCCCTCTTGTTACTAAAACCCTAAAACCGTTTTCTCTCTCTCCCTACTCATCTTCTCTCTTAGATTTGATCTATTTAGAGTGTGATTCTACCCTAGTTGCTTTGTTAATAAGAGAGTGTGAGTCGAGGGCTTCAGTTTAATCTGAACTTTTGGTGGTTTGGAGCACTTTGGAGTTTGGGGCTTCATCTACGTCTTCTTCATTCGGGTTAATTGCTTCGAGGTAGGGATTTCCTACTCCATCTTATAGGTTTTAATCCTAAGTTTTGGTATTTCTGATATGTTGGGGTTGTTTGGTAATATTGAGAAAACTAGGGTTTGTTTTATAATTAAAATGCCCTAATTGTTGTAATAAAATTAATTCGTATAATTAATTCTGAAAAATGTATGGAAATTGATTTAATTCATAATATTGAGAAGTTATGAGATTAAATGATGTAGTTGGATAGTTTAACCACTCATCTTTGAAATTGAGATTATATGTCTTGATACATTTATTTCCTGCTTAGAAATAATTGTTTTGGGCTATCGGTGGAGGATAGTCATGATTGTTGTAGACATTGCATGTGGATTAGGGAAAACTGAAACTAATCAATTGGCCATGTCGTTGTGTATAAAGGTTGGAATAATACATTAAATTTATGTATTGATTGATTGTGTATATGACTTTGTGTTTATATGCATTACTTGTGTATGGGAGGAGATAGGGGATGTACTCCACGGTTTAGGGGAAGATAGGGGATGTACCTCTAAACCGGTTAATGATTATGGGAAGATAGGGGATGAACCCAGGGTTGCAGCTCATATGCGCGCCTATTGCAGAGATACAGCTCATATGCTTATCTATTGAAGTGAGATATAGCTCATATGCTTGTCCACCGAAGTGTTTGTTTATTTGTTTTGATATGGCACTAAAATGTATATCATTATTTTTTTGTGAAGTACGGATCTTGATACAACACCAACATGTGTATCCGTTATGATATAAGAAAGGTGTAACTTGATTTGTTATCCCTGTTGAATTGGAAATATTGTTAATAAGAGATGAAACCCCTGTTGAGTTATTTGGCCAGGCTCTGTGCCATATTTGTATAAATGGAAAGTGAGATGTGTCATAAACATTAGTGTCATGAACTAGTAAAATGATGTAATTGACTATCTCGTGTTAACCATCTATCGATTGCTACTGCTTTCGTTAATTCTTATACTTGGTTTAGTATTTTTCTACTGGGCTGTGGCTCACCCTATATGGGAACATCATTTTCAGGTTCAGGTGATGGGCTACCTCCAAGGAATTAGCTTGGGAGGACTTAGAGTTGAAGACTCATTTTAGATTAGTTGTTATTTGCTTTATTTGATATTACATGTATGGACTCAAGCCAAGGCTTAACTTGTAAATGAGTTAGTACTCATATTTTTTTGTGTCCAAGTGTTGGCTTGGAAAGATGTAAGCCCATAGGGCATTTACTTTCTTTATTACATGTAATGTCTCTTAATAAGTTTACTCTGATAAATGGAATAATACTCTTGTTTTCTTATAATGATGCATGTTAATTTTATATATTATGGGTTTAATTTTGAGGGCGTTACAACTTGGTATCAGAGCGTACCGGGTTCGAATACTTTGGGTACGTGGGAAGTGATTAGGATCACAATGGGTTTGTCTCGCTTGTTAGAGACTTAGATGTAACGTTATGTGCCTATGTGATAATATGTTTATGTGACTATTTGGGTATGGGATTTGGTTTCTAGGATGTTGATTGGATCCTTGGGTTTCTAGGAGTCCTGTTGGAAAGGCACCTGATCAATGCTGTTTCTAACTGAAACTCTAGTAACGCCTCGGGACTATCATTATCTGGAAACGAAATTCGTAAGTGCTTATGTGTTTATGTGCTTACGTGGAATGAATTACTGTTGTCCAATGCATTAGGACGCGAGTGTTTCAGTTTTGGCACATTTATTAGGGTGCTAACATTCCTTGTCACCTTTATTAGGATGTCAGGGCGAGGAAGTTTTGATTTCCCTCCTTCCGCTCGGGAAGAATTGAGGAAACAGTTTGTGGGGTTACGCCAAGGTACTACACCTTTGGCACAGTTTGAAGCGTGGTTTGCTAACTTGTCAATGTTTGCTCCAGAGTTAGTGGAGACGGAGGAATTACGCTGTTCGGAGTTTGAGAGTAAGCTGTGTGACGACATCCGTGTAAGGATTGCGGGTTCTTGGCATAGGAGTTACAGTGTGCTTGTTAAGGCTGCGACTCATGTGGAGGCAGCGGTACTAGCTATGGGGCAGAATAGGGAAGGGGCCACGGTTATGAGTGTTAGGGAGGAGGCCATCTCGGCGACTCCTGTGATTCAGAGTGTTGGTAGGCCTTCTAAGAGACAGAAGGGTTTTAATCCGCAACAATTTCAGAGAGCTTTGTCTGGCTCCACTTTTCCAGTGCCTAGTCTAGATTCGAGTAAGGATGAACGAGAGGTTGTCACTTGTTTCAAATGTGGTCTGCTGGGCCACAAGGTTTGGTTTGCCCACAGAGGAAGAGGGCTGGATTGGCAGTTCGACCAGTAGTAGCACCACCAGAATCTTTTGGCCAACCGGGTTTTGGGCCAATCAAATGCTCAGTGGGGAGGCAGTTGTTGGGGTCTTCATCAGCCCAGACTTTGAACCAGTCTCGTACTCAGGCACCGCCTACTTGTTGGGTGTGTAATCAGCCAGGTCATATTCGACGTTTCTGTACTCAGCCAGGGGCTTCTTTAGGGGTTTTGCAACCTAGCCAGGCTCAGTTTCATTCGACTAGGCAGGAGCAGTATCGTTTTGGGGGACTAGCAGGCCAGATTTCGAGGGCCTCAGTAGAGTCGAGTTCCAAAGCTCCAGTTGGGAAAGTTTGTAGTTGTTCCAGGTGTGGACAGAGGGGACACACCGGTAGTTCTTGCCCGTGGCTCGGGAGCTAGTAGGTTATCTTATGTTTGGGGATGACCAACTTTGACGGTCCAGCAAGGGACAGTAGTGGTAGTAATATCGATGGGATGATTTTGTTTTGACTAATCCGTTTTGTAATCAGTGGATTATTGTTTTGTGATCATTGGGTTATGTTGTGTAACCAATGTGTTTTAGGAATGTTGAAACATCTAAACTGTTTGGTTATTTTTATATATATATATGCTTTGTTTGTTAATTTCCCTGGATTGGGTGGATTGAAGCATGTTATAACTTTAAAGTTTTTATTGATGTAGTAAGTTGCTGTAAGACCAAAAAAAAAAAAAGTTTTTATTTTTTTTTGGTATTAATGCATTTTTATGCGTGTGACTTGATTTGGGAAAGATGAGGGCGGAGGAGCCATGTTTTCAAAACTTGGGAACCACCGAGGGGTGCTTGTCTTAGCTAGGGTAATATTGGGACGAGAACTGTTTTTACTTGCTGAGTGTGTGGAATTTTAGGGGTGTTACCCATTTAAAATTTTGTGCGTGGTATAGATTTTGGTCTATTGTCGGGTGAACTCGAGAGGATGTGAAGTGTACGATTAATATTAGTTGTAGTATGTATTTAATATGGTGTCCTACGGGGGCATAACGCATAATTTTGTTAGGGTTGGACTTGTACCTTCATGGTAGGTAGCCTTGCCGAGATTACATATGTACTGGTTGGCCGTTTTGAGTGAGGGGATGTTAGCCCCTATATAAGGTAGTGGTTGTCGTATCGGGAGTGGTATGTTGTGAGTAGCTGGTACTATATCTCGGGCAGTAGTATAATGGGTGTTGCCTAAGTTTTTCAGATTCCTTTATTTGGATCGAAGGTAATGGATTCGTACCTTAGCATTGGCTAGTGGTCTGGCACGGAGATTGGGTGTCTTGGTTGTACTCTCGAGGTGAGTGACAGATAAGAGTCGAAATGAAAGATAGACCCTATAGGTCGTTGGTGGATGAAGGTACTATGTTAGCTTGTGTGTTTGGTATGAACGGCTTTTTGGTAATGTTGAATGTCACGGTGTAGCAAACCCGGTCAGTTAACTCAGTACGAGGGAAGGGATAGGCAAATTTTGTTACTCCGAGTTCAGTCGAGGTAGTGAGTGAAATCTCTAAATGAGGGAGTTTTACACAAGTGCGATGCATAGTTAGGTTGCACGGGGTTCCAGTGACGATCGTCTCAGATAGAGATACTCGTTTTACTGCTAGGTTGTGGCAGAGTTTGCAGCGTGCCTTAGGCACTAAGTTGACCTTTAGCACGGCTTATCACCCTCAGACTGACGGGCAGTCCGAGCGTACTATTCAGATCCTTGAGGATATGCTTCGGGGTTGTGTTCTTGATTTCAGTGGGTCGTGGGAGAGGCACTTGCCATTAGTGGGGTTTGCCTACAGCAACAGTTTCCAGTCCAGTATCGGTATGGCACCGTTTGAGGCCTTGTATGGCCGACCGTGTAGATCTCCTGTTTGTTGGGCCGAGGGGGGTGATGCACCTCTATTGGGTCCGGAGTTGGTGAGGGAAACGACGGAGAAAGTTGAGCTTATCCGTAAGAGGCTTGTTACAGCCCAGAGTCGTCAGAAATCTTATGCCGACCGTAGGAGGAGACCTTTAGTGTTTGAGGTGGGTGATCATGTCTTTCTAAAGATATCACCTAGACGGGGATTGATGAGGTTTGGGAAGAGCGGGAAGTTGTCCCCTCGGTTCATAGGTCCTTTTGAGATCCTTGAGAGGATTGGCGAGGCTGCTTATCGTTTAGCTTTGCCACCGCAGTTGTCCGGAGTACATGACGTGTTTCATGTGAGTATGCTTCGGAAGTATGAGCCGGATCCATCACATGTGTTGGATTGGACTGATTTAGTGGTTGAAGAGGATGTCTCGTATGAGGAGAGACCAATTCGAGTTTTGGATAGACGGGATCAAGTTTTGCGAGGCAAAACCATCCCTTTGGTAAAAGTTCTGTGGAAACATCACGGGGTGGAGGAAGCCACTTGGGAACGTGAGTTAGAAGTCCGCGAGAAATATCCGGACATGTTTGTTGATTTGTAATTTTGTATTTAGATTTTGTAATATTGTTGGACTTAAGAGCTTTATATATGTTTTAAGTTGTAAAACATTGAGAATGTTTTGGTTTAATGGAAATATTTTGGAACTTACCTTATAATGGAAGTTTAGTATAGCATTGAATATATTGAATATATTGTTGAATTAGCATTCTATCATGAAATTGGATATGATATTGAAATTGAAAGGAAAAATGCATAATACTGTTGCAGGTTGTAATATATGTTGTTTTATATACATATTGTGAGATGCCTCTTGATAAGAGATGAGATGACCGGTATTGGGTCAAGTTGTTCATTATTGTAATATCATATTGTTGGAATTTGAGAAAAATCTGTTTTCGAAAACTTATGCTTAATTTCGGGGACGAAATTCTTTTAAGGGGGGGAGGTTATAGCGACCCCGGTCTTTTCCTTTTGATTGTTGTATCAGGACTTATGTTCCGTAGACTCCGTTGTTATCAGATTGTTGTCATTGTCCTTTAATTTCTTATTTTTGAGTTATAGGATGTGTTGGGCAGGTTGTGGCAGGTCGGTTGAGTTTAGATGCCTAAACTAGTTGCCCAGATTTTGACCTGTCCGCTCGAGCGGGGAGTTTGACGCTCGAGCGGGGACCCTGTTGTGGCTTGTCCGCTCGAGCGGGGGTTTTGGCGCTCGAGCGGGAATATCACCCATCCAGTATTTCCTGTGTAGTGTTGGACGCTCGAGCGGGGGATTGGCCGCTCGAGCGGAAGGTTGTGAGTGACGCTCGAGCGGGGAGTTGGGAGCTCGAGCGGGGAGCCTGTATGCGAAAATGCTGAGAGTGTGCATCCGCCGCTCGAGCGGGAGTTTGGCCGCTCGAGCGGGAGTCTGTGAGTGGCGCTCGAGCGGGGGTTTCCACGCTCGAGCGGGGCGACTGTTATAAAAGGGCGAGATCCGACTTTCTGGACCATTTTTCATCTCCCTTTGTTTCTAAAACCCTAAAACCGTTTTCTCTCTCTCCCTACTCATCTTCTCTCTTAGATTTGATCTATTTAGAGTGTGATTCTACCCTAGTTGCTTTGTTAATAAGAGAGTGTGAGTCGAGGGCTTCAGTTTAATCTGAACTTTTGGTGGTTTGGAGCACTTTGGAGTTTGGGGCTTCATCTACGTCTTCTTCATTCGGGTTAATTGCTTCGAGGTAGGGATTTCCTACTCCATCTTATAGGTTTTAATCCTAAGTTTTGGTATTTCTGATATGTTGGGGTTGTTTGGTAATATTGAGAAAACTAGGGTTTGTTTTATAATTAAAATGCCCTAATTGTTGTAATAAAATTAATTCGTATAATTAATTCTGAAAAATGTATGGAAATTGATTTAATTCATAATATTGAGAAGTTATGAGATTAAATGATGTAGTTGGATAGTTTAACCACTCATCTTTGAAATTGAGATTATATGTCTTGATACATTTATTTCCTGCTTAGAAATAACTGTTTTGGGCTATCGGTGGAGGATAGTCATGATTGTTGTAGACATTGCATCTGGATTAGGGAAAACTGAAACTAATCAATTGGCCATGTCGTTGTGTATAAAGGTTGGAATAATACATTAAATTTATGTATTGATTGATTGTGTATATGACTTTGTGTTTATATGCATTACTTGTGTATGGGAGGAGATAGGGGATGTACTCCACGGTTTAGGGGAAGATAGGGGATGAACCCAGGGTTGCAGCTCATATGCGCGCCTATTGCAGAGATACAGCTCATATGCTTATCTATTGAAGTGAGATATAGCTCATATGCTTGTCCACCGAAGTGTTTGTTTATTTGATTTGATATGGCACTAAAATGTATATCATTATTTTTTTGTGAAGTACGGATCTTGATACAACACCAACATGTGTATCCGTTATGATATAAGAAAGGTGTAACTTAATTTGTTATCCCTGTTGAATTGGAAATATTGTTAATAAGAGATGAAACCCCTGTTGAGTTATTTGGCCAGGCTCTGTGCCATATTTGTATAAATGGAAAGTGAGATGTGTCATAAACATTAGTGTCATGAACTAGTAAAATGATGTAATTGACTATCTCGTGTTAACCATCTATCGATTGCTACTGCTTTCGTTAATTCTTATACTTGGTTTAGTATTTTTCTACTGGGCTGTGGCTCACCCTATATGGGAACATCATTTTCAGGTTCAGGTGATGGGCTACCTCCAAGGAATTAGCTTGGGAGGACTTAGAGTTGAAGACTCATTTTAGATTAGTTGTTATTTGCTTTATTTGATATTACATGTATGGACTCAAGCCAAGAGCTTAACTTGTAAATGAGTTAGTACTCATATTTTTTTTGTGTCCAAGTGTTGGCTTGGAAAGATGTAAGCCCATAGGGCATTTACTTTCTTTATTACATGTAATGTCTCTTAATAAGTTTACTCTGATAAATGGAATAATACTCTTGTTTTCTTATAATGATGCATGTTAATTTTATATATTATGGGTTTAATTTTGAGGGCGTTACAACTTGGTATCAGAGCGTACCGGGTTCGAATACTTTGGGTACGTGGGAAGTGATTAGGATCACAATGGGTTTGTCTCGCTTGTTAGAGACTTAGATGTAACGTTATGTGCTATGTGATAATATGTTTATGTGACTATTTGGGTATGGGATTTGGTTTCTAGGATGTTGATTGGATCCTTGGGTTTCTAGGAGTCCTGTTGGAAAGGCACCTGATCAATGCTGTTTCTAACTGGAAACTCTAGTAACGCCTCGGGACTATCATTATCGGAAACGAAATTCGTAAGTGCTTATGTGTTTATGTGCTTACGTGGAATGAATTACTGTTGTCCAATGCATTAGGACGCGAGTGTTTCAGTTTTGGCACATTTATTAGGGTGCTAACATTCCTTGTCACCTTTATTAGGATGTCAGGGCGAGGAAGTTTTGATTTCCCTCCTTCCGCTCGGGAAGAATTGAGGAAACAGTTTGTGGGGTTACGCCAAGGTACTACACCTTTGGCACAGTTTGAAGCGTGGTTTGCTAACTTGTCAATGTTTGCTCCAGAGTTAGTGGAGACGGAGGAATTACGTTGTTCGGAGTTTGAGAGTAAGCTGTGTGACGACATCCGTGTAAGGATTGCGGGTTCTTGGCATAGGAGTTACAGTGTGCTTGTTAAGGCTGCGACTCATGTGGAGGCAGCGGTACTAGCTATGGGGCAGAATAGGGAAGGGGCCACGGTTATGAGTGTTAGGGAGGAGGCCATCTCGGCGACTCCTGTGATTCAGAGTGTTGGTAGGCCTTCTAAGAGACAGAAGGGTTTTAATCCGCAACAATTTCAGAGAGCTTTGTCTGGCTCCACTTTTCCAGTGCCTAGTCTAGATTCGAGTAAGGATGAACGAGAGGTTGTCACTTGTTTCAAATGTGGTCTGCTGGGCCACAAGGTTTCGGTTTGCCCACAGAGGAAGAGGGCTGGATTGGCAGTTCGACCAGTAGTAGCACCACCAGAATCTTTTGGCCAACCGGGTTTTGGGCCAATCAAATGCTCAGTGGGGAGGCAGTTGTTGGGGTCTTCATCAGCCCAGACTTTGAACCAGTCTCGTACTCAGGCACCGCCTACTTGTTGGGTGTGTAATCAGCCAGGTCATATTCGACGTTTCTGTACTCAGCCAGGGGCTTCTTTAGGGGTTTTGCAACCTAGCCAGGCTCAGTTTCATTCGACTGGGCAGGAGCAGTATCGTTTTGGGGGACTAGCAGGCCAGATTTCGAGGGCCTCAGTAGAGTCGAGTTCCAAAGCTCCAGTTGGGAAAGTTTGTAGTTGTTCCAGGTGTGGACAGAGGGGACACATCGGTAGTTCTTGCCCGTGGCTCGGGAGCTCATAGGTTATGTTATGTTTGGGGATGACCAACTTTGACGGTCCGGCAAGGGACAGTAGTGGTAGTAATATCGATGGGTTGATTTTGTTTTGACTAATCCGTTTTGTAATCAGTGGATTATTGTTTTGTGATCATTGGGTTATGTGGTGTAACCAATGTGTTTTAGGAATGTTGAAACATCTAAACTGTTTGGTTATTTTTATATATATATATGCTTTGTTTGTTAATTTCCCTGGATTGGGTGGATTGAAGCATGTTATAACTTTAAAGTTTTATTGATGTAGTAAGTTGCTGTAAGACCAAAAAAAAAAAATTTTTTTTTGGTATTAATGCATTTTTATGCGTGTGACTTGATTTGGGAAAGATGAGGGCGGAGGAGCCATGTTTTCAAAACTTGGGAACCACCGAGGGGTGCTTGTCTTAGCTAGGGTAATATTGGGACGAGAACTGTTTTTACTTGCCGAGTGTGTGGAATTTTAGGGGTGTTGCCCATTTAAAATTTTGTGCGTGGTATAGATTTTGGTCTATTGTCGGGTGAACTCGAGAGGATGTGAAGTGTACGATTAATATTAGTTGTAGTATGTATTTAATATGGTGTCCTACGGGGGCATAACGCATAATTTTGTTAGGGTTGGACTTGTACCTTCATGGTAGGTAGCCTTGCCGAGATTACATGTGTACTGGTTGGCCGTTTTGAGTGAGGGGATGTTAGCCCTTATATAAGGTAGTGGTTGTCGTATCGGGAGTGGTATGTTGTGAGTAGCTGGTACTATATCTCGGGCAGTAATATAATGGGTGTTGCCTAAGTTTTTCAGATTCCTTTATTTGGATCGAAGGTAATGGATTCGTACCTTAGCATTGGCTAGTGGTCTGGCACGGAGATTGGGTGTCTTGGTTGTACTCTCGAGGTGAGTGACAGATAAGAGTCGAAATGAAAGATAGACCCTATAGGTCGTTGGTGGATGAAGGTACTATGTTAGCTTGTGTGTTTGGTATGAACGGCTTTTTGGTAATGTTGAATGTCACGGTGTAGCAAACCCGGTCAGTTAACTCAGTACGAGGGAAGGGATAGGCAAATTTTGTTACTCCGAGTTCAGTCGAGGTAGTGAGTGAAATCTCTAAATGAGGGAGTTTTACACAAGTGCGATGCATAGTTAGGTTGCACGGGGTTCCAGTGACGATCGTCTCAGATAGAGATACTCGTTTTACTGCTAGGTTGTGGCAGAGTTTGCAGCGTGCCTTAGGCACTAAGTTGACCTTTAGCACGGCTTATCACCCTCAGACTGACGGGCAGTCCGAGCGTACTATTCAGATCCTTGAGGATATGCTTCGGGGTTGTGTTCTTGATTTCAGTGGGTCGTGGGAGAGGCACTTGCCATTAGTGGGGTTTGCCTACAGCAACAGTTTCCAGTCCAGTATCGGTATGGCACCGTTTGAGGCCTTGTATGGCCGACCGTGTAGATCTCCTGTTTGTTGGGCCGAGGGGGGTGATGCACCTCTATTGGGTCCGGAGTTGGTGAGGGAAACGACGGAGAAAGTTGAGCTTATCCGTAAGAGGCTTGTTACAGCCCAGAGTCGTCAGAAATCTTATGCCGACCGTAGGAGGAGACCTTTAGTGTTTGAGGTGGGTGATCATGTCTTTCTAAAGATATCACCTAGACGGGGATTGATGAGGTTTGGGAAGAGCGGGAAGTTGTCCCCTCGGTTCATAGGTCCTTTTGAGATCCTTGAGAGGATTGGCGAGGCTGCTTATCGTTTAGCTTTGCCACCGCAGTTGTCCGGAGTACATGACGTGTTTCATGTGAGTATGCTTCGGAAGTATGAGCCGGATCCATCACATGTGTTGGATTGGACTGATTTAGTGGTTGAAGAGGATGTCTCGTATGAGGAGAGACCAATTCGAGTTTTGGATAGACGGGATCAAGTTTTGCGAGGCAAAACCATCCCTTTGGTAAAAGTTCTGTGGAAACATCACGGGGTGGAGGAAGCCACTTGGGAACGTGAGTTAGAAGTCCGCGAGAAATATCCGGACATGTTTGTTGATTTGTAATTTTGTATTTAGATTTTGTAATATTGTTGGACTTAAGAGCTTTATATATGTTTTAAGTTGTAAAACATTGAGAATGTTTTGGTTTAATGGAAATATTTTGGAACTTACCTTATAATGGAAGTTTAGTATAGCATTGAATATATTGAATATATTGTTGAATTAGCATTCTATCATGAAATTGGATATGATATTGAAATTGAAAGGAAAAATGCATAATACTGTTGCAGGTTGTAATATATGTTGTTTTATATACATATTGTGAGATGCCTCTTGATAAGAGATGAGATGACCGGTATTGGGTCAAGTTGTTCATTGTTGTAATATCATATTGTTGGAATTTGAGAAAAATCTGTTTTCGAAAACTTATGCTTAATTTCGGGGACGAAATTCTTTTAAGGGGGGGAGGTTATAGCGACCCCGGTCTTTTCCTTTTGATTGTTGTATCAGGATTTATGTTCCGTAGACTCCGTTGTTATCAGATTGTTGTCATTGTCCTTTAATTTCTTATTTTTGAGTTATAGGATGTGTTGGGCAGGTTTGTGGCAGGTCGGTTGAGTTTAGATGCCTAAACTAGTTGCCCAGATTTTGACCTGTCCGCTCGAGCGGGGAGTTTGACGCTCGAGCGGGGACCCTGTTGTGGCTTGTCCGCTCGAGCGGGGGTTTTGGCGCTCGAGCGGGAATATCACCCATCCAGTATTTCCTGTGTAGTGTTGGACGCTCGAGCGGGGGATTGGCCGCTCGAGCGGAAGGTTGTGAGTGACGCTCGAGCGGGGAGTTGGGAGCTCGAGCGGGGAGCCTGTATGCGAAAATGCTGAGAGTGTGCATCCGCCGCTCGAGCGGGAGTTTGGCCGCTCGAGCGGGAGTCTGTGAGTGGCGCTCGAGCGGGGGTTTCCACGCTCGAGCGGGGCGACTGTTATAAAAGGGCGAGATCCGACTTTCTGGACCATTTTTCATCTCCCTCTTGTTTCTAAAACCCTAAAACCGTTTTCTCTCTCTCCCTACTCATCTTCTCTCTTAGATTTGATCTATTTAGAGTGTGATTCTACCCTAGTTGCTTTGTTAATAAGAGAGTGTGAGTCGAGGGCTTCAGTTTAATCTGAACTTTTGGTGGTTTGGAGCACTTTGGAGTTTGGGGCTTCATCTACGTCTTCTTCATTCGGGTTAATTGCTTCGAGGTAAGGATTTCCTACTCCATCTTATAGGTTTTAATCCTAAGTTTTGGTATTTCTGATATGTTGGGGTTGTTTGGTAATATTGAGAAAACTAGGGTTTGTTTTATAATTAAAATGCCCTAATTGTTGTAATAAAATTAATTCGTATAATTAATTCTGAAAAATGTATGGAAATTGATTTAATTCATAATATTGAGAAGTTATGAGATTAAATGATGTAGTTGGATAGTTTAACCACTCATCTTTGAAATTGAGATTATATGTCTTGATACATTTATTTCCTGCTTAGAAATAATTGTTTTGGGCTATCGGTGGAGGATAGTCATGATTGTTGTAGACATTGCATGTGGATTAGGGAAATCTGAAACTAATCAATTGGCCATGTCGTTGTGTATAAAGGTTGGAATAATACATTAAATTTATGTATTGATTGATTGTGTATATGACTTTGTGTTTATATGCATTACTTGTGTATGGGAGGAGATAGGGGATGTACTCCACGGTTTAGGGGAAGATAGGGGATGTACCTCTAAACCGGTTAATGATTATGGGAAGATAGGGGATGAACCCAGGGTTGCAGCTCATATGCGCGCCTATTGCAGAGATACAGCTCATATGCTTATCTATTGAAGTGAGATATAGCTCATACGCTTGTCCACCGAAGTGTTTGTTTATTTGTTTTGATATGGCACTAAAATGTATATCATTATTTTTTTGTGAAGTACGGATCTTGATACAACACCAACATGTGTATCCGTTATGATATAAGAAAGGTGTAACTTAATTTGTTATCCCTGTTGAATTGGAAATATTGTTAATAAGAGATGAAACCCCTGTTGAGTTATTTGGCCAGGCTCTGTGCCATATTTGTATAAATGGAAAGTGAGATGTGTCATAAACATTAGTGTCATGAACTAGTAAAATGATGTAATTGACTATCTCGTGTTAACCATCTATCGATTGCTACTGCTTTCGTTAATTCTTATACTTGGTTTAGTATTTTTCTACTGGGCTGTGGCTCACCCTATATGGGAACATCATTTTCAGGTTCAGGTGATGGGCTACCTCCAAGGAATTAGCTTGGGAGGACTTAGAGTTGAAGACTCATTTTAGATTAGTTGTTATTTGCTTTATTTGATATTACATGTATGGACTCAAGCCAAGAGCTTAACTTGTAAATGAGTTAGTACTCATATTTTTTTTGTGTCCAAGTGTTGGCTTGGAAAGATGTAAGCCCATAGGGCATTTACTTTCTTTATTACATGTAATGTCTCTTAATAAGTTTACTCTGATAAATGGAATAATACTCTTGTTTTCTTATAATGATGCATGTTAATTTTATATATTATGGGTTTAATTTTGAGGGCGTTACATTCAGCGCCAGAGTCGCGATGATATGACATTCGCCTTCTACTGTCGATACTTCGATACGGTGGTTGCCCATGAGGTAATCCGAAACTCACAATCTGTACATTCTCTGTTTGCAGATTATGTGGCAGCCCTGGGTGACGATGCCAACTGGAGTGAGGGACTAGTATACCGAGGCTTGGGCCACATCTTGATTCCAGATTTTGTTGGAGGGCCCACTTTGTCGGGCTTGGTTCTTGGGTGAGTGTTTCATACGCCAGACACTGGGCTCACCCGTCCCAGTCGTTTCTATGCCATCCCCAGCATCTATGAGGACAACCGATAGCCTCACAGCTGGTGCTAAATATCAGTTTATGGTGGGGCTAGATGCCAACCATTTCAAAGCGGAGGGCGATTATGTGACTGTGATAACCCTGTCCTATTTTATGTTAATTGATCTTAAATTATGGTTATGATTATATGCCTGATATGATTTTGAGTGGTAATTATATGACTATATGTGATTTTGGCCTTATATTTGTTCACCGTAGGAAGATCTGCTCAACTTACTGTTATAAACTGAAAGTTGAAGGCCTTATCGGCCACAGAAACTGAAATTGACTACGTCATTGTGATTAGCGTAATTTTTAGAGCCTACGGTGGAATTTAATTGAAAACTGATTCGAAGCGAATCGATTAGTTTAAATTGAATCAATTGTGTACCATTAACTAGCTCTAATTAAGTGTGATTAGAGAAGGCCTATATAAATGAGCTGAGTATGCTTAAGCTCATATTGCTTTGAGCTCAAATCAAATTTTACCCTTTAGAAAGAGAGAGAGAGAGAGAGAGAGAGAGAGGGCCGGTTTAGAGAGAGAGAGAGAGGCCATCCTTGTAGATTTTTGCAAGGGAATTCAAGATTTGAAAGCCTAGACTCAAGAACTAAATAGAAATTGGAAGATTGGAGCCTCTAGGTGAGTAATTAGATATAAATTCATGAATTTGAGTTGAATTTGGTGAATTTGAAGTTCATTGTAAACATGCATTTGAAAGATTGCCATGAATTTGTGTATTTGAGCATGAAACATGTGATCCATGTTGAATTTTGATAAAGATTCATGCATTTGATCATCATTTACATCATTTAAGTTGAGAGTGGGAGTTATATTCCACATGCATGCACAATTCATAGAGGTATGAGTTTTGGGTGCATGAATTTGATGTATTGGGAATAAGTTTGATATAATTGGGTATGCATGTAATGGATTCATCGGAATTGAGCTTCATAATGTTGTAAATTTAGTGTTTGTATCATGTTAGTAGATGTACATGTGAGTTATGGGTCATAACATGCAAGTTACATCAATTTGAATGCAAGTTTGAAGCTCAAGCAGCTTGCTGGGAATTCCAAAATTCGTCGAGTCCGCTCAAGCGGGGCATTCGCCGCTCGAGCGTGAAATGTTTGCTCCCAGAAGTTTTACAGACATTGATGTCCGCTCGAGTGGAAAAAGTCACGCTCGAGCGCCCAGTCACATGTTCTGACTCTTAGCTCGAGCGTCCGAAGTCACGCTCGAGCGCTAAAATGAGGCAACCAGTACTTTTGCAAACCAAAAGGGGTCCGCTCGAGTGGGAAGGCCCATGCTCGAGCGGAAAGCCCTGTTTTAGAAATTTTAAAAAGTTGTTTTGAGTGTCATTTTCCATTCTCTTCCATTTCTAAGCACCCTTAGGCATGCATTGAGCTTTGTATATGACCTAAAAGGATAAGAAAGAGGCCTAAGAGAAAGAAATAAATTAAGAACGGTTGAATCGTTTGTGACCCAATATGTGTTATATAATGTGTAGGGTCGAGCACAAGGGCGAATCCACCGGCAGAACACTGTGAGTAATATCTTAGTAAAGATATTTTGAAGTATGTTATTTGTCCAATTGCTTACTCTTGTTTGAGTTTCATGAGTTTGTTAATTTGAATTGTGGATAAATATTCGTTACGCTATATGATTGGATAAGGCCGTTGGATTACAATTATGATTATGATGTGATTATGATCTCAAGTATGAAATGCGCATTTCATAAATGATTGGGCCAAAGGCCGTTTGATATGAACGATTTGACCAAAGGTCGTTTGACATGAACGATTGGGCCAAAGGCCGTTTGACATGAATGATTGGGCTAAAGGCCGTTTGAGATGAATGATTGGGCCAAAGGCCGTTCGACAAGAGTGAAACTGGGCCCGAGGTCATTTGACATGAATGACTTAGGCCCAAGGCCGTTTGTTAAGGACGAAATGGGCAAGAGGCCGTTTGATATGTTCGGGCTTGAAGCCGTTTAATGTACCAAATAGAAACATGAATGGGCCTAAGGCCGTTTGATATATCTGTTTCGAATTTCATTCATGTACCTTCTTTATTTGATATTATTCACTGGGCTTTCGCTCACTCTCATTCATGTGTATGTAGGTGAGCCAAGAGATGTAAAAACCCAGCCTCGGTGAAGTATGTGAGAAAAAGTCAAAGTTTTGAGGAGTCAGCCCAAACATCTCACGCAAGAGACTTGTTTTGTTTCTTTTGTCTTCCTTTTTTGTTACTTTGGTGAAAATGTTAGATCACCATGTACATAAGCTTTTGGTTTGGCTAACTATGACTTGAATGATCCTGTTGTGTAAAAATTCTATGTTATTTCCCTTTTGATGTGGGTTATTAATGAGTACACGTGAAATGTTTTGACGTGCCATGTAAGCACAGCTTTATGGACAAAATTTTTAAGTTTGCTTCCGTCTTAGCCCCCTTAACTCTGTTGAAATATGTTTAATCAGCTTTGTGGCCATAGGTAATCCCCTAATTACTGGTCGGTTATGACCTTAATCCATAGGGGCGGGTTCGGGTCGTGACAGTGACTTTCATCCAGACTCATCTCATGCCATCCTTGACGGGAGTTCGCGCGAGCGATGCAGCAGGTGCTCCCTTGGCTGGTGAGGCTGCACAGGAGACCGAGGCCGATATTGGGGGGCCCTCCCATTGTGCAGGTTGCTGGTTAGCCAGTGATTCCCATTGCGCTTACATGTTGGCAGCCGACCGGGTCAGCCTATCAGATTCCGATAGAGCCATTCGAGGCAGGGCACGGGTATGTCAGAGCCCGTAGCACACCTCAGGTATGGACCACACTTTACAGCTTGTAACCGCACTCTCCCTTTCCAGATAGTAATTATTCCAGATACTGATCATTCAAATGCATTTGCAGGCACCGACTGAGTACACAGAGGGCCTACTTCAGCTGGTTGCTTCTCTGACTGGCATGGTGCAGAGGAGAGAGACGTTGCTTGATCTCCAACGTATCCAGGTATTTTTTCCTGTTTTCTACATACATTTCACTGCTACCTCACACTGTTGTGCACCATACTATTACATTCCCACTGGTACACTGATACACATACCGTAACATTCACACTACCCCACACTACACTGATTTACTACACTGACACACTGTACTCATACTGTACCTTTTGCACTCATTCTACATAGATACATTATATCTAATATGTCGACATTTGTTTTCCAAATATCATCTGTACCAAGGACACCAGCAGCAGCGGTACTAGTGGCACCTTCTCCGATGGTAGGGATGAGAGGTAGATAGGCCCCAGCACGCGGCCAAGATGAGCATTGAGGTCGAGGCAGAGGCAGGGGTGCTCAAAGCCAGAGCAGCGAGTTTGAGCCTGTATTGAGCGTGGATGATACTAAGGCCAGTGACTCTGAGAAGGTAGTGAGCCGACGCTCTGAGTCTGAGAGCGGAGGCGATGATGCTGGCTCGGGGTTAGGGAGCGGAGATGACGCCGAGGCTGGCTTTGAGGCAGGGAGCGGAGATGATGAGACTGACGCTGGCTCAGAGTCTGATTCTTATAGTGGTGATGACGGAGACAGTGCCCCTGAGTCCCCTCCGAAAAAGAGGACGAAGAGGGCCTCTCAAGCTTGAGATGACTAGCGCCGATTTTTGTACTTTTTTGCTTAGTTTCTTTTATTTTAGTAGTTCAACACATGTATAGCTTCAGATAGGCTTTTACTTTTGCTTTTGAAAACTTGTACTCTCTTTTGTAAAAAACTATGATCAGGGAAAACCCTGCAGTTTTATGAAAAGAGTTATTGTTTCTGCATCATGAGCACCACATTTGCAGAATGAAAGTGAAGTTGAATTTGAAACCAAAAATAAAAACTTGTATTGGCACGATGTTCTTAATTGGGTAATGAGTCGAATAACAACCAAAATACAAAATACAACTCGATAAACAAAGCAACAACAACTCAAACGCAGATATGCACACTTGCTAAAACCAAAAGACTCAAAACACAAAGACCAAGACAAAACCAGACTGCCAAAACTGCCAGCCCCACAAGTGGGTGACAGGCCACAAAAAGTGGGCGGTCGGCCACTAAAAGTGGGCGGCCGACCACTTGTGATGGATCCACCAGATGGCTGACAGCTGGCCTCCACTCACAGCCCTATCTTCTACAAAAGCTCTTTCTTGCGTGATTTCTTCACCAGAACCTCATTTTTGCTGTTGTTTCTTCCACAAATGGAGATATTCCTTGCCGAGAAGCTCACGGATTGGATAGCCACTTTAGACGGTACAAAAAAGGTGAATTTCCTTAATCGTTTCCTACCCTTTCTGATATATGCCTCGTACATCACTCGGCACTCATGCTCTATTTTCTCTCAAAGCCCTTTCTTTACTCTTCTCTTCACGCACATCTCTCTATTCTTTAATCTCTCTTATTTTTTATCCCTCCCCAAGTATGTCTCATGGATAAGCTGAAAGTGGTAGACCCTTGCCCCGAGTATTCAGCTCGAGTTTATTTCTTCTGCCAACGACTAGTGGACTTTTCCAATAAGGGTTGGTGGTGCAACTAGATGTGCAACAGATTAGCAGCTAACATAGCTTGGCGTTGCCCCTGGCTCAATCTAACTAAGATGAGTTACAGCATGACCCGGCAGCCAGGCATACAGTTGATTGACCTCACACACTGCTTGTTCTACTTTCCCTTCCGGTTCAGACGCCAGTTCGGGCATGATCAGACTTGTCCATAAGAGGGGGTAGAATACCCGGCTTCATTCCCGATTCGTGCTTCACACCTGGCTCGGTACCTTGCTGCCTGGAGGACGAGAGAGCTTCTGGCCCCTACCCCTAGCCCTAGTTTTAGTTATGCCCTTTCTGGCGAGTGCTTAGCTTGGTTAGAGGATGAGGCATAAGTCGAGCCTACTTTAGTTGCAGAGACTTCTGCAAGCACGAGCAGAGGACGCAAGAGCACTTAACTCACCTATGCCCCTAGTTTATTGCTTTGACCTTTCTGTTCAAGTTTTATGATGTAAAAACAACTTCGATTTGTATCAGAGAGTTGGAAAATGTACTTGTGTTGAAATCAATGGAATTAAGATTGTAAGCATTAAAATTTTTCCTTTTGGTTCCAAAAATGGTCTAAGTTGTAAAAGGTAAAATTTTGAACAAAATCAACTTTTATTAAAACTTTCCAAAACCATTTTCAAAAATGATCACTGCCTGACACGCACAAAATCAAACCCTCAAGATGTACAACCTCAAATCAAAAGATCATAACTGCCCCTGATTGCATACCATTACTGCTCTACATTGTAACCAACTTTTCTTCCCAAAATGAAGATCACAACCAAACTAACAGATGATGAACAAAGATGACCTGATTAGAGAAACAGACAGCACAGCTGAGTTGGAGATGGTTACGGACGAACTTCAGGATGAAGTTGCCTACGTATCCCAAAGATGGGAATCAAGCCTTACGTAGTTCGGTTCAGGTTCACTCAAGTATTAACTCTCTCCTTTTGCACTCTAACTTTTGCCAAAGTTGCCCTTTTAGGGTTTTCAACCTTGCAAGCTCTGTTTTTCTTTGTTTCTAATTTTTCATGCTCTAACTTTTGCTTAGGTTGCCCCTCCGGGTTTTCGGTCTAGCGAGCCTCTCAAAGATAGTATTTCTTTAACTTGTCCATATTGATCGGCTGTGCAAATTCCAAGCCATCCAGGTCCATGAGAATAACCGCTCCACCCGACCAGATAGATTTGATGATGTAAGGACTAGTCCAATTGGGTTTGAACTTGCCCCTAAGGTCATGGATGGGAGCTTGGTTGTCTTTCTGTACCATATCTCCTTCCTTGATATTCCGAGACTTAACCTTCTTGTTAAAAGCCTTAGTAATTCTGTGCCGGTAACCCTAGACATGATACAATGCCTTTAGCCTTCTCTCATCAAACAACATCAACTTCTCAAATCTACTCCGTTGCCAGTCCGCCTCCGCTATCTGACACTCAGCCATAACTTGCAGCGACGACACTTCAATTTCAATTGGCAAAACGGCTTCCATCCCATAGACGAGAGAATAAGGGATTGCCCCTGTAGATGTCCGGATCGAGGTCTAGTAGCCCCAAAGTGCATGTCAAACCTCAAACCTGCCCCTAAAAGTTTGGGCATGACCTACACAGAAACGGACGCATAACCTGGTATACATATCATATGGGGCCTGAACGGAAGCATTTACCAATATAAATTAACATAAATAAAAGAACTGCATCCATTGAGCGACCACTAACATGTTGTAGACGTCCCCGAACGCCCCGGGAGGGTTAAGTCCCGTTCTGTTCGTTTCTGCGGGTCTACTACAGTTCGGACTCCCTTTTTGTTTGTTGCGGTTCTAAATCTGAACCAAAGAGTCCAACTCTGGCAAATCGTTTTGAAGGAAAACAGATTTTTGAAAAGTAGTGCCAAACATGGACTGCTTTGCCAGATTACAGAGTCGCCACCTAAATATTTTAAAATGGGGAATTTAGGAAACCCTGACTCGGTGCCGAAGGCCACGTGTCCGTCATCACCAAATGTCTCGGCTCGGGAGCTTGGGTACGATCGGGGAAGGTCAGCTATGAGCACCCCCTTTCGCCCGGCCCGAAGACCGGCCTCTACTAACCGTGATATCCGATTTTGAAAACGTTATGTGTTCTTATTCCAATTATTAGCCTAGAATTACTATGTTATGCGCACAGCAAAACAAGTATAGACTAGATTGCCTAATTTGGAAATAAACATTGCATATCCGTTTTGTGAAAACGTGTTGGTTTTTTGCTACTCGCAAGTAGGCTAAAATGCGGATTTCAACGAGTTGTTCCAACTTAGGCAATCCAACCTTCACCCACAGGCATTCAAACAGTAATATCACATAAGCATTTAGCCGCATGGCAATCATACTGTCATGTTAGCATTCACACGTATGCGCTATGCTAAAGCGTAAAAACTTACATCGTACTCCGTGCCAAAACAGAAGCTTATTAGAAATCCATGCATGGACCTAAGCATACTGAAATGTCTAATGCAACACATGCAAAGATGTAATCTAGGCAGACTCGGCTATCCTAGACATGGCATGTGAAATGCTACAACTATCACGTATTCAATTTGGAATTGAAAATACGATGCAGTTTGTATGATGTGCCGAGCCCGATGCATGTCAACAAATGCATGGATGCACGCATGCATAGCATAAGGTATGCTAAAATAAATATGCCCTAATCTACCATCATAAGCAGGTAAATAAAAGGGAGAAAGAAGTGGGGGTTGGAAGACATGCACACCACCACACACACTTATACAGATTCGCCCTCACTCGGAGGGACCAAATAATAATACAGTCCAAGAAAAATAAACGAATAAATAAATTATTACAGAATTCTAGCTACCAAATTAACCAAATGAATAAAGGAAAAGGGCCTCAGCCCTGTCTCGGGATGCGCGAATGATGCATGCTCGATCCAACTTGCCCGGAAAGCCCACACCGCACCACTGCTGCCTCTGTTTCACTGTCCTGCCTCCCTGGAAAATTGCCAGAGTCCCAGAACACCTTCCAAATTCACTGCAGTGCACCACCGGCTAGAGGAAATAACCACCGGCTGCTTGAGGTGGCCACCGGCTTCTGGGGAGCTTATCGGCACAAAAAGATTGCCGGTCGGCACTAAAGAGTGTCCGGTCGGCACTAAATTCCTGCAGGAGACAGTTTTGACAGCAAACAGCAAACCAGCAGTGCATAGCATAGAATTTCTAGGCAAATGTATGCATGGACACACTCCCTATCATGCAATGGACTCAAGGGAGCATGGCCCTCGACCCCCGGGCCATCAATCACGCATTTCAATGCATGATGGCCCGAAAGCCAAGTTAGCAACTTTGATATCAAATGAAATGCATACAAACAAACAAGAGGCCCAACCTCTATCATGGTGATTCAGGAGGCAAGACATGCATGCCAAATGCAACCTAAACATGTGAACTAAACATGCAACATGAACATAGAGGCAAGTATACAAACATGCAATATGTATTAGGCACACAACCTAAACTAACAAGTATGGCATGCAACAAAACATACAATGGTGGTCTTAAACTAACATGGGTAACTCGCAAGCATGCCAAAATCAGCGGCCATGAGATGAAAATGAGATGCCTCGAAATGCGTGCGTACGGGCACGCAAACGAGGAGATGGCATACGCAATGCAATGGGACTAAAATGGCATATGCAATGCAATAGGGACTTATACTAACATGAGTGGACCTCAGCCACACTCACATAAGAGGCCGTGAGATGAGATGAAAATGAAGTGCCTCGAAATGCGTGCACACGGGCACGCAAACCGAGGCAATGGCGTAAAGGCATGAAATGGCATGGCAAATGATATGCAAACATGCTAATGGAATTTCAGTAGCTAAATGAGGGGCGAAACAGCCCCGAATCATGGCCAAAGTACACCCGATGTACGGAATAGTCCCGAAACATGAATTTTAGCACCCGAAATGGCCTATAGCTATGCCAAATATGCAAGATATGAACATGAAGTATGAAGACAGCAACTAGACAGTCCCAAAACAAGCATGTTCATAGTACAAAGCATGGCAAGACAGCAAGCACAATGGGACTAACATGGCATGCAAAAAAATGGCTCCTCAAGGGAGGCAATGAGGCAAGTGATAGATACAATGCTCAAACAGAAAAATGTCCTTCTACAACACTGAATAGGGACCAAAAATATGAACATTTACAGTAGATAACAAGTCCCAAAACAGTATGCACACATACTCAAAATGCAATGCAAGATTAAGGCCCACAAAGGGGTATAACATGAAGTACCAAAAGGATGCACCAAACAGCCAAACACCCTTCATGAGACATGTAGAGGGGGTCAAACTAAGACCCTTTTCAGGCCTGTCGAAGACCCAAAAACAGAAGCATGGTAGGCTAACAAAGCATGCAAAAATGGGGGCCAAAGAGGGGGTATAATGGTAAGTACTACATGGAGACCCCCACAGTGTTGAGCCCTTCTTCAATGTTAAAGAAGGGCTCAAAACAAGCAACTTTGTAGTTTACATCGAAGCTCAAAAATACATGCAACTATGGCTTAGATATGAACCAAGAAAATGCTAGTTTGAGGGAAATAGACACTTACCCTTGAAGACCAATGAACCAGCAGGTTTTGATCCAAGAAAATGAACTCCTAGCCTCTGCAAATGACCTCCAATGTGCTGGAAATGGAATGGTGGTGGTGGTGCTAGGTGGTGGTGAAGAAATAGCCCAAGATCAAGGGTGTTTGGAGGTGGAATAGAGAGATATATTGAGAGATGGAGGGATGTATATGTATATATCAGATATACATATATTTCTCTGGTTTTTTGGTTCCAAAGTCTCCAACCCTAGACAAAGGAGAAGGAATGGTGCTTATATAGGCAAAGAAGACTTAATGGCTAAGCAAAAGAGGGAGGTTCAAGAGGTGCAAGAGGGTCTTGGCTTATCAAAGAAGCTTGGACAGCTGGTAGGCTTCTTGAGGAAGCCAAGACAAGGGTCAAGGCTTCCTCAAGAAGCCTTGAGCAAAGGGTGCAAAATAAGGGCCAAAAGGTGGTCAAGGTGCAAAATAGGCACATGGATGCACGTGGATCTGATTCTGTGCATCCCAACTGGCACAGCTGGTATGCACCAGGCTTGGGGGTGCAAAGGGTGCAAACTGGCCAGAAAATTCGATCATCGGCCAAAATAAAGTGCCGGTCGGCACTATATAGTGCCGGTCGGCTAAATAGAGTGCCGATGGATGATTCCTTGGTCAAAAAAAGTCCAGTGGGTATGCCAATCGAAGCCCCGGAAGTTAGCTTTCCAATGGCGCAAACCTTGCATCAAAATTCCTCCTGTGTAAAAAGTTATGCCCTTTTCTGTGAAGTCGCGCAGACTCGATCCAACCGGGATGATGCCCAGCTTCAACCAATCATATCTCCTCCACCCGGACTTGGCTCTAGGAGATTCTTGAACCAAAAATGAAGCCCCGGAAGTCTTCTTTCCAATGGTAGTGGCCTCATAGCTAAATTCCAAGTATACAATGTGAATAAACCTGATTCAGCGAGAGCGCTCGACTTTCTTTTACCCGGATTCATGGCGAACTTCTTCTCCAACCTATTTTCTCCCCTCCTCTCCTCTTTTCTTCAACTCCAAACCCCTAAACAAAGTGTTTTGAAGGGTTTGCCTCTCTCCTTGTCGAAGAAGAAACTGAACCTGTGCCCTGACATCTCTCAACACCGAGCAAACCATCAGTAATGCCCAAGTCTTGAGGGCGGTCAAAATGGGGTGTCTATAGTTGCCCCTCTTTGACAGAACTCGAAAATCATAACAATGACGGGAGTAATGTCAAAGCCCAGAGACGACCCATTTTTGACAAGGCGAAGACTTGGACAAACAAACAAAATATAGATAGATAAATGGTTGTGCCCGTAGGCTGCCTACGTATCCTTTTGCAAGGAATCAAACCAGCGTAGTTCAGGGGGCAGGATGCAAAGTGATGCACAATGCAAGTGCATAACTTATGATCATGCAAAGGATGCTGTAACGAAGCATAATAATGCAACAGTTTTAAGCAAGCAAAAACCAAACTACATACAATGCAGAAAGGATGTAAGAGAATTATGCAATTCTTACGAACATGTGCGTCAGATACACAAAAGCGAACAAAGCGTGATAGATACACTAAGTGGACAAACATGTGTGATGGATACACTATATGAATAGAGTGTGGTTGATACACTAAGTGAAGCAAAGTGTGACAGATACACAAAGCAAAACGAGTGCGATGGATACACTAAGCAAATATGTGATAGATATACTAAGCAAATGTGTGTGGTGGATACACAAAGGGAGCATGTGATAGATACAAAAAAGTGAACGTGTGTGTAGATACACAAAGTGAAGCGAGTGTGATGGATGCACTCTATGAAGCAAAGCGTGATGGATACACAAGGTGAGTGTAGTGTGATGGATACACTGTATGAAGCAAAGTGTGATGGATACACAGGATGAGCATAGTGTGATAGATGCATAAAGAGAAAGTGTGTGATTGATACACAAAGCGAGCGTGTGATTGATACACAAAGTAAGCGTGTGTGATTGATACGTAAAGTGAGCACGTGATAGATACACTACATGAAGCATAATGTGATAGATACAGTAGCTGAGTGCGGTGAGCACAGTGTGATGGATACACAAAGGGTGAACACAAAGTGTGATAGATGCACTAAGTGAATGAGTGTGATGGATACACAAAAGGCAAACACAAAGTGTGATAGACGCACTAAGTGAATAAGTATGATTGATATACTAAAGGTGAACACGAAGTGTGATGGATGCACTTAGTGAACAGGAGTATGATTGATATACTAAAGTGAACACAAAGTGTGATCGATGCACTTAGTGAACAAGTATGATTGATATACTAAAGGTGAACACGGAGTGTGATCGATGCACTTAGTGAACAAGTATGATTGATATACTAAAGGTGAACACGAAGTGTGATAGATGCACTTAGTGAATAAGTATGATGGATATACTGAAGGTGAACACAAAGTGTGATCGATGCACTTAGTGAACGGGAGTATGATTGATATACTAAATGTGAACACGAAGTGTGATAGATGCACTTAGTGAACAAGTATGATTGATGTACTAAATGTGAACACAAAGTGTGATAGATGCACTTAGTGAACGGAGTATGATTGATATACTAAATGTGAACACGAAGTGTGATAGATGCACTTAGTGAACAAGTATGATTGATATACTAAATGTGAACACAAAGTGTGATAGATGCACTTAGTGAACGGGAGTATGATTGATATACTAAATGTGAAGACGAAGTGTGATAGATGCACTTAGTGAACAAGTATGATTGATATACTAAATGTGAACACGAAGTGTGATAGATGCACTTAGTGAACGGGAGTATGATTGATATACTGGATATATGAAGTGTGATTGATACACTAAGGGAATAAAGTGGGTATGTGCGTGATAGATACACAAAAGGTAATGAAGTGTGATGGATACACTAAAGTAATTGAAGTGAACATGTGTGTGATAGATACAGAAAATGAGAATGTGTGTGATAGATACACTAAGTGAAGAGAGTGTGATTGATACACGGAATGTAATGAAGTGTGTGGTTGATACACTAAATGAAATGAAACGTGTGATTGATACACTGAATGCAATGAAGTGTGTGATTGATACACTTGCAATAAAGTGTGTGATTGATACACTGAATGCAATAAAGTGTGTGATTGATACACTAAAGTGAGAATGGGGTGTGATAGATACATAAAATGAGAATGTGTGTGATTGATACACAAAATGAGAGAAGTGTGATTGATACACTAAATAAACATGTGAAGATACATGAAGCAAATAGAGCGTGATTGATACACAAAGCAAACATGTGATATGAAGAGAAGAATGGTGTGATAGATACACAAAGTGAGTGAAGTGTGATTGATACACTGAGTGAGAGTGTAATAGATACACAAAAGTGAATATGTGCGTGATGGATACACAAAACGAGAATGTGTGTGATAGATACACAAAATAGGAATGTGCGTGATAGATACACAAAATGAAAGAAATGTGATTGATACACCAAGGCAAATGGAGTGTGTTAGATACACTAAGTGGAGCAAATGACTATGTGTGATAGATACACGAAGTGAATGGAGTGTGATTGATACACTAAAGCAAATAAAGTGTGCTAGATACACTGAATGAATGAAGTGTGATTGATACACTAAGTGAATGAAGTGTGATTGATACACTAAGGAAATGAGAGTGTAATTGATACACTATTCTGGCTTGAAGCAAACTTGATCTTGAGTTTGAGGTAGAGGTACACTCATACTTCGGAGCATTGGCAAGGCCTGAAGAGGTACACACGGGATGTAGTCTCGAAACTTACTGAAGTTGAAACAAACTCAGATACCCGACGTTTTCCTCTTTTGCTTTACTTTGCAGTCCGGAACCACATAGCTTCAAATAGGTCCTGGTTTTACTGTTCACACTTATCGGGGGTGGGCCCTGCAGTTTTATGAAAGAACGAATGTTTTGCACAAATGTGGAGAATGGCACAGCACTCTGAGCACAAGATGATTTTTTGAAATTGAGAGATGAGTCCTTGACCGGGGTATTGAGCCTACGACTGAACACAGCAAAGACGACCCCCAAACAACAGGAAAACAAAGGTAAAACTACCTAAACACATCTATTGACACTCGAAACGACTCAAAACAAGAATCGAAACTCGAAACGACTCAAAACAAGAATCGAAACAGACAAAACAAAACACAAGACTCAAATGTGCACAGGGAGCCTGTTTTACCGGGTATTATTTCCTACCCTTTCTCATTTGTGATTCTCACATCACTCGGCCCTCAAGCTCTTTTTTCTGAAAAAGCCCTTTTCTCACTTTTTCTCTCATCGCACACCTCTCTATTCTTCAATCTCTCATTTTTCAATCCCTCCCCTGGATGGTTGATGGATAGACAAGAAGTTGCGGGCTCTTGCCCCTAGCATTCTGCTAGATTCTCTTTTTTTGTTTACAACAGTGAGTTTCTTCCACAGAGGGGCCGCGCTACAACTGGGTGTGTAGCAAATCTGCAGCTAACATCGGTTGATGATGCCCTGCTGGGGAGTTTGGACGTGGTTAGATCTGTCCAGATGAGGAAGTGGAAGATCTTGATCCATTCCGGTTTGTGCTTCGCACTTGGCTTGATACCTCGTTGCTGGAGGATTAGAGAGCTTTCAGCCCTTCGTTTTTAGCTTCAGTTGTGCCCTCTTCTGGCAGGTAGATTGCCCTTCTTGGCAAGTATGTTGAAATGGGGAAAAGACAGGAAGCCTGACTCAACTGTGCCCCTAGTTCATCATTTCGACCATTTTTTTTTTGCTTTCTACTAAAACAATTTTGACCAACATGAGAGTTAGATTAACATGCTTGTTCGATTTTCTGATTTAAAATCATGCAAGTCAGGCTATGAGCACTGAAAATTTTCCTTTTTTGGGTCCAAGAAAAGGTCCAGTTTTGGAAAATATGGAATAATTTTCGAGAGACCAGTCAACCTCAGTAAAAATTCTCAAAAATTATTTTTGCAAACGGCCAATGCTTAACAAGCACGGAACCTACTCTTGAGATGCACAACCTCAGATTCGAAGGAAAATTGCCCCTTGCTGGAGGGGAGCTGCATGGCAACGGAAAGTTGCCCCTTGTTTAAACGGCACCGCAGCGTTTTGAATGGCAACGGAAAGTTGCCCCTTGTTTGGATGATGTCGCAGCACATTGTAGTCAGTCCTCTGAGCGACGAACACGACCAGACTCTCGGATACAGAGAAGGCAAAGATGATCAAAACCATCACATGGACATAGTCGAATTTGAATTGTTTTACGGCTGGACTTCAAAGTGAAGTTGCCTACGTATCCCAAACATGGGAATCAAGCCTTACGTAGTTCGGGTTAAGGTACACTCGGGTATTTAACCTCTCCTTTTTATGCTCTAACTTTTGCCAAGGCGCCTGTGCAGGTTTTCGACCTTGCGAGCTTTGTTTCTTTTTCTTTTCTTTCTTTTTCATTTTTTCCTCTTTTTCTTTTTCTTTTAGGCTCTAACTTTTGCCAAGGCGCCCGATGCGGGTTTTCGACCTTGCGAGCTTCTTTTTCTTTTCTTTTCTTTTCTTCTTTTCCTTTGTTCTTCTTTTTCTGTATTTTTTTTTGTATGTATTTTTTGCTTGCTCTAACTTTTAGTCCATGCCAAATGTTTTAGGGTTTTATGCCATCCGTATCCAGAGAGAGTGGCTGTTGATTCGCAAGAGAACTCATCTTCGGCTCTTCGGGTACATCTGACATCTTTTGCCCCTAGTTGAGGGGGGGCTTCTGATCTAGCTTTCCCAAGCCTCTCTTGACGAACATCTGACATCTTTGCCCCTAGTGTTGAGGGGGGGCTTCTGATCTAGGCCCCAAGCCTTCTCTTGACGACATCTGATCTTCTTGATTTACTTTCTTGCCTCTTGTTAGAGGGCTGCTTTGAATCTGGTCTCACAGGCCTCACGTTGTAGTTAACGTTGAACATTCTGAGTTTGAGTCCAAGGGTCGAAAATGAGGGGTCGAGTCTCGAGGATGAGACGATCCTAGGCTGCACAATCTCAAGAGCAATCCACACATGTCTTCGCAGGATCGCCGCAAAACATTTTTGGAAGTTTTTAAGAAAGCGACAAATCGCTCGCGCTGAAGACAGTGTAGTGTAGACCAATCTGGATCAAAGCTAGGTCCTTCTCAGTACTCACACTAAACAAGCATGATTTCATTCATTAAGGGCTTAGCACGCCTCTCTTTCTCTCAATTGATCAAATTTTTGCAAATCCAGAGGAATTCCTTCCTCTTCGTTTTCACCACAGTTTTTAAAAAAGTGTAAAAATTAGGCCAAGCAATGACTTCAAGGCACAGAAAAGATAGAGTTCTTAGTCAAATACTTCCATCTCATTTAGAATTTCTGGCACAACTGGCACAGGCCGAAGCAAACACAAGAGTGTGAAAATCGCTGCTGTTCCATTCAAATCTGTTGGTGTAACTGGCTCCAGGCAGAAACAGACTCAAAACAAGATGAAAAGACAGACGCAAAACAAAATGGTGACGCCCGAGGGTAACACTCCCGGAATCACCCGACTCTAGCAAAGCAAGACTGACTCGATACAACGAGACAGACTCAACAGGGTTGACTCGATACAACGAGGTAGACTTAACAGGGGTGACTTGATATAACGAGACAGACTCAACAGGGGTGACTCGATACAACAAACAGACTCAACAGGGATGACTCGATACAACGAGACAGACTCAACAGGACTGACTCGACACAACAAAGACAGACTCAACATGGCTGACTCGATACAACAAGACAGACGCAATACCCAAGTCAGAAGGTAGGATTAAACAGCATTCGCAAATGTTCAAAATAGTGCGTGCATCCATCACATCCGGAGTAAGCTGAGCACCGACAGCAAGTGGTTCATCCCCTGATCACAGAATAACACAGGTCTAGAGTACCCGGGTATATCAGACCCTTCTGAAGCTATGGTTCCAAGACTACTTAGCAAAAGAAGAAAACAGACAGCACCTCAGCCTGATTTCACTAGACAGATACGAGCACAACTGAATGATTGCACTCTTTGCTGAATTCTGCCCCAAAATTCTGCCTGTGAACTGATACCCTCAGGTAAACTGATTCCCCAAAATATTGATGCCCTCAGGCCTGATGCCCGGACTCGCAAACTGATACATGCATTCCCTGTAGAGGCACACTCTAAAAGCACATAGCAAGTAAATGAGAGCCAATACACCCCTATTGGGGTAAGGGTTCCCTGTCCTATTTGTCAGGAGCTAGGGTTTCACTACGCACGCAGCGGTTTCAAACAACCTATATCGGGTAAGCAACCTGTCCTAGTTTGGAATGTCACTATGGATTCCGAATATGCACTAGGTCGAATGGGCAAAAAGGGTGCCCTGGTAAAACCGGGGTTTGTGTTCCCATGCTGTCAGAGCCCATAACCGGTCAGCCTTATGGTCATGCCTTGACAAGACAAGCCTCCGGCAAACCGTTCAGGAATGGCAGATGGCAAACACGGTGTCCTAGGCGCACCAATGCAAATGCAATGCAAAGAAACACATAATGAAATCAAAACAGGATATCACGGAGTTCGAGTCAAGCTCTCTAAACTCTCCCAGCAGAGTCGCCAGAAACTGTAGACGTCCCCGAACGCCCCGGAGGTTAAGTCCCGTTTGTTCGTTCTGCGGGTCTACTACAGTTCGGACTCCCTTTTGTTTGTTGCGGTTCTAAATCTGAACCAAAGAGTCCAACTCTGGCAAATCGTTTTGAAGGAAAACAGATTTTTGAAAAGTAGTGCAAACATGGACTGCTTTGCCAGATTACAGAGTCGCCACCTAAATATTTTAAAATGGGGAAATTTAGGAAACCCTGACTCGGTGCCGAAGGCCACGTGTCCGTCATCACCAAAATGTCTTGGCTCGGGAGCTTGGGTACGATCGGGGAAGGTCAGCTATGAGCACCCCCTTTCGCCCGGTCCGAAGACCGGCTCTACTAACCGTGATATCCGATTTTGAAAACATTATGTGTTCTTATCCCAAGTTATTAGCCTAGAATTACTATGTTATGCGCACAGCAAACAAGTATAGACTAGATTGCCTAATTTGGAAATAAACATTGCATATCGTTTTTTCGAAAAACTGTGTTGGTTGCTACTCGCAAGTAGGCTAAAATCGGATTTCAATGAGTTTTTCCAACTTAGCAATCCAACCTCTCACCCACAGGCATTCAAACAGTAATATCACATAAGCATTTAGCCGCATGGTAATCATACTGTCATGGCAACATTCACACGCATGCGCTATGCTAAAGCGTAAAAACTTACATCGTACTCCGTGCCAAAACAGAAGCTTATTAGAAATCCATGCATGGACCTAAGCATACTGAAATGTCTAATGCAACACATGCAAAGATGTAATCTAGGCAGACTCGGCTATCCTAGACATGGCATGTGAAATGCTACAACTATCACGTATTCAATTTGGAATTGAAAATACGATGCAGTTTGTATGATGTGCCGAGCCCGATGCATGTCAACAAATGCATGGATGCACGCATGCATAGCATAAGGTATGCTAAAATAAATATGCCCTAATCTACCATCATAAGCAGGTAAATAAAAGGAGAAAGAAGTGGGGGTTGGAAGACATGCACACACACTCACACACACTTATTACAGATTCGCCCTCACTCGGAGGGACCAAAATAATAATACAGTCCAAGAAAAATAAACGAATAAATAAATTATTACAGAATTCTAGCTACCAATTAAACCAAATGAATAAAGGAAAAGGGGCCTCAGCCCTGCCTCGGGATGCGCGAATGATGCATGCTCGATCCAACTTGCCCGGAAAGCCCACACCGCACCACTGCTGCCTCTGTTTCACTGTCCTGCTCCTGGAAAATTGCCAGAGTCCAGAACACCTTCCAAATTCACTGCAGTGCACCACCGGCTAGAGGAAATAACCACCGGCTGCTTGAGGTGGCCACCGGCTGCTGGGGAGCTTATCGGCACAAAAAGATTGCCGGTCGGCACTAAAGAGTGCCGGTCGGCACTAAATTCCTGCAGGAGACAGTTTTGACAGCAAACAGCAAACCAGCAGTGCATAGCATAGAATTTCTAGGCAAATGTATGCATGGACACACTCCCTATCATGCAATGGACTCAAGGGAGCATGGCCCTCGACCCCGGGCCATCAATCACGCATTTCAATGCATGATGGCCCGAAGCCAAGTTAGCAACTTTGATATCAAATGAAATGCATACAAACAAACAAGAGGCCCAACCTCTATCATGGTGATTCAGGAGGCAAGACATGCATGCCAAATGCAACCTAAACATGTGACTAAACATGCAACATGAACATAGAGGCAAGTATACAAACATGCAATATGTATTAGGCACACAACCTAAACTAACAAGTATGGCATGCAACAAAACATACAATGGTGGTCTTAAACTAACATGGGTAACTCGCAAGCATGCCAAAATCAGCGGCCATGAGATGAAAATGAGATGCCTCGAAATGCGTGCGTACGGGCACGCAAACCGAGGAGATGGCATACGCAATGCAATGGGACTAAAATGGCATATGCAATGCAATAGGGACTTATACTAACATGAGTGGACCTCAGCCACACTCACATAAGAGGCCGTGAGATGAAAATGAAGTGCCTCGAAATGCGTGCACACGGGCACGCAAACCGAGGCAATGGCGTAAAGGCATGAAATGGCATGGAAATGATATGCAAACATGCTAATGGAATTTCAGTAGCTAAATGAGGGGCGAAACAGCCCCGAATCATGGCCAAAGTACACCCGATGCACGGAATAGTCCCGAAACATGAATTTTAGCACCCGAAATGGCCTATAGCTATGCCAAATATGCAAGATATGAACATGAAGTATGAAGACAGCAACTAGACAGTCCCAAAACAAGCATGTTCATAGTACAAAGCATGGCAAGACAGCAAGCACAAGTGGGACTAACATGGCATGCAAAAAAATGGCTCCTCAAGGGAGGCAATGAGGCAAGTGATAGATACAATGCTCAAACAGAAAAATGTCCTTCTACAACACTGAATAGGGACCAAAAATATGAACATTTACAGTAGATAACAAGTCCCAAACAGTATGCACACATACTCAAATGCAATGCAAGATTAAGGCCCACAAAGGGGTATAACATGAAGTACCAAAAGGATGCACCAAACAGCCAAACACCCTTCATGAGACATGTAGAGGGGGTCAAACTAAGACCCTTTTCAGGCCTGTCGAAGACCCAAAAACAGAAGCATGGTAGGCTAACAAAGCATGCAAAAATGGGGCCAAAGAGGGGGTATAATGGTAAGTACTACATGGAGACCCCAACAGTGTTGAGCCCTTCTTCAATGTTGAAGAAGGGCTCAAAAACAAGCAACTTTGTAGTTTACATCGAAGCTCAAAAATACATGCAACTATGGCTTAGATATGAACCAAGAAAATGCTAGTTTGAGGGAAATAGACACTTACCCTTGAAGACCAATGAACCAGCAGGTTTTGATCCAAGAAAATGAACTCCTAGCCTCTGCAAATGACCTCCAATGTGCTGGAAATGGAAGTGGTGGTGGTGGTGCTAGGTGGTGGTGAAGAAATAGCCCAAGATCAAGGGTGTTTGGAGGTGGAATAGAGAGATATTGAGAGATGGAGGGATGTATATGTATATATCAGATATACATATATTTCTCTGGTTTTTTGTTCCAAAGTCTCCAACCCTAGACAAAGGAGAAGGAATGGTGCTTATATAGGCAAAGAAGACTTAATGGCTAAGCAAAAGGGAGGTTCAAGAGGTGCAAGAGGGTCTTGGCTTATCAAAGAAGCTTGGACAGCTGGTAGGCTTCTTGAGGAAGCCAAGACAAGGGGTCAAGGCTTCCTCAAGAAGCCTTGAGCAAAGGGTGCAAAATAAGGGCCAAAAGGTGGTCAAGGTGCAAAATAGGCACATGGATGCACGTGGATCTGATTCTGTGCATCCCAGCTGGCACAGCTGGTATGCACCAGGCTTGGGGGTGCAAAGGGTGCAAACCGGCCAGAAAAATTCGATCATCGGCCAAAATAAAGTGCCGGTCGGCTAAATAGAGTGCCGATGGATGATTCCTTGGGTCAAAAAAAAGGCCGGTGGGTATGCAAATCGAAGCCCCGGAAGTTAGCTTTCCAATGGCGCAAACCTTGCATCAAAATTCCTCCTGTGTAAAAAGTTATGCCCTTTTTCTGTGAAGTCGCGCAGACTCGATCCAACCGGGATGATGCCCAGCTTCAACAATCATATCTCCTCCACCCGGACTTGGCTCTAGGAGATTCTTGAACCAAAAAATGAAGCCCCGGAAGTCTTCTTTCCAATGGTAGTGGCCTCATAGCTAAATTCCAAGTATGCAATTGAATAAACCTGATTCAGCGAGAGCCGCTCGACTTTCTTCTACCCGGATTCATGGCGAACTTCTTCTCCAACCTATTTTCTCCCCTCCTCTCCTCTTTTCTTCAACTCCAAACCCCTAAACAAAGTGTTTTGAAGGGTTTGCCTCTCTCCTTGTCGAAGAAACTGAACCTGTGCCCTGCACATCTCTCAACACCGAGCAAACCATCAGTAATGCCCAAGTCTTGAGGGCGGTCAAAAATGGGGTGTCTACACATGCCAGGATCACAGACAGAACATAAGGCAAATAAACATACAGTGACGTGCATCAGAGAATTAGCTATGCACATATATGTATATATATATATACAGACTCAGCCCTTATAAATCAACCTTAAGCAGACAATCAGGGTGTAAAATCAAAAGCTTAGCAAAATGAACTGTCTTCACTTAAGTGCTTGGACACACTGGGGTTGACAAGAGAGACGAGCCTTAAGGATTAGGACTGGCCTCCCGGTTGACTACCAACAGAAACAGACAAAATACAAAGTGAGTAAAACTCAGTGAATAATAGTACATAAATGATGTAATGGTTAACTTGAATGATAGAGCATATAACTTCAGAGATATATGATTAACTACATTCCGTAATTATTTCCAGAACAGCCATGGTCCAGTTTTCTTAATAGAGTGGCTTTCAACCCAATAATGTACAGAACGGCCATAGGCCTAGTAGATACAGAACAACCATAGGCCCAGAAATATCGGAACGGCCTAGCGGCCCAGAAAAAACAGAACGGCCTAACGGCCCAGAAATAACAGAACGGCCTAGCGGCCCAGAAATAACAGAACGGCCTAGCGGCCTAAAAATAACAGAACGGCCTAGCGGCCCAGAAATAACAGAACGGCCTAACGGCCCAGAAATAACACATGTATGGACTCAAGAGGTGGCTCGTACGGATTCTAGAGGTGGCTCCCACCAAAGTGTAGCACTTAGTTCCGTACAGCACTTTGTTCCATACCAGAAATCAATAAGTCTCATCATGTCATAATATAAACGAAACGAACATCATAACGGAATAACCACAGATATCATCAGAACAGACTGGTCTTATAGTCACGCAAAGGCACATAGATTATTCCAATCATTTACAAGAGTTAACGTAGTTAGTTTACGTGTAACAGAATACTAATGGTAATCATTAGCAATACGTATAACGTATCTCACAAATTGTACATGTGCCATCACAATGCTATTTGTAGGGACAAAATAATTACCTCATAACAGTCTTAAACCATCCTTGATAAAACTGAATAGTTCGGGATACATAAGCATCATTGTTCCATTGGTTCACCATGACTCATTAAGGTTAATCTACGGATAACAGAATGTTAATAATGTCTTTTAACAGTAAATAAAACACACTACTATATAGATTATAGCACACTACCGATAACCATTAATCGTAGGCGGAATACAAAATAGTTTCAGAGTCATATCAATGGATGCCAAATCCTTCTATGTTCACACCATTTCTCAAATACAAACATGTTAACATAATTGCCATGGAAAAACATAATGTTAATAATAATTATTATTATTAACGGTAATTGATGTACATTTATAGTACTATTACTCACAGTGTACTGGTGGAGCATTTATTCCTCCCGAAGCATGTCCTACATACATACGAAGTCACACTTTAATTCTTTAAATCATTTCCCCTAATTTCTTTTCGCATTTTAACATGATTTACAATGCCTATAACAAGGTTCATTCGTAAATTTTTAACATTATTTCGCAACATCTCAGAAATCCAATTAAACTTGTACACGTATAATTCAACCCACCAATTCCATGATTCTATTTTCAATTTGAGCAAAATCATTATTGATCATCACAAATTAACCTAGGGTTTTCAAGAACATAAAGTTTTCCATAAAAATTCATACTTCTCATACCATGACCTTACATCCCAATTTTCTCCTTGATTATACACCTAAGGGTCATACTCCATCACCTTAACCCATCAATTGAACCATCAATGCTTCAAACCCGAAATTCCCAAATCTCATAATTTACTCTATATGCTCAAAAATGCAAATTCGTACATTAATACAATAGAAATACCACAAATCTATCTCTTGATGTAAGTATTGAAGAGAATTAGAACCCCTACCTCCATAATCAAGCAAAGGAGCGAGTTTGAGGAGAAGCCTTCGCAAATCCGAGTTCCAACCGGGTAAAAACATTGATCTTCTCTTATTCTCCATCCTTGATGCAAAAGCCATGGTGGATTGTTGCTCAAAATAGAGGAAATCAAGGTTTTAAGGCTAGGGTTTCGGACTTAGAAGAAGAGGAAAGAAGAGAGGGGAAAGAAAATGTGGAAAAAGATCTCAAAATCCCGTTTTTACATTGCTGTACTCGCCAAACCCGCTCGAGCATCCTTATTCCCGCTCGAGCGTACCTGCTCCCAGCACAGATTCCAAAACTTCAACCATGCGTAACTCTCTCATCCAGACTCCGTTTTAGGTCGTTCTTGTGTCCAAATTGAAGCCCCGGAAATAAGCTTTTCACTGGTTCTAACCTCACATTCAAATTCAAAGTGTGGGAAAAGAAAAGGGCAAAAGAGTGACTGCTGAACATAAACAAATTGTTCGAATTAAAGTTTTTGGTCCTATCTTACTTCACCATCATATTACCACCTCAATCAATACTCCGAAATAAAATAAGAAGATTCCAAATACACTACTACAATGTCAAGGGCAATCTTACTTTTCACGCTCGAGCGTCGCTTCCAACGCTCGAGCGCACACAGACCAATAAAACAGTCCGCTCGAGCGTCAACTCCTCCGCTCGAGCGGAGATTCACAACTCCCAGAATCTCAGGCCATCTGCAAAATTGCTGGGAACCCCAAAATTCCGCTCGAGCATCAACTCCTCCGCTCGAGCAGAGGGAAAAATTCTGGGTCATTACATCCTTTCGTCCTTAAGAAATTTCATCCTCGAAATTGAAGAAAACCAAATAGAAGACAGTTCAAACATAAACGGATACACACCCTGTAATGTTCCAAAACTAGATCCACACTTGAGATAGGAAAGGATCACAAATACTTTCGATCTACATACACGTATCAGAATTTCAATGGGCAAGGAGCCGTTTATAATCCCAAAGTCCATAACAACTTCTCAATTAGCAATTAAGCAGACCACGTCTAGTGAATGCCCAAAACTCAATTTCAAAGACAATTCACATTGTACGATCCAACACCAAAATTTTCAATTGCACTTTAATTAATGGCATCACCAACTCTTTATTCCATTTGACATTTAAAATAGAACCGTGAAGGCCATTATGCAATTCCTACTCAACTTCAAGAGAGGCCAATCAAACATACCTTAAGCTTTAGGATCTCTATAACCTTTTCACTTTCTTACTTACTCCCTTGAAGATCTATACTCTTCCTTCCAACCCTTATTTCTTTCCAGGAGATATATTCAAGTTTGTGATCATACGTAAGAAGACTTAGATATATATATATAGATAGTCATATGTAAAAGCATATAGGGCAAAATCCAATCGTTTAATCATTCCGACATTGACATCTCGTAAACATACTTAAGATTACATAAAAATTATGCTAATCACAGATACATAATCAATTTCAGATCATTAAACTTTTAAGGCTTCCAATTTCTTATTCAATTACAGATACGTTTCTTATTAAACAGATAGACATCCTTAAACATGGTTTCACTACTTAACTTTAATTGCTCAGGGAATTTCACCGTAAACATTTAAAAGCACAAAACATAATAGTTGACATTCCCTTAAACGCATAATTTATAAATTCCCACAGCATGCATTGAGTTCAATCATAATGAAAGTACTCTCCACTAAGTCTCTAGCTAGATCGGCCCAGCGTTAATAGTTCATATGAAATTTTGATTAGGGAGTACACGTTTAAACTTATCCTGTTAAGTAATTCCTTAGGTGAATCTTATAGTGCAATTTACTCGGTGGTACATGACCATTACGGTTACATATAGTTCCCAAAATAACTTAATTACGTGGTTAGATTAAAATCCGATTATGCATCATTGACTCAGATCTTAGAACCTACCAAATAAGGTTCTACCTAAGAGGTACAATATATTCCATTCCAGCAGTCACCACTACAGTGACAACCTCAAAGTCATATTCCATTTACAAAAACATATCAAAATCATACCGTTATGTAGATTTAAAACCACATTCTCTAATTCTTGACAAAATCTGAACGATGGGAAGAAGAATCCCCATTATAGACACCTGATCATGCCGTTATAAATTCAAATCTAAACAATAAATACAACTATAACAACCATTATTTTGAGCAAAGGGAGCCACTCAAAACAAGGCCAAAAATCCAAGTCAAAATCGGGCTTGACTAATCAGTCATAACCGTAAGGTATAACATCTTCCCTTAACATAAATCAATCTGGCCTCTTCTTAATCATTTCAGTAGTCCACTATTCAGATGATTCTTTCCTTCCCTACGATAAGACACGATGTCAACCACATGGTTTCATATTCACAACTTCTAATCACAGCGGTCAGCAACAGCCAAATATAAAAAAAAAATTATAGACCAGTCGTCTCACTTAGTCAATTAATATAACTTAGTATCTAGTTACTCCACATACGTCGGTCCTACTAGATTCATTCATAAGGTCATAGATTTCCTTAAGTCTATAGTATTCACATCCATCCAGATTCCATATTGCCTTGAAATTCAACAATTTAACGACGAAATAATTTGACCACTTAGTATCAGAGTTAGAACGCTTAGCCAGATCAGTTTTATAAGATAATAAATCAATTCGGAATCACGTTGCACATGCCCACTCTTTTTTTTTTTGTTCACAGTATCATACAGAACAGTTTACATTATACCCTTCAAATACAGGATGAGATTAATTTAACAATTGCAATATCTAACATTTGCACATCTACTCAGAAGTATTTCACAGAAATGATTTCTCAATTTTAAGTCATTAGTATACAGAAACAGAATTTTTTAATTCTTACAGTAACTTATCAGTTTATCAATCATTTAGTGTGATCTCGAAGTAGTCCATAACTGTCTATCTTTTTACAAGTCCCATGTAAACAGACACATAATGTGGGGTAAGATCCTTTATGTCGTTCAACCATCCTTTATCAGGAATCCTGATTACGAATTCCAATTTACACATAACAAAACAGATTACGGATAACAGAGTTAGCTTTCAAATTTCATATTACAGATTGCAGATCACAGGTTTCCATAAACAAATTACACGGTTCTAACAGGGATCAATAACCAATTTCCCAGCAGAGCTTATCTATTGCATCGTCAGTAGGAAAAAAAATCACAATCATTTGACTCCTTTACAAGTTTAGGAAAAAAAAATCACCATATGCATGACTTCTTCTTACAGCCGGTCAAACTTAACACAATTTCAATTATCACACAAAACACATCTTATCAAAATAGTCAGACACAGTAACTTTTCAAGAACACCGGTCTAAACATTGTTATGGCAAGGAGTATCATAAAAGTCAGAGTATCACATACATCATTTTCTTTGGTCTTAAAAATATTCCGTGCTTAGAGTTTAATCAATTCATTTAAATAGAGGCTAAAGACTCAATCATATTATCATTATTTCCCACAGATAACTGTCAACCAGTAACACACATTTCATTTAAGCATTTGTCACAATAAAAACAAAGAATATATACTAATCATGGATGATATTCGTTAACATTATCAGAGTACACTTAACGTTGCCATCGATTTTTCATATACTTTCAGGATGTCATGCACGATGCCTGAATCATTTCTAGACACCCTAAAGCTCAATGGATCCGTGTGTGAGATAGGAACTCGTGCTCTGATACCACTTGTCACACCTCAAACCTGCCCCTAAAAGTTTGGGCATGACCTACACAAAAACGGACGCATAACCTGGTATACATATCATATGGGGCCTGAACGGAAGCATTTACCAATATAAATTAACACAAATAAAGAACTGCATCCATTGAGCGACCACTAACATGCCAGGATCACAAACAGAACATAAGGCAAATAAACATACAGTGACGTGCATCAGAGAATTAGCTATGCACATATATACATATACAGACTCAGCCCTTATAAATCAACCTTAAGTAGACAATCAGGGTGTAAAATCAAAAGCTTAGCAAAATGAACTGTCTTCACTTAAGTGCCTGGACACACTGGGGTTGACAAGAGAGACGAGCCTTAAGGATTAGGACTGGCCTCCCGGTTGACTACCTACAGAAACAGACAAAATACAGAGTGAGTAAAACTCAGTAAATAATAGTACATAAATGATGTAATGGTTAACTTGAATGATAGAGCATATAACTTCAGAGATATATGATTAACTACATTCTGTAATTATTTCCAGAACAGCCATGGTCCAGTTTTCTTAACAGAGTGGCTTTCAGCCCAATAATGTACAGAACGGCCATAGGCCCAGAAATATCGGAACGGCCTAGCGGCCTAGAAATAACAGAACGACCTAGCGGCCCAGAAATAACAGAACGGCCTAACGGCCCAGAAATAACACATGTATGGACTCAAGAGGTGGCTCGTACGGATTCTAGAGGTGGCTCCCACCAAAGTGTAGCACTTAGTTCCGTACAACACTTTGTTCCATACCAGAAATCAATAAGTCTCATCATGTCATAATATAAACGAAACGAACATCATAACGGAATAACCACAGATATCATCAGAACAGACTGGTCTTATAGTCACGCAGAGGCACATAGATTATTCCAATCATTTACATGAGTTAACGTAGTTAGTTTACGTGTAACAGAATACTAATGGTAATCATTAGCAATACGTATAACGTATCTCACAAATTGTACATGTGCCATCACAATGCTATTTGTACGGACAAAATAATTACCTCATAACAGTCTTAAACCATCCTTGATAAAACTGAATAGTTCAGGATACATAAGCATCATTGTTCCATTGGTTCACCATGACTCATTAAGGTTAATCTACGAATAACATAATGTTAATATTGTCTTTTAACAGTAAATAAAACACACTACTATATAGATTATAGCACACTACCGATAACCATTAATCGTAGGCGGAATACAGAATAGTTTCAGAGTCATATCAATGGATGCCAAATCCTTCTATGTTCACACCAATTCTCAAATACAAACATGTTAACATAATTGCCATGGAAAAACAGAATGTTAATAATAATAATAATTATTAACGGTAATTGATGTACATTTATAGTACTATTACTCACAGTGTGCTGGTGGAGCATTTATTCCTCCCGAAGCGTGTCCTACATACATACGAAGTCACACTTTAATTCTTTAAATCATTTCCCCTAATTTCTTTTCGCATTTTAACATGATTTACAATGCCCATAACAAGGTTCATTCGTAAATTTTTAACATTATTTCGCAACATCTCAGAAATCCAATTAAACTTGTACACGTATAATTCAACCCACCAATTCCATGATTCTATTTTCAATTTGAGCAAAATCATTATTGATCATCACAAATTAACCTAGGGTTTTCAAGAACATAAAGTTTTCCATAAAAATTCATACTTCTCATACCATGACCTTACATCCCAATTTTCTCCTTGATTATACACCTAAGGGTCATACTCCATCACCTTAACCCATCAATTGAACCATCAATGCTTCAAACCCGAAATTCCCAAATCTCATAATTTACTCTATATGCTCAAAAATGCAAATTCGTACATTAATACAATAGAAATACCACAAATCTATCTCTTGATGTAAGTATTGAAGAGAATTAGAACCCCTACCTCCATAATCAAGCAAAGGAGCGAGTTTGAGGAGAAGCCTTCGCAAATCCGAGTTCCAACCGTGTAAAAACATTGATCTTCTCTTATTCTCCATCCTTGATGCAAAAGCCATGGTGGATTGTTGCTCAAAATAGAGGAAATCAAGGTTTTGAGGCTAGGGTTTCGGACTTAGAAGAAGAGGAAAGAAGAGAGGGGAAAGAAAATGTGGAAAAAGATCTCAAAATCCCGTTTTTACATTGCTGTACTCGCCAAACCCGCTCGAGCGACCTTATTCCCGCTCGAGCGTACCTGCTCCCAGCACAGATTCCAAAACTTCAAGCATGCGTAACTCTCTCATCCGGACTCCGTTTTAGGTCGTTCTTGTGTCCAAATTGAAGCCCCGGAAATAAGCTTTTCACTGGTTCTAACCTCACATTCAAATTCAAAGTGTGGGAAAAGAAAAGGGCAAAAGAGTGACTGTTGAACATAAACAAATTGTTTGAATTAAAGTTTTTGGTCCTATCTTACTTCACCATCATATTACCACCTCAATCAATACTTCGAAATAAAATAAGAAGATTCGAAATACACCACTACAATGTCAAGGGCAATCTTACTTTTCACGCTCGAGTGTTGCTTCCAACGCTCGAGCGCACACAGACCAATAAAACAGTCCGCTCGAGCGTCAACTCCTCCGCTCGAGCGGAGATTCACAACTCCCAGAATCTCAGGCCATCTGCAAAATTGCTGGGAACCCCAAAATTCCCCTCGAGTGGAGCGAAAAATTCTGGGTCATTACAGTGGAAACGGAAGTTTATCCGATCAGTCCTTGTAGGTCTTAACCATCTTCTGCAGGATATTTTTGATGTTCTTGTTTGTGGCCTCAACAGCTCCATTGGTTGTGGCCCGTAATATAATTTATACTCATGTCTATTTGACCCCTTTGGCGAGACAGCACTGATAACGTCGATTCCCCAAACTGAGAAAGACCACGGCGAAGTCATGTTGTAGAGCTTTGACAGCGGAATATTCATTCGATTGGCATGAATTTGACATTTGTGGCATCGCCGCACAAAACCAATACAATCATTCTCCATGGTGGACCAGTAATAGCCTTGCCTAAGGATCTTCCGAGTTAGCATCACATCGTTTATATGCGCCCCGCATTCTCTGCTGTGGATAGCCTCCATAAGGCGCTTAGATTCCTCTTCCTCCACATACAGTTTATGCATTCCCAGATGACCTGCTTACCCCCGCAGATGATAAATTGGACGACCAGATGCCGTATTCCCCGTTTGTCTTTGGCATTTTGCCCCTGGTGGATACGTCTCATTTTTTAGAAAGTTCCAAATATCGTAATGCCAGGGGTTTTTGTCTTGTACTTCATCTATTACGGCAATAGTTTCATATGCCGGCGTGTATTTCTATTCAATAATAATCGGACGCACCCGAACCCCAAGTGGGATGTCTACCATAGAAGATAGAGTTGCTAAAGCATCAGCGAACTTGTTGTTCTCTGTTAATAGATGCATGAATGTCAACTTTTCAAACCTCAGAATCAGAACATCCAAGATCTAATGATAAACCTTCATCTTCTATTCTTTGACTTTCCAGTCTCCATTTGCTTGAGAAACAACCAAGTTCGAGTCCCCGATGCCATCCAACCTTATTGCCTCTAGTTCTAGGGCAACTTCTAAACTAGCAATACACCCTTCATATTCTACTTCATTGTTTGACACCTTGAATTAGAGTTTGAAGGCTAAAGGTATATGGGAGTCGTCGGGTGCTATCAATAACACACATATCCCATAACTGTACTAATTGGACGCTCCGTCAAAGTACATCGTCCAAGTTTCCTCTTTGACTTGCAGAATGTCTTCATCTGGGAACAAGTATTCCACTGCCTCATCTCCTTCTACCAGGTGGTCTGCTAGGAACTCCGCTACAGCTCTTCCTTTAATTGACTTTCGAGTGACATATTTGAGATCAAATTCGGAGAGAAGAAGCAACCAACGAGCCAGCCTACCCGTAAGCGTTAGTTTCTCAAAGAGATATTTAATAGGATCCAATCTTGAAACTAGGATTACAGAGTGAGCTAACAAGTAGTGCCTCAACTTTCAGATAACCCATACCAAGGCTAGGCAAGCTTTCTCTAAAGGAGTGTACTAGGTCTCGTAGTCTAGCATTTTCTTGTTCAAGTAGTAGATTGCTTTCTCCACCCTATCTTCAGATTCTTGAGCGAGCATGTATCCCATGGTCATATCTGTCACTAACAAGTACAGAATCAGAGGTTTGCCTTGCTCCGATAGTGACAACACAGGCGGATTCTGGAGGTACTGCTTAACCTGTTCAAAGGCAAACTGACATCGATCATCCCATCGAAATTTCTTTCTTTTCTTCAAGAAACCAAATAGTAGTTCACAAGTCAAGGTTAATTTGGAAATAAACTGTCTTATGAATTACACTTTACCCAGAAAGCCACGCACCTTCTTTTTGGTCCTTGGTGGTGGCATTTCTATGATGGCCTTGATTTTGGATGGATCTACTTCAATTCCCCTCTACGTGATCAGAAAGCCCAGCATTTTTCCTGCCGTTACGCCGAAGGTGCATTTCTGTCAATTAAACCTCAATCTATATTCTCTAATCCATTAAAAGAATTTCTCCAACGCAGTGTAGTGGCCCTCTCGTTCTTTGGGCTTGACAATCATATCGTCCACGTACACCTCAACCTCTTTGTGGATCATGTCATACAGAATGGTGGTCGTAGCCTTCTGATAGGTAGCCCCAGCATTTTTCAACCCAAACAGCATAACCCGATAGTAGTAGATACCCCACGGGGTGGTGAATGCGGCCTTTTCTCAATCCTTGGGTGCCATCAAAATCTGGTTGTACCTAGAAAACCCATCCATAAATGATAGCAATGCATGGCCCGCAGTGAAATCCACTAATTCATTGATGTGCGTCAGTGGGAAGTCGTCATACGGACTAGCTCTATTCAAGTCCCGAAAGTCGACGCAAACCCAAATTCTACCATCCTTCTTTGGCACTGGGACAATGTTGGTCAACCAAGTTGGATACTCAAATACTAATAAGAATCCTGTATCAATCTGCTTGGTGACGTCTTTCTTGATTTTCAGTGCCTAGTCCGGGTGAATTCTACTCAATTTCTGCTTAACTGGTTGGGCCTCATGGTGAAGAGGGATTCGGTGTTGTACAATCTCAAGATCGATTCCAGGCATGTCTTTGTAGGATCACGCGAAAACATCTTTGAAATCTTTTGATAAAGCGATTAAACGCTCGTGCTCCTCCGAAGACAACGTGGACCCGATCTGGACCAGGCGCGGATCCTTCTCAATACCCACATTAATAGCAATGATTTCATCAGCACAGGGTTTAGCAAACCTCTCCTCCTCTCGATTAATCAAGTTTTTCAAAACCAAAGGAATTTTTCTCCTTTGTTTTCATTAAAGTTTTGAAAATCTTGGTCAATATAATAAACCAACAGCACAAAAAAGTACACAAAATCAACAAAGTTTTCATTCAAAAGGTCCAGATCTTTGGTTACAAACTCAAAACAAAAGTTGAATGAAGACCTAGACAGGACTTTGGTATCCGGGTTACCACCCCCAGAAATACTAGACTTAGACTTAGAAGAACTTGAATCTAATCCCAACCCCACAGACTCAGTAGAATCAGATTCTGGCTCATCACCTAATTCAGGACTGGAAAGATAGCCTTCCTCCAGCTGCCAAGTAAGACATGGTGCCCCTGATGCATCCAAAATGCCACTAGTTGGGTTCACACCCGGTTCTTCCCCGATCATGGAGACAGTAAAGTTATCCCCCAAGTTTTCTAGGTCAGCCATAGGATCTGTCAGGAAACTAGCCAGTGTTGCCCCTACTTCAAGCTCGTTGCCATCTGAGTAACCTTTCGTGCTCTGTTTAACTTTGATGCTTGGTTCGGCCCTTTCCTCATCACTGTCCTACAATTGATGGTCAAAGAAGATCTTGAACCCGGGGACACGCTACTTCGAGGAATTTACCCAAGGCTCGGGAAAGCCACAAAAAGGGAAGTCTTCTCCTTCCTGAACAAAACGGCCATTCAGTGTCCCCCAGATTGGCCTGAGGATTCATAGTGTTTTCCGGCTTGCTTGGTCTTGGCTCTGCCTCTCATCTCTTCCCCTTTTCTGATCCAGTCTTCTCTGGTGGGCACATAGCCCAGTCTAAAAGCATGCGGGTTGTGTGGCACCTCTGCCAGTGCTGCAACACTTTTCCGACCAATCTTTCTGAGCCCCATTCCTGGAACGTGCTGCAGTTTGTTCGTAAAGTAGATGGACTAGGCGCTAACGTACATGCTTTCGTCTGGGGCCAGAATTTTCTGCACTACCTGGGCTTTAGCCAGAGTGAATTCTGAGAGGAATACATCCTCCTCGCCATGTTTGTTCTCTAGCACTAGCGTAGTTACCTCTGGTGGCGGATGGATGGAGGTGTTCCCAAAACAATTGCCACTCCTCCTCTATGAGGATACTTCAATATCTAATAGAGAGTGGAAGAGACAACCTTCACATGGTGCAACCAGGGCCTCCATAACAACAAATTAAAGGTAGCCAGCACATTCAAGACATGAAACTCGATCTCTTACTCTGATGGGCCCACTTGGACTCTCACTTGTATTGTACCCATGACCTCTCTACTTGTGTTATCATACGCCCGTATTACTTGGGTTGTGGGAAAAAAGTCCGCTGCTTTGAGGCTAATTGCGTAGGTGGTACGGGAAGGACAGACATTAATGGCCGAACCGGTATCTACCAACATCACCGACACCCATTTCTCCTTGCATTCCATAGATATGTACAGAAGTTTGTTGTGAGCCAAGCCCTTCAGTGGTAGCTCTTTGTCAGAGAAAGTAAGCATTGGCTTGGCACCACCTGGAAAGACCAAACCCACAAGCTGCTCAAGTGTGGTGTCAATGAACAATTTAGCCTTGTCCATTGTCGAAAACACTACCTGCCGGTGTGCTCGTGAGGCCATGAGAAGACCTCAGATGGAGATGTCAGCTTGGATTTTCTCGAGCTGTTTCAATACTGCCTCTTCTTCTAGTTGTTTCTCCTTCTGTTTCTTGGCCTCTTTGTCTTTTCCAGACACCTTTGCTTGATCCAGGTGCGATGGCTTAAAATACTGTCCACTGCGGGTGAGATGATCTATTTCCTCGGCATACCACGTATTGTCCGGAATGCAATCACCCCAGTCTTCGTTAGTATGGGCCAAATGCAGATCATTATCGTCCTACCATTCGCCTTCAGCAGCCGACAAACAGTTGTCTGGCTCTACTTGTATCACCTTTACATCATACGTGTCCCCCACAAGGTGCCGTGAAATTATGGTTTCGCGGCTGTCTTTGATTCTTTCTCGTTCAAACTGCCTCAATGCAGCTTCCTATTCAGTATCTACAGTGTTCACAACGCCCACTTCTTGGGCTGGGTTTTCCGCACTAGAGCTCTCCAGTAACTTTTCTTTCTCATCAGCCCTTCTGGCTATTACAGCTATCTCTGCTTCTTTTCTCTCTGGTTTCATTCCAATTTCTTCTTCCTTGTCTAGCTCATCACTCAGCCATTCGGTGTTATCAGTCGATCCATGCAAGTTGAACCACCTAATCTGCACATCTCCCTGATCATGCTCGTCAAAGAATTGCAAGTTGTCCAAATCTTCTTCGAGGTCTGCCAAATCATCCAACCCTTGGCCCGAGCCATCTTCCTTGACCACATTGACGTCTGCCAAGCTTGGTAGCACCAGTTCAAGCTTAATCTAACTAGGTGGTACAATATAACAACTCGGGTCATACACCTTCTCAGCTAAGTCCCTAGGACACTTCAACAACAGATTCGTACCTTCCCCCACGGTCAGAATCTTCTACGACGAGTGTTGTCACCACTGATCTACAAAGCTCAGGATGTAGGCCAGACGTGTCCATTATGCACAGGTCTATGCCCTCAGGGATAAACAACGCTAGTTTTGGAAGATGAGAGGGGGTAATGTATACGTTGGGGTCATAAGACGTGGTAAGTGTATGGATCAGGTTAAGATTTCAAGGTGAGGGGGACTTGATTATGGGCTGAGAGTGGATTTGTGGTTATGTTCAGTTTTTGAGGTAGGGCGATCACCTTTTTGTCAATGAGATCCTGAATCTCATAACGCAATCGAAAGCACTGGTCGGTGTCATGACCATGCTATTGGTGAAATGCACAGTATTTTGCGGGGTTGTGTTTGGGTGGGAGAGGATCAGGAAGTGGGCGAGGTTCTAAGGGTTTGAGGTGTCCTTTCTTGACTAGCACCTTTATGGCTTGAGACAGAGTTATGTACAGTTGGTTAAAAGTTCTCTGGGATCAAGTAGGATTGGACGAAGTTTGTGAGCTTGTGTTGGTGAAGGGGTCAGCGATTTTTGTTGTGGTGACAACACTTACGTCTGACGGCCTCGCAACTGTGCTACCACTGGCAGCATTGGAACTACAAACAAACGGCCTTTTTGTCAGCTCCTTCTCATCTATAATATGCCCTTGCTTCATGGCATCTTCGATTTGCACTCCCATTTCATGAAGTTCTGTAAATGTAAATAACGGGAGCACAATTATTTTCTGCAATAACTTGCCATGCAGATTCTGGACGACCATTCTGATTTGATCCTTCTCGAAAGGCTCATGGTCATCATCGAGGCTTTGGTCCTCTATCTTGTCACAAACTCAGAGAAACCCTCTGTCGGCTCTTGGCGTGTTGCCTCGAGATCACAAGTTGTGACCTCGATTTGAGTATTGTATGAGTACTGCGCAATGAAGGCCTCGGCTATCTCTTCCCAATTCTGTTAGACAGAATCTTCCGACTTAGCATACCATATGGCCGCTATACCTGACATGGTACGACCAAAGAAAGACACCTTCTGTGGTCTAGTTAAGCCCATCGACTGCAAGATATCAGAAAACAATCGCAAGTGAACCATCGGATCCCTAGAGCCGTCGAATCGATCAATGTGCGGCATTTTAAACCGATCTGGCAATGTAATTGCAGAATCAGTATATCCATCCTCTATGTCCGGGATGGAGTTAACCCCTTGTGCTCTCTTGAACAGCTTTTCCAGTTTATTGACCTTGAGTGCAGATAGGTCAACCTCGAACTCGAACGAAGCCTCAGTTTGATAAACAGGGGTTTTGAAGGCTTGTACTGGGATTGGCTCTGTTGGATTGCCCTGGTTTTCTTGAAAATTGGCAGCATTAGCTGTGGCACCGGGCACAACACAAAATTAACTAACCACTTTAGCTAATTAAATAAGTACAATACAAAATTAACTAACTATTTTACTTAGTTTAATACAAAAAATAACTAGCTAATTACAATGCACAATTAATTAGCTAATTAATTAACTATTATGAGCCCGAGGAATGAGTGTTGACCATTGCATGCATGCGGATTTCCACCCGAAAAAGTCCCCTGTTTTGCTGCCAGAATGCCTCTGTTACATAGCTAGAAAATTGCACTGTTTTTCCACCTCAGCCTCTGCTCTACTCTGTTGGAAAAAGGACACTGCCTGGATGGAAAAAGTGGCCGGCAACCCAAAAGGAGTGGCCGGCTGACCACTAATGTTGGTTCTTTCCTGCTGCAACAGAGAACTGCAACAGAGAACAAACAGAGCACAAACAGAACATTCTCACTCTCCATATCATGGATTGATCAAGGGAAGTGGTTGACCTTGGAAACTTGAACAATTTCATCACTAACAAGTATGAAATGACCCAAGTCTCCATGTATTCAATTAATGTCCGATTGAACACCAAATCATTTTATTATCTTGCTTTATTTTAACCCAATTTATTACTCCATTTTAATTACCTTCCATTCATTAGTCAATTGAGTCCAATAATGAACTTTAAGTGCACTAATGGAGAGAAGTACTAAACCAAATATTGTTTTAGGCATAAGAGGGAGATCATGGTCGTTGGTAATGAACCCCCAATGGGATTAAACCATTAAGCACAATACACCCCTTGAAGCTTAAACAACACTCCTTTTTGGAGTAACTCTCAAAACAAAGAGAAAAAGCCAAGAAAGGGGAGAGGTTGCAGAGATGCTTAGAGGTGAACACAAGTATGGAAAGTACGAAATAAATGCTATCAACTCAAATAGGTTGGTGGCTAAGACCTAAATTACCAAGTCTATGAGGACTATTGCACTACAAGCATACTTTACAAAGCATGAATGAAGCTAACTCATAAAAATAGTCCTAAAACAGTCTAAAAAAGTGCTGGAATTAAGATAAAAACAACTACAACAACAAGCTAAAATATTGAGGGATTAAAACTAGCACACAAGCACAAGGAGGGGAAGCTAACCCCTTCACTTTTGGGACTTCAAAACATGATTTTTGCCTCTGAAAAACTCTGAAATTCAGGGTTAAAAAAGCTTAAAGACAGTTGATGAGAAAATGGGAAATACAAGGGCAAAGGCCTTAGAAGCAAGGTTCAAAGAAGGGTTGTCAACCCCTCTACCTTTAATGGTCTTAAACCACAAGTTTCAGTCCAAAAATACAGGTAATAAACAGCTCAAAACAGCAAGAAAAGATGAGAAAAAGATGGTACAAAAGAACTTGAATATATACCTCTTGAAGATGAATGATCCCTTGAATTCCCAAACCACTATTTCACACTCTCAAGAGCCCCAAGAGCTAAAATACAAGCTCAAATCACCTCAGCAAGGAACTCTCTAGGTTTGGTTTAGAGTGTTTAGGCAAAGGTTATGTAAGTTGCAAGAGAGAGAGAGAGAGAGAGAGAGAGAATTGTAGAGAGAAAGAGAGAACTTTTCCAAACTTTTGCTCTCCAAATTTTCTAAGATCAAAATTTTTTCTAACCTCTCTAACAAAAAAGAGGGTCATCTATATATAGAAATATATGAGAGACCCTCGAAAATAACCCTATAAATACAGCTGGAATGATGCATGTATCTGTGGAGACAACTGGCAGAAAATATCTAGTTTTTTGCACTAGTGAACGACAGGCCACCTTAGTGGGTGGCATGCTACACTAGTGGGTTTGCAGGTCCCTGGATGCTCAAGCCTGAAAAACTACTGTTTTGGTCCAAAACAAGGCACAAGGTTTGTAGGTTCAAAACTGAGATTTCCTACTGAGGAAGTCAAGCATTTGACAAGCGTACATATTCATCATTAAGTGATCAATCAGTGGCGCCTAAGTCTTAAGGGCTGTAAAAAATGGGATGTCTACAGTTTCACAGATAGTTCTATGATTAGAACCCACAGAGATCCGTGGTACTAGGTAACAGATAACAAATATCAGATAACAGATGCTAAGGATGCCACGATTACATTTCAGAGAGTTAGACAATCATTCATTCTAAAGAAAATAACTTTTCAGAGACAAGCGTACATATTCATCATTAAGTGATCAATCAGTGGCGCCTAAGTCTTAAGGGCTGTAAAAAATGGATGTCTACAGTTTCACAGATAGGTCTATGATTAGAACCCACAGAGATCCGTGGTACTAGGTAACAGATAACAAATATCATATAACAGATGCTAAGGATGCACGATTACATTCAGAGAGTTAGACAATCATTCATTCTAATTAGAAAAATACTTTTCAGAAATAGAGTAAACTATATAATCAGAAAATACTTAAGTACAACGTATCTTTACAGAGTTGTTATCACAGATGAGTATATCTCTAGAAGCAGAACATAAAAATTAGATAGATCAGACGGATACTGGTGTGTGACCTATACAAGCATATGACAGATAGGCACTAAAACACACTTTTTGTATTTTGCTAAACGTAATTTAATTCCTCATAGTGTGTTTCTAATTCATATCCTCATTACTATGGCCTAAACCATAGCTTAAGAATGCATTGGATGAAATGAGGATGCAATTATGCATTTGAAACACTTGACAAAAAATTTCTAAAAGTAGGGCAGTTCGCTCAAGCACAGCTTTGGTCACTCGAACGGACTTCTTGGTCTGCAAAAGTACAGGATGCTCTTATTTTATGCTCAAGCTAACTTTTTGGTCGCTCGAGCCAAGGCTCAAAACAAAGGGTGATCACTCTTGGGTCTTTGGTCACTCCAGCCAAACATAATCTATTCAAAAGTACTGAGAGCTTGCAAAGTATGTCGAGCGAAAGAAACCATTGCTCAAGCGAACCCTACGAATTCTAGAATTTTCAGATTTGCACTCAAGGTTCAAAACACAAGTTTAACACATCAAAAGCCATTCTTTTGGGTCAAAACTTTAGAAAACACTTAGAAACTAGTAGAAAAACATGAAATGAAGTTCAATTCACAAAATCAAAGCCCAACAGCATGCCAATTCTTCAACATTATGCTCTTCTTTACATGTTATGAACATACATGTAATAATCTAAATTCTTTACTTTGAAAACATGATCAATGAAGACAAAATGACATAGAACATGATGAATTTCCAAAACCAAGTTAAAATAATGACATGCATGAGAGAATTCTTGGAATTTAACTTCAAATTGTTATAAAATATGTATGCATGTATGATTTGTTTTCCAATTCTACTTTCTTAGTTCAAATCATGCATTAATTCCTACACTTTCTTGAATTCTCATAATTTGTGACTTAAACACAAAAGTTGGGAGTTTATTACTCACCTAAAGTCTCGAAGTAGCAAGAATTCTAAGTTATTCTTCCCAATTCTCCAAATCTCAAGCTCAACTTCCTAGTTGTCTTGCATTTCTCTCCCTCTAACTTAAGTTCTCTCTCTCACTTTATATTTGAGCTCAAGAAAATGAGAGGAGAGATGATTTGCTAAGCATATATCACATATTTATAGGTTGGATTAACTTAAGCTAATTAAATATGATTGGAGTTAATTTAATATAACTTAATAATTAATTTATTTTAATTATTTGGATTCGAATCAAAATCTAATTAACCTTACCATCCAAATAACGCATTGAACTAGTCAATTTCATGTTCAGTTGTTGATAAGGCTTTCAAATTCCATATCGAAATAGAAATTCAGACAGACATTCCTACAACAGACAGATATAAATTCAAATAACATGCAAAACGCATAATTAACACATAATTATTAGTCTTAATTAGAGATTATTAGCTAATTACGGATTGGGGTTGTCACGGGCATCAACGGAATCAGATCTATGGTTTGACCGATAGCCATCGGAATCACCTTCTTTGGTATCAGCTAGTTGCTCTGAGCCAGCACCGTAATCTCAGGTGATGGGGCCAACCAAGAAGGTGGCAAAGAATGAAATCCTGCATTCACTATTCTTCTATTGTAACTCATACAACATTTACACCAAAATAAAAATATTAAAAAAAAATGTCAAAACAAATAAATAAAAAGTTTAAAAGTTGAATGCTTAATTATATATCTCCATCTACTACTCATTGATTAATTTTTTAGCAACTTTACACATCATTATTGCTATAAAAAAAAAAAGGTGAAATACAATTCATAATGTGGTGGGAGATTGAATAGGCATTAAGTTATACTAAGGTCATGTTTGTTTGGCTCCATAAGTGGGGGGATTAGACTATAAATCATGTGGGTCCTACATAGCTCATGTCTGGTTGGCAAAAATAGAAGGGCACAGTAATCCCGTGGGACTATGAATACCCTTACATAGGGGGATTAGCTCGGTTGGATTGGGTGGGATTAAGAAAATAATGAAAGAATTGAGTCTATTTAATATAAAAATTTTATTTTTTAATTTTATTTATTTTTACCAAGTGCACCTGTTTGTTTTAATATTTGTTCTAATTTTTTTAATATAGAAATAACTTATTTATTTATTTAATATAAAAATAATTTAACAATCCCATCATTAACCATCTCCCATACTATTATTAAAACAAACACACTTTTACTTAATCCCTTAACTAACAATCCCCACATTAACAATCCTTTCACTAACAATCCCATCCAATCTAATCCGTCAAACAAACGTGGCCTAAGAGAAATCCTAAAATAGAAGAAGAAGATGATGATAATTTCAATAATATTCACCTTTGACCGATTTTTTCTCCATAGCATTTTTTTTTAAGTTTTTTTATCTCTTGTCATGATTGGTTCTTACCGTGTAAGTATGAAGTGAGAGATAATAGTAAATAGCTTATGGCGGAATTGTAATAATGTTTTAGGGATAAAATGGATGCATTGAAATTGTAATGTTGTAGGGTTTTAAAATTGAACAAAATATGTAATAGGAGAAAGTTACGTAAGAAAGAGTATAAAGTAGTGTGGGGAAGTGGATTGGAAATACTCTTCGGATCCTGGGAGACGCTAATGATCCTCAGCTAGTCACCTGCAAAAATACAAATACTCCGGTCGGGGGTGCCGGAATTAGCACTCCGACGGACAAGTCAGTTCTTCTACTCAAGAAAGCTTGTTCACTAAGTTTTCAGAAGTGATTCTTACATACCTTTTCTAGTTCGTTGCCACTATATTTATACTCGTTTCTTCTGATCCTCGGGGCCAGAGCCTACTTTTTCAATCATTATTTTTTCCAATATTCGGCTCTAGGGATCCTTCCCTATTCGGCCTATTTAAGATATTCGGCCCTTGTCTTTGCGGGATATCTGCCGGATAGCTTCTAGCTTCTAAAATATACCTCCTCTATCCTTGCCAGTTATTCGGCTACCACAATTGCCCTCCGAACTCCCTGTTGACGGCAGTCAATCGGCGTGTTTGGTTCAGAATTTGAGGAGTTTATCGTCAGGCGGCTTCACGTGCCCCAATATATGTCAGGAAGCACGCGCCTTTCGCTCATCATTACACTTTCCCGCTCTATTCATGTGTATCTCAGCATTTATTGCGATTTGAAACTTTGGTCCTTTCGGATTCATATTTCGTCGATCTTTTTGAGACTTTTGGATCGCCAGTGCATATCTCTCCGTGACTCGCGTCTTCTGCAACTTCTTCCCGCCTTCCCTTGTCTCATCTGTTCTTCGTAAGTTTTTCTTATCCCTTCTTTGTAATCCTATTTTCTGTTTGCTATTTTAGCTTCGGCGAATATTTAGTTCTCTGCTAGGATGGCCAAACATTTGAAAGACCTCCTTTCTGAGGATCGCATCTCCGGCTTCCGGCAACATTTTTCTATTCCTGACGACGTCCATTTATCCCTTGTAACGGACAATGCTCTCGACATGGAGAGGGAAGATCAGAATACGATCGTATTCCCTCTTTTATCCATTGCGGAGGGCGGGGTTCGTTTCCCCCTACACCCACTCCTTAGGGCCGTTCTCCGCTATTGGGGTTTGATTCCTTCTCAACCCAATGTAAATTTCTTTCGAATCATCATGGGGGTCTTAGAGTTGAACCGACGCCTTAGGATTAACCTTGGGATTCCGGCCATTCGGCATTGTTACGCCTTAGCCAAATCCTCCGGTCGGCTGGGGCGATATTTTCTCAGGGCCAAAGATACCGACCATCACTTGGTGACTATGCTTGCCAGTTCTGGTAAACGGGTTGACGACGTGATGGTCAACGTCCGAGGCAATTGGGAGTTCGCTGAAGGGGAGGATCGCCTGGACCCTGTTCCCAGACATAAGGGCGACCCAGGTTGCCACGCAATGTCTTGTTTGTTGGTCTACTCTTATTCGGCTCTTTTCTCTAAATCGCTTTTCATCTTCTGCAGGTAACAGGTTGAAGAAAATTCTGACTTCAGTTGACGACGCGGTTCTTGGGGAAATCAAGACTGCACTCAGATATTTCGGCCGTCCAAACGTACAACAGCAGGGGAGAGCCGCCCATATTCTCCTCCGGTACGAACCCACTTATACTACTTTCTCGGCTGCAGATAACATTCCGATTCCAGTCGGCAATCAACAGCTCTCGGCCCTCATCTTCCCCAGCTTCAAAAATCTTAGGCAGATTGGTCTCGTAGCTTCTGATTCGGGGGAAGACGCCGAGCCGACCGTTGAGGTGGTTGCCGATCCGGCGGGGGGGTCTACTGAGAGAGCGGTAGAAGGCGGCGAGGCCGTACGCTCGGCATTCGAAGCCACAGAGCCATCCGCCTCAGGACGAACAGATTTCTCTTCCGGGGATATTTTTGCGAATTTGGGGGATCTACCCGGCGATTTCTTTGAGGGTATGGCGAAGGAAAGCCTAACGCAGATGGCACGTAAAAGAAATGCGGAGCGCATGGCCGCCCGCAAGAAGGCTGAATGTGCCGCATCAGATCCCAGCTTGATCAAGCCGTTCGTACCCGTTTCGGAGGGGACAGTGGTTGTTGCGTCCGATACGGAAAAAGAGGGTGGAGAACAAGTTGATGGGGAACGGCCGATTCCGGAGCAAGGCCAAAAGCGCGGTGCCGAGGGGGAAGCGAGTTCAGAAGCTGGCCCTGGTGGCAAACGGCCTCGGCTTGAAGAACCGGACGTGGTCGCTCCGTTCGTTATTCAGCCAAAGATCAGGGATATGCCGATTTTATCCGACGCTTCAGCCATCGAGGATCCGGCCGTGGCTCTGAGCTTGGCGGCTTCGATTTCTCTGCCGGCTGACAACAAAGACTTCGGTGCCGTGCCTGACATTATGGCCGTTGCCCTAACTGCTCAATCGGCACTCCTGGTAGGTCACCTTCATTTCGCTCTTTGTTTGTTAAAAGCGCCTAATCATACCGAATTGCTTTGCAGACGGTCGGAAGGATCACCGACTTGGGTCGCCGCCTGCGTGATGCTCTCGGGAGAATTGACCATTTGCAAACAGAGGTGCAAGGTCAAAAAAGTAGGGCCGAGTTCGAAATTATGAGAGCTGAAATGGAGAGCGCGAGAGCCGAAGCGGAGAAAGAGAGGGTTCGCGTAGCCGAACAGCTTCGTGTTGATGCTGAGGGTAGAGCGAATGCGAGCGAGGATCGCTCAAACTTTCCAAGGAAGCACTTGCTGAAGCGGAAGCTCAGTTAGAGGAGCTTAAGGCGACCCGCGAGAAAGCTGAATCGGAGGCCTTTGAAGCAGGGAGGGGTGCCGCTCTGACAGAATATGTTGAAGAAGTGTCCAAGTTTGAGAATCGCGGGTTCAAACATGGGTGGCTCAAAGCCCTTGCCGCCGCTGAGTTACATTGGACTTGCCGATTCCTTATGAGCAGGTGGATGTTGAGCCACTTGAATCCGATACCGACGAATGATCTGGGGGCCGTTTACTGAGCAGCCGTCTTTTTGTTTTTGTTTTTCTTGTTTTGGATAGTGCTTTGTTGGTTTAGGGTAGTTTTCATGTATAAATTGGTTAACATCTGTACACAATTTATTGATGAAAATTTCCTTGTAATTTTTGCTCTTCCACCGCACACTTTGTATAAAAGAGTTCTGTGGTTGTCAATGCATTTGGTAACATGGGATTGCATATACTGTGGGGAAACCCTGATTTGTGAATCTTCTAAACAAGCCGTATATAGAATATCGTTTATCCAAACTTTAGTTTTCTGCTGATTCAATACATATTCCATCAAAATCACCGTTTGCAATTTCACTGCCTACTGATCTTCGGCCCTTAGATTGACGAATCTGCCCTTGCCCCAGGGGGTTCATGATAAGAACTCTCGCTGAGGGATCAATTCGTGAGCCGGCTGGGGTAGTTTGGCCGAACACATTGATGAATCTGCCCTTGCCCCAGGGGGTTCATGATAAGGAATGCAGATTCAATACATATCCCATCAAAATCACCATTTGCAATGTCACTGCCTACTGATCTTCGGCCCTTAGATTGACGAATCTGCCCTTGCCCCAGGGGGTTCATGATAAGAACTCTCGCTCTGAGGGATCAATTCGTGAGCCGGCTGGGGTAGTTTGGCCGAACACATTGATGAATCTGCCCTTGCCCCAGGGGGTTCATGATAAGGAATGCAGATTCAATACATATCCCATCAAAATCACCATTTGCAATGTCACTGCCTACTGATCTTCGGCCCTTAGATTGACGAATCTGCCCTTGCCCAGGGTTCATGATAAGCTCTCGCTGATCAATTCGGCCTTAGTTTGGCCGACTTGATGAATCTGCCTTGCCCAGGGGGTTCATGATAAGAACTCTCGCTCTGAGGGATCAATTCGTGAGCCGGCTGGGGTAGTTTGGCCGAACACATTGGTGAATCTGCCGTCGACTTAGTCGGCGTCGGTCGATTGGGTGTCGCAATCAATGAACCTGCCTCGATCGTGCTGCCTCTACGAGTGTTAAATGATTAAAGGTATAGCTTTTAAGAGTCTGGTAGCTATCTGATTCAGACTCCTGAGAGAAGATCTATTGTACGAATGTCGAACAAACTCTTCTTTAACAGCAAGGGGGAAGCCAAGACATTGGCTGAGCTTGGCGGCGATATGAAGCAAAGTGAACACCGTGGTGCGCCCTTGCGTGCTGGGAGTAAAAGTTCTATGGGTCGACAGAGGCGTCATTCTCCTCGACGTCGTAGTAGGTCGCCCAGACGAGATAGGCAATCCCAGGGGAGATCGCCACACGCCCAAGTCGAAAGGAGATCAGACGCGAATCCGCGCCCATTAAGTTTTGCAGTATTCGTGAGGAATAAACCCATGACGGAAGCGGATTCGATCGTTCGAGATCCAGACGTGGCGGTCGAGTTTGCTCGACAAATATTTCCTCCGGAAGTGCAGCAGTCAATGGTCGGTCGTCAGGACTACGAAGTATTTCGCGAGGGCATTCATGGGGCGGTGAAAGGGCTCTATACGGCTTACGAAGTTGGCATGCGATTGCGCGCCGCCCGTCGAGAAATGGAGAAAAAGGAAGAGCGTATCCGCAGTTTGGAGGCTCGCGTGGAGGCGGCTGAACGTGAGTTAAGAGAGATCAGAGCGGCTCAAGTGCAACCAGCCGGGCAGGTGAATCCGAATCCAATCGTGGAGAGGGTTACTAGTCGGCTTATAAGTGCTGCCATTGCCGATCGCGATACGGCGAGCATGTTTGCATTGGAGTCCGCCAAGGGGAGGTCTTATGAAAAAGGTTTTCACGAAGGGCGCTTGGTTGGAATCCAAAAGACCAAGGAGGCGCTTGCCGAAGAGGTTTGCCGATGTGAAAATCGTGGGTTCAGGCATGGTGGATCAAGGCATCTCAAGTCGCCGAATCTCTTCGCTTGTCAGGCATCAATTCGGCGTCACCTCTCTACCACAGTGAGGATTTTCCGTTTTCTGCTTTCGAGGTTGAAAAGAGTGAGGATGAGGGCGACGCCGTCTGACTTTAATTATTGTAAAGTTCGAACGCTGGTCGCGTTTGCTATTATGTAATTTCTTGGTTGTTTGAATAAAAGACGCTTTATTGAAAGTACCAAATTGTCTTCCGCATTCGGTGTGTGCGTGTTTAATTTGATTGCATAAAAGTTTGAATAGACGTAAATACATCAATCGGACTCGGCATGTTAAATCGACGCGCCGATTCGTTGTGCGTGATCGGCCTACATGTAATGGCCGTTTACTTTTGAATAAAGCCATTGGGGCGTGTGTTGTTGAAATTCGAAGAAGTCGTGAGCCAGATGTCTGGCCGATTGAGCTAGGTAATTTTTGCCCTTGCGCAACCTGTGCGCGTGCATTTTGGCCAACCGCTGGGTTAACTAGGTCATGGAGAATGTTGACCGATGCCTGTCTCGTGGGGTTTAGTATTGATAAAATCACCTCGGGATTTGGGCCTCGAGATCATGGCCATTACTAAGAATAAAAGCGGCAGGCGCCTCATGCAACCAAACAACATCTATTGCGTGGGATGGTCAAGCGTTCTTACCATCAGATGGTGATGATAGTCGCAGGAGCTCGAATTCCGGCCGAACTTGGCGTTCAGACGGTTTGCGGCGGGGGATTCTCCGATGTGGGAGGTGGACCGCTGAAAGGAGAAATTGGAAATACGTCAGCCTCCAAGTCGTTGAAGCAGATCGCTCCGAAAGGAGACACAACGACCGCTGCCCCTAACCTTCCTTGTCTTGGATCTTGGCCTTGACATTGTCGATGGTGTCAGAGGCCCGGCGACATGCCGATTCGGGCGCGGTTAGATCGATGCGTGATTTGTCTTAGAAGTTAGAGATAGATATTGTAATGTTCAAACGCGGATTGCGTCTATGTAACAACTTTTAAATCAAATAAAAAGTGTTATTTCGTATAATTGAGTCTCACTCTGAAAATCTTTTGTTTAGCTATGCCAGATGAACGTTCCTGATTCCAACTTTTAATGGTTAAGCAAGTCATTTCGTATGGTTTAATAGTTTGCTAACGGAAAGTTTGCTACCGGAACGTTTGTGTAGCTTAGATATTTTTCCTGTATTCAGGAATCGGCCCTTGCCTTGGGCGGGATGTGAATTAAACAGGAATGGGTCGTACTTGTGGGCCGAATAAGGCACTCCTTGCCCGGCGAACCATACTAGTGATTCGGCTGAATTAGTTGATTAAAACGGGCTCCGAATCCGGAGACTTATTCGGCCCTAAGGTGTCATGCACCAAAGGGGCTCCGAATCCGAGACTTAATTTGGCCAATCGTGACATCCACGAAGGGCGCTCCGTATCCGGAGACTTAATCGGCCCTAAGGTGTCATGCACCAAAGGGGCTCCGAATCCGGAGACTTAATCGGCCCTAAGGTGTCATGCACCAAAAGGGGCTCCGAATCCGGAGACTTAATCGGCCCTAAGGTGTCATGCACCGAAGGGGCTCCGAATCCGGAGACTTATTCGGCCCTAAGGTGTCATGTACCAAAGGGGCTCCGAATCCGGAGACTTAATCGGCCCTAAGGTGTCATGCACCAAAGGGGCTCCAATCCGGAGACTTAATTTGGCCAATCGTGACATCCATGAAGGGCGCTCCTAATCCGGAGACTTCATCGGCCCTAAGGTGTCATGCACCAAAGGGGCTCCGAATCCGGAGACTTGTTCGGCCCTAAGGTGTCATGTACCAAAGGGGCTCCGAATCCGGAGGCTTAATCGGCCCTAAGGTGTCATGTACCAAAGGGGCTCCGAATCCGGAGACTTAATCGGCCCTAAGGTGTCATGTACCAAAGGGGCTCCGAATCCGGAGACTTATTCGACCCTAAGGTGTCATGCACCAAAAAGGGCTCCGAATCCGGAGACTTAATCGGCCCTAAGGTGTCATGCACCAAAAGGGGCTCCGAATCCGGAGACTTAATCGGCCCTAAGGTGTCATACACCAAAAGGGGCTCCGAATCCGGAGACTTAATCGGCCCTAAGGTGTCATGCACCGAAGGGGCTCCGAATCCGGAGACTTATTCGGCCCTAAGGTGTCATGCACCAAAAGGGGCTCCGAATCCGGAGACTTAATTTGGCCAATCGTGACATCCACGAAGGGCGCTCCGAATCCGGAGACTTAATCGGCCCTAAGGTGTCATGCACCAAAAGGGGCTCCGAATCCGGAGACTTAATCGGCCCTAAGGTGTCATGCACCAAAAGGGGCTCCGAATCCGGAGACTTAATCGGCCCTAAGGTGTCATGCACTGAAGGGGCTCCGAATCCGGAGACTTATTCGGCCCTAAGGTGTCATGCACCAAAAGGGGCTCCGAATCCGGAGACTTAATTTGGCCAATCGTGACATCCACGAAGGGCGCTCCGAATCCGGAGACTTAATCGGCCCTAAGGTGTCATGCACCAAAGGGGCTCCGAATCCGGAGACTTAATTTGGCCAATCGTGACATCCACGAAGGGCGCTCCGAATCCGGAGACTTATTCGGCCCTAAGGCGTTTGAAGGAGAGTGACAAAGAAAGTCGACTTTTCATTAAAACGTGGTACCAGTACAAGCATCGGATCCCACAAGTCGGGTCCGTAAATGGATCTTCCTAAGGTCTACGTTGGCGCGGATTGCGGTGAGCCACGGATCTCCTCAATGCCACGGTCCGTTGGGAAGCGCATAAGCTGATGGTAAGTGCTTGGGACAGCCTTCATGATATGCAACCAGGGACGGCCCATGATGGCGTTATACGGTGACGGAAGCTTAACAACCAAGAATTCCACGTCAACCGTTTTTGAGCCCGTTCGAACAGGGAGCACGACCTTCCCCAACGGGTACTCTGGATTCGTGTTGAAGCCGAACAGTGGCTGAGACGACGGCGATAGGTCCGACTCGTTGAGGCCGAGTTCAACAAAAGTTCTGTAGTACAAGATTTCCGAAGTGCTGCCTGGATCTATGAGAATGCGTTCAACGCTGAACTGTCGTACGCGTAATTTGACGACCAAAGGATCGACGTGGCTGGCCACTGTTCCGACGAGGTCGGAGTCATCGAACTTGATTGTCGGAGTTTCTCTGGGCTTGCCGGTTGACATGTTATTTTTTTGGGGAATTGGGTGTGATTGGATTGTATGCACGGTCGGGGATGTCGGCAGACTGTAGATTATGTGGATCACACCAAGCGGAGGCGAATCCTGTCTCAAGGCTAATGCTTTGGTTGGCTTCCCCTTGCTCACGTACTGTTGCAATCGACCATCTTGCACCAGTTCCTCCAGATGATCCTTTAGGGCATAACAACTCTCGGTTTCGTGGCCGTGATCCTTGTGGTATTCGCATCGTCTGTCCCTCCTCCGTGTGTCGGGAGGCCCCACCATCTTCGACGGCCACTTGAAAAATGGAAGGTGCTGGACTTTGGTCATTATTGCCGCGATCGGCTCTGTCAACTCCGTGTACTTTTTGTCGGTTCGCCTTGAGCGTCGGCTGTCGACTTGTAGTTGTTCGTTCGTTCGGCGGGAGCACTGATCGCTCGATCGGCGGGAGTCCCGCCTTTTGTCTCGCTTGGTTCGTTGCCGGGGCTCAGGGCTCGGTGGCGGCACGGAGCTTATTGGTCGAGCGATTTCGGGGAGGGCCGTTTTCTGGAGATTTGTCCGGCTTTTATTCTTAGGGCGTCATCTTCGACTTTACAATATTCTTCAACTTTCTTCATCAGTGCCCAGACTGTTTTGGGGGGCCTTCTGGTCAAGGAACTGCGCAGAGCACTGTCAGGATGTAAACCCATTTTGAAGGCGGTGATGGCCATGGAGTCGTTGCAAGCGTCGTCCACAAGATTGAAGCACTCCCAATATCGCGCCGAATACGCTCTGAGCGTCTCTCCCGGCTGGATCTGCATAGCCCAGAGGGAGTCGGCCTGTTTCGGTTGTACCTCGTTGGTGATAAACCGGGCCCTGAAGGATTTCTGCAGTTGTCGGAAGCTTTTAACCGAAGCTGGCTCCAACTTGTAATACCACCTGACGGCTAGTGGACCTAGGCTGCTAGGGAATATTCGGCACATGAGGGCTTCATTGTCTGCATGTAGCGTCATGGCCTGTTTGTAATGACGGATATGATCAGTGGGGTCTGATTTTCCGTCGTAAAGAGTGAACGACGGAGCTTTGAATTTCTTGGGCAGGGATGCCCTTGCGATCCGTCGAACGAAAGGATCGTGCTGGTCTTCCTCGTTTGAGCTGATTCTCCTGCGCTTGTTCCTTGTTCGCAGATCTTTTTCGGAGGAGCTGGAGGGTTCGGATCGTCCCCTTGCGTCGAGCTCCGTGGATGATGAGTTGGAGTTGCTATTGGTATATTTTGGTTGGGCCCGAGGTCTTTGCCCGTCTGCCCTCGGAGGTCGCTCTGGTTCCTCGCGCATGGCCTCTCTAGATTTTGCTACCGTCCAGGGCCAAATCCTGACGGAGTCGTTCGTTCTCAGCGATCATGTTCTCGAGCCTTTGTTCGTTCTGCTTTGCTTGTTCTATAATAGCCTGCATTGTTTCTTGCGCTGAAGTCGTTGGCGAATCGAAGTTCAACGCGCGTCGTGCCGCGATGGTTTCTTTTCCGAGCATATTGGCTGGGGTGAGGTCGTCTACCTGTGTGGTCTCGTCGGTGGCTATCGGAGGATCTTCGGTCACGCCTTCCATGGATGTATTCGAGTATTTCCCACAGACGGCGCCAATTGTGGGGAAGTGGATTGGAAATACTCTTCGGATCCTGGGAGACGCTAATGATCCTCAGCTAGTCACCTGCAAAAATACAAATACTCCGGTCGGGGGTGCCGGAATTAGCACTCCGACGGACAAGTCAGTTCTTCTACTCAAGAAAGCTTGTTCACTAAGTTTTCAGAAGTGATTCTTACATACCTTTTCTAGTTCGTTGCCACTATATTTATACTCGTTTCTTCTGATCCTCGGGGCCAGAGCCTACTTTTTCAATCATTATTTTTTCCAATATTCGGCTCTAGGGATCCTTCCCTATTCGGCCTATTTAAGATATTCGGCCCCTTGTCTTGCGGGATATCTGCCGGATAGCTTCTAGCTTCTAAAATATACCTCCTCTATCCTTGCCAGTTATTTGGCTACCACAAGTAGAAAGTTTATATTTTCTTTTCAAAATTTTCAAATTATGGTATAATAATTAATGGCCAATAGTGTTTTTTAAAAAAAATAATTTAAAAATAAAAAAATTAACAATTTGAGAATGAGGATTTAGAGACCTTGAAGGCTTCCTTATTAAAAATTTCATTTTACTTATATAAAATATAAATAGATAGGTTTTATTTTAGTATCTTTAATACTGTCACTCCGATATTTGTTAGTCAAATAGTTTAAGAGGTAGTAATTTTAATACTTCTCCGTAATTATTATTGATGATACTGTGGGTTCCAGACGGAACGGGTCGGACTGATCCATGCTTCCAAACCGGTGTCCGGATGACCAAGCCCACAGAGGAACCTGCACAAGAGTTCAACGGGGAACGGGGAGTCCTCCAGCAAACCCTCCGACGAGCAAGTTAGAGAGAGAGGTGGAATGTAGAGATAGATTAGAGTTAGAAAGCTTAACCTTCTTCTTGTCTTCGACGTCTGCTTATATTCTCTGGTAATCATTTCGTTGTCCCTTCCGACCTGTCACCTTAGCCGAAAGTCTATGCTCTAGCTTACCTTGTTCACGGTGAAGGCGTTCTGTCCCAACGGAGAGGGGTTATCGCAATAAATGCTGTAAGGGGTTTCATTAATAGCGATGTGCAGTGGCAATAACTTTGCAGATCTTTGTCTGCTTATGTGGCTTGCCCTTCTCTTGCCATGTGTCTTGATGTCATTGGTTTTTATTGCTACGTGGGGCTTCAGCAATGCTGGGCTTTAGTATTTGAGTTATGTATTGGGCCCTAAATGGTAGGCTATAATCCTTATGGGCCTACCCATGTCAGTAGTCCCCCATTCCCAAGTGCAACTTTAGTCCAACGAAGGAAATAATGGAGAAAATGAGGGTTGTGAGAGAGCGGCAGGGTGAAGGTCGACCGAGAGGGGTGACCGACCATAAGGAGGGCCGATCGCGAAAGGTGGTCGAGTGGAGGGACCGACCGTGAGGAGAGCCGACCACGAAGGGTGGTCGAGTGGAGGGATCGACCATGAGGAGAGCCGACCGCCCATGTGACCGAGTGGTGGGGCCGACCAAGAGGAGGGCCGAGCGCGAAGGGTGGTTGGGTGGAGGGACCGACCATGAGGAGGGCCGACCGCGCAGGTGACCGAGTGGTGGGGCCGACCATGAGGAGGGCCGACCATGAAGGGTGGCCGAGTGGAGGGACCGACCATGAGGAGGGCCGACCGCAAAGGGTGGCCGAGTGAAGGGACCGACCATGAGGAGGGCCGACCGCGAAGGGTGATTGGTGTGGTGCGGGGCTCGAGAAGCAGAGGGGCACTTGTTGAAGTGAAGTGGAAAAGACAGGGAAGGGAAAGGGACAGTGGATCGTGGTCGTACACGTGACAGAATCTCGTAGTGGGGAAGGTTAGGCGTTGGGCAAGAAGTGAAACGATAGGTCATTATAGGGTGTTAAAAAGACAGTTTTGGCGGATTTTTGAAAATTTTCAAACTGGCGAAATTTAATTGTGACCCTTGGAATATAGGCAAACCTTGGGCTTTTGGTATTATCTGTTTTACGTATCTCTTTGCAAACAACCAAAATATTCCAAGTGTAAATTCCTTCGTCGTTAGTGATACACCCCTGCAACACTTTGTGAGTTTTCTTGTGCCTGCATCCAAAGCTATTCGCAGACACACGAAAGAGATGGCCCAAGAGGAAGCAACGACCGTGAAGGTTGATCCATTAGGCGACGACGATGCGGTGGGTTTGGCAGAACAATACCGTACGGAGCGCAGGGAGGGAGAGGGAGCAGGTCAGGCTGTGCGGGCTCGCCCCAGGACAATAATCTCGGCCGTGAGGCCCATTATTCAGGTGGAGCCAGACCATTGGCACACAAAACCAAATAGGTCCGTACTGACAGCAGAGGAGTTTGAGGGAATAAGGAAAAAGTGTTAAATTTCCTCGGAAATAGGGCTAAGACTGCCCACAGCCAAGGAAATGGCGTCGGATGTGCGGCCGGGTGAGTTCAACTTGTACGAGGAGGCATTGCGATGAGGTTTGAGGCTACCTCTTCCCCAAGTGGTGGTGGATGTGTTGAACAAGTTAAAGGCGGTGCCAGGGCAGCTGATGCCGAATGCCTGGAAGATAGTAATGGCCTGCGCGAGTGCCTGGCTTCAGGTGACCGGAGGGGCGACAATGATAGTAGAGGTGTTCTTCTCCTGTTACAAGGCCTCCGGTCAGCAGGAGACTTGGGTCACTCTACAAGCGGTGGTGGGGCGAGGGCTGGTGGCGGGTGTTCCATCGTCAGTGAAGAGATGGAGACCGAGATGGTTTTTTGTAATGGCGAACAGTGGGGCGGAGTTCGCACAACGTGGAAGGTGCCCACCAAATCGGTCGAGCCCAAGTTGGACAAGACGGCGAAGGACCGAGTGAAGAGGGTGAGGGAGTAGAGGGAAGAGAAGGGAGTGAGGTGGGACGAGCTGGTCCTGCCTTCAACGTTGTTTGCCCTGAACTTGGGGCCGCAACCGTTGGAAGAGGATCCGACAAGGGAGGAGTTAGAGAGGCAACAGAAGGCGAAGGAGGAGGAGGAAAGGAGGTTGCTCGCCCGAGTGAACAAATACAAGGAGACCCAACTAGGGCCTGCTCTGAAGCCAATCGCGAGAAAGTGGATCCGACCGCGTCCCAAGCCATTAGGGGAGAGGGATCTTGGCGGCTTTGAGCCACGACCGCCCCCAGTGGATCCTCTGAAGGAGAGGAACAAAAAGGAAATGGAGGCTTTGAAGAAGAAAAAGAGAGTGAGGGAGAGTGAGGAGGAGCCCGCCTTGAAGAGGAGGAAGGAGGTGACGGCGGAAGCATCAAAAGAGAGGGCGGAGCAGGCATCAAAAGAGATGATGAGTGGGGCGACTGGCCCTGAAAAACAAGTTGAAGATAGGGCGAATGGGCCTGAAAAGAGGGGAGAGCAGCAGCCCAAGGGGGGTCCTGTGCCCCAAGGAGAAGAAAAGAAGGCTGGGTTGAAGACCGCCCTCTACCAGGGGGGCAGCAGATCATCTTTTGGGGGTGGTGGAAGACGCAGCCGTGCGCTCGGTGGCCGGTTTCACTGAGGCTGAGCTGCTAAAAGGGTTATGCTCTGCCCAGATGGAGGTGACTGCCTTGGCAAGAGCCCTACTGAGAAAGGCTGCAGCTGTCAATTGTGAAGTGGGGCCACTGAAGGTAAAGTTGGAGGAGGCGAAAGCCCAACTTGAAAGTTTGAGGAGAGAAACTGCTGGATGGAGGGAGACCGCGCGGAGCGTGTGTGCGAGGGGGCTGGAAGAGGTCCAAAATGCCAAGAAGATGGAAGTGTTGGCGATGGTGCAGGGCTATTCAGCCGATCGAGCCACTGTTGAACTGCTCGCGACCAAGTTAGAGCTGGAGGCAGAACGCCGCAAGGTGGTGTCGCTCGAGTTCCAACTGGTTGGCGAGCAGAAGAAACTGGAAGATGCCCAAAAATCCTACACTGTTGCCAACGATTAGTTTGAAGAGGCCATGACCAGCAATGAAGATCTGCACGCTCAGTGGATCAAAGAAAAGGAAGAAGCAGACCTGAAGATTACTGAGTTGGAGCGGGATCTAGCAGACGAGCGTGCCAAGGCAGCAACAGAGAATGCGGGGCTGGAGAAGGAGTTGGAGGAAGAAAAGACCAAGTCAGCCTCTGATAGGGCAGCATACCTCAACTTATGCGTCGCAGCAGTAGAGCAGTTCAAGGGGTCTGCTGACTTCCAGATGGCTATCAATGCCGTGATCGCCCGCAACTTGGCAAAAGAGGGGTCTGGGGTGGCTGGCCCGTCGGGAGCGACCGCTGGGAGCAGGAGTGAAGAAGAAGTGATCCAGAGCTTCCAACGGTCAGACTTCTACAAACATGAGATGGCCGAGTTCTAGGACAGCGGCTGGAAGATGTTCAAACGCAAAGCAGAAGAGCTGTTCCCAGACTTGGACTTCAACACTGTTAGAATAGAGGAAGACGATGTGGCCCAGACCCTCTTAGACGAAAGTGTGAACGAAGAAGACCTTGCTTCGAGCGAGGAAGATTGATGAAATGTAAATTTTGGCACTTTGCTTATAAATGGAATTTTTCTTGGTGTTTTGAGTGTTGTTGTTGTTGTTTTTTTTTTTTTTTTTTTGAGAGTGTAATTTTTGCAGTAAACTTATGTATAAGTTTGTGAATAAATAAAATTCTGAGTTGTGTTTGTCACACTGTGGCCTTTATTTTTGCAAATTTGAGAAGAATGAGAATGGTTATTCAAATAAGGTTTTTGTATAAATCGCAGTGAAAATTGAGAAGTAGGGAAACAGTCCGACATGTAAGAAAACCACAATGCAGAGTGGAATTTAAAATGTGAGAATGTCAAAAAATTTGAAGTTTCAAATCGCGACCCAAAAGGGAGTCAGTCTGGCTTGTAAGGGTCCCAAAAAGTGAAGTTTTGAATCACGTTGTAAGGGTGTTGACAAATGAAAGGTTGTGTTGGGAAATTCACTCTTTAAAAAATGTAAAGAGTGTTAAGAGGCGTAAAAACATGGACCTGGAATTTGACTAAGTATGGCAACCATGCCACAATCATGAAGTTGCAAGAATGGCCTTGGCCGAGCGCTTCATTCGTGCTCAGTTCGAGTTGAGCCATGATTAACTCGGTCGGGCTGTCTCTTCAAGTAACTCAATCTGGCTGAGCTCTTCATGCTCAGTCTAGCTGAGGCTTTAAGTGACTCAGTCTGGTTGAGCTCTTCATGCTCAGTCTGGCTGAGGCTTGTCATGCTCAGTCTAGCTGAGGCTTTAAGAGACTCAGTCTGGCTGGGCTCTTCATGCTCAGTCTGGCTGAGGCTTGTTATGCTCAATCTGGCTGAGGCTGTTCACGCTCAATCTGGCTGAGGCTTTAAGAGACTCAGTCTGGCTAAGCTCTTCATGCTCAGTCTGGCTGAGGCTTGTCATGCTCAATCTGGCTAAAGCTGTTCACGCTCAATCTGGCTGAGGCTTAGGCTTTAAGAGACTCAGTCTGGCTGGGCTCTTCATGTTCAATCTGGCTAAGGCTTTAAGAGACTCAGTCTGGCTGAGCTCTTTATGCTCAGTCTAGCTGAGGCTTTAAACTGAGTGCTGCAATCAAGACGTTATTGAGGTACCACACAAATAATTGAGATATAAGATTGTTATCGTGTAAAGTAAGGCCCATTTGATCAGAAATTTACATCATGTGAGAGAAGAAGAAGAACATTCAAGTGTGTAGATTGCCAAAAAAGAAAATGTAATAACTGATCAATACAAGAATAGGGATTTATTGAAAATAACGCTTCAAGTGTTCGGCATTCCACGGATGGGGAAGGTCTCGGCCTTCCATGTCCTAAAGTCGGTAAGTGCCCGAACGAGGTCTGGCTTTAACAACATAAGGTCCTTTCCACTTGGCTGCCAGTTTGCCCTTAGTCGGATTTTTGGTGGCAAGGGTTACTTCGCGCAAAACAAGGTCCCCCACGGCGAAGTCCCTTGGTCGGACTTTGCGATTGTAATGTGTTCTCATTTTCTGTTGGTATGAGGCCCGTCTGACAGCAGTGGTTTCTCGGAGCTCTTTGATTAGGTCTAGGTCTGCCCAACGCAACTCCTCGGTTAGTTCTGGATTCGGATGTAGAATTCTTGGGGTAGGCAAACCGATTTCCACTGGGATGACCGCCTCGGCGCCGTATGTTAAGCGAAAGGGAGTCTTCCCAGTGGGGGTTCGAGCGGTAGTGCGGTAGGCCTAGAATACATTCGGTAATTCCTCAGCCCAGAGTCCCTTAGCAGCTTCCAGCTTAGTTTTGATGATCTTGAGAAGAGAACGGTTGGTAACCTCAACTTGGCCATTGGCTTGGGGATGACCTGGGGAAGAGAAACATGGCTGGATTTGAAGTTCTGCACAGAATTTCCTGAACTTGTCATTGTCGAATTGTTTGCTGTTGTCAGAGACGATGGCTTGAGGGATACCAAATCTGCATACGATCGACTGCCAGATGAATCTGGTTGTGTTCCGCTCGGTAATTGTGGCAAGGGGTTCTGCCTCCACCCATTTAGTGAAGTAATCAATGGCGACAATGGCGAATTTGGTTTGGCCTCAGCCAGTGGGCAATGGGCCAACTAGGTCGATCCCCCATTTGGCGAATGGGTAGGGATTGCAAAGTGTGATCAATTCTATAGGAGGAGCATGGGGGATGTTGGCAAAACGCTGGCACTTATCACATTTGAGCGTGAAGTCTGTCGCATCTTGATTGAGAGTAGGCCAGAAGTAACCAGCGCGAAGTATTTTGTGGGCTAGGGCTCGGGCACCCAAATGATTACCACAGATACCCTCATGGACTTCCCTCATCACGTAGGTTGCTTGAGCAGGATTGAGGCATCACAGGTATGGGCGTGAAAAATCGCGTTTGTACAAAAGGCCATTGACAAGAATGTAGTTGGACGACCGGGCCCTGACTTTGGCAACTTGCTGTTTGTTGGCTGGCAGTTCCCCCGTTGTCAAAAATAGAAAGATGTTGGCTGCCCGTGGAATAGGTTCGTTTTGGATGAAGTAGACTTGCTGCTGAGTTAGGGAAATGACAGGGTGGGCCAGGTACTCGAGGCGGACACCGTGGCTGAGGTCTGACTGGTCTGCCTGGTCTGCCGAAGCTAACTGAGCCATTTCATCTACTTTGGAGTTTTCCGTCAGAGGGAAGTACTTGATGTGGAAATTATTGAAGAGGCGAGCGAGAGGGAGTGCGATATCCCTACAAGCTCGCATTGTGTCTTCCTTGGCATTGAATTCCCCCGTGATTTGTCCGACAATGAGCTGGGAATCGTTGAACACTTGGATATGGCTGACACCAATGTCTCTGGCGAGGCAAAGACCTGCAATCAATGCTTCATATTCAGCCTAATTATTGCTTGCGTTGAACAAGAAGCGGAGAGCACATTCGAAATAACCACCCTCAGAGGCGATGAGGATCAGACCAACCCCACTGCCTTCTTTGCGAGATGATCCGTCGACGTTGAGGGTCCAAGAGTGGGGGTCTTCTGGCTCGGTAGGGGGTGGCGGGGCCGGAGGAGCTGTGGTTGGAGTGGGATTAGTGAATTCCAGGATGAAATCGGCAACAGCCTGTCCTTTAATCGTCGTTCGAGGCCAGTAGGAGATGTTAAATTGGCTGAGCTCGACCGACCATTGCATAAGTCTGCCGGAAAGCTCTGGTTGTTGCATTATCTTCTTCAATGGCTGGTCAGTGAAGACCACTATGGAATGGGCTTGGAAGTAAGGACGGAGTCGTCTGGAGGCGGTGACCAAAGCCAAGGACATTTTTTCCAACAATGGGTAATTTTGTTCCGCACCTCTGAGAGCCAGACTGATGTAGTAGACCGGTCGTTGGACAGAGCTGTCTTCACTGATGAGTGTTGCACTAACTGCGGTGTTTGACATGGCTAAATAGAGGAATAAGGGTTCGCCCGTGATTGCCTGAGAAAGTAGGGGGGTTGGCCATGCACTGTTTCAACTGCTGAAAGGCCTCTTTGGATTCTGCCGTCCACTCAAAAGTTTGCCGAAGAACTTTAAAGAAGGGGAGGCACTTGTCCGTTACGCGGAAATGAAGCGGTTGAGGGCAGCAACTCGGCCAGTAAGCCTCTGAACCTCCTTAACCGTTCTGGGTGACTGCATTTCAATTAAGGCCTTGATCTTTTCGGGGTTAGCTTTGATGCCTCACTGACTGACCATGAAACCCAAGAACTTTCCAGATCCTATGCCGAAGGCGCATTTCTCTAGATTGAGCTTCATTTGATGCTTTCGTAAGGTGGTGAAGGTCTCTCGCAGGTCCACCACCATCATCATAATAAAAATTAATATATACAATTTAAAAATAATAAATTTTAAATTTAATTTTATAGAAGGTATATCTGTAATTTTACAGTAACTTTTAGCTACCTTCTTAAATGATTTAGGGGTTTTTTTTTTTTTTGGGAAAACGCAGCATTTTATCAGTGTTCCAAATGGAGCCCGGATTTTTCGTTTTTCAATCAACACTCCACCACCACCAGATCAATTACAGATCCACCATCCTAGTCGACTCTTGAGCCGCCGCAATTGCTCAAAGCCCATCCCCAATTTGCTCTATTTGGCCGACAATGCAAGCTTGGAGTCAATTGGGTCCCGTGCCGACTCAACTCTCTCGCGAATCGGCCGTGGATGTTGAGCGCGTGGTGCGTGTTGTGGAGCATTTGCGGGAGCAGGCAAGTCTGATTTCGTAATAGATTTTAGATTAATTGATGCAATTTTTAGAGCTATTGCTATTTGATATCTTTGTTTTTAACTGAGGCTTGTTGGTTGAAGCATTGTTTCTCTGCTGCACCTGTTTAAGATTGTTGCATATATTCCATTTGTTAAAGTTGTTTTTGAAGGGATAAAGTAAAGGGAAAACAAATTGATCAATTTTTGATAATTGGTTATCAGGAGATACCCAATTAGTAAACAATTATATGCTATATTGTAGGTTTATTTATTTATTTATTTATTTTTTCTCCTCGTAAGACATTGATCATTCTTTTTGTTTTTAAATTTGACACATCATGCACAAATTTATGCAATTTCTTAGTGTCTTTGTGAATATTGACTGTCATCATGCTTCTTCTTTTTTTTTTTTTTTTTTTTACAGTTCTTATTATATATTTTGTGTAATTATTGAGACACAGATTGTAGTAGATTTCTTTTTCTTTTTCTTCCTTTCGCATACTAAAGTATATGCAAGCTTATCTTTATAGGATGGCGGAATATTTGTTTCATTGATATTTGTGTGCTTTGTCTTCTACTTTTCTTTTCTACTAATTTGTTGAATTGTTATTTGTTCAAATATATTTGTTATTCGTTCACAGTTGGTGGCTAAGTTATTCTCTCACATTCACCCAAAAAGTTATTCTCTCAATCTGCAGGCTATGTGCTTTTGACCCTTGTTATCTTTATGACCAGCTACTTGTGTCGTGGAGGAGCCTATGCCCCAACTGGAAGTAGCACTAACCAGCAAAAAGTGAGAGAAAGAAATATTAACTTAAAACGAGTAATGTAGAACACGAGATTATTTAGTAATGACGATCACAGATAATCTATATTTAAAAAAAAAAACTTTAGCAAAATGTCAAACTGATGTAGAAACGCATGAAGGATTGTGTGAACACAATTGGTAGTGGAGGGGTAAGTTAGTTGGCATGAAACAACAAAGTCAACATGGTACAACTGAAGTGTTTGTGGCTATTTTTGGTGGCACCAGCTACCTTTGTAATTGGACTTTCAAGGGTTGTATATGCAATAGACTCGCCAACAAGGCATTGCTAGTTGTCTGTATCATTGTTGAATTATATTTGTTTACTGCTAGAGACATGTTTACTACTGCTAAGAACTCCAAAATCTTTCACCAAATGGATTATTTACTCTTATTTGACAAATGGTAAAGGCGTGGTAGATGCTTTGATTTATCACATGAGCAACATACTAGGGTTTAGTTATATAAGAATTTTGCTTATAAAAAAAATGATATATAAGAGTTAATTTGTGCGGAAAGATGTTTGGCTTAGATTCAGTAGATTCTATTGGATTTGATTTGATAGGATTGACTGAACTCGTGTTATAAGTACTAATGTATAGGCTTGTGGTCAAGGAGGTTGAATTTTGGATTAATAATACTTTGAGAATTTCTTTCTTTTTTCCTTGTGGATTGAAGGGTACCCTAGTGAATTCTAGAGTGGATCAGGGGAAGACTTTAGTTTCCTTCCCACTTCTTGTTTTGAACAACACAGGTTCTGTCAATTAGATAAAATTTTGGGCAAAATTCATTTTTTCTCCTTGTGGTTTGACTTGGAGCACTTCACTGTTCGATGGTTTGGTTCAAACTAGAAAGTCCCTATGTGGTTTTGGACTAAAATGCAACCGTTAACACCCTAACTAAGATGTGAAATGATTATAATACTCTTAAATCCTATGCGTGTTTTTTTTTTTTTTTTTTTGTTATTGGTCTCTCTCATGCACATAATTTATAATTTATAACATTAATTCAATTAAATCACAATTAATAAAAAATTACTAATTATTTATTGTAAATTGTAATTCCTAACTTTTTAATCTAATTTTAATTTAATTATATTTTAGATCACATTTAATTCTAAATCTCTAATTATATATTGTAATTTCTAACATCTTAATCTAATTTTAATTTAATTATCTTTTATGTCAATTCTTAATTATATTTTATATTTTAGATCAAACCTTAATTATATTTTAATTTAATTAACATCTTAATATAATTTTAGATTTGGAGAAGATGAGGGTAAAATTGTCTTTTTGTTGTATTAATTTCACTTATTTTTTAGAGTGCTGCTATTAGCACCCCATCAATTATTTTGGACCTCCTATTTCTTTGGACCCCCATTTATAAATTATAAAACCCTTAAAATTTCTTTTCTCCCCCAAAATAATACTAAAATTATCCTTATAAAAACATTCCCCCATTCAAATGCACACCCCCACAACCCAAAAATCTTCTCTCCCAAAATCCTAACAAAACCCACGACGGTGAAACCTTTCAAAATCAGTGGAAAAAATTTGTGGTGATTGAGAAGTTTTTCTCTACTATTACGAGATTTGTCAATTTGTTTGATTATTATTATTATTATTTTTTTTCCACACACAATACAATCCACTTTCATGCTTCTTTGGTTGGATTTCTGTCATTCATCTATGGCCTCACTGTACTTGTATTCTCTATGTGTAAGTAAAACGGAGCAGGATTCTGGTTGACCCTCTGGTCAACCAGCCGTCGACCACCCAAGGGTGGTCTGACCTTCTTTGTTTGCCTCATTCTATTGCTACTTCGATTTTCTATTCCCAAAGAAATAAGAAATGTTCGGTTACCTGTTTCCGAACAAATAAACAATGTGCAGGCCTGTGTCTATCTATTAAAAATAAAGTCATGTTTTTTTTTCTTCTTCTTTTGTAACAAACTCATATATATATATATACATGTCCAATGGACAGGTTTGAGAATTATAATTTTCTTTAGGGTTGGGCTTGGGTTGACCATATAGGCTTGATGTTCGGGCTGGGCTTGGGCAGACAATCCTTTATTAGGTAGTGCAAGCCTGGCTTGAACCCGGCCTGGCCCGATCGTTGTCCGCCCCTTAGTAGTTGCTATATATGATTAATTTGGAAAAAGAAAACCTACAATTTATTGGATGCTTTATGTTTAAAAGAATTTTTTGTAGAACTATCTTAAATTTTTATAGTGTAATTTATACGAGTTTACTCTTATCCAAGGTTGTTAAGATCAGGATCCTACACAGGATCATTTTGGGGGTCTGTTGGATCGGATCGTAGGATATCGTAAGATCCTACTAAAATGATAAAAAAATGCAATAATTTTTTTTTATGACTAAGTAATACTATCAAAATGAATATAGAATGACTCAAAAAAAAAAAGAAAAAAAGAAAAAAAAAGAAATATAGCAATTAAAGGAAGCATTCAAACATTTTTTTCTCAAAAAAAGAAGTCGAAAACATGATAAAAAAAAATACCAACACTTGCATACCATTGTTATTGTTTCTTAATGAAAAAAAGACAAACTAAATAAGGGTAGAACAAATAAAAGACTAAAATAAGTCATCATGGTCGCCAAAATTATCATCATTGCTATAATCAACATTAATCATATATATATAAATATTATATATATAATTGATTGGAAAAAATAGTTTTTTGGTTTTCATTCACACAAATAAATATATAAATATAAATATTATATATATAATATATCAAACAGAAATAGAACTTGAAGGGAAGAAAAAGAAGTCGAAGACAGAGAAGGAGGATTCGAAGCAGAGAAGAGTCGAAGAAGAAGAAGAAGAAGAAGAAGAAGAAGAAGACGAAGACAGAGAAGGAAGATTTGAAGAAAAAGAAGAGCAGCGAAGAAGAAGCAGCAGCAAAGAATAAGACAGAAAAGGAGCATACTTGGTTAGTAGTTACACAAAATTTGAAGTTTGATGTCCAATTTCTCTTTCCCCAATATCTCTTGCCGTAATTGCAGCTCAGAGGGTCATTTTTTGTCCTTCCTTTGTCCGATAAAGGGCTGTTTGACTTAAAGGCAGCCAAAAAATCCTTATTAAACAAGATCGCATGGAATCAAGATCCTGTTACGATACTACCGATCCCACCACGATCTTGACACAGGCCCAATCCAAATCGTAGGATTGTAGGATCGTACGATCTTACAATCCGGATCGTGATCTTAACAACCTTGCTCCTATCGTACCATATTTTAGAGCATGCATTGTATCACGTTTCGGTTCTCGTTCCACATAGCAGAATGATCCACGTTCTAGGTAACATAAATTGAACCATAGGGATAAAGTGCTCCGGCATCAAACCACGAAGGGGTAAAATGAATTTGGGGAAATTGCAATTGAGTGGATGTTTTCAAAAAAAAAAATATATATATATAAAATCAGTGGTGAACTTTAATAACTTTAATAATTGAAGTTATAAACTTTTTCATGAATTTATAAATATTTTGTGAAGGCACCATTAATTTGTAATTTTCCCAATGAATTTTGCCATAAATTTTTTTGATCATTTTATATGCAGAGTCAGATATGCTTGCCTGTTCTCTCATGCCTCTCTCTGTTCATGTTTCACTATTCTGATATCCTAGGTGTCGAGGAACCACATCAATCCATCCCAAACTTAGAACTTTTGGGAATGCCTGTGAAAAAACTATCAAACAAATAGATAAAAAATGTTCTCAAATGAAGATTTTTTTTTTTTTTTTTAAATATTTTTTTATTACTAGAAAGGATGCTAAGATTATTGGATTTGGTTCTGTTGTGTACATATCCTTAAGAAAATTTCTGTAAGAGCCCTCATGTCTGTTGAACTATTAGTATTTTTCAAGTGCACCATCCATGGCTTAACTTCAATTGTTGCAGATTTCATCTTCAGAGTGGGGATTATGTACATGTCCAATGATGGTGAACTTGGCCAGCAAATGAGGTCGAATATGTTTTCTAGTGGTTCTGGATTTTGTGCGGTGGGTCGTAGCTTAAACCTGGGGGGGTAAGATTTGTGCGCATATTATTGCCATGTGCCTTTGAAGCAAAGATGATTATTGTTTTTCAAATTGACAGTAGCATTACGTCTACTGTTGGCAGCTTTCTCATCAAAACTCTCCAGACATGAACAGACCGTTTGGGGATGAGGCAGTAGACTTGTGAGAAAACAATCTTTCAGATGTATTGATGAGATCACCACAAGTGTTTCACTTACTACGCCGTTTCGTGCTGCTTGAAAAGCATCTGAAGAAGTTGGAGCTCAAGTACTTTTGGGGCATTGACCTAACTGTAAGTACATCTTTACGACATGACAGATGTGTCACCATTGTAACTTGTAAACTACTCAGCTTGGTATTTCAAATAGGCCCAAAAATCCTAGTTTTGGTAATTCTATTTTTACTTGGGCAGTTACACATGCTCTACTTCATTCTGTGTTCTTTCCTTTTTCTTGGAGATGGGCTGTGCTGCGTATATATTGCGACAAATAACAAAAATATGATTTATTAATTTTCTTGAAATGTTTTGCAGCTTGAAAGGGCTTGGAATTCTCTTAAATGGAATGAAAAACTGAGCCTAGCGCTCTCTGTTGTTCGTGGGATAACATCATCAGCTGATATGTCCAGGAACAATTTGAAGGTCTTCCTCTTCAAATTTATCGCTATGTAGATTTATGTGAAACTTTGTTCCTTGTCAAACTTCTATTAGTGCACAGACAGAGAGAGATGAAACTAAATTGTTATTTGACTTTTGATTCTGCATTTTTGTTTTGGTTGTATCGGTTTGTATTTCTATTCATAAATTAGAGAATTCTAGTCATTTGAACACTTATTAGCTAATGTTGTTTTGTCTTATGAGCATAGTATAGTATGTATTATTTGGTTTAAGAATGTCAAAATATAAAATCTAAAAGTAGACACCAGTGTGAGGGTTGCCATGGACATCAAACAAGGAAGTAGGGATTATATCTGAAAAATCTTATATTGTGTTCATAAATCTCTTTCTTCCATGTGTCATTGCAGGAATCAAGCACCGATGATAGCACCATCCAGCTCTATGAGCAGCTAAGTTTTTCATATCCATCACTCCAGCAACCCTTTTTCATGAGTGTGACACAGTAAGCCTCTTTCTTTGTAGAATAATAATTTGGAACCGAACCTCTTCTTGCTCTCAACTGAAAAATTATATCCTAAATGATGGGAAAGAGAGGACGAAAAACCTTTCTTTATAACTTGATTAGACTTCTAATTTAAAAAATTAGTGTGGCTAATTATAGTTGTTTGTCACCTTTATATTATTTATAAAAGCCTCCATACCACTTTACAGCATTTTATATTATTTCCACTATTTATAGCTTTGTCTTTTTCATTTATGGGATTGTCAAGGATAACTCCATAGACTTTCTCCATCAGAATTCTCCGACGACTCATCAGCCAGTGGCTGCTTCATCATCCTCAACGGGCTTATCAGTGAACCCGTGAAGGTCTGAAGTAGAGGGGTGGCAATACTAACTTGTACCTGTGAACCCACCCATTAATAATTCTGTTGAACCTGCCCAAACCAGTCCAATTCTTTTATCGGGTTGTAATTGGCTTGCTCAAATTAACCTGCGTAATATGCACAGGTTAGAACTGGTTGGATATGGGTGTTTGTTGGGTTGGTCACTGTTGGAACAAACAATTTACATCAACCTGCGGAACAGGGTTTAAAAACTCAGACTTTGTTGGCATGTATACTATCTCCCATGTTCCATAACCAATACATAGTGCTTCTCACTCGCTCACTCGCTCACTCACTCACTCACTCACTCACTCTCTCTCTCTCTCTCTCTCTCTCTCTCTCTCTCTCTCTCTCTCTCTATTCATTTTAATTTTTCCCCTTTGGACGCAACGCTGCAAATTTATTTTTCTAATTTATTTTTCCCTTGATACTAAAAAGCTAAAATATATTTCTTTTTTGTGTTTGAATTGTGAAATATATAATTTTTCCCAATTTACTTTAATTGAAAATTATTTTGATCTTTAGAGATGTATTATATATTTTTCCTTTTTTTTCGTTTTAGTTTTTAGGATAAATTATGCTAATGGTCCCCGGTGTGTCATTTTTGTACCACTAATTTTAATTTGCTTGATTTTGACCTTGAATTTTGTATTTTGTGTCAATTTGATGCAATAGATAATTTCTGTTAAGCATTTGGACGGAAGAGGCACATATGGACAACATGTGCCGAGTTTTTAAGGGCAAAATAGTCAATTTGCTCTCACTCCCATTTAACTCATTGATTTATACATTTAACTCAGAGTGAGTTAACTCACTAAAATCTCTCACTTGAAATTAAGGCATATATGTATATATATATTTCTCTACACGCAAACACACACGGCCGGGGGGGGGGGTCTTCGAAGGGTTGGGGGAAGGGGAAGGGGAGGGGGAGGGAGAGTGTGACAACCAAACTCATTCATGCATCATGTATATTTAATTGTTTATGCATTCATGCTATATGTTATGTAGTTGCGTGACTTAGGACTTGCTAGCATTAGAATGAGAGGAAGAAGTTTGGAAAGATATGTTAGAATTTGTTGGTTATGCGATTTGAGTTAGGAGATAGCTTAGAACTTGATTTCAGAATCATAGGATGAGCTTATACCTTAAGTGAGGAGCTTAAAGGCCTTAGACTAACAACCTTGACCATTTCATGCTATTTGTTATTTTGCTAATTAGGATTAGTAATAATTAAGTATGATTAGTGGAGATTAATTAGATTGAGTCTGATTAGGATAAGAATGAATTAATGAACTCTAAGGGGTGGTTTGGGATATTCTAAATAAGTGCACTTTTTGACTTTTTATAAAAAAAAATGTGTAGAAAAGTAGAGAAAGTGATCAGAAAAGTAGAGAGGAGATGTTGATAGATGTTGATTGATGTGATCCAAATAAGTGTATGTAGGTAAAAAAAAGTGCACTTTTTTAGTTTACCCCAAACACCTACTAAGTTAGATCAATTTGCTATAAGCAAGGAAATTAGTAACTAATGAATTGTGCAACTTTGCCCCAACCACACATGATAAAATCTCATGCCCCAAAACAAACAGAAGGAGAGAAATCAGCAAGTTGGTAGAACAACCGAGAGAAAGAATAGAGAGAAAGGTGAAAGGAGATAAAGGAAGGAGAAAAGGGAGAACTCAAAGAGATTCAATCAAAAACCATCCTAGAAGTGTTCCAAGGTGAGATTTCTACTCTAAATCCTATAGTAGACCTCCTTTGTATCATAAATCAGGAAAAGTTAGGATGAAAATGGGTTAGGAATGAAGAACTTAGAGGAAAAAGAAGAGAAGCTAGCTAGCATGATGAATTAGGGAGGAAACTTAGGATTTTCAATCTTTTGAATAGGTTTTTGGTATTTTGGATGTTCTTACACTATTATTTTCACATGTTCTCTTGATTTTCTATGATTTCACAAATTGATCTTGAGTTTTAGAAGCAAAAGTTGAAAAACTATGTAATTTCTCATTTATGCTTGAACTATGTTTCAAACCTTGGAAACAAATAAAGATTTGATGTTTTTGATCTAGAAAACAAGTATGGAATCATGATTAAAGTTAGATATGCATGTTTGTGAGTTGAATTTGCTAAAAACCTAGCCATAGCAGCCTTGGAACAACTTTCAAAACGGAGCAGAATTTGCACAACAGCTTTTTGCTCATCACCGCTTGAGTGGTGAGAAGACCGCACGAGCGGACACAACAGACATCCATAAGTTTTATTGTTTGCAGGCATAAAGATCTGTCTAGGTCGGCCAACCGCTCGAGCGGTTAATGTACCACTGGAGCGCACTTTAGAAACTCTCAGTATCTAGTTTTGCAGGTCTGCAACTTTTGGGAGGTACCTATTCACCGCTCGAGTAGACTGACTAATTTTAGGAAGTTGAAAACTTGATTTCACTCATTTTTTTCTCCCTTTCTTTGGACACTCATAGGAATGTTTTGACACCTAGACACAAGGGTAACATAATGAGAAACCCACTTGAGATATGTTTAAATAGAAAAAAGTATTAAAACCTAATTGCATGATAAATTCAGTGTTATCAGAGGCGCGACTAAGCGCTAAGCGAGGCGAGGCGACCATGTAGCGCTTCATACCAACTGAGGCGAGGCGAAATGGTGAAGCGAAGTCGAAGCGCATGAAGTCAGGCTTAGGCGACGAAGCGAGAGGTGATGCGAAGCGACGCTTCACCAGTTTTTGTCTGATTTTAGTTCGAAAGATCTGGGCCCTTCATTTGGATGACTTTTGTGCTATTTGTGGACATGCGTTGCACTTTATAATTGCTTTCTACTAAATAAAAAGTCGAAACCCTAAGTCGACTTCGTTCCAGTCGACAATTGCTTCGAAGAACCTCGCTGATTACCTGCGTCTTCTTCTTCCTTCTTCGACATCGTTCCAGTCGATTATCAGAGGTGAGTACCTGCTTCTTCTTCTTCCTTTCTTCTCTTCGTCTTCTTTTCTTCTTCTTCCTTTCGTCTTCTTTTCTTCTTCCTTTATTCATCTTTTTTTTTCGTCTTGAAGAACTCTGTTTCTGTCGGCGGATCCCCCCCCTTTTTTTTTTCTTTTCTTTTTTTTCTTCTCTCTCTTTCTTCCCTAGTTCTTGTTTTTGTTTCTCTTCTTATTTATTTTGCTGAAAATTTTTTCAATTAATTTTACTAAATTGATTTTACAATTGTTTAATTATTTTGCTGTGTTATTTTACAATTATTTTGTTGTGTTAATTGTATAATTATTTTGCTGAAAAAATTTCAATTAATTTTGCTGGAAAATAGCAATTATTTTGCTGAAAAAATTTCAATTATTTTGCTGCTAAAATATGTTCTTTAATTTCTTTATGCTGAAATCGTTTATTTCTTTGCACTTTAATTGTTTTTTCGTTTCGTAACATTGAATTGCTTGGTTGGTTAGAATTAGATGTCGAAGTCAAGTGAAAGTAAAAAAGATCCGGCATGGCAATATGCACGGATGGTAAATCCCCAAAACCTTTCAAAGTTCATTTGCAACTTTTGTGACAAAGAAATGAATGGCGGTGTTTACTGAGTCAAGCAACATCTTGCTGGTGGTTATAAAAATGTTGTTGCTTGTAAAAAATGTCCATCTCATGTCAAAGATGAGATTAAAGACTATATGTCTCAAAAAAGTCAATCAAAGGTGCAATTGAGGATGGTTCCTAATTTTGATGAGATGGGTAATGATAAAGATGATGATGATGAAATTCTTGAGATAAATCAACATGGTAAAAGGCCTGTTCCTACTCAAGGTTCTACTCATAGAGAACAAGGAAGTAGCTTCTTCAAATCTGTTGCTTCCAAACAACCAAAGCAAAAGGGACCCATGAAAGTGTACTTCACCCCTGATCCGGAAGTTGTGGTGCAAAATCGTAAAGCCAAAGGGAAGCAAACAAGAATTGATGATAATGATCCTAGCAAGAAGGTGTTGAGAGATCGAGCTCTTGTTTGGTTTTCGAGGTGGATGTATGATACGGGTATACCTTTCAATGTTGTGAACTATAATAGTTTTGGGCCAATGGTTGAAGCTTTTAGGCAATATGGTCCTGGCATGAAACCACCAAGCTACCATGAGGTGTGGGTTCCTTATTTGCAGAAAGAGGTAGACCACACTAATAAGACCATGGAGGATCACAAAAAAGATTGGATAACATATGGATGCTCTTTAATGGCCGATGAGTGGAAGGACAAAAGAAACAAGGCATTAATTAATTTTTTGGTTAATTGCCTAAGAGGATCAATGTTTATTGAATCCTTTGATGCTTCTAGCTTATCCAAGGATGCAAATAAGATGTTTGAATTGCTTGACAGTTTTGTGGAGCGTATTGGTGAAGTCAACGTGGTTCAAGTTGTTATAGATAGTGCCTTAGCAAATGTGTTGGCCAGTTAGTAACTTAGTAGTATATATTTACTCAGTACTTACTTACAATATGAATATGCAATTCTCATATTAAAAACTCGTTCTTTTTTTTTTAAAACTTGTAATAGGGAAGTTTTTGAAGGCAAAGCGGCCACATTTGTATTGGACACCATGTGCAGCTCATTACTTGGACTTGATGTTGGAGGACATTTTCAAAATTCCCAACTTCAACAAGACATTTGAAAAGGCAATTGCGGTGCATGGTTATATTGTGAACCGCTCTAGTATGTTGAATATGATGAGGCAATTTACCCAGTGTAAGGATTTGATCAAGCTAGCAAAAACTCGATTTGCAACTGCTTTTCTAACTTTATCAAGGATTCATCAACAACAAACTAACTTGAAGAAGATGTTCACTTCAGAGGAATGGACCACAAGCAAATGGGCGAAGGAATCACAGGGTAAAAAGACAGCCAAGTCATATTAATGCCTTTTTTTTGGAACACTGTTCTTTATGCTCTCAAAATATCAAGTCCTCTTGTCCGTGTGCTGCGATTGGTTGATGGTGAGAGAAAGCCTCCCATGGGATATATTTATGAGGCAATGGATAGGGCTAAAGAAGCCATTGCAAAATCATTTAATGGAAATGAAGAGAAGTACAAGGAGTTTTTTGAAATAATTGACAATAGATGGAATGTTCAATTGCATAGGCCTTTGCATGCAGCTAGGTATTATTTAAACCCAGAGTATTTTTACGCAAATCCGAATATTGAGAAAGATAAGGAAGTCATGTCAGGCCTGTATAAATGCATACAAAGGTTGGTCCCAAACAGTGAGACACAAGATAAAGTTTGCGCAGAGTTGACTACCTATAAGAAAGCTGAAGGTCTCTTTGGGATGGCTTTGGCCATTAGACAAAGAACTACAAGGGCACCAGGTGATCTATATTTTATACTTAAGTAATTTTAGTTAGTTTTTTATATTTTAAATATTCTTTCTAATTAATTAATTATAATCAACAATTGATTGGTGGAGTGCATATGGTTCTGAAACGTCACATTTGCAAACATTTGCCATCAAAATTCTTAGTCTAACTTGTAATTTATCTGGATGTGAGCGGAATTGGAGTGTGTTTGAACATGTGAGTACCTATTTTTGAATGTAGTGAATATGAATGCCTATAAATTTATTAATACCTAGATAAAAATTTGAATATTTTTATTTGGTTTGAATTTTTGCAGATTCACACTAAAAAGAGAAATAGGTTAGCTCAAAAACGTCTGAATGACTTGGTATTTGTCAAGTATAATAGAGCATTGAGACGTCGATACAATTCCCGTGACACTATTGATCCCATCGCTTTGACAGATATTTATGAAAGTAACGAGTGGTTGGTTGGGAGGATGGAGGAGGAACTTGTCTTTGAGGATGATACTTTGACATGGGATGATGTTGCTAGACTTGCTGGAGTTGAGGAAAGTAGCCAAAGAACTAGATCAACAAGGGCAATAGAAAGGGGTCGTTCAACTTCAAAATCAGTAGCTAGACCTAGATTACAACTTATTGATGAGGAAGAGTCAATTTCAGATGGGGGAGAGGAAGAAGATGCGGAGGGATATGATGAAGCCAATGATAATGAAGAAGTTCATTTGCTTGATCTTGAAGATGATTTTTAGAACCTTTGGATTGTTGGATTGTTGGATTGTATTTGTCTTTGTTGGATATTTTTTGTTGTTTATGGATATTTAGTATTTGGAATGATAAATGCATGATGGTTCTTGAACATATTTATATTTTTGTCTATACTATCTATTTATTTTTTTTAAAAAAAAATGTGGTCGCCTTGATTCGATGAAGCCCTCGCCTCGCCTCGTCGCCTCGCGCTTAGGCGTTAGGAGACCTTGTCGCCTCGGTTCGCTTTTCGCCTTAAAAAACACTGGATAAATTAATATAGGAAGTTTAAAGATTGTTCAAATGCTTCAATGTTTTGTTCTTGTCTTGTATAGGTTTGCTTGAGGAGGTTTAAACCCTTGTTCACGAAGCCAATTGTGAGTAGTAGTGTAGTAAAGTTATGTTTTTTAAAATCGTGATTCGAAATACAAGCATATGATATGTTTAGAAGATTATGCTGATGTTTTACTATGAATGAACATCATATAATTTTTATATCATGTATTAAGATGACATCTTGAAACTTGTTTGTTATTGGGAATCATACCAATAACCTCTTGTTAATTGATCTCTGCCACCAGTTGTGGCCTCTTGACTCTCGACTCAAAGTGCCTTGAGAATGTTCATCGCTATGTATCTGTTGCAAGATAGACTTGTTTTTATTGAAAAGCTATATTATGTTCAAAATGATTATGTGCTTGGTTTTAATAAAGCTTTTTAGTGTTCATTCATATACCACTTTACTATATTGCTACGCACTAGGCTTTAGCCCACCCCTCTCCTCTATATACATGTAGGTGATGCCGGTGATTAGATTGAGGAAAAGAGATCCAGTTAGAAGTCTTTTTCTTTTTCTACTTTTGGAAGTTACCATTTGAGAGGACGATCTTATACATAGGTTTTTTTTTCTTTTTTTTGTGGTGATTGTATATTTGTAAATGTTGTACTTTCCTTTTTGGATGTTGAGCTTGTAAATGTCAAAGATAAATAAATATTGTGTTTGCATCATATGACTTGTGCATATGCTCTGAATGGATTTTTGGTAATTAATGGACAAATGTTTTTCTGCATAAGTCCCAATGTTTTAGTCCAACCTTTTCTTGTCTTGCTAGGCCTTTGGTAGTCAGACACTATTGGCCGATCATAACTACTATCTTGTTTGGGGTGGGATGGGGTCGTGACAGAGAGGGAGATGGCATCGAGGGCCTATGAAAGGGGAAAAAAGATGTCTTTAGGGCTAGGGGAGGCAGGGGTAGTGGGAAGGGGAAAAGAGTTGGGGGTTAAAGAGGGGAAATGGAGTGGTGTAGACACCTCATTTTGACCGTCCCCAAGACTTGGGTGCTTCATTTCGAACGCTCAATAATGAATGTTACACTATGCAATCTTTTGAACTCTAGGCAAATAAATCCGGGTTCAAGCTCTAAATCCTAACTTTACACCCCATTTTGACCAAAATGTTTTAGGCCTTGAAACCTTATTTTCAAAGCATTTCTCCAACCTGCACTGACCATACAGCAGTAGGCCAGGAGGAAACTTTTAGGCACGACCGTGGGTTATTTGGCCCAGCCGTGGGTATTTGGACCCGGTCGGGTCTCATTAGCGATGGACAGCATCTCTGGCGGGAATCTGTCAGCTGGCCATTTTGAAAGATATTTCTGACCAAAACATCACAAATTCTATAAATAGACAATCTCCTTTCAGAATTTAGGGTTAGAAAAATTTTCCAAAGGCTTTGAAGAATATTGAGAGCTAAAAATACCCTTCTCCCTTGCAAAAGCTTTCTTGACCTCCGTATGACCTTTGGCTATAGATGCACAATACATACACTATTAGCGCTTGTTCTGGAAGCTTTTTGTTAAAGTCTCAAACTATATTTCAGATACTGGAGGGTGTTAGGATTGAGATTTGATAACTAAGAAGTTACTTCTCTCCTTTCAAGAGGTAGAACTTTGCTTTCTTTTCATCTACTTCTCTTTTACTCTTTTCCTTTCTTTTTCTTGTTTTGTATACTGTTTTTGAGTTGTTTTGTGGGGCTGAAATATTTGATTAAGGTTATAAAAAGTGGAGGGGTTGGCTACACTGCCTTAGACTTGATTACTAGTTGTTAACTATAGCTTCTCTTTACTTTTTTTTTTTCCTTCTTATTTTCTCTTAGTTTTAGCAGCGTTCTTTTTTTTTTTGGTTTGTATTTGTATTTGTGGGTTGTTTAGTATGTTAATGAGGGGGAATGTGTTACTGTAGACACCCCATTTTTGACCGTTCTTAAGACTTGAGCGCCACTGATTAGATCATTTGATGGTGTAGGCTATGCTATGCAAATGTTCGATTTTTTTGGCAAGGAGAGCGTCAAATCCCATCCTTACACCCCATTTTTGGACTAAAACTATTTTGACCAAAGATTTTAGACCTTAAAACACTCTCTTTCAAAAAAAATTTGAAAAAGTTTCTACGATGTTCTGAGGCTCGCATTTAGTTAAATGTTGCGTTTTTCGGTAAACCGAGCAAGGACAAAGTGGAAATGAATGAAAGAGAGGTGAACTCTTTGGAATTTTTTTTTAAAACATCTTATTTAGAGGTTTGGAGTTGAAGAAAATTGGAGGAGAGGGGAGAAACCTAGTTGGGGGAAGAAGATGGGCATGAACCGTTAAGAGAAAGAGAGTTGAGCAGCCCTCGCTGAATCAGACCTTTCCATTTGTGCACTTTGATTTCAGCTATGAGGCCACCACCGTTGGAAAGAAGACTTCTGGGGCTTCATTTTGCACTCAAGAATCTCCTAAAGCCGAGTCCAGATGAAGGAGATATGGCTGGTTGAAGTTGGGCATCAATCCAGTTGGACCGAAACTGAGCAGTCTTCACTAAAAGAGGGATATCTCTTAGCACACTCGGAATTTTGATGCGAGGCTGCCACCATTGGAAATAAGACTTCTGGGGCTTCAATTTAGGCACAAGAATGACCTGAAAAGGTGTCTAGACGAAGGAGATATGCTTGTTTGAAGTCGGGGACATGGACCAGTTTTTGTTGTCGGCCACTAGGGGAGTGTGCTGGCCACAAATGGAGTTTGCTGGCCATAGGTCGGCCAAAAGTGACCCTTGTCGGCCACCATTAGTAGCTGGTCGGCCAACAATGTGGCCGGTCGGCCACAAATGTCCAGAAAGCTTAAAATTTGTAGATATTTCTCCTCTAACTGTCCTACACTGCTCTAGCTGTCCTGTAATCAGATATTTCAACCCAAGGCTTGTATATTGCTATATATGGAGGTCATATCTCTCATTTTGGAAGGTTAGAAAGTTTGGGAGCCTCTCTCTCTCTACATTCCTCTCTCTCTAGATTTCTCTCTCTCTTGAGCTTTTGTGCTTAGAAGCTTGCATACATCAAACTTTAGCCTATACACCCTTGACCAAAGTGGTTCATCCTTGGGCTGAGGTTGCTTGAAGCTCTCTTGGAGCCTCCTTTGAGCTCTAGAAGGTGGTTTAAGCTCAGATTTGTGCCTATTGTGTGCTTTGCTTCAAAGGTATAGAACTTACCCTATTTAAGCTTATTTTGCACACTTGTTTTGCCACATTTGCAAACTGTTTTTGGCCTGGTTTTCAACTACAAAAACCTCTGTTTTTAAGGTTTAAAAATGGTGGTTTAAGCCCTTTTTGGAGTTAGGGGTGGTCTACCATTCTTGTAGCTTGCTTGCTAAGTTGTTGTGCCATCTTTCAAAGTTGTTTTAAATCAAACTTTTTGGCCTTTCTTACCACTGAAAATCAGACAATTTTCAGTGGTAAAAACCATGTTTCGAGGTCCAAAATAGAAGGGGGTGGCCTCCCCTTCTTGTGTCTTGTTTGCATGTGTAGTTAGCTTAACATGTGAGCATGTTTTTCTACCATTTTGTGACTTGATCTCAGCATGTTTTTGCTTTTATTTTGGCATGTTTAAGCTCTGTTTTGAGCTGGTTTAGTCCCTTGAGGGCTCCGTTGTATGCCTGTAGTGCAATTGTGCATAATAGCCTAGCTTGTGCTATTGTTTTGGCCTCTTAGTCTAGCTATTTTTAGTTTGTTTCAAGCATATTTTAGAACTCCTTTTAGGGTGTTTTAAGACTGTTTTGGATTGTTGGTCCCTTATGAGCCTTGTCTTGCATGGTCGTAGTGCAAATGCCTTCACTAGCTTTATGTTTTAAGGCCTCTAACATGTTTTGCTTGAGAGGATTGCATGTTGTAGCATCATTTTACATGTGATTTTAGTATATATAGCTCTGTCACGCTCACTTGTTTCACTCTTTCATGGCTTTTGAGAGTTGTGCTTTGAGCCTTGTTTATGGCCTAATATGTGAGCATGTTTTTCTTACCTTCTATGTTACCATCTCAGCATGTTTTAGCCACTGTTCTGGCATGTCTTAGCTTTGTTTTAAGCTGGTTTGATCATTTGAGCTTGATATTGCATGCCTCTAGTGTAATGCTCTTCATTAGCTTTAATGCTTTTGGCCCTTAACATGCTGTGCATGTGTTGCTTGCATGTTGGAGCACTATTTTCTCATGCCATTTCAACACTGAAATTTCTGCAACCTCCCTCATTTCTTCATTTTTCATTTGTTTTGAGGGTTGGTCAACCTTATGGTTGTGTTTAAACTTGAGATAGAGCTTGTGCTCAATGGCTTTAATCCTCCTTTGAGGGTTTCTACTAGCCAAAGGCATGACTTCTCTCATGTCTTAAATCATCCTTTGGTTGACCCCTCTCTCATTAGAGGACAATCACCTTTGACAAATTGATTAAAGAATGGCTTGGTAATGCTAAAATGTGTAAACAAAATGAGCGAAGTAAAACATGAACAAGATAAGCATTTGTGTTGCATTGCATGTGTTTGGATCGGACGTTAATCCAAACAAAAGAAATGTGGGACGTTTCATACTCAAAGTGATGAAACGTGTCACGTTTCTTGGTCGTCATCACCCTTGATCATGCATGATAGGGTGGTGGTACTTAGAGTCTTATTTGTTCATTCATTGACTTTGTACAAGCTTGACTCTTTGGCCATCATGCATTGAAAATGCTTGGTTGGTGGCTTGAGAGTCAAGAATTACACTCCTTTGAGCTTGAGAAATGATAAGTAGGGTAATAGTGCATATATTGTGTGAGAATACACTGCTTTGCCTCTGTTTGCTCTCCATTGCAGTAAAAAGGAGAATTCCAGGGAAAGGGTGGCCGACTGGCCACCAGTGGTGGCCGACAGCCACAAACAGTGGCCGATCGGCCAGTGGTAGTTGCCAACAGCCACCTATGGTAGCCGACCGACCATCAGTGGAAAAGTTGTTCAAAGTGTTCCTGAGGTAGAGCAGAGGCAGTCTGGAAATTGGTATTGATTAGAGATCGAAGCAAAGTGCAAACAGAGGCATCCAAAGGCAAGGCGGTGGATTTTCGGAACGAAGCCAATCGAGCATGCATGCATCCCTCGCCCACGAGGCCCCTTAATTGCTTTGTTAGTTAGCGTAGCTAATCTTTTCAATTCAAGTGTTGTAATTATTTAATTAGCTTAGATAGTTAATTAGTTTAATTGCTTTAATTAGCTTAGCGTAGCTAGTTATTCAATTCGTTTTGTAATATCTTAACTAGCTAGCTTAGAATAGTTAGTTAATTTATTTCAATTGTTGTAATAATTAGCTAAGTTAGTTAATTAGTTGTTTTGTAATAATTAGCTTAATTAGCGTAGCTAGTTAGCTTATTTATTCAGACCCTCCTTCGAGAGGGCACAATGTTGTAATAAGCGTGCGTGCGTGTGCGTGTGTGTGTGCATGTCTTCCAACTCCACGTCTTTCTCCCTTTTACTTAACCGCTTTCAATGGTTAGATTATGGTCATTTTCAATTAGCATACCTTATGTTTGCATGTTTGCATCCATTCATTTGTCTTGCATGCATCAGGCTCGGCGCATCATTCAAACTGTATCGTATTTCAATAATTATTTGAATACGTGTTTCAAAGCATGTTATCAAATTGTTGCATTCATATGCCATCTTAGATAGCCGAGCCTATTAATTGCATATTGCATGCGTTGCATTAGGCATCTTCGCATAGTTAGGATCATGCATTTTTTCTAACTAGCTTTTGTTTTGGCTTAGAGTACACTGTAAGTCTTTACGCTTTAGCATACTTGCATGAGTATGAGTGATGCAATGTTTCGCATGCTTGCCATGAGGCTATTTGCTTAAATGCTTAACTGCATCAGTGCCTGTGGGTGAAGGCTTGGTTGCTTGAATTAGAACAATTCGATAAATGTGAGTTTTAAGCCCACTTTGCCAAGTGGAAAAATCATGTTTTAAGCCCACTCGAGGGTGGCAAATCTGCATTTTAGTCCAATCGCGAGTGACAATTTCAAACCATTTTCGAAAACAAACACGAGTTGTTTTGTTCCAATTCTCGCGATTTAGTCTATACTTGTATGTGTGCGTCACATAGTAAAGTTAGCTAATAACTGGGAAAGAACACATGAAGTTTATAAAACAACATATCATGCTTAGTAGAGGCCGATCCTTTGATCGGGCGAGCGGGGGTGCTCATTTCATGACCTTCCCCTCTCATACTCAAGTTCCCGAGCCGAGGCAACTTTGGTGATGACGGACACATGGCCTTTGGCACGAGTCAGGGTTTCCTAAATTTTTCAAAAATAAAATATGTAGGTGGCGACTCTGTAATCTGGCAAAGCAGTCCAGTTTTGGCATTATTTGATCTAAAATCTGATTTTTCAAAATGATTTGCCGGATTGGACTCTTTGGTGTTTATCAGTCTCACATTGCACTTTGTGAGATTAGATTCAGAACTGTGACAGGAGTCTGAACTGTAGAAGACCAATTCACGCCTCTCCGAAAGGGGGGCGCGCGAAGAAAGTCGAGGCTACAGCTACCATAGCTCCTCAGCTATGGTTGCACATATTCAATAAGGGCGACGGGATCCAAATAGTGGCTGGGCAGTGGGATCCAGTTGTCATGCACTCACCTTAATTATGCTTTGAATATTATAATTGTATTGTTGTAATAGCGTAATAGTCCTCGTGGGTTTGGTGTATTTAGGATGTAGCCGCCAATCCATTTGAGTTGATAGCTTTTCTTTTGTTTTTATAGCTTTTCTTAAGTATATTGGAACATTATGGTTATGGGAGGTTTAGAGTTTAGCCACCCCGCCATACGTTTGATTAACTAGCTATAAATATTTCGCTTTCATAAATATTGTTGTTTACCTCAAAGCTAGGTAATAGCTTCCGTGCCAAAAGTGTTGGAAAACTCTCTTTTTGATCATTTTGGAAACATCGAAATGGATGTTTCATCCTTATTCCATGAGTAAAAGAGTTGTTAACAATTTTGACAAGTTGTGTCTTTAAGGTTTGATAGTTAACTTGTTTTTTTTGAGTTTCTCCCTTATTTTTATTGTTGCTCATATAGAGCTCTTTATTAAAAGTGTTGAAAACTCTCTTTTAGTTCCACTTTGAAGCATGGAAATAGGTGTCTCATCCTTATTTCATGAGTAGGAAGAGGAGCTTACAATAATTTTTGAGTTATTATTTTTCATTTTAGTCACTTCTATGATCACCACATATTATCTTGTGATGTTTGATGGTATATGAAGCAAGGCTACCTCTTCCTTGAATACCTTTATGATAGGAAGGAGGTGAGAAAAAATAGCCTTGTTTCTATGTTTAATAGAGTCTTTTCCTATTGTTTCTAAAATCGTTATGCAATAACCTTGCGATGGTTGATGATTTATGAAGCAAAGCTATTCCTCCCTTGAGTATCTTCATGATAGGAAATGATAGAAAAGACAAACATCTTTTGGAAATACTCTGTCTGCACTGTTATTACCTCACTGCACAAAATAGGTTTTTTTTTTTTTTTTTTTGCTGAAAATGAAGCACGACCGTCTTTTATTAGACTCGGTTGGACCTCATTGTGGAACGGTTGGGCCTCAAAGTGGACAAACAGCTTATTGTTGTTGACAAAACAAAGCAGAGGCTGAGTGTAAAACAAAGCAGCTTTCCCGAAGGCAGGCAAAGCAGTTTCTGAGGGATGTTCTCATTTGTGCACATGTGGTTCATGTCCTTTATATATATATATATATTTACTACTGTAATATTTGTAGATGTAATAATTAGGTGATTATTCATTCGGTGATGTAATAAGTAGTTAATTAGGACATTCAGAGCCTCTTGTAAGAGGGCAAATTTGTAACACTTGATGTATGTCTTCCAATCCCCATTTCTTTCTCCATTTTATTTACATGCTTATCATCCATTTTTTGCACGCATGAAGGTTCGGCTCATCATACATAGTGCTCTTACTACTTTCTAAATGATTATGTGCGCTACCTCATGCTTTGAGTTGTTTCACATGTTATGTTAGTAGTCGAATTTATTAGTTGCATTTTGTATTTGTTGCATTAGCCATTTTGCATAATAGGATCATGCATTTTTTAAAATTATTTCTTTTTCTTTGGCTTGCCGCGGTTGAGCACTGGGTGAGCGTATTTGGTTTAGCATAGCATTCGTGTGTGTATTGCCATATCTAGCATATTACTATGAGACTACTTGCTTACTTGAAATATCTCTATGAATGCCTGTGGATGGAGGCTATTTTGCTTAAATTGGAATGACTTTGATTGTTGTGCATATGAGCTCATTTTTTCTTTGAGTTGCACATATTCGAAAACTCTTTCAAAAAGTATGAAATCAAAGCATTCCAAAGTAAGTGAAGCGGTCTATACTTGTTTGCCTCACATAGTAATGTTAGCATATTAATAAATCAGAATATGAGTATATAATGTCTATAAAATTCACATCATAATTTAATAGGGGTCGATCTTTGATCGGGTGAGTGGAGTGCTCAATTCATGACCTTCTCCTCTCATACCTAAGTTCCCGAACTGAGACAATTCTTGTTATGATGGACAAGTGGTCTTTTACAAGAGTCACGGGTTTTCTAATTCTCTCAAAAATATTAGGTGGCGACTCTGAAATCTGGCAATGCAGTCCATTTTTTGCATCTCTTGCAATTAGTGAATTTTTTTGGGATTTGCCAGATTTGGATTTTCATTTTCTTTTGTTTCACATTGCACTTGTGAAACCAGATTCAGAATCACGGGAGTTTGAACTGTAGGGAATCGCATCCGAGGAGACTAAACCCCTCCGAGGAGCGCAAAAAACCAGCTACGGTTTTTGGCAACTCTGTTTGGGAGTAGAAAGAGAACTTGACTTGAACTTCATGATGTGAGATTTTATTTACATATATATGTTCATTGCATTTCATTTGTGTTGGTGTTCATAAGTCACTGTGTTTTCCATTTGCTATTCCTGGATGGCTTGCCTAAAACTTGTCAAAAGGCTAGCTGGTCGTGGGCTTTGCCATGTTGGGAACACAACCCTTGGATCTGGATTATCGCCGTACCGCTTGATCCTCCTTTCACTTGTAGGTGTTAAATGTGAGAGGTATATTAGGTAATCTTGTTGAGGTACCTTTTTTTTTTACCAATCAACCTAGTGCATATGGTGAGCTCTAGTGACCTTTCAAACTAGGACAGGATGCTCTCCTACATTCAGGATGTTGTGATACTGCTTGTTTGAAATAGTGAAGCTCTAGATCGTTCCAAATCTAGGACAGGGAAACCAAAGCCCTATAGGGTTGTTTTGTTCGCTTACGTGCTACATGCTATCTGTTTGGAATCTGTATAGGGAGTTTGTTATTGGTTCTTAGATAGTTCAGTTTATCTGTTCATGGAGGGATGAACTTAGTTTGTCAGATCAGTTGTTCAGTTTGATAGTGTACAGTTGAAGTTGGGTCGAAATACCGCCTGACCACTTTTTTTGTTTTCCTTTTTTTGTTTTTTTTTTTGGTAGTCAGTTGAAATCATAGCTTCAGAAGGTTTTGATATTCCCCAGGTGTTTTGGACCCGTGTTGTTTGCTTCACTTTTGCCAGTGGCAAGATGAAGAAGGGCCAGACAGGGTTCACTGGTTTCGTTGTTTCGACGATCAACCCTTAGATCACCTTTAATCAGTTCACCCCGGGCAGTATCATCTACTCTTGTAGTGGCTCAGTACTCGTTAGATCTAGAGGAGTTACTGATCCGTGTTCAATAATTAGTAGATTTACTCCAGCATGATATGGCCCAACAAACTGAGGTCACTAATAGGTTGCAACAACAATAGCAGTCAACTGTGGCTTCTGTTTCTCATACACCTAACATTGTTACTCCTATGCTGGGTACTACTGCCAATACTATAACTCAGGATCTACCAGCCGAGGTGTTCCTATTCTTCCAGGCCAAGCAGATCCAATCCCGGTCCAGAATTCTAAAGCTCTAGTTCATCAAGCTGCCTTTCGAGTTTGAGTTTGACCTGGCCCTGCTCAAAGTCAATAAACTTGAAAAGTTGTTCAAAAAAGACGCAGGGAGTTAATTTTATTCCAAATATCGAAGACGGGTACACCAAGTCCTCAATTACGCTGCCAGAGCAGTTCAAGATGCCTCAAATTGACCGTTTTGATGGTTCTGAGAATCTGATGGTACATTTGTGTCTCTTTTTTGATATTCTAAAACTAATGGGTTTGATTAGAATCCAAAAGTTGCCGCTGTTTGGAATGACCATGTCTAGTACAGCTGTCATCTGGTATGCTAAACTAGAGGACTTAGTAAAACAGAGTTGGGAAGAGTTGGCCGAATCCTTTCTCTCCCAGTATTCCTATAACACGCAAATCGAGGTCACAACTCGTGATCTAGAGGCAACACGTCAGGAACCAAAAGGAGGGTTTTTCAGTATTTGTTACTAGATGGAGAGCTAAGGCATCAATGATGACTACTCGACCCTCGGAAAAAGATCAAATCCGGATGGTCGTCAGGAACCTTCATGGCAAAATGCTTCAAAAGATGATAGTTCTCCCGTTGTTCACTTTTAAGGAGCTTCACGAAATGGGAGTTCAGATCGAAGATGCTATAAAGCAGGGCATCATCATAGACGAGAAAGAGCTGGTCAATAAGCCCTTTGTTCGCAGTTCCAATGCTACCGGGGGTAGCACAACTGCGAGGCCTTCGAAAGTTAGTGTTGTCACCACCACTACCAAAACAGCTGACCTGTTTATCACCACCACTACCAAAACTTTCAATCAACTTCACATGACCCTATCCCGAGCCATGAAAGTGTTAGTAGAAAAAGGGCATCTAAAACCCCTTGATCCTCAACCGCTTCCGGATCGTCTTCCACCCAGGCATGATCCCACTAAATATTGTGCCTTTCACCAGCAACACCGCCATGAAACTGACAAATGCTTCCGTCTCCATCATGAGATCCAGGATCTCATTGACAACAAAATCATAGCCTCACCACAAAGGCCCAATATCATAATCAACCCGTTGTCAAACCATAGCCAAGTACCACCCTTACCACGTCCAATTTCATCCGTACACTACCTCTTACCTTTGACTCGTGCATTTATACACCCCTTCCCATTTGCCAAAACCGGTGCTGTTTATTCTAGATGGCATAGACTTGTGCATGTTGAACGCATTAGAACCACAACCCGAGCCTTGTAAACCTATGGTGACAACAATAGAAGAGGAGAAGGGTTGGATTTTGGAAGAAAATGTTGGCCTGTCACTTGAAGTTCTAGCAACTAGGAAATGGGGGTTATTTGAGAAATAGTATGACCCAAGCAAATATATTGTTTCTGTTGATCAACTAAAGCTAGGGATAGTTCTACCAAGTTCAGTTGATGTAAGTGTTGTTAGAGAAGACGGCCCGAAGCAAGGACTGAATCTCGCAAATCTTGTGGAAGATTTGGATAATCTCTAATTTTTCGAGGAGCAGGACCTGGGTGAGGTACAGATTGATTGGTGGAATTTGAGCCCATCAGTTGTTGATCAGGGGTGGATAAGCAGCGATTCTAAGAAAGAGGAAACTATAGATGATTCTGAGGAGGAGAAAGCTTTGGCAGCCATGAAAGCTAAAAGGAAAGGAAAAGAGTATGAGAGCAGTGGCATAGAGAAAAAACCCAAACACCGGGTTTTGAAGAAATTGAAGCTGCCAAAATTGAAGCAGTACTGGAGCAATTTGAGAAGGAAAGAAATGAGGAGATTCAAAGGGCTAAGAGAGCTTGGGAGCATTTTAGGAAAGACGAGATCTCGGTTGAAATACTGGCTAGATCACCTTATCACCCTAAGGGTGATGATTGTTTTGTTGGAGCAATTCAAATTGTGTTGGAATATGGATCTTCTTATGGTGTATAATGCTTGTATAACAGCCTGTTATTCTTTCGTTATTAAAGGTTGTATAGCTGTACTCATTTATGTTGGCTAGAATTAGGTTGTTTCCTTATTTAGATTCTTAGAAGTCAACTTCTTGTACTTTATTTATAGCCATGTACAGATTATGTTTGAGAACAATGAGAAGAATTATTCTCTTCCAAACCTTCATGGTATCAGAGCAGGTTTAGAAACCCTAACCTTAGCCACCTCTGAACCTAGCCTTCAGTGCTAGGATTATTCAGCCTTCATAGCTAATTCACTGTGGCCTTCATTGCCATTCAGCATTTCTGTTATATTCCTCTGATTGTTGCTGTCTTTTGTCATCTTGGATTCAGAAGAATAGTTAGTCCCTTTTACAGCCTAAAAAAACCTGTTTCTGTGTCCTCTTCAAATCAGTTTTTGTTTTGCTGCCCACTGATTCCTTCATTGAATCATGTCTGAGGTTACAGATGTATCTTCTTCAGCCCTAAAAGCCCTTGCAATATTTGAAAATTTGAGCCTCCAGATTGCTTCAACAAAACTGAATGGGACCAATTACCTTGAATGGTCACAATCAGCAATGTTGACAATCAAAGGCAGAGGGAAGTTAGAATATGTCACAGATCCTCCACCAAAGCCAACCGATCCCAATTTCAAGACTTGTGATGTGGAGAATTCCATGATTATGTCATGGCTACTCCACTCTATTCAACCAGAAATTGGGAAGACTTACATGTTCCTTAAAACGGCTAAGGACATTTGGGAAGCTGCCGCACAAACTTACTCTAATGTAGGTATGAAAGCTCATATCTATGAACTGAAAACGAAGATACAATACCATCAAGAGCCTTTGGTTGGAACTAGGCCATTATCAAAGGATTGAGATGGTGTGTAGCACAGACGCTGCGAAGCTGCAAAAAGCATTTCAAGAAGAAAGAATATTTGATTTCCTTGCGGGGTTAAATGGTGAATTTGATCAGATTAGAGGCAGAATTTTGGACAGGGAGAATTTATCATCCCTGAATGAGGTTTTCTCAATTGTTCGAGGAGAAGCAAGTAGGCAGGTGGTGATGCTGGATAAGCTTACCAGTGAGAATTCGGCCTTAGCTGCATCAAAAGTTGCTTGGGGAAGGAATGAAGGAAAAAAAAAAATCTGGATAGAGAGAAGATGTGGTGTGATTACTGTCACAAACCGCGCCACACTAGGGAGATGTGCTGGAAACTGCATGGAAAACCACAAGGCTTGAAGGGAATTGGCAGCAAAAGAGGAAGTCAGGCAGAAAAATCAGGTCAAGCTCATCAAATTGTGGCTGTAGATGACTATAAGGAAGCTATGGGGTTCAACAAAAGTGAGGTTGAAAGGCTGAAACAATTGCTAAATCAGGTTGATAATCAAACAACAAACTTGACTCCATTTGAGGTTCTTGCTCCATGGTCCAATCAGGTAATAGCTTTGCCTTAATCACCTGCAAGAGTGTCAATTCTAGTATCTGGATAGTTGATTCTGGTGCATCAAATCACATGACCAACGCCTTCAATCATTTTTCAACATATATCCCATGTTTAAGAAAACAAAAAAATCAAAGTCGCCGATGGTTCCTTGTCCCCCCCATTGCCGGAAAAGGAAATGTCCAACTATCACCCACTTTGTGCCTAAAATCAGTCCTCTATGTTCCAAATTTATCCTATAATTTGATGTCTGTAGGAAAACTCGCTGACGATTTAAAATGTTCAGTTTTATTTACTTCCTCTAGTTGCAATTTTCAGGACCCTGCTACGAGGAAGATGATTGGGCATGCTGAATTGAAGGACAACTTATACTTCTTGGAAGCAGCTTTGGTGAAAAAGAGTCAAGAGTCTCAAGGCTTTGGTCTCTACTACATTTCAACAAAAAGATGATCAAGTTTGGCTCTGGCATAGACGGTTAGGACGCCCTCATTTTCTTTTGTTGGAAAAAATGTTTCCTTCCTTGTTTACGAATAATAAAGTGGGGAAATTTCATTGTGAAATTTGTGAATTGGCCAAAACATCATTGTGTATCATTTCCTTTGAAAACTCCACAAATGTTGTCTCCATTTAGTTTAATACATTCGGATGTTTGGGGTCCTTCCTGTATTCCAAATATTTTTGGTTCTCGGTGGTTTGTCTCATTTATAGATGATTACACTCGTACTACTTGGGTCTATCTTATGAAGTCCAAATCAGAAATTTCCACTCTTTTTTCTCTATTCCACAAATTCATTAGCACTCAGTTTGGGACAAAAATACACACAATTAGATCTGATAATGGCAAGTAATACTTCAATCAAGATCTCATTACTTATCTTGCAAATGAGGGCATCCTACGTCACTTATCTTGTGTTGACACACCCCAACAACATGGAGTTGCAGAAAGAAAGAACTGACATCTTCTTGAAGTTGCTAGGTCCCTTCTTTTCCAAACGAAAGTTCCTAAAACCTATTGGGGGGAAGCAGTACTCACTGCTGCATACTTGATAAACCGAATGCCATCAAGAGTTCTTCAATTTCAATCTCCCGTGAATAAACTCTCATCCTTGTTTCCAGATTTCCAAGGGGTTAGGTCCTTATCTCCAAAACTATTTGGATGTACTTGCTATGTGCATGTTCATAGTCATTTACGGGGTAAACTTGATCCTAGGGCTATCAAATGTGTATTCTTGGGGTACTCTCCTACTCAAAAGGGTTATAAGTGTTATCACCCTCCAATAAAAAGGAAATACACCACTTTGGATGTTACCTTTGTAGAACACCAACCTTACTTTGGGGACACCTATCTTCAGGGTGAGAGTTTAGGAGAAGATAGCTGGTTAGAGGTTAATCATTCCTTGCCTATTTTAAGTGTGGTATCTAGTCCCATACCAAGTGCTAGTTTTGATTTGCCTTCTTCGTCTAATCTAGATATTCCTCTTATTTCAAATATGTCTTCTCCTAAACTGAATGTGAGTCTCGAACAGAATCCATTGAGCACTATAGAGTCTCCAAAGACCAAAGACGAGAGACTCAAGACAGGAAGAAGCCCTCAGCTCACATGATCCAAGCATTGATGCTGAAATAGATAATGAAGTTGAAACTCAAGTTTTTGATTCTCATGAAGACTTGGAATTGCCTATTGCCATTAGGAAAGGTGTTAGAACTTGCACTTCTCACCCTATATCTCAATTTGTTTCCTCTCAGCATCTCTCACCTTAGTAATAAGCTTTTGTCACCCAAGTGTCTTCCCATGAAGTTCCCAATAGTGTCCAAGAAGCTATTAAATTGAAACCATGGAGGGAAGCCATGAATGAGTAGATGAGAGCCTCGGAGAAAAATCAAACCTGGGAGATAGTAGAATTGCCAAAAGGAAAAAAACTGTGGGGTGCAAATGGATTTTCACCATCAAGTACAAAGCCGATGGAACTTTGGAAAGGTACAAGGCCCGATTAGTGGCAAAAGGGTATACCTAGACATATGGGATCGATTACCAGGAGACTTTTGCACCGGTGGCCATGATGTACACTATCTGGATCATTCTCTCATTGGCAACAAACTTTGATTGGCCACTACTACAATTTGATGTAAAGAACGCTTTCCTCCACGGAGACCTAATGGAAGAAGTATTTATAGATATCCCAACCGGGTATGGAAAACATACATGGTCAAACAAGGTGTGCAAGCTCAGAAAGCCTTTATATGGACTTAAACAATCTCCTTGGGCTTGGTTTGGAAGATTCATGAGAGCTATGGTGAAAAGAGATTATCATCAAAGTCAAGGTGATCATACTTTGTTCATTAAACATTCACATCAAGGGAAAATTACTGCATCGATTGTTTATGTTGATGATATTGTGGTCATTGGAGATGATCAAGAAGAGATTATGAGATTGAAAGCCTACTTGGTTAGGGAATTTGAGATTAAAGATTTGGGTAAACTTCGGTATTTTTTGGGAATTGAGGTAGCAAGATCAAAACAAGGGCTGTTGATTTCTCAATGGAAGTATATACAAGATTTGCTTAAGGAAACTGGCATGCTTGGATGTAAATCAGCCGAGACTCCTATTGAGTAGAATCACAGATTGGGAGAGGCTAATGAAGATCAACTTGTTGACAAAGGAAACTATCAACGGTTGGTGGGAAAGCTTATTTACCTATCACACACACAACCAGATATTGCATATGCCGTGAGTGTGGTAAGTCAATTTATGTATGCTCCACTTAAATCTCATTTAGATGCTGTATACCAAATTCTGAGAAATTTGAAGGCAGCTCCTGGAAAAGGTATATTGTTCAAGAAAAGTGAAGACTTAAGGTTGGAGCCCTACATAGATGCAGAATGGGCAGGTTCTATTGTGGATAGACGATATACTTCTGGCTATTGTACCCTTTTAGGTGGAAATCTTATTACTAAACAACATGTGGTGGCTCGTTCTAGTGCAGAAGTAGAGTTTAGAGCCATGGCACAAGGCATATGTGAACTTCTTTGGGTAAAGATGATCCTTAAAGATCTTAAGATTGTGTTTCAGGAACCTATAGTGCTTTATTGTGACAACAAGGCAGCCATTAGCATAGCACACAACCTAGTTCAGCATGATCGAACCAAGCATGTAAAGGTGGATAGACACTTAATAAAAGAGAAGATTGATAGTGGTCAAGTGAGAACTACACATGTATCATCCACCAATCAAGTAGTTGATATTCTCACTAAAGGACTACCTAGCCTAAGTTTTCATCGAATCACAAGCAAGCTGGGAATGCATGATATCTACACACCAGCTTGAGGGGGAGTGTTGGAATATGGATCTTCTTAGGGTGTATGAAGCTTGTATAACAGCCTATATAACAGCCTGTTATTCTTTACTTATTAAAGATTGTATAGCTGTACTCATTAATGGCGGTGTTTGGCAACTAAGTTTTTGGGTTTTTTTTTTTTTTTTTCACTACAAGACAAACATTTTGCAAAACCAAAAAAAACAAATCCAAACAAAATATCACATCAAACCCCATAATCATTTCACTTTTTCTCTCACAAACATCACATCCAACCACAAAAAACTCAACTATCTTCCCAAACACAAAATTTTTTCTCCAATAATATCCTACAACTAAAAAAACCTATAAAAAAATCAATTTCCCAAACACCCACTATGTTGGCTAGAATTAGGTTGTTTCCTTATTTAGATTCTTAGAAGTCAACTTCTTGTACTTTATTTATAGCCTTGTACAGATTATGTTTGAGAACAATGAGAAGAATTATTCTCTTCCAAACCTTCAGAGCCGGACAATTGTTTGTCAGCAACCGAAGACGAATGGTGGAAAGATAGTGACTTGTATCCTGTCCACACAGATGAAGATTGGGGAGAACCAAGGTTTTAAAAAGCGGCCGCAACCGTTACGTAACGCCGTTACGTAACAGTTGTGGTGGTTGCCGCCACCCATTACGGCCGCTTTTGCAGTGTGATTGAGATTCACAAGTGTGTCGGCCGTAGCGGCCTGTTACGCACCGTTACGTAACGGTTCCGAATTGCTTTTTTCGAAAAAATACGCAAAAAAAAAAAAAAAAAAAAAAAATTGAAAATGGGGGAAGAGAGATAGAGAGAGAAGAGGGAAGATGGAGGAGCAAGAGAGAGAGAGAAGAGAGAAGAGAGAAGAGAGAAGATGAAGAACATGTTATTGATTTGTTGAAGCTATAAGACCTATGCTATTGTATTCAGCTGCTATCACTCAACCATTTTGTTTGTGTGTGTCTATCTATATATTGTTTGAAAATAATAATAATAAGTGTAGTCATTATCTATTTGGCTTGATTAAAATATATATATATATATTTAAGCTTTTATTTATTCTCTTACTTTTGTCATTGTTTATCTTATATATAATAGTTAGTGATTGATTTTTTGTATAATATAAAGTTATTAATTATTAAAATAAAATGTAAAAAACTCAGTTTATAGTGATTTAAAAATATGAAATATATTGGATTAAACTTAAAAAATTATAAAAATTGATCAATATTTATTTTAAAACCCAATGAATATGATCATGGAAAAAAATGTGCGTATCGGTAAATTTTTTTCAAATTGTGCAAAAAATAAAAAAATTCACGGTTCCAATTACCGCAACCGTTACGCTACGGTCTTTACACCCCGCAACCGCGTCACCGCTACCGTTACAGCGACCGCAACCGCTTTCAGAACCTTGGGGAGAACACATTCCAGATGATACTTGGTACATGGAAGAGGTAAATCACTTGACTAGGAGTGGACGGTACTTTAAACCTCCGCACTTGGATCAAGTTAAACCATTGGGGAAAGGCAAGGAACTTGAGAAAGAGAAAGAGAAGAAGTTGGAGGAAGAACTGGTTCTGAGGTTGTTGAAAAAGATCCAGGCAGACATCTCTATTTGGGGCCTTCTTATGGCTTCACGGTTGCACTGACAGGCAATTTTGACAGCATTGGATAAAACCAAATTATCCATTAACACCATACATTAGCAGCTTGTAGCCTTGATGTTACTAGGTAACACCATGCTTGCGCTCACTTTTTTTGACAAAGAGCTACCACCGGAAGGATCAACTCATTATAAGCTGTTGTATGTATCTATCAAATGTAGGGGTCTAAGAAGCATGGGTGCGGGTGCAAGTGCGGGTACGATATGGGTACGCCGATACGACAATTTTTTTAAAAAGTAGGGTACGGGCACGGCTAGGATACGACATTTTTTTTTTTTTAAATTTATAGCTAAACATCCAATATACAAATTAAAGTTCAATAACATAATTAAAAAGAGAAATTACAAAAAAAAAAAAAAGAAAAAGAAGTAAATCATACAAGCTATTTTAATGTAAATATTGTGTCTACTACAGTCTATAACAGTAAAAAAAAAGGCCAAAGTTAAATAACAGGGGATCATTTTACATTACCTTTTTTTTTTTTAAGATGATTACAGAGAACCCTAGATATCTTTGTTCATTTGTCATCTTTGTTCATTTGTTTGTTGCAAAGAAAGACAAATGAAAGAAAAAAAAAAGGTAATTAATTTAACTTCAATCTAAAAAAAAAAAGAAAAAAAAATATGGGAAAAAATGAAAGAAAGAAGAAGAATTGAAGAAAAACAAAGGAAAAAAAAGATATCTTTGTTCTTTGTTTGTTGCCAATAAACAGTACAAAAATCTAGAAAATAAAAAGATAAAAAAGAGGAAGAAGAATCGATCGTTGCTGCCAATAAACAGTACAAAAATTTGGAAAATAAAAAGATGAAAAAAGAGGAAAGAAGAATCGATCGTTTGCTGCGAAGAAACAGCACAAAAATTTGGACAAAAAAATGAAAGAAAGAGGAAGAAGAATCGAAGAAGAAGAGGGAGAAGAATCGAAGAACTTACCTCTTCAATCGCACCTTTGAAGGAGAGAAGCAATTAGTAGCACCTTCGATTAAACCTTTCAATCGCACCTTCGAAGTGTTCTTCAGACTCTCTTGGGAGTATTTCTAGAAGGAGATAATCAAATAGACATAGAACCCTAATTTTATTTGGTTCTTCAATCGAACCCTATTTTTGGAATCAGTCTTGGAGTATTTTTGGAAGGAGATACTGGAAGGAGATGATCGAATGATATAAAATCCTAATTTTATTTGGTTTTATTTTTTATTTACTACAAAAGAACCCCCAATTTTTATAAGTTTTTAAAATAGACACAAAAAATTGCTTTGGTACCCTTTAATTTGTAGAAAATCTCATTTTTTACCCCGGAGTACCCAAAAACATACCCATGGCATACCCATCACTATATGCATCGTATAAAACGTACCTAGTGCGTTTTTGGCATACTCGGTACGTGTACCCGCACCTGGTAAGTACCTGGTACTTGTACGGCAACATTTTTGGAGTACCCATGCTTCATAGGCAGGAGTAAATGGGTTCCAGAGATATGCTCGATCATTGTTAAACAAAAGTATGCACCCGTGTACGAAACAATAGCTACAATAGAAGAGGTTTAGGACAAGAATCCTTGGTATCACGACATTTGGAACTTTCTGGAGAAGGACATATATCCACAAGGGGGCAAATGCCAATGATAAAAGGGGAATACGACGTCTAGCCGTCCAGTTCATCATCTGTTGAAGTAACACGGGGCATCTGGAAATGCATAAACTGTGTGTAGAAAAGGAAGAGTCGAAGTGTTTTATGGAAGCCATTCACGGAGGAGAGTGTGGAGCATACATGAATGGTGTAATGTTAGCTAGGAAGATCCTCAGACAAGGTTACTATTGGTCAACCATGGAGAACAATTGTGTCAACTTTGTTTGGCGATGTCATAAGTGTCAAATCCATGCTAATTGCATGAATATTCCGCCGTCAAAGCTCTACAATATGACTTCACCATGGCCTTTCTCGGTCTGGGGCATAGACGTCATCGGAGTAGTTTCACCACAAGGCTCGAATGGGCACAATTTCATCTTAGTGGCAATTGACTGCTTCACCAAATGGGTAGAGACGTAGTCTTATTCCGTGTTGAAAGCTTCGTACATGGCCAAGTTCGTTAGGAATAACATCATTTGCAGATATGGGTACCGAATGAAATAATATCAACAACAGCTCACACATTTGCAGATATGGCGCATACTTTTGTTCAATAATGACCGGGTGTATCTCTGGAACCCATTTACCCCTACATTCGATAGATACGTACGACTTATTATGAGTTGATCCTTCCGGTGGTAACTCTTTGTTAGAAAAAGTAAGTGCAGACATGGTGTTACCTCATAAGATTAAGCCTACAAGTTGCTCAGGTGTGGTGTCAATGGATAACTTGGTTTTATCTAATGTTGTCAAAATTGCATGTCGGTGCACCCGTGAGGCCATAAGAAGGCCCTAAATAGAGATGTCTGGATCTTTTTCAACTGCCTTAGAACCAGTTCTTCCTCCAACTTCTTCTCTTTCTCTTTCTTAAGTTCTTTGTCTTTCTCCAATGGTTCAACTTGATCCAATTACGGAGGTTTAAAGTACCGTCCACTCCTAGTCAAGTGATCTACCTCTTCCGTGTACCAAGTATCATTTGGAATGTGTTCTCCCCAAATGTCCGGCTCCATTTGAATTGCCCCAACGGAACAATCATCACCCTTAGGGTGATAAGGTGATTTAGCCAGTATTTCAACCGAGATCTCGTCTTTCCTAAAATGCTCCCAAGCCCTCTCTGTCGTCTGAATCTCCTCATTTCTTTCCTGCTCGAATTGCTCTGGTATTGCTTCGATTTTGGCAGCTTCAATTTCTTCAAAACTTGGTGTTTAGTTTTTTTTTTTTTTTTCTCTATGCCACTGCTCTCTCACTCTTTTCTCTTCCCTTTGGCTTTCCTGGCTGCTAAAGCTTTCTCCTCCTCAGAATCATCTACAGTTTCCCCTTTCTCATAATCGCTGCTTATCCACCCCTAATTAACAACTGATGGGCTCAAATTCCACCAACCAATCTGTACCTCACCCGGGTCCTGCTCCTCGAAGAATTGGACATTATCCAGCAAGATTCAATCCTTGCTTCGGGTCGTCATCTTTAACAACACTGACATCAGCTAAAGTTGGCAATACTTATCCCTGGCTTTGGTTGATCAACAGAAACAATATATTTGCTCGGGTTATACTCTTTCTCAGATAACCCCCCTTTCCTAGTTGCTAGAACTTCAAGTGACAGACCGACATTTTCTTCCAAAATCAAACCCTTCTCCTCTTCTAGTGTTGTCACCATAGGTTTACAAGGCTCGGGTTGTGGTTCTAATGCGTTCAGCATGCACAAGTTTGTGCCATCTAGAATAAACAGCACCAATTTTGGCAAATGGGAAAGGGTGATATAAATGCTCTGGTCAAAGGTAGATGTAGTGTATGGATGAAATTAGACTTGGTAAGGGTGGTACTTGGTTATGGTTTGGCAACGGGTTGGTTATGATATTTGGCCTTTGTGGTGGGACTATGATTTTGTTGTCAATGAGATTCTGGATCTCATGACAGAGACAAAAGCATTTGTTAGTTTCATGGCCATGTTGTTGGTGAAAGGCACAATATTTAGTGGGATCATGCCTGGGTGGAAGAGGGTCTGGAAGCGGTCGAGGATCAAGGGGCTTTAGATGCCCTTTTTCTGCTAACACTTTCATGGCTCGAGATAGGGTCATGTGAAGTTGATTGAAAGTTTTGCTTTGGGTTCGGGTAGAATTGGAGGTTTGAGGGTTCATTTCGGCAAACGGGTCAGCTGTTTTGGTAGTGGTGGCGACAACACTAATTTCCTGCTTTGGGTTCGGGTAGAATTGGAGGTTTGAGGGTTCATTTCGGCAAACGGGTCAGCTTTTTTGGTAGTGGTGGTGACAACACTAACTTCCTGCTTTGGGTTCGGGTAGAATTGGAGGTTTGAGGGTTCATTTCAGCAAACAAATCAGCTGTTTTGGTGGTGGTGGTGACAACACTAACTTCCAAAGGCCTCGCAGCTGTGCAACCCCCGGTTGCAGTGGAACTGCGAACAAAGGGCTTATTGGCCGGCTCTTTCTCGTCTATGATGATGCCCTTCTTCATAGCATCTTCGATCTGAACTCCTATTTCGAGAAGCTCCTTAAAAGTAAACAACGGGAGAACTATCATCTTTTGAAGCATTTTGCCATAAGGTTCCTGACGACCATCCAGATTTGATCTTTTTTCGAGCGTTGAGTGGTCATCATTGGTGCCTTGGCTCTCTATCTAGTAACAAATTTCGAAAAACCCTCTTTTGGTTCCTGACGTGTTGCCTCTAGATCACGAGTTGTGACCTCGATTTGCATGTTGTGGGAATACCGGGAGACAAAGGATTCGGCCAACTCTTCCCAGCTCTGCTTTACGGAGTCCTCTAGTTTAGCATACCAGATGGCAGTTGTATCAGACATGGTCCTTCTAGAAAACCCTCCTTTGGTTCCCGACGTGTTGCCTCTAGATCACGAGTTGTAACCTTGATTTGCGTGTTGTAGGAATACTGGGAGACAAAGGAATCGGCCAACTCATCCCAGCTCCATTTTACGGAGTCCTCTAATTTAGCATACCAGATGACAGCTGTACCAGACATGGTCCTTCCAAACAACAACTTTTAGATTCTAGTCAAACCTATCGGTTTCAAAATATCAAAAAACAGACGTAAATGTACTATCGGATCCCCTAAACTATCAAAACGGTCAATATGAGGCATCTTGAATCGCCTCATGGTTGGCATTTGCATATCTTGAACCCATGTCCACAAGTTCTCTATGGCAACTTTATCGTCTATGGTAGTCCCTTCATTAACTATTTAAGCTATCAACTCAAACAGATTGGTGGCTACTTGAATGGGCAATAGAAAATACCATGTGTCAGGTCAATCAGTTGTATCCTTGGTTGGCGCGACATGTTGTAACTCATCTCATGCAAGTCAAGCCAAAGGCATCTCCAATCAATTTCAGTTGCAGATCTGCTGTACATCCAGTCACACCACAACCCCTCTGTGGAAAAGCTCACCAGCTGCGAGCGAAAGAAGTAAGATCTAGCAGCGTACTTAGGGCAACGGTCCACAACTCTTAGTTTATCCATCAACCACATCTACGGAGAGAAAAAATAAGAGAGATTAAAGAACAAAGAGATGTATGTTGAGAAGCAAAAGTAAGGAAAGGGTTTTTGAGAGAAAATAGAGATTAAGTGTCAAAGTGATGTGAGAATCATAAATAAGAAATGGTAAGAAATAGTACCTGAAGAAGCAGAGGGCACCCCGCGAACCGAGAAGTCTCTCGCCGGTGGAAAGCATCCAAGCCCATTAAGGTTTCAGCCAGTGTCAAGCCTATGCAGCTTTGGCCCTCCTTGAGGCATTGGCCACTTCAATCAGCCTAATGCTGGCTCCATTGCAACTAGGGGCAAGTAGGAAGTGCGTAAGCAAACATAAGTAGAGGGCGTGTTGACGGTAACCTTGCCAAAGAAGGTCACTCCTATCCCCGATGTCGAAAAATCGATGAATCAAGTCAGGTACATCTAACTCTTCATCATGAGCCAAAGACCGAGCCTCATTTAAAGTAAGACCACACATCCGTTCACGAGCCCGTGCATGGCCAAAATAGGGTTGGGGCATAATCTCCTATTTTCTGCGAGACTTCATCAATGCTTGAAACTCTTTGAGAATGGGACATATCTTTTGCATTCCGAAGCGAAACACATGAGTGAATGGGTCCCAATATCGGGTAACGACATGAAGGAACAGAAAACAAAGCGGTGTACGGCTCAAAGGAAAAAGAGCGTTTATACCAAAACCGTTGAAGTTTACCTTTTCCGTGCCATCCAAATTGGCCATCCAATCTTTGAGTCTATTGCCAAGCAAAATCTCCATCTTTGGAGCAAATTATCAGAAGTTTGCTATTCTGTCGAGAAAACAGTGAGAGAGCACCTTTTATAGAGATTGCAAATGGGTGAGTGCATAAAGCTAGATCCCACTGCCCAACTACTATTTGGATCCGGCCGCCCTTATTGAAACACGGCCGTGGGTATTTAGACCCGACCGGGTCTTAATTCTTGCCAAACAGAACAGTGACTACAAAGGCAACAAATCTTAGCATAATGTTTCAAAGTCTTGGTTTAAGTCTTGCCTTGGTTCCAACAAGTGTTAATATGTGTTATTAGGTTGTTTTTGTTTTGTTTTTCTTTTATCGAGTTGTATTTTGCATTTTGGTTTGGTCGAAGGCTCTTTATCCGGTTCAGAATCAGTTCCAAAGCAATCATTCTTAGTTTCAAATTCTTGTAAAGTGCCTTTTCAAAGTGCTGTGCCATTTCCGACATAATGGGCAAAACAAATTCTTTCTTTCATAAATTGCAGGGTCCAACCCCGATCATAGTTTTACAAAAGAAAATACAAGTTTTCAAAAAAGCAAGGCAAAGTGGACCTATCTGAAGCTACATAGGTTTCGGACTACAAAGCAAAAGCAAAAGCAAAAGCAAAAAGAGAAAAGGGGAAAGTGGAGTGTCTAAGTTTGTTTCAACTTTCGAAAATTCTGAAATTATGTTCCGGATGCACTATCTCAGGTCTTACAGTTTCTTGGAGTATGAATGTACCCTAACCTCGAGCTCAAGCTTGCTTTAAGTAGAAATGGCGAACAAAAGTGCTCTTTCTGAACACCATTCCTCAACGGTCTACATTTCTTATCAAGCGTACTATATCGTTTATCGCACCCATTGCATCCATTTGCATTATGCGTTATCATGTATCATCTATCCTTTTTATGCTGAAATGCATTTAGGATCATTGTCCCTTGAGCGGTTTTCTCAGGATGCGTGAGGTGCGTTCCCGAGCGGTCTTTACCTTAGGGCGTGCAAGAACATAACCCTAAGAAGTTTTCTGAAGACGCGTGAGATGCATTCCCGAGCGATCTTTATTTTAGGGCGTGCAAGAACACAACCCTGAGCGGTTTTTTCAGGATGCATGAGATGCGTTCTTGAGTGGTGCTTATCTCAGGGCGTGCAAGAACTTGACCCTGAGCGGTTTTCTCAAGACGTGTGAGATGCGATCTTGAGTGGTCTTTATCTCAGGGTGTGGAGGAGCACAACCTTGAGTGGTTTTCTCGGGACGCGTGAGACGTGTCCTCTGACCTCTCTCTTTCTCTCTCTTGTTCTCTGTTAGGACGTGCAAGACAGCGACCCAAGAGGTTTTTTATCTCAAGATACGTGATGACGTGTCCTCAAGCGGGTTCATCTTAGGACACGCAAGTTAGTGTCCCAGTTTGTTTTAAGTCTTCGCTATATCATGTAGAACTCATGTTCATAGTTTGCCTTGTCGTATTATTGAATTACATCTTCTATAGTTACATCATTTTATGAGCATTATGAAATCGGCTATGTGATGCATAGTTTGGCTTGCATCTTTCACCCCTTCTACGTGATACGTAATTTGGATTGCAATTTCAACCTTATCACACGAGTGTGATTTGGCTTATATCTTTCACCCTCTCTACATGATGCGTAGTTTGGGCTTGTACTCCGTCTCCTCTTTGTGATTTTTGGGCGATATGCTCATTTGTTGTTTTGATTGTTGTATTGTGTATCATTTGCATTATGCCCTTGAACTATGCTGGTTTAATTCCTTGCAAGGGGATACGTAGGCAACTTTTGAGTTCAACCAACTGTATTTGTATTTTGTTTGTCTGCTTAGTCTTACGGCCTTGTTAAATGGGTCGTCTTTGGGCTTTGACATTCACTCATGTCATTTCATGACGTTCCGAGTTCTGTCAAAAAGGGGCAACTGTAGATACCCCATTTTGACCGCCTCCTAAGACTTGGGCGTTTCATTCCGAACACCCGATGAAGAAAGTTACACTGTGCAATCTTTGGAATCTTCAGCAAAGGAATTCGCATTCAAGCTCTAAATCCCAACCTTACACCCCATTTTGACCAAAATATTTTTAAAACCTTGTCCCTCTCTCCAACCTGCACTGGCCATGCAGCAGTAGCCCAGTAGGCAACTTTTAGACCTGACTGTGTCTCATTAGCTATAGACTGCATATCTGGCAGGATTTCGCCAACTGTTCATTTTGGAAGATATTTCCGACCAAAACATCTCAAATTCTATAAGTAGGCCCTCTCCCTTTAGTATTTAGGGTTAGAAAAATTTTCCAAAGGCTTTGAAGGATATTGAGAGTTGAAAACACCCTTCTCCCTTGCAAAAGTTTTCTTGACCTCCATATCACCTTTGGCTATAGATACAGAATACATACACCATCAGAGGTTGTTTTTGAAGCTTTTTGCTAAAGTTTCAAATGATATTTCAGATACTTGATGGTGTTAGGATTGAGGTTTGATAACTAAGAAGTTACTTCTCTCGTTTCAAGAGGTAGAACTTTGCTTTCTTTTCATCCAATTCTCTTTTACTCTCTCCCTCTCTTTTTCTTGTTTTGTTTTAAAGTTGTTTTGTGGGGTTGAAATATGTGATTACCCTTCCTTAGCCTTGATTACTAGTTGTTAACTATAGAGGGTTTTTTTTTTTCTCTTAGTTTTAGCACTTTCTTTTTTTATTTTTATTTTTATTTTGTTTTGTTTTGTATTGGTATTTGTGGGCTGTTTAGTATGTTAATTAATTATTCTATGAATATTTAGTTATACTGTTGTAATAGCGTAATAGTCCTTGTGAATTTGGTGTGTTTAGGATGTAGCCGCCAATCCGTTTGAGTTGATAACTTTTCTTTTGTTTTTATAGCTTATCTTAAGTATATTGGAACCTTGTGGTCATGGGAGATTTAGAGTTTAGCCACTCCGCCACAAGTTCGATTAACTAGCTGTAAATCTTTCGCTTTCATAAATATTGTTGTTCACCTCGAAGCTAGGTGATAGCTTCCGTGTCAAAGTGCTGAAAAACTCTCTTTTCGATCATTTTTGAAACATGGAAATAGATGTCTCATCCTTATTTCATGAATAAAAGAGGAGTTGTCAACTACTTTGACGAGTTGTGTGTTTATGCAATTGATAGTTAGCTTGTTTTTTGAGTTTCTCCCCTATTTCCATTGTTGCTCATATAGAGCTCTTTATCAAAAGTGTTGAAAACTCTTTTCTAGTTCCACTTTAAAGTATGGAAATGGGTGTCTAATCCTTATTCCATGAGTAGGAAGAGGAGCTTACAACAATTTTTGAGTTATTATCTTTCATTTTAGTCACTTCTATGATCATCACATACTATCTTGTGATGTTTGATGGTTTGTGAAGCAAGTCCACCTCTTCCTTGAATACCTTTATGATAAGAAGGAGGTGAGAAAAATAGCCTTGTTTCTATGTTTAATAGAGTCTTTTCCTATTGCTTATAAGATCATCATGCAATAACCTTGTGATGGTTGATTTATGAAGCAAAGCTATTCTTTCCTTGAGTATCTTCATGGTAGGAAAGGATAGAAATGACAAACATCTTTTGGAAATACTCTGTTTGCACTGTTATTACCTTACTGCACAAAATAGGTTCTTTTTTCTTTTCTTTTTTTTTTTTTTTGGCCGAAAATAAAGCACGACCGTCTTTTATTAGATCCAACCGGACCTCATTGTGGAATGGCTGGGCCTCTAAATGGACAAATAGCTTACTGTTGTTGACAAAACAAAGCAGTGGCTGAGGGTAAAACTGAGTAGTTCTCCCGAAGGCAGACAGAGCAATTTCTGAGGGATGTTCTCATTTGTGCGCTTGTGGTTCATGTCCTTATATATATATATATATATTGTTGTAGTTTTTGTAGATGTAATAATTAGGTGATTATTCATTTGATGATGTAATAAGTAGTTAATTTAGACATTCAGATCCTCTTGTGAGAGGGCAAATTTGTAACACTTGATGTATGTCTTCGAACCCTCATTTCTTTCTCCCTTTTATTTACATGCTTTTCATCGCTGTTTATAGCATCATGTTTTCATCTCTATCATCCCATGCCTCGCATCCATTTTTTGCACGCATTAAGGTTCAGCTCATCATACATAGTGCTCTTACTACTTCGTAAATGATTATGGGCGTTACTTCATGCTTTGAGTCAACTTTGCCGATCCCAAGCCCGGGTTAAGGAGGAGGGTTGTGTGTTAGGTAACCGACAGCCAACACGTAAAAAAGCCGCTCGGATCCCTTATGACAATGAATCTTACTTTGAATCGTTTAAATGCTAGGTCGTTCCCTTCAAGTGACGCGTTGCGCCTGTCTCCAGGTGTTTCGAAAAGTGAGCAAGGGGTGCCGCATCGACGCCTGGGTGCAGTGAAAAATGGGCAAAGGTTTCCGCGTTTTTCTGGACGAGCGCGGGTAAAGAAGCTAGTACAAGACTATAGGTTTAGGGTAGCCACTTGGAACATAGGAACCTTAACTGGTAAGACGATGGAATTGGTAGACGTTATGATTAGGAGGAGAGTTAGTATAGCTTGCATACAAGAAACTAAGTGGACGGGTGAGAAAGCTAGGGAAATTGAGGATACCGGTTTTAAACTGTATTATAGTAGTAAGGATAGACGCAAGAATGTGGTAGGAATCATAATTGCCAAGGGTCTTGTAGAGAGTGTAGTGGCGGTCATTGGGAAAGGGGATAGGATTATACTAGTTAAACTAGTTATTGGAGGGAATATAGTGAACGTTATTAGCGCATACGCCCCTCAAGTAGGATTAGATGATCAGACTAAGAGGGATTTTTGGGAACAAATGGATGATATCTTACAGGAGATACCCGTAGGAGAGAATCTTGTTATAGGTGGAGATTTTAATGGCCATGTAGGCATAGATAAACTAGGTTATGAAAGGGTGCATGGTGGATATGGTTTTAGTGACAGAAATGAGGCTGGAGAGAGTATCTTAGATTTTGCGTTGGCTTCTGACCTGGTGGTGGCCAATACTATGTATAAGAAGAGGGAGGAGCATTTGATTACCTTTAAGAGTGGATTAGTTAAGAGCCAAATAGATTACTTCTTAGTGAGAAAAGTGGACCACCTAAAATGCAAGGATTGTAAGGTGATTCCTAGAGAGTGCCTGGCCTCTCAACATAGGATTTTGGTACTAGATTTATGTTTTAGAGGGCAATACCAAGCTAGGAAGGATAGTGGGCGTCGTAGGACGAGATGGTGGGACCTAAAAGGGGATAAATTAGAGATATTTAAGAATCGAATGGATAAGGAAGGTACTTGGGACTTAGAAGATGATGCTGACACTATGTGGAACTCGATGACCAATTGTATGAGGAGAATCTCAAGGGAAGTGCTTGGAGAGTTGAAAGGAACGGGACCCAGCTCTAGGGAAACTTGATGGTGGAGAGAAGAGGTTCAAGTAGTAGTTAAGGCAAAAAAAGAGTGCTTCAAAAAGTGACAGAATGATAGAACTGAGGAAAACCTTAAGAGCTATAGATTGGCTAATAAGGAGGTTAAGAAAGTAGTGAGAGAGACTAAGTTGAAAGCTTATGATGACCTATACACTAGACTAGATAGTAAGGAGGGAGAGAAGAGGGTATACAAACTTGCTAAGATACATGAGAGGAAAACAAGAGATTTTAATCAAATTAAGTGCATCAAGAGTGAGGATTCTAAGATATTGGTGAAGGATGAAAAGATTAAGGAAAGATGGAAGAGTTATTTTGAGAAATTATTAAATGAGGAACATAGAGGTACAGTAATAGGAGAAGAAATAGCCAGTAATATGATAAACCAAGACTATAGGTTCTATCGTAGGATTAAAAACTTTGAAGTGGAGATTGCACTCAAGAAGATGAAATCAAATAAGGCTTTAGGACCCGATGATATCCCTATTGAAGCTTGGAAGTGTTTGGGTAAAAAGGGAGTTGTTTGGTTGACTAGGTTGTTTAGCAAAATTTTGTTGACTATGAATATGCCAGATGAGTGGAGGATAAGTATTTTAGTGCCAATCTATAAGAATAAAGTGATGTCCATAATTGCAACAACTATAGGGGAATCAAGCTAATGTGTCATATAATGAAAGTGTGGGAGAGGGTGATGGAACGCCGATTGCGAGATATTACAGAGGTGTTAAAGAATCAATTTGGGTTTATGCCTGACAGGTCAACAATGGAAGCGATTTATCTTTTGAAGAGAGTAATAGAAAAATATAAAGAAAAGAAAAGAAAAGAGACATTCATATGGTGTTTATCGACCTTGAGAAAGCATATGATAGAGTGCCCCGAGATATAATATGGTGGGTGTTAAAGAAGAAAGGGGTGAAAAGGTTACATTGATATGATTAGGGACATGTATGAAGGGGTGGTGACCACTATTAGATCACCAGCTAGAGAGAGAAATGACTTTCCTATCACTGTAGGGTTACACCAAGGATCTACCTTAAGTCCTTATCTTTTTACTTTAGTTTTGGATAAATTGACGAGAAATATTCAAGATGACATGCCATGGTGTATGCTTTTTGCAGATGATATTGTGCTAGTAGATGAGACTAGAGAAGGAGTTAACACAAAGTTGGAGATTTGGAGAAAAGCTCTTGAATCTAAAGGATTCCGAATAAGCAGAACTAAGACAAAGTACATGGAGTTTAAATTTAGTGACAGTAACAATGAAAGTAGAGGAGAAGTGAAGATTGAGAATCAAGAACTGCCTAAGAGTGAACATTTTTGTTTTTTAGGGTCGATTATCACAACAGCGGGGGAGATTGATGCAGATGTGGCCCATAGGATTAAGGCGGGATGGTGTAAGTGGAAAAGTGCGTCTGGAGTATTGTGCGATAAACGAATGCCCACTAGACTAAAAGGTAAGTTCTATAGAACGGCTATTAGACCAGCAATGTTATATGGGATGGAGTGTTGGGCAACCAAGAAACAACATATAGATAAGATAAGTGTGGCTGAGATGAGGATGTTAAGGTGGATGTGTGGTAAGACTAGACAAGACAGAATTAGGAATGAGTGTATTCGGGAATGGGTAGGAATAGCACAGATAGAAGATTAGTTGAGAGAGAATCGATTGAGATGGTTTGGTCATATTCAACGGAGACCAATAGAGGCAGTAGTGAAGAAATGCGATACTGTAACAGTAGATGGAAATGTTAGGGACGGGGTAAGCCTAGATTAACGTTGGCTAACATTGTAAATAGAGATATGAATCTACTTAATTTGACTAATGAAATGGCCTTTGATAGGGTTGCGTGGAGAAGGATTCATGTAGCCGACTCCATTTGATGGGACTTAAGGCAAGGTTTGGTTTGGTTACCTTATGCTTTGAGTTGCTTCACATGTCATGTTAGTAGCCGAATTTATTAGTCGCATTTTGTATGTATTGCGTTAGGCATTTTGCATACTAGGATCATACATTTTTCTAAATTATTTCTTTTTCTTTGGCTTGCCGCAATTGAGTACTAGGTGAGTGTTTTTGGTTTAGCATAGCATTCGTGTGTGTATTGCCATATCTAGCATATTACTATGAGGTTACTTGCTTACTTGAAATATCACTATGAATGCCTATGGATGGAGGCTATTTTGCTTAAATTGGATTGACTTTGATTGTTGTACATATGAGTTCATTTTTTCTTTGAGTTTGAGTTGCACATATTCGAAAACTCTTTCAAAAAGCATGAAATCAAAGCATTCCAATGTAAGTGACGCGGTCTATACTTGTTTGCCTCACATAGTAATGTTAGCATATTAATAAATCAGAATATGAGCATATAATGTTTATAAAATTCACATCATGACTTAGTAGAGGCCGATCTTTGATCGGGTGAGTGGGGTGCTCAATTCATGACCTTCTCCTCTCATACCTAAGTTCCCGAATCGAGACAACTTTGGTTATAATGGACAAGTGGCCTTTGGCACGAGTCACGAGTTTCCTAATTCTCTAAAAAATATTAGGTGGCTGTTTTGAAATCTGGCAATGCAGTCCATTTTTGGCATCTCTTGCAATTAGTGGATTTTTTTGGAATTTGCCAAATTTGGACTCTCATTTTCTTTTGTTTCACATTGCACTCCTAAAACCAGATTCAAAATCACGGGAGTTCGACCTGTAGGGAATCACGTCTAAGGAGATTAAACCCCTTTGAGGAGCATGAAAAACCAGCTACAAGTGGCGTCAGTAGAAAGGGAATGGGAAAGGGTGGTGTCGGTGACTAGGTAGTAAGAGGCAGATTGATGATTGGCGACGACAACAGTGTTGTGATCAAGAACAACAATGGTGTAAGCATTTGTTGGAAAAAAAAAATAAAGAAAAAAAAATTAAATGGAATGACCCAAATCCAACTCTAAATCCTTGTAATAGTCTAATAAATTCTTTCTCATCTCTCTGTAGAAATCCCAATGCTTCATGATTTCATCACACCGACTCGCCATTTCTTCAGCTCAAACCTCCAATCCATTGATAACAACCACCCTGTCCTCATTGTGCTCATTACAGTGTGGAGAGAGAAACTAGAGAGAGAGAGAGAGAGGATTGAGGTATATAACCCATGAGAATGACCTAATTGTTAGCGAAATACACCATGAATAAAATAATGCATCCCCTTTGTTTTTGTCCCTTGGTTCATTGTTTTGTATTTTGGTGTTTAGGCTGTAATGTGATGGAGGCTCACTCTTTCTCTCCTTGTCCTTTTCTCTTTTTTTGCATTTGAGAGAGAGAGAGAGAGAGAGAGAGAGAGAGAGAGCGAGAGAGAGAGACAATGTGCTACAAAAAGGGTCATTTCAAAGTAATTCTATTTTCACACACCATTTATTCTCTGTGCATATATTTATTGAATTAAATTTTATTATAATTTTATCATTAAACAAAATGACCTCTATAGACATCAATACACAACTAATCTTAAAACTAAATTTTCTTTATACACATCTTTGGAAATACAAATTCTCAATGCACATCTTTTGAGGGGAAAAAAAAAACTTAGAGAAGAATATGACTATTTACAACCAATATTACAATGAAAATATGATCTTTTATTTTGTTCTTTTTTTTGTTTGCAATCCTCATTCAGAAAACCAGTGTCAAATAAGTGCAATCTATTCGAAAATCAACAGCCGAAATTGTTTAATTCATTAATATCTAACTCCATTCGGTTTATACATTTCGGATGTACAAAACCAAATGGGTTCAAATTGGTTGGTAGTTGTGTATCTAACGAAGTTATTTGGTTCGAATGTTGATTGCTAAATAAAACCAATTGGTTAATAAAATCAATGACAAATAGGTTATTTCTGTTTCTTCACTAACCAAAGTTGAATGACTATTGAAAATGGTAAAACTACAACTTTTTTTTGCAAATTTATTCTATAATAACGATAAAATGGGCTGGTAAAAATTACTAACATTCAATAATGCAATGGAGCTCAATGTAGGTTTTCAATGAGTTGAAGAATTGTTGAAAATGTGCCAAAGGATTCCTGGATGTGCTGGAGTTATGGGTGTGATGTGTGTAAATGTGTTTTGTGCGTATAAATTATGGGTTAGGGGTTTATTTAAAACATTTGATGTGTGGAATGAGAAAAATATGATGTAACTAAATTAATAAGTGTGTGAACTAAGAAATGATGTGCACAAAGTATAATGATGTGTGGAAATATAATTACCTCCCATCCTTTGGCCTCCATCCCTTCCCCTCTCTTTGATGATTTATTTTCCTCCATGGAAGTGGCAGCTTAAAACTCCTTACACCATTACCCATCTACCCCTTCAACTTTCTTAATTATTTAAGAGAGTTGTAAATGTGATTTAGTGAGATTTAGGGTGAGATTTGTGGGCTTGGTGAAGAATGCTATTATATTTTTAAGTTTGGTGGCTTGATCTCCATCTCTTCTTGTAACTATTTGTTAAAGCTTCTTAAGAACTTGGGTTTATTTTCAAAAAATAGCATGCTTTAAATGAGTATTTTATGATTTCAAGAGTAATTTCATGTATTTCCATTTTGTTAGATTTCTTTGATTGAAATGCTCATTTGTTCTTTGTTTAAGGGAAGAAAAGCATATTTAAAGATTATTTCATGGTATGAAATAAATGTTTGTATTAAAATGGTTATTTGCTTTCAAACCCTAAAAAGTATTTGTTATAAATTTATATATCACTAGTAAAATTTCAGCTTTTTGCGACGGCAAAATGCCGTCGCTAATACTCCTAATGTCGTTGCAAAAACTTTTTGCGACGGCAAATGACTTTTTGCGATGGTAAGAGGGCGGTCGCAATTGGGGGCATTGCAAAAGAGTTTTTGCGACGGCATGCGACGGCATTTTTGCCTTTTGCGATGGCACTTTGCAGTCGCTAATAATGTTTGAAATTTCTTGACTTTTTGCGACGGCACTATTTTACCGTCGCTAAAAATGTTATTTGAGAAGGGAAAAAATGCCGTCGCTAATAGTCTTTTTTTTTTGCAACGGCAAGAACACTGTTTTTGCGATGGTGTGGTGCCGTCGCAAAACGTATTAAAAATATGAAAATTTCTATTTTTGCGACAGTGTATTGCCGTCGCAAAAAGTATTAAAAAAATAATAAAATTTCTATTTTTTGGAAAACAGTTTAGTGTCGTCGCAAAAAGTAAAACCTGTAACAAAATTAATAAAAATATTAAAATTTTCTATTTTTTGCGAAAGTGTAGTGCCGTCACAAAAAAGAAAAAAACATCCTGCGATAAAATTATTAAAATTTCTCCATAATAATTGCATAATAATATAAAAATTCTTGTATGAAAATAACAATTTCTCCATAATAAAATATTCTTCCATTCTTAATTACACATCAACAAAATTATCCCACTACATAATGTTCCATAATACATATATAATGTTTAAATACATGATTTTGTTCATAATTCAAAATAACATAAACCAAAATTAAATGTTTTTCTCATCATTCTTCGTAGATAACAAGAAGGAAAGTTAGCCACATTCTCCACAGGCATGCATTCCACAAGAAGCACACTCCTATATGGGAAATATCTGAAAAATAAAAATAAAAATAATTAATGACAATATAATTATGTGTTAATGTTAATTACAAAAAAACATAAAAATTTAACTACTATAGCAACAAATACAACATTTTTTTGTTAGTCATCATCAAAACCATATGCACTACAAGATTTCTGACAGGCATTCTCTCTTCAATAAGCAAACTAACCAACCACCAACCTAATTTTGTTTTGGCTCATCATTTAAGCACAAACACTGAACATAGCATAAATGGGAGAGAGGATGACACAAAAAAGATAGGGACCACCTGAGATATATATTATGGTAGTAATTAACTCAAGCAATTCATCATCAAAACCATATGCACTACAAGATTTCTATAGGGATTTAACAACCCAATATAATGTTATATACTGAAATTTGTGCTTATGTTTATCCAATTAACCCTTGCTTGGCAATAACATAGTACAATGGTAGGTGCCAGAATGAATGTTATCTATTACAGGAAGAATAATAATATACTCTGGTAATTAAAGGTCTTGGCCATCAGGCCCATCTCATATGACTTTACCACAACTGGACCAGCAACTTATAAAAATCAGTACAGTTCAACTCCTGGACCACCTCATACTATACATAACCCCACCAAGAGAAGATATAAACACATACAAAAATGGTAATATAAACCCTTATTTTCAACCCATTCTTGACTTGTATTCACAACTAACAACATAAAAGCACTTTACAGTTACAAATTCATCTTCCTATAGATATTCAGCAAAAAAAAAAAAAAAACTCATTTTCTGAAAAATTATGGAAGGAAAAAATAAACATGAATGGTATATAATTCTTACAAAGAACACATATGAAGAAGAATTATATATATATATATATAGAGAGAGAGAGAGAGAAAGAGAGAGAGAGAGAGAGAACTGTAAGAATTTATTTTTAATTAGGCTGTCATTGACTATATTTTGTTTGGTTTGTGAAAAACGGGTTGAACGTGATTCAGATAGATTGACTGGTATAAGCCCAAAATTATTATTGTAATCCATAAAGTTTGGGCCATGGTCCATCTTAGTGTATATATTATTTTATATGTGGATATGTGATATGGAGGTGTAAGGCCTGTTTAAGTTACTTAATGGGAGGGCCTAGTAATTGTTTTATTTAGGCCCAGTCCCCTCTCCTATCCTTATTAGGGTTTGCATATATCTATATATATATATGTAGATCAAAGGGTTGTTAGCCCCATTGAAAAGACAACATAAAGATTAGGAGAAGGAGGGGAAGAGCCGGTGTTAAGGTTTTCCAATTGTGAATGCCATATTCTTTCAAGGAAGCAAAACTCAAGACAATAACGGAATCAAACGGTATGTATCAGAGTTTATATTTTAGTAGTTACTTATATTCATAATGTTTTGATTTCTAGTATATAGATCCTATAATCTTACATGTGGTATCAGAGCAAGTTTATACTAGAATCAAAATCATGGCAGATTATTTCAGTAAAATTATTTTATATAATGATAAGCAATAAATTAATATTTCTTTTACTGAATGATGCTTTTGCATCTCAAAATCGTGCTTTAGTAATTTCAAGAAAACTTTTTCACTGTAACAAATACATACTGTTTGAGTATTGATAGTTTGCTTCCAATTATGTTTTATAAAATAAAAATAGTAATTTGTATCTAGTAGTTTTATGACAATTGTAAAATATGGATGTGTGTATATTGAATCTATATTGATATATATATATATATATATTTCAAATCTTACCTAATTAAATATTTGCAAAACATATGAAGCATATTCGTTTTTATGACTTTTACATAAACATTAAGATTGTTTAAGAGTTCTATATCATGTATATCACTTTGGTGTAATTTTTGTAAATTCATATGCGAATTTTGGTTGGCCGTGAGATATTATTTTTGAGTAACTATTTAGTAGTGATTCGTAATATGATATTATATATGCTTTGATGGGTTACAGATTGCATTATTGTTAATAAATAAATAAAGTTTTAAAGGTGGACAAATATTTATTTTTGTAGTCCCAGTTGGAAGATTTTTGAATCAATATGGGTGATACTGCCGAAATGGTTAACTTATTGAGATTTAAAGTGATTAACCAATAAGGATTCTGGGAAGCTCTTCTAATATTATATCACTCAATTACCTACCCAAATGGGGTTAATTGAGTGTATTAATTTTAGAGGTAGTGTGAGCCGCTAGTAAGGGAAATTTTATTGTTTTTGAAAGAATTTATCTACCCAAAGGAGATAATTTCTTGATAAATCATTCTTGCTAGTTGACTTGTTTATAGGTGTTAGAATGTGTCTTATATATTTAGCCCAAAGGTATTTATATGATGATTGTAACGCCCTCAAAATAAACCCATAAATCATGCATTCGCAACATCCATAAATATAAGAGAAATAAACATCTTTCTATTCATCAGAGTATTTAGTCCAAAAGTATTACACGTTGACAACAAAAGTACATGCCCTATGGGCTTACAACTTTCCAAGTCAACACTTGGTTACAAAAAGAGAATACTAACTCTACACAAGATAAGCCCTTGGCTTGATATACATGTAATACAACAAAAACAACAAAAAGAGTCCAACAGCCTCAAGCCTTCCAAGCTACGTCCTTGGAGGTGGCATAATACCTGTACCTGAAAATGATGTCCCATATAGGGTGAGCCAACGCCCAGTAGAGATATGCTAAACATAATATGAGCAATAACTAAAACATTAGCATTTGATAAATGTTTAACTCACATAAATCAATTCATAACCCATTTCAATTACATGACAAATGTGTCCATGTTTCATTCCATTTTCCATTTCTTATCCAATGTCTCAATTCATAACTATGGCTCAGAACCTGGCCAAACAATTTAAATGAGATTACATCTCATATCAACAGTACTTCTATTTCAATTGAGATAACAACTCAAATTAAACACTTCATACTTCACAATAGATACACATAATTACTGTATGAATCTCAAATAAAACACTTCCGTACTTCATATATGATACACAGATTCGCTGTATCAATACTTCAATAGATACACATATTTGCTGTATCGATGGAGTCCATCCCCTATCTCTTCCCCAAACAATATCCGGTTTAGGAGTTCATCCCCTATCTTCTCCTAAACCGTGGAGTACATCCCCTATCTCCTCCCACACAATACAATGTATATAAACACATATCATATACATAATCAATCAATACATAAATTCGATGTATTATTCCAACCGTCATATTCGATGACATATTCAATTGATTAGTTTTAGTTCGCCTAATCATCATGCATTGTCTACAACAATCAAGACTATCCTCCACCGATAGCCCAAAGTAGTTATTTCTAAACAGATAATAAATGCCTCAACAGATATATATTCAACATTTTCAAAGTTAGCGATTAATAAATCCAACTCCACCATTCTATCTCATATTATGCAAATTTCATCATTTCCACCTCAATTTCGTATTTCCACAACATTCCCAAATTAATTATATCAATTAATTCATAACAAAAATTAGGGCTTTCCTCCCTCTTTCTCAACTTTGACCCAAAGGCACCAATATCAACAACCAACAACAATACCATCACTTTAAGACCTAAATTACATATTTATGAGTCAAAATAACAAAACCCCGCTTTATTCATTTGAAACCCTAACACCCAAAATCACCCAACTTCAACATTAAATCAAAATGACTAAATACTCATGTCAAAGATCATAAAAATGAGTAGTTATTCCTACCTCAAATTCGGAGCTCAAAGGAGAAGATGAAGAAATTTGAAAGTGCTCCAAACCCCAATATTTTCGGATCAAAATGTAGCCCTCAACAAACTCCACACTTTTTACAAAGGCCCAAGGGTAGAAGGCCACTCCTACTAGATCAAACCCTAGAGAGAAGTTAGAGTTTTAGAGTGAGGTGCTCTCCAATGGTGGTTTTCGAAAAGTAAGAGAGAGAAAGGATGTTGAAAAGTGATCCAAAAAGTGAAATCCCGAAGTGATATAAAAGTCGCCCCGCTCGAGCGTGGAAACCCCCGCTCGAGCGTCAGACACAGACTCACGCTCGAGCGTCAAAACGCCCACTCGAGCGTCGGATGCATACTCATAGAAGTTTTGCAGACAATGGTCCCCGCTCGAGCGTCAAACTTCCCGCTCGAGCGGAGGAACAAAATCAAAGGGTCACGCTCGAGCGTCAAAACTCCCGCTCGAACGTACAAAGACCTGCAGAGAAAAAAATACTGGGAGATGGAAAATCACGCTCGAGCGTCAAAACTCCCGCTTGAGCGGAGAAGCAAAATCAAAGGGCCCGCTCGAGCGTGAAGGCCAATTTCTGGGCATCAACTCTAGGTTTCAAAGCACAACCAACCTGTTCCAAACCTGCCCAACATAACCCCAGACTCAAATACAAAGAGTAAAGGATGGAAATGAGAATGAGACAATAACACAACCACGGAACCAAGTCCGGAGTACAATATACAAAGGAAGGAAAAACCGGGATCGCTATAATGATACATTCTGAAACATCTAACAAGATTGTTAAAGTTTATTTGCAGCCCATTGTTGTGAGATTATAATTATTGCCCATGTATAATTAATTAAGATTATATTAAAGTTTAAAGATGTTGATTGTATTCTATATATTCAACCCAAAGGTGTTTATATAGTGATACATTCTGGCACATCTGAGAATATTGCTAAAGTTTATTCGCAACATATTCTTGTGAGATTATACTAATTGCCTATGTATAATTGAAAGTTGGAGTTGTGAAAATACTTTCTATATATTCAGTTTAAGAGTAATACATTTTAAATATTTGAGAATATTAATTGTGATTATGAGATTATTATTGTCCATATATAATTGAATGATATTATATTGAATTGAAAGCAATCAAGGGAGATATTTTTATGAAAATCTAATTTACTCCATTAAAGTTTTGATTATGAATCCGTAAATGAATATTTTCTTAGTTTTAAGTCTAACTAATTTAGATGTTGACATACTCGAGAATGCACCTTCTTAACCATTTATATTAACACCTCAATATAGTGTGAAAGATTGAAATTATATTCAATGTTAACTATTTAAGAAAGTAGAGTTTTAGAATATCTATTAGATGATTCTTATAAGAAAATCTAAATTATACTCTACAATGCTGCATATAATACCTTCGACTTTTGCAAATCGTTATTTCTTTTCAGTGTTTTATGTTTTCCTTTTTAAAATATTTCGCAAATCTCTTGACATATTATTAACTCTAGTAAGAAAAATTCTTTTGAATTTTTTGTAAGCTATGACACTCTTCCCACCTTTGGAATCTCCTTATTTGTTTTTTAAACTACTTTAAAAAAAAAAAACTTTTGAATTGTGAACTAGTAGAAAATTTAAAATAACTTTTGAGTTTGGGATTGTACAGAAGTAAAAAATTTTATGATATATTTTTGAAATCAAAATGGGACCTATAGCTACTTGTTGTTACTTTGTAAGTTGTCAATGGTTCTATTATCTTGGTTCTGACATAAGAATCTTTTAAGCTTTTAAAATGTGAAGTTATTAGATTGGTGAACAGTTTAAAGCTCAAATATATAAATCTTTTTGTGTATTTGTGCCTATTATAATAAACTGGTATGTTCATTCTCATATAGAGAAAGTGAGAGTGCAGGTAGAACCTGAAGTGTCTATTCAATCTGTTGATATAACTTGAACATGCATAATACGTGCAACTCCTAGACATTCTCATACAGTTCAAGATCCTTGTGATCATATTATTTTTCTAAATGAGCAATATCAAGAAATTGAAGAGATGATTGTTACGTATGATGAAGATATTGGCGATTTGTAATATGGTAAAATGAATTGGTACAAATTATTAATTAGATATGAGATCATGTTATACATTTTTAAAAATTTGAAATCTAATGAGTATTTTTTTTTAAAGATAAATAAATAAATACAATGCTATTGCAAGAGGTTGTGATTTGAAAAGAGTATTGTTCTTACCAATGTCATAAATATAGGTTTATAATGATTATAGTGGTATTGTGACATTTTTATCTTTTGCTGCGCCAAACAAAATAAATTTGATTTGTAAGTTAAACAAATTTATCTATGGTTTTAAACAAATTTCTGAGTAATGATATTTAAAGGTTCACCAAATATTATTACTTGGCTTTATGGATAATACTATTAATTTATGCATATATCTCAAGGTCAGTGGGAGCAATTTATTTTTCTTGATCCTTTATACCGATGGAATTTTACTTACTAGTAATAATTTCGAATTAATACTTGATGTGAAAATATTGTTGTTAATAAATTTTTGATATGAAATATCTTGATAAAGTATTTTATGTGTTTGGCATTAAGATGCTTGAAAATAACTTAGAGGATTATTTGTCTCATCTCAAAGAGCATACCTAGATCACATTTTTACTGAATTTAATATGCAGAATTGAAAGTTTTACGTTGTTCTTCTTAGTGATCAAGACTAATTAAGTAATATTCAGTATTCATAAAATGATTTTGAGAAAAAGTTCATGAGGAATGTCTTGTATGCTAATGTTGTGAGAGTTTAATGAATTATGAAGTTTGGATTAAACTTGGTGCATATGTAATTAGTTTGTTAGACAATTATTATTTTAATTTAAGCCTTGACCATTGGGTTGGAACATATAAAGTGTTATGATATTTATAGAGAATTAAAGATTATACGATTGTCTATAAAAGAATTAATCATGTTAATATTATTGGTTGTACTATGTCGACTTTGGTAGTTGCTCAAATGATATAGTATCTATTATTGGTTATATTTTTATGTTTGTTGTTTCATGAAAGAGTTTCATAAAATCTCTTATAATTTTTCACTATGCAACATGTTTTAGAGCTCGACTTGAGTTATACAATTAAAGAATTTTATTTCAGAGCTTGGAATTGTTAATTTTATCTCCAAACCTATAAAGATATATTATGATATATGGTTTTAATTTTCTCTATGAAGAATAACAAAAACTCTGATGGTGTTAAATACATAAATTTAAAGTACTTCAGAATTAGAGAGTTGTTAAAGATGATATTCTTTATGGGCACATGTTATAGAATACATACTAGTTGATCTTCTAAATATAGGGCTTAGGCCAAATTTTAGTTTGCTAAATATATTGAGCATATGGGTACTTTACAGTTTTTTATGTGCTTGGTTAAAGAAATTTTTTACCCATGAATATTATCTATGGTGTATTTCATTAATAAAGTTTAATGTGTTTATTCACATTTTGTTTATAAGTTATGGTAACTGTTATGTATGTATTCGTCTTATATGAACTCTTACAGTTATATTTTAATTTTGAGATATAAAGATTGACACTTTAATTTAGAAGTGTATAATGCTTCGGTTTAGAAGTGTATATGGATCCATAAAGTCTGATGCTTGGTTTAAAGCATGAATCACCTTGGTTTAGAGGAATAAAGGCTTCTTTTGCAAGTGTAAAATGGAATAAAATTCCTTGCAGGGTCTTGTAAAGACCATACAGAGGACTGAATGTGGAATTAGCATGTTATATAATTTTTGGATCAATTATGCTGAAATTCCACACTACACTTTATCACATATAGGAATCTATGTTGGTGAGATATTAGTGTTTGTAATTGTGGAAGATGTTATGTTGTTCAATAGCATAATTACTGCTACAGTTCGATATTAATATTTCTTATTGAACGGGATTCTGTGCTGAGATGTTTCTATTCTGAATCATGTTTATGTGGCCACTAAAGTTGTTTAACCCGAGAGTCATTTTTTCTTAAATAAAATATTTTCTTAAAGTAGTAGTCAATGTTGCCTAAGTGGGAGAATGCAAGAATTTATTCTTAATTAGGCTGTCATTGACTATATTTTGTTTGGTTTGTGAAAAACGGGTTGAACGTGATTCAAATAGATTGACTGGTATGAGCCCAAAATTATTATTGTGATCCATAAAGTTTGGGCCATGGTCCATCTTAGTGTATATATTATTTTATATGTGGATATGTGATATGGAGGTGTAAGGCCTGTTTAAGTTACTTAATGGGAGGGCCCAGTAATTGTTTTATTTAGGTCCAGTCCCCTCTCCTATCCTTATTAGGGTTTGCATATATCTATATATATATGTAGATCAAAGGGTTGTTAGACCCATTGAAAAGACAACATAAAGATTAGGAGAAGGAGGGGAAGAGCTAATGCTAAGGTTTTCCAATTGTGAATGCCATATTCTTTCAAGGAAGCAAAACTCAAGACAATAACGGAATCAAATGGTATGTATCTGAGTTTATATTTTAGTAGTTGCTTATATTCATAGTGTTTTGATTTCTAGTAGATAGATCCTATAATCTTACAAGAACTCAATAGAAGGTGAAAGGAAGCACAAAAACCAGAAAGGAAGACAGCAAAGAAGAGTTAAGATGTAAACTGTGTTTGTTTATATGAAACAGAACAATATAATAAAAACCCACATTCCAAATAAAATCAAGGTATCAAATAAAGCAAAACAGAGTCAAGTACAGAAGTAAATTTTTGTTTGTTTGTATGAAACAACACAATAATAAACTTACCTGATAGAATTGCCTTCAGCTCGGAACGCATCTGGCTTCGACCCCAACTTCATAAACTTCATTTTCTCCTCAAAACAACCTCTACAATACCACAAAAATACTACAACAAACTCTCTCACCCAATGAACTACTTCACAAAACCTCAAAAAGACCTTCAAGCATCAAACCCAACACTACCCACAACTTTTAGACTCTGTTCTCTGAAGAATTCGCTGAACAGAGAGACAAAGCCATAACCAAACTCTTTCTCTCTTTCTCTCTATAAAACAAAAACACATTCTTCAAACAAACAAAGACGAGACAAACACAAAGCATCATCAAAGATCAGACAGTCTCTCTCTTCAATCCACATCAGGCACAGTAGCCTCGAGAAAGAGCGAGAAAATGAAATTGGAGATTGGGGAATTAAATGGGGAAAAGAAATAGGGGAATTAAAGAGCGGGAAAATGAAATTTTTTTGGTTAAAATAAATTTATTTTTTTGTAGTTAATGAATTTTTTTTTTATTTTCCATTTTTTTAAATTACTAAGGTTGAAAATTTATTTGTTTCATTTTTATTTTAATGAAAAAATTTATTATTTTTTTATTTTGAAGAAGTAGGGGTAATATTTTAATAAAAAATATTTTTCCGCGGCTCATTTTTTTTTTTGTTACTAAAAACCAGGAACTAATTTTTTGTAGTAGAGGAAAGGGAGCGACAGTGAAGGTGGTGGATAAGAGGTGATGGTCGTAGTGGTGGCGGTGGTGGTGGCGAAGGAGATTAGTGGTGAAGTTGTGGTAGTGGTAGAGGAGATGGAGTGGCGATGGTGGATGAGAGGTAATGGTAGTAGTAGTGGCAGTAGTGGTGGTGGTCATAGTTCCACCCATTGATTTAAGTATGGTGTTTGTTTTAAGCTTTCAAATCATAATTCTACATCCATTTTTCAAAACTCAATTCAAAATATAATCATTACTTTTCAAAACTCATAACCAAACACATAATTTAAAACTCTTTTCAAAACTTAATTCAAATCAATTTTTTAAATATTTAAATATTTTAAAAATATTTTAATTTTGTGAGAGACAGATAAAGAAGAGAGATAGAGAGAGAGACAGAGTGATGAGCAAGAGAGAGACAAAGTGGTTGTTAAAAGTGTATTTTCTTATAGTGGATCAATAAATCGAAAGGAGCTCGATAAATAGAGAAGATGAGAGGGAGAGAGTGAGCAAGGCGAACATAGTGAAGAAGAAATAGACAAATAGACAAGCAGACAGAGAGAGTGAGAGAGACAGGGAGAGAGAGAGAAAGATAGACAGAAAAAAGATAGAGAGAGATAGATAATAGAGGGAAAGATAGAAAAAGAGAGAGAAACAAGAGATGAGCGAGAGATAGGCAAAAAGAGAAAGAAATAGAGCGAAAAGAGATGAGCGAGAGAGAGAGACACAGAAAAAGAGAGAGACAGAGAGAGAAGAGAGATGAGCGAGAGAGACAGATGAGAGAGATAGAAGAGAAGAGAGATAGGCGAGAGACACAGAGAGAAAAGGAGAGAGAGAAACAGACAGACAGAGAAAAAAGAGTGATGAGTGAAAGAGATAAAGGGAAGAGACAGAGATAGAGACAGAGAGACAGGAAGATGAAAAAATGAATGAAAAGAGAAATGTTATATCAAAAGAGTAAGATGACATCGTTTCTTTTAATTTTTTTTTTTTTGCGATAGAAAAATACCGTTGAATTTATTCAAACCATTTTGTGACTGTATATATATGATCACTATGCTAGGTTAGAGTTTTCCAAAAACTCTTTTGAGAAAATTATACTTTCTTGTTTTCCGTGTTATATTGTTTTTACTGAATTTTTTTAATATTTTAAGTAATTTTTTTAATTTTTAGACACACCTAACATAAATACACCTAAAAGTAAAAAAAATTGTAAAAAAAATCTTTTAAAAATTCACTAAATACCAAAAATACAAAAAAAAAAATACAATAATTCAATACATTTTTTTTTTGTATTTTTATGTATTTATTAATTTTTAAAAATATTTTTTCATAAATTTTTTATTTTTTAGATACATCTAAGTAAGGTGCATCTAAAAAAAATATTTAAAATTTTAAAAATATTCACTAAAAAAAAAAAAAAAAAACACGAAAGTCACTTTTTGCGACAGCAGAAAATGCCGTCACAAAAAAGCAGAGTATTTGCGACGGCAGAAAATACCGTCTAAAAAAAGGAGAGTATTTGCGACGGCAGAAAATATCGTCGCAAATACTCTCCTTTTTTGAGACGGCAAATTGTGCCGTCGCAAATACTCTCCTTTTTTGAGACGGCAAATTGTGCCGTCGCAAATGCTCTGCTTTTTTGAGACGGCAAATGGTGCCATCACAAATACTCTGCTTTTTTGAGACGGCATTTTCTGCTGTCGCAAAAAGTGACTTTTTGAGACGACAAGTGTGCCGTCGCAAATAGTTCTGTCTTTTAAGCCCACTTTTCTTGTAGTGTATTATTAAAGAAAGTCAATTTTTAAATTTATATTTCTTTTATATATATATATATACTTTCGCACTCAAATGAAAAAAATTGTTTAACTTTATAACAAAAATTCCTTTCATTTATAACTACTTTTACGATTATACACACTCAATATCCACTACACGTACCTTTAATTTATAACTACTTTTACAATTTTTTCACACTACACACACTACACTCATAAACCTCTGATGATCATATGATAGATATTACATAGGGGTATAAATTCGGCCTAGCCCACCCGGGCTAGAGCTGGCCCGCCGACAGGCCTCAATGGCTCCTGCTAAATTTTGGGTCGAGTCAGCCCACATGGCAAAATTTGTGGCCAAGCCCTAGCCCAAGCCCACTCAAAATTGGGCCTCGGGCTGGGCTGCGAGCCTGGTGGGAATTTTTTTTCTTTCTTGAGAAAAAAATGATAGATATATATTATTTATGAGGGAAAAAAGAAAAATTATACTATAGTTATGTCATTATCTTCTTTACTTATGACTAATTTTCTTATTTAGTTATGACATTATTTTAGTTATGATTCATGAAATATTTGGTTATGCCTCATGTAGTGTTTAGTTATGACTCAAAAAGTATGAAATTATATCATTTTCTTCTTTAATTATAAGGTGCATACATAGTCTTTCTCAAAAAAAAAAAAACAAAACAAAACAAAACAAAACAAAAACAATGAAATAAAATAAATAATTTCATATATATCAAAATGAAATGATACATTATAATCATTGAATTAAATAGATAACATTTAAAGAATAATTTTTATTTCAAAATGAAATAAAATATTACCAAAATTTATATCATTAAATCAAATAGATATAGATTATTAATGATGGGAAAGAAATTGTATCACTATAGGTCAAGTGCATCCCAACTAGGTTGATATCTACTAGTCTATCAATCATTTTCATTATACTCCACCTTAATAATCTAATAAAAATATTATGAAATTAAATAATGAAAAAAAAAATTGTTGATCAATCATCGGAAGAAGTGGACAATTCACTCGGGGTGCGCAATGATATATCATCCAAATTGCCTTGAATTCTCTAATTTTCACTACAATATTGTCTTCTTGTAAGTGCATGCATATGATCTCTCAATATCATAAGTGCCTCAACCATTTGAGGTGAAAGTCTACAGCAGTAATTACTAACATTAGTCCACCTACACAAAAAACTATTTCAAAATCCACTGTAGAAACATGAACGGTTAGTATATCATGAGCCATTTGTAAAAGCATAGGCCACATAGTTTTATTTTATTTCCACCAATCCAAAATATCAAAATCATCATCATCATCCACAAGTGGGTTATTCAAATAATATTGTAGTTCAGAACTATATACGCTTGCATTTTGAGATGTTCTTCTAGTTTTTATTGCTCAAAAAACACTTTAATCTTCTACATCGAGATGAGACTGCTGTAGTGTGTACAGGTCTATTTGCAAGTACAGCTTCCTTATATTTTTTAAATAATTTTTTGTATGTTTGCATAATAGGTACAAATTGTTCTTCATCAGCGAAAATAAGTTCTGAAAATTCTTGTAAACCAATGTCTTTACACCTAGGATCAACTACGATAGTTAAACCTAAAAGATGAGGTAATAAATCAAAATATTTATTAAATTTTGCCTTCATTATTTCCATAATAGATCAAAATATTTATTAAATTTTGCTATAATAATGGTGATATAATATTCATTAGCCATATATTTTGTGAAAACTTTCATTATTTCTACCAACATATGTAAAACTAATGGTGGAATAGGTATATATAAAAGGAAATAATTTTGTTGCAGTATGAAAAACTTTTAGAAAATCTTTATATAAGTTTATGTGACGTCAATTATCTTCTGTGGGAGTCAGTACTCCTTTTATTAATATTGTTGTAAAAAGAAAATAAAAATCCATTACTTTTCTTTGTTTGCAAGCTTTCTTTAACATATTATACATTAATTTCACTATTGTCTATATCTAAACTTAATTTTTTTAAATTCCATTCATTCTCGTTGACAAATTTTTCTATATTTTGAAATTTGATTAGCAGAAGACATAATAGTAAGAACTGCATATTTTATTACTATTACAGAAGTCTCATATGCATGCATAGCTTCTTTAACAATCAAGTTTAAAATATGAGCACAACAACAAACATGAAATAAATCACCATCAATATATAATTGTAAAGTTGATTTCAAATGCGCTATAGTCTAATTGCAATATGTTGCATTATTTAAATTATAGTAAATATTTTATTTTGTAAAACTCACTCACATAATATATTTCTTATCTCTACCTCAAGTGAATGACCATTGTAAAAAAATTCAACTAATCTAAATGAAATTATTCTTTTGTTTAATTTTTAATCATTATCTATATAATGTGTAGTGATGCATTGATATTCTAAATTATTATTTGACCACATATCAGATGTTAAACAAACTCTTTTATTAAAATCTTTAAAAATGTTAAATAATTCGCTTTTAATATCCTCAAATTTCTTTAAAATCCTGTTTCTAATAGTATTTCTTGAAAAACCTTGATATTGAGATGCAAAACCTCCATGAATCATTTCTAGAAAATCGGAACATTCATTACTAGTAAAATGTTATTCTTTTTTAACAATATAATTAACTATATAATCTTGTGCACGTACATGATCAAATAAAAATGTTTGTAAATAACTAGCTGCTGAACTCCGTAATTGCATTTGAATTCTAATATCAAGTTGTTGACTTTATAAATGTTTATTAGCATGACTTTTTAAATGACTAGTACTCCTTGCGGATGCAGTATTAAGTAAATTTGCACAATATTTATATTTTACTTTAATCACAACTGTACCATGAGAATTAAGTATAAATAGATAGTTCTAGACGTGTCCCTAGATGATGATGATGTTGTTTGAAGAGAGTTATTAAGCATAGTAGAAGGAGAATCAACCGATTTAGTTGTGTATATTCATCAATATCGACAAAAACATTAAAAAAAATTAGGATTCATATTAATATAAGTAAAATAATATATATTAACTAACAATGAATTAAAATAAAGAGTAACTAATAAATATGAATAACAACAACTACTATATGTTAACTAACAAATAATGTACAAAAATGAGTAAATAATAAATATTAATTCAAACAATTAATATTACTGAATGGCGAATGTGATATAAAAATTAGCTTCTTTTGGTAAAAATTTCTTCTTACACAATTACAATTGTCACATAGAAATGAGACTTAAAAATTAATTGAGAGAGTTAAGAGTTTGAGAGAGAGAGAGAGAGAGAGAGAGAGAGAGAGAGAGATTGATTTGTTTGTGAGAAATGAAATGGAATGATGGGTGGTATTTATAGTAATTGGGATTGGGTCATATGACCTTTTGACCGTTTGAAAAAAAAAAGACATTGTGTGAAAAAGGGTTATATGACCGTTTGAGTGAATTTCAAAAAAAAGAGTAACCATTGGCAAGGGGGGTTGCCAACTGTTGGGTTGGGTCAAACCGAGTCGGGCCAACAAGGGTGGAAATTTCCAGGCCTTTCAGGCTAGACCAGGTTCATGGGCTTGGTCAGGCTTCAAAACAGACGACTTAGGCCCAAGCCCGAAGCTTCGGGCTCAAGCTCGTGCCTGGCAAGGACAAGCCACTCGAGGTCACGAGTAGGTTTCGGGTGGGCTATGGGCCGGTGGGACAGATTTACACCCCTAATACTACATAGCACACATCTCTTTTTACTCTTTTTTTTTTCCATTTTTAATTTTTTTTTCTTATAATTGTAATTTTCATACTTGTACCAAAAATTAAATGTACGCTTTTGAAAAATAGAAAAAAAATAACAATTCAGTGTAATTTTGTAAAAAAATAAAATAATGGTAAATTTTACAAATTTTAATAATTAAAATCATAAAGTTTTCCACAAATCATAATAATTTTTGAAAGATAAAATAGATTTCTAATTCTCCCTAAAAAATATCTCTTTTTTTTGTATACCATTTCTTTATTTTTTTTTTCATGTACTTATGATTTCCATATTTGCACCAAAAATTAAAAGAACGGTTTTAAAAAGCGACATTTATTCATAAATTTCTTTTCACCTACTTATGTTTCACTTAGTTCAAATTATTTTGTTATATTCCAATAAGTCTTATGGGTAATATAGTCACTATAATACGAGTCTAGATCCTCTGCCGTGGTTTCCTACGACGTCCCCTGCCATGGTTCAAAACGACGTCGTTTTGTTTTTTTTTTTCCCCTCCTTTCCCCCTTTGCTTTCTACCTCATTTGCTTGAACCCTTACCCGTTGATAGAGGCAGAGAGGTGAAATGGAGTAGTGGGTGAAAGCATCGACTGCAACGCGAGACGGCGAGTCAACTACGACTGAGTAAATCCATTTGGGTCTTCTGTTTTGTCTTTTTCGCTGAATTTTGCATCTTCTGTTTTGGGGTTTCTTCAAAAGCAAAGATCAAAAATGGGTTTTTGGTTTGTGCTTCCAAGGGCTCGGACAATCGGCCTCTAATCAATGTATTGTTCGAGCCATTTGAAGAGGTGAAAGAGCTCACACTCGGCCCTACTCTCCCCCACTCTTCCATTGCTTGCCAGAAATATTCCGATGAATGCGAAGATCGAAAATCGGTTTCTAGGTTTTTGGTTTACTTTTTTTTATTTATTTATAATTTCGATTGATATTCATCAGAAATACTCCAAAAAAAAGAAAATAAACCCAATCTGAGACAAACCCTCTGTTGTTGTTTGGTTTGAAATCTGGGTTTGTATGTTTGATTGAACATAATTGTTTCATTTTGTTTTGTTTTTTTATTTTTTGTGTTTGTGTGTTTCGCTGAAACAAATTACATTCTACATAGCTAGCTTATCATTTATTTCCTAATAAACTTGTGATTTCAATTATTTCTTCTTCTTCTTATCTCAAAACAGGTTGCAATCTGAATCGATGGCCTTAATGGTAAGAATCATTCACAGAATGTGAATTTTTTTGAGCATTGACTAGTTTCTTCAAAGTGTCCTCTGATAAACTCTCTCTTTCTTTTCGCAATGTAAAAATGAGTGGTGATTCGCTTTCACTTCTTCTTTTTCTTCTTCTTAGTTTGTTTCGAATTTGGGTTTCGTTATTGGTTCAGATAAGAGCTCACAAACCTTTGAGAGGTCAGGGGAAGAAAAAAAAAAACGCCAAAACGTTGTCGTTTTGGAGCATGGCAGGAACCACTGCAGAGAACCACGGCAGCGGATCCGAACTCACCATAATACTTCTAATATTAATAGGGTGAAACGCACATTAATGTTCACACATTGACAGTGTGAATGTTCATAATATAAACATTCACACTATCAAATTTATTAATTTAGAGTGCTATATTAGCACCCCATCAATTATTTTGGACCCTCCATATTTTATCTTTTTTTTATTATTACAATAATAACCTCAAATGAAATTACTAAAAAGGACATCAATAATTTTGGGACACTCCATCTCACAATTAAGCTCACACACCCACTACATCATGCGTTAGGGTTTATGAGAGTATTCACCTCCACCATCACCCATCCATCTTTCCCAAATCCCACCTTCAAATCTACCCACCCTTAATACCTTGAAAACCCTTTTGCGGCAATATTCCGATGATAACAATGGCAACAATTTGATTACCTACACTTCTCCGATAATGACAATGAGTGGAAGTTTTTTCGCGCAATTACAACTCCATGAGACGAGAGGAGTACAACAATAAAAGATCAGAAGAGGTTCATAACTTTGATAGGATTCTTAACTTAGAGGAAATTGGCCTTGTAAGGATAAATTTCTTGAAAAAATGACAAAAATAATAAAAAATTGTTCGTCATTTTTTTCAAGAATGATCTCTCAAACAAATGGCCAAAATTCGGGAATAGAGGCTCGAATATTGTTCATTTGTTCGCGAACAGGTAACCAAACATTTTTTATTTGTTCAAGAACAGATAACTGAAACTCGTGGAAATCGCAGAATTCACAAAAAGGAAATTTTGAATCCACAACAAAAAAAACCCTACATTTATTTTCTCAAGTCATGAACAAGTATGTGGAGATGAAGTAGTAATCACCTTCATGGATTTTGTTAGAGTTTTTGGGAGAGAAGCTTTTTGGGGTGTGGGGGTATGCATTTAATTGAATGGGTGAAATGTTTTCTCAAGGATAATTTTGATATTATTTGAGGAGAAAAGAAATTTTAAGGGTTTTAAAATTTATAAGTGGGGGTTCAAAGAAATAAGGGTCCAAAATACTTGATGGAGTGCTAATAACAGCACTCTTTATTTAAGGTGAATGTTCACATGGAACATTCAAAATAGTCTAAAATAATGCACATCAAGTTGCCAACGGTTCAAAAAAAAATTGCAAGGGTAAAACTATTCATAAATTACCATAAATATGAGAATTAGGATTTGATAAATCAAATATCTAAAATAATAAAATTTGTTAAAATATAAGAATAACTTATGAACTAATTAAGATACAAGTAATAATAAATTTCCCGCTTTCAAAAATATCTCTTTCCACAATGCCAAAACAACTCAGATTTTAAATTGAGAAGCTCCAAAGTGCCATGTCAGCACCAAATTCCACGTCATCACCTTCATACCAATCTCCTCCTGCAGAGTGAGGTGAATGAGGAGGTAGCATCAACCCTTTTGCCATGTTTGCAAGTAATCCCAGCATCCCGAAAACTGCCTCCTCCTCCATGTAAAACATTTTCTCCGGAACATCCTCCGGCTTCGTCACGTCACCAGAAACCTCCACGTACTCCAATGATGGCTGAAATGTTTCTCCCGCCTCAGTCGCCGCCTTGTGAATATCAAAGGGAAAAAAGATTAGAAAAGTAACGAAAACATATGATTTTGATTTCCAAAATTCATTTTTTTATTTTTTTGTTTTTCGTTTTTTTATTTATTTTTTTTTACTAAATTTTTTTAATATTTTAAGGATTTTTTTTTTAAATTTTTAGACGCACCTAACATAAATATACTTAAAAAGTATAATATTTGTGAAAAAAATCTTTAAAAATTCACTAAATACTAAAAATATATAATAAAAAAATACGAAAATTCAATATATTTTTCATATTTTTGTATATTTATTAAAATTTTAAAATATTTTTTAACAGATATTTTACTTTTTAGATATATATCTAAGTAAGATTCAACCAAAAAAGTAAAAAAATTATTTAAAATTTTAGAAATATTCACTAAAAATTAAAAATTACGAAAAACAAAAAACTCAATTTTCAAAAAATTGAATTCAAAAAATTAAAACTAAACACATTGAATACAATTGAGGATTATATTCATGTCAGTGTGTATAATGGGGCTTTAAGGTTGTGTTTGAATATTGAATTTAAAGAGACATTTATGGTGAGAAAAAGAGAGACAAAGTCATAAAACGTTTTGAAAGGGATGAGATCTAAGAAGTGCGAGAGACACAAATTTTTTTGAACTGAGATCCTCTCCATTGTATTATTATAATGGAAGATCTCTATTATATCATTTAAGAATTGTGAAATAATTATAAGAATTTATTAATATTTTAAATTTAGAAAGAATCATTACAAGTCATTCGATAATGCAATGGAGATCTTCCATTACAACTTTAAAATAGAAATGATTATAATCTAAGTCGTAGACAGTTATTGGCGTTACCAACACAATTTTAGGGATGCAAGGATTATGAAGAACTTATTGCACTGTTATCTTCTCCCCAACACAATTTTATCCAAGCCCATCATACTCTTTTTATTGGAATGAAGTTAACTGTTATAGATATGGTATTTTTACAAAAATAGTTAGTGTTGTTGTACCTTGCAAGAATTTGACCAATCTCAAGTGAGACTTTAATACTGGCTCTATTGCAAGGGTTACAAGATTTTCTAAGTTTAAATTTCTATCTTTGAATTCTTATTTTAATGTAGTCTTAATTTTGTATTTTAAGATTCTCACATTATGCAATTGGGATGGGTTCGCACAAATTCTTTTATCCTATTATAATTCTAATCGTATAATTATATTGGAGATTTTTATTACATTATTTGAGGATTTGAATATATTAAGACACGTAATCATTTAGTGGTTGAATGAGAATTTGAAATCCTTATAGATTGCAATAATCAAAGAAAGTACAATTTTAAAATTATATATTATTATACATATATTGTAAATAACAAGTTTCACATGACTAAGGTCTCGTTTGAGAACAGGTTTTTTTAATAATTTTTTGATTTTTTGACTAAAATGTGATGTAAAAAAAACTAGTATGTTTGGGATGATTTTTTTACTTTTTACGAAAAGATGTGCAAAAGGTAGAGAGAAAAAGAAATCTTTGATTTTTTGGTATGGATTATTGACTTTTTGATTTTTTTAATAACTTTTTAACTTTTTAACTAAACCGGTCACTTTTTAAACGAGGCCTAACAAAACTATGACAAATATCCCTTAATTGGACCTTCCCACTCAAATGGAACCGTTTGTTTAACAACTTTATGACAAATATCCCTTTTATTGATAGCTACTTCTACAATTTTACATACTACACACTACACTAATAAATCTCTGTTGATGTAGAAATTATTCAATGGTAAGAAGGATTACAAGGTTACGTCTCTATCTAATAAAATTATATCATTCCTTCATTATTTTTTTATTTGGGTTTTGTTTTGTGGCACTAAATTGGGGGTACTAATACCCTTAATTTCCATATAAGGCAAAAAAAAAAAAAAACAAAACAAAATAGTTACCTAAAATGAAAATTAGGGACATTAGTGCCCCAATTTAGTACCACAAAACATTTTTCTTTTTATTTTTAACGTCACATAATTTTTAACCCCCACTATTTAAAGCGCATTCCGTCAAGGTTAAATTCTCGAAAGACGACATAATTTCTGATTATATTGTTCAGAGCACACATCTTTTGTCTTTTTCCATAAACTTTTTATTTCCTACTTGCACTTTAAGAAATATCTATTTTTTTGTCTTTTTCCATTACTTTTTATTTTTATTTTTATTTTTTTTTTGGTCTTCATATTAT